>CM051351.1:54438031-55638031 GCA_028015215.1 Gynostemma pentaphyllum | reverse complement strand
GTTGTTCCTTCGTTTGGGGGGTGGTTGAAGGTTAGGAATCTACCTCTACACCTTTCGAACCTGGAAACGTTGCAGATCATAGGGGATCGTTATGGTGGCCTCATTGAAGTTTCCCCAAAAACGACGCTGTTGAGAGAAATGATGGAGGCATTGATAAAGGTTAAAGGAAATTATACGGGGTTCCTTCCGGCTAAAATTGAAGTGGTTGATTCTTCTGGTTTGAGTTTCACCACCCAGATTACTACCCATTTCTCAACGAATCTTCTTTTGAAAAAGGTGGACAAAGTTCACGAAACTTTTGATACTCATATGGAGGAGGATTTCGTTCAAAAATCGTCGCATGATGCCTCGACAAAAGATGGCTGGATTCAGGTGAAGAGTTAAGATCTTCTCCGGCTAATATGAGTATTCAGGAAAGCAAATCGCTCTTCCCAAGAACTCCTGCCAAAGCCGTTCGAAGGGAGCCAGTTCAAAAGAAACTTTTTGCCAGAATAGTACGGGGGAGGCGGTGTCAGAGAGAGTTGACGTTTCGGCAAAAGGGATTGGAAGTGGTTCAGTTCGTTCAGATAAAGCCGAAGGAGAAGACTTTGGGGCTTTTAGCATTACTGTAGCGGTTAATACTTTTGGGCCTTTAAATCAAAAGGCTTGCATGGGACATGTGGTTTCATTAGACCCTAGGCCTTCAGTGTATAGTTCCAGATGGGCCCGTTTTAAAGGTTCACAGCTCACAGGCCATCCCTTACCCTACTGACAATGGGGCCTCCCACTCTCAAGACACAGATGACCTTACTCAAAAGCTGCCACGTTTCGAACCAGATCCCTCCTATGTCAAAATCCTTAGCGAAGCCCTAAAGTTCTCTCTCAACCCCTTCACCCTTCTCCTTTCAACAACCAACCTCTCTCCCTCTCAAACAAATTCCCTAGAAAAAACCATAGCTTTTCGCATGAAGATGATTATGAAGCAACCCCCTTAAGCCCTCCTAGCGATCGATCTATTCATCCTCATGATCAGGAGACTACCGTGCATCTTCAGGTAAATGATTTGGGTTTCAGCGAGAAAGGAGCTTTGGATCTTACTAGCCTTGACGGTGATTTTCTGGACGATAACCCATTGCCTCTTAATCCTTTTTTTTGGAGGAAAATAAAAAAATTGTTATTGACGAGAGGATTTTTATATTACTTCCAACGCAGAAATTTGTAATAGTCGTGGGGAAAACAAAATGAAACTGGGTGTTTGGTTGGATTCCACAGCCATGAAGGTTATCCCAAAGGCGGGCCGAAAACCAAAGAAGAATGGGGAGCCATCTATAAGAGTTACAGGATCAAGAGAAGTCAGGAACCTGGAATCTAGTGTCAATTATGAGTCCAGCCTTTTGAAGAGGAAAACGGGAAAGTAGGTTGTTGATGTTAATTATTAGCTGGAATGTCAGGGGGCTTGGTGATCCTAAAAAACGTCAGGGGGCTTGGTGATCCTAAAAAACAAGTCGGGGGCTTGGTGATCCTAAAAAACGGAGTGTCATCAAGGATTTGTTACGGAAGTATAACCCTACCATTGTTATTTTGCAAGAAACGAAGCTCATTTCTGTTGAGAGGAGTCTTGTGAAATCTATTTGGAGTTCTAGAGATTTGGCTTGGTCCTCGCTTCGTGCTGTGGGCGTCCGGGTGGTATCTTAATTTTATGGTCTGATCCTGGTTTTATTGTTAAGAATATTTTCTCTGGAGCTTTCTCTCTCTCGCTCCTCCTTGAGATTTCTGATTCTTCCCAGTTTTGGGTTACTGGTATTTATGGGCCTCCTGTCTACATAGAGCGTGATCAGTTTTGGGGCGAGTTGTGTGCTCTGGGTGGAGTTTGTGATGGGCCCTGGATCTTAGGAGGAGATTTCAATGTGTGTGGGTGGAGTTTGTGATGGGCCCTGGATCTTAGGAGGAGATTTCAATGTGTGTAGGTGGTTTTCAGAAAAATCTTTGGGAAGAGGGAACACGAAGAGTATGAAACTTTGTAATAATTTTATTGAAGATTTCTCGCTTGCTGACTTCCCTATGGCCAATGGTCAATTCACTTGGTCCCGCCTAAACGGCTCCAGGGCACTTTCCCGTATTGATAGATTCTTGATGAACCAGAGATGGCTGGAGTTGTTCGCTGAAGCTAGAGTTCTTAGACTGGAGAGGCCAATTTCTGATCACTTCCCCATCATGTTGAACTCTGGAGGTATCGTCTGGGGCCCCTATGAGATTTCGTCTCTTGATATTCTGGAGGAGACCTAGGGATTAGATCCCTCCCAAACGGCTAAAAGATTCTCTGCCAGATTACACTTGCTTGACATCACTGCTAGTGAAAGCATTCTCTGGAGTCAGAAACTAAAGCGCTATTAGTTGAAAGAAGGGGATGAGAATACAGGGTTTTTCCATAAAAGTTTGTAGAAAAGCCAAAGTTTTCATCTCAGAAATCCTCTCTGCCCAAGGTAACAGTTTGGTTACTGACACGGATATTGAGAGTGAATTCAATTGTTTCTTTCAGGGTTTATTCTTTAAAGACCAAGGGACAAGGTCTATTCCTCTTAATCTGGATTGGTCCCCCATTGGAGTTAGTGATAATGAGCTTCTGGAGAAGCACTTTTCTGAAATCGAAATTTTCACACTTGGGACTTTTAAGGCGCCTGGGCCTGACGGTTTCACTTGTGAATTTTTTAAAAACACATGGAACATTCTCAAGGTTGACTTTAAGAGAATGTTCCATGAGTTTTTTCAAAATGGGATCGTAAATGCCATTACAAATGAAACATATATTTCCTTGATCCCCAAGAAGGTTGATGCGAGAATGGTTAAGGATTTCAGACCTATTAGCCTTGTTACAGGCCCCTATAAGATTCTTGCTAAGGTGCTGGCTGATAGGCTCAAACTTGTACTCCCTAACACTATCTCCAAATTTCAGAATGCTTTTGTTGGGAAAAGACAGATTGTGGATTCCATCCCCATTGCCAATGAAGTGGTTGACTATTGGCGGAGATCTAAAAAACAAGGCCTGGTTTTTAAGCTTGATTTAGAAAAGGCTTACGATAGGGTTGATTGAGATTTCCTTCATAACATGGAGGTTAAGGGCTTTGGTATCAAATGGAGGAATTGGATTTTGGGCTGCCTCCATCTTGATCAACGGCAAGCCGAGAGCCAAATTTAAAGCCTCCAGAGGTTTGAGACAAGGGGACCCCCTCTCACCCTTTCTCTTCACCCTTGTCGCTGATGCGCTGAGGAGACTGCTATCTCATGCTGAAAACTTTGGCCTCTTCAGGGGTTTTTCCCTAGGCAACTTCTCTATTTCGCACCTCCAGTTTGTTGATGATACTCTTGTTTTCTTTGATTGGGATAGCTCCAATTACTCTAATCAGCTTGCGGTTCTCAAGGTTTTTGAGAAGATGTCTGGGCTTAAGTTCAACCTTGAAAAGTCTACAATGGCTGGTATCAATATTGGTGAAAACTTAGTTGAGGAAGTGGCTGCCTCTTTCTCTTGCCGAGTGTCCAATCTACCTCTGCAGTATTTGGGCCTTCCTCTTGGGGGTAATCCAAGAAGTTTATCCTTTTGGGATCCTGTCATTGAGAGAGTTGGGAAAAGGATGTGCAGATGGCAGAATTGTCTGCTCTCTAAACGTGGTAGGTTGACTTTGGCGCGGTCGGTTCTTAATAGCCTCCCTACTTATTTTCTCTCTTGTATTCTCCATTCCTGTTTCTATTGCGAATGAGATTGATAAGAAGATTAGAAATGTCTTCTGGAAGGGTAGCAATCATAACAGTGTCTCCAATCTGGTCAATGGGAGATTACCTCTAAGCCTTTGGAGTTGGGGGGTTTGGCGATTGGTAATATCGCTAAAAGAAACGAGGCCCTTTTGAGTAAGTGGCTGTGGCGGTTACCCTTCGAAAGCGACTCTCTATGGACTCAGGTCATTAAAGCCATTCATGGTACCTCAGATAGTTTTTGGCAGTTTAAAGCTAGTCCCTACTGTTCGTCTAGAAGCACATGGAAGGCCATTGTGAAGTTGGAAAGTACTCTTCTTGCTAACTCTTCTCTCAAGGTCGGCTCCGGATCCACTACCCAATTTTGGAAAGACAAGTGGTCGCCCCTCTTGAGCCTTCTCGAAGACCTCTAGCCCCCCCTCTTCTAGACTGCCTCCTCCCCTTTGGCTTTTGTTTCTGATTTTTGGGGTCCCGTTTGCAGATCTTGGTCCATTACGTTCAGATGACGCCTCAAAGATACTGAGGTAGATGATTTCGCTTCCCTGATGCAAACCATTAGCCCCTGTGTGCCTAGTTCCTCTCCAGGACACCAGAATATGGAATGGGCCTTTCGTTAGTCAATTTTTCGTGTAAGAGTGTCTTCAGAATCCTTACTGCCAGTGTTCCTACTCTGCCTTTGGATCTCTCAGAGGCCATTTGGAAGGACAATTATCCCAAAAAAGTGAAGGTTCTCCTATGGACTATCTTACATGGAGGCCTCATTACCAGTGATAAACTCCAGAGGAGGTTCCCTTCTTTGGTTTGCTTTCCGAATAGGTGTATTCTGTGTTGCTCGGTAGTTGAAGACCCTCTCCACTTGTTTTGGTCCCGCCCTTTCACTGCCACCTTATGGGTTAAACTTTTTGACCTCTTTTCCATCCATGGCCCACCTCCTCCAAATCTCCTGATGATCCTCCATGGTTTTCTGTGTGGAGTGTCTCTTAAGGACAAAGCCATTATCCTCTGGCGCAATTCTATTAGGGCGCTGATTTGGTTTGTGTGGTGGGAAAGAAACAAAAGAATTTTCGAAGAAGTTTTCCTTAACCACTCTGATATTTGGGATTTGTTGGTTAGGTTCACTTCTCTCTCGTCAGCTAGGGCCAAGATTTTTTTTGTAATTACTCTCCGTCTCTTATTGCCCCTAAATGGAGTATTTTTTTGTTATCCTTGGGGAGCGTTTTGTATATCTTTTCATTTATTAATGAAAGTGTTTCTTATCTAAAAAAAATTATATTTCCTTGTTTAGGTCAGTTTTCTTGTCTAGCTAGGTTCAATGTAACCTCCATACAATTTGATCTAATTCAATATATCATTAGTCTTTTCATTTACATGGTATCAGAGCCTCGTTTCTAAATTTTCTTGGCGCCTCTGTTTTGATCTCGTTTTGTTCGCTCGCGGGTGTAAGTTTTTTTCGGCGAGGGAGCACCTTCATCTAATCTTGTAAGAAACCTTCTAAACTTTCGATAAGCCGCCTCAATTTAGGGTTTGTAGGGACCGTATCGAGCTTCTCTCCTAATTAGGGTTAGGGTTTGACGTTAGGTCATCATTTTTTGAGTGGTCATTTGTTGACACCAACCTACATGAAGGAGCTGCCGCCGTCTGGTTCCCGTTGTCGTCCCCAATCGCCGAAATCACCAGCGCGTGGGCCTCATGTTCCGCTTGATTGCTTCCCCCCCGATCTCACGGGCCGGCACGTGGGCAAGAGTTTTTTAATTCGGTTTTTTGGGTTTTGTTCGTCTCGTGATTTCCGGACCATCTATTGTATTTTGGGGTGTGAAGAAAAAAGTTGTTTTTCTTGTTGTCCAAATTCATTTTTCACTGTTGAGATGTGATTTCCGCCATTTGTCGGGTTTTCTAAGTGACCTCTCCACCAAACCCTAAGTTTCTCCACCACTGTTAAGCTTCCTGTGTTCTCTCTCTTCGACTTCTCCTTCAGTTTTGACTCGCGACTTGATCTTTTAGATATTGTCTCTGTTCGTGGAACATATGTATACAATATGAGCTTTGAGGGCTGTTACGATTTTTCAGCACCGTATGTTTAGCGTTTGGGTTTTGTGGACCTTGGTGTACTCTAAGGGTTTCTTCCTCCATTATACCTAGATAAATCTAAGGTTTGGATTTTGGGTTAATTATGTTCTGATTATTTGTTGACAGCTCTCCACATATGAGGGAAGAGAAACCGTCGGTGCGGTGGTACCGTTGTCCAAAAGCCAATCATTAGAAGTTGGTTCCTCTAATAGGTTCTATCCGACATTCCAGCTCGTGCTTTAGAAGTTGGTTATGCTCGACGTGTCGGTTTCGCTTCTATTCATTTGGTAATCAAACTCAAGTAGATCTCTGCAATATCATCTTGAGTTTGAGGGAGAGTGTTAGAATAATATTAGGGTTGTAGACTATTTTAGGATATTATTTATGTTTTTCTTTGTCACTTATATTTCTTTGTTTAATTTAGTTTTCTTGTTTAGCTAGGTTTACTTTTCTATATAAGTCGATGTAACCTCGATACAATTTGACCTAGTCATGTTTTATGTACTCCACCAACTACTTGTGATGAATCACAGGCATGCGGAATTCTCCATGCTGTAGAACCATTAAACTCATTTCTTGCATCCCTTTGCAAATTTACGATCAATTTTCCTAATGAAGCTGAAAAAAAGAGGTATAGTGTAACTATTTCATTTTGGGAATTCCCAGGTATTCAGTTCTGTATGTATCTTGTAACACTTTCTTTTTAGTTTCTCAATTCTTTTTATTTTTCACCCCCGCAACTAATTTTTATTTGATATTTTGAAAAATGAAAATCTGCAACACTATGATCTTCAAGAAGCTATTTTTGTAATTAAAAAGATTTAAGTTTTTTGTATGACAAATGTATGTTTTGTTTGGAATTTCCCCCATCTCGAAGTTGTCAACTTATAGTATTGAGAAATTTGTTTTATTTTCTTTGTTTTAAGCCAGTAATTTTAACTTGTAAGTAACCATGCATATACATTTAAAGAATTTAAATCTATTTTTTTTTTGTGTTTTTGTGTTTTCTTGGAGCAAGAACATTCTATTATGAGTAGAAAATGTCGTTATCACATATCAGATATCTATTGAACATCGTCTCGTTTAGCCACATGATTTGGAGTGTTCAACTTTTTCATTTTTTAAAAAATTTCAAACATGTTGGGTACATGCAGGAAGCACATTTAAGACATATGGGGATAAGTTAAAGACAACTACAAATGACTGACACGTTTTGTAGATATGAGAAAAAAAGCTAGTTATTTTTTTGAAAGATTTATGTGCTTTGTGGGACACTTGATTTTATTTCATTCTTGCAAAATAGTACGCCCTTGGAGAGAGATAATTAAATTTACAGTATTGGTTTTCTTAAAATTTAATAAGTGAGAATATAATTACATATCCTTGAATCTATATATATATATATATATATATATTTTTTTTTTTTGTATATCCCCTATCGCGTCCTTGTCCATTTTTTTAGAAAATGATGTGTCATCATTATGTTCATGTCTTGTCTGTATCTTATGGCTCTTGTTTGTGAATTCTTTCTTTGGTGACTACATATTTTTGTGTCTTCATGTGTATATTATTGTCTTTGCCTTGCATAGCTGATTTTAGCAATTAATAATCCAAGTAACATTATGAGGGAATATTAAGCATGAGCCATGGGATAAGGGTATTCACATATATTTTTACGTTTGAAGGTTTTTTTTGTTCCCACTATTTGAGCTTTATTTTATATTTACTATGGAAACTAAGGTTACTGAAGCAGACATTATCTTTATAACAACCAAATTTTTTCTCACTTGACAGAGTTATAAGCTTGCTTAAAACCAATAATTTTGCAGTTTTCTACAGTCTCCTAATTCTAAACGATCCGAACCTTTAGTTGATCAAAGGGATAGCGTTGTCCTTACCCCCAAGAACGTGCAGGTTTATTCCCAGTTTCCAAATATATTTCTCTCACAGAATACATTTACCATATTTACTTTCAATTGAAACTAGATTACATCTCCCTTATAGATTGTCAGAGTGTAATATGATACTGATGACGTAGTTGATTGTGATTGTCTTGCAATTCAGGCCTTGAGGACTCTCTTCAATATCGCCCACCGATTACACAATCTGTTGGGTCCATCTTGGGTATTGGTATGTTAACTTATTTCTTACTTTCTGTAATTAGACAAAGATTATGATTAAAAATTAACTAACTGTAGGTCTTGGATACTCTCGCGGCTCTAGACCGGGCGATCCATTCACCACATGCTATGACACAGGTATTTTTTAATGTATGGCCAAGCTTTTTTTCTTGCCTTTTTTTTTTGAGATAATAATATGAGGACAGAAGAGCCTCTTTGTATATAAGCATACCATCCAGACATTTTAATGGGTATAGGGATTGGATTTTTTATGTATTAGAGACATTTCATTGATAAATGAAAGGAGGAATACAAAAAAGGCACCCCAAGATTACAAAAATTCCTCAGTTGGGGGCAACTAACAGGAGGGATAATTACAAAAGTTTTTAGATTGAGCAGACTACATCGGGGTGAATCTAATCAAAAGGTCCCATAAATCCAGAATATCTAAAAAGTCAAGTTGGAAAACCACCCTCTTATTCCTTCCCCACAAATAAGCCAAAGGAGGGCTCTCACAGCGTTGCGACAAAGGACATGAGCTTTATCTTTCAATAAAGCTCCACAAAGTAAAACCATGGATAACTAACTGAAGATGAGAGGGACTTGGATCATGGATCATAAAAATATCAGACAGCTGACTCCAAAGCTCAGAAGTAAAGGGGTACTGCCAAAATAAGTGGCTCGAATCCTCGGCGTTTGCACAACACAAGGCGCACCAATTAGGGCTCAACCCCATCAAATGGAACTTCTTGTGAGCCTTGTCATTCGTATTAAGCCCTCCATGAACTAAAGACTAAATAAAGACTTCAATTTTCTTCGGGTAGCAATTTTTCCAATTTGCATAAAAGATGTCTAGGAGAAGAGAAAGGCCTTCTTTAACTAAGGAGGTAAAAGCATTTTGCACGAAAAATTACCTCCATCCCCCCCATTCCAAACCTTGATGTCTATAGAAAGATGATCAAATCCATTAAGGAAACAAACTACCTAATCTCGTTATCTTTAAGATTTCTTCTAAAAGTGACATTCCAAGAATTGTGTTCTTGGTCCCAATACTCATAAACCAAAGCATTGGGTATGCGAGATAGACGAAACAACTTGGCATATAACTCCATTAATTTGAAGCTCATTTATTGCGAAACTAAACCAAGCCTGTGATGTATGCCATGTTCGTTTATTCCATGTGTTACAACTTAGGATAGCTTAGCTTAGCTGACAATGACTTTTCATAAAATTTTTATCTTATTTTTGTGTGTTTTCATTGCGACGCCAGGCGCTCGCCTATGCCATGAGGCGAGCAACTTCAATAAGGTGCTTGCTTCCAGTAACTTTTTTATCGCCTTAGCCATGGTGATGGGGCGATGAGGTGAGCGCCTCTGCCAGAGGGTTTTTTTCTCTCTCGTGAAAACAGTGTAAATAAGGAATTTTACGAAATTTTAAAGGAAAATAAGAGTCTTAAGATTGAAGCCCGCATAAAAATTTGGTCTTGGAAGCTAATATGCCATAAAAACTTGAGCTTGGAAGCTGAAAAGTTATAAAAACTTGAGCTTGGATGCTAAAAAGTTTTTAAAACTTAAACTTTGAAGCTAATAAGTCATAAAAACATATGAATACTATATATATATATATATATATATATATATATATTTTTTTTGGGATGGAAAATGAAGCTTTCATCGATCAAAGAAAAACAAGCACTACAAGGGTACAGAGAGGATGAGAAATCCTCAAAAGCAAAAAAAAATAAAATAAAAAAAAGCTAAAAAGTAAACTCTAAAACAGTAAATTTCATTTATAGAACATGATATATAAAAAATATATATATATGTGTGTGTGTGTGTGGGTGTGGAGAGACAGAGAGAGAGTATATAGTATTCATATGTTTATTTATTTAAAAAAATAATTATTCAAATGCACCTCGCTTCACTAAGACGAGGAGTGCGCCTCTCGCCCTGAAAATATTGATTTTTATTTGACCACATGCATATGTCTAATTAAGCAAACTTTTACTAGCCATTTATTTTCCTTTTTCCCCGTTACTAGACTAAAATATGAAAGGACCTCTCCGCAATTTGGAGTTGTTGACATCTGCAACAAGGTGCAGTATCTTTCTTCCCGAAGAAATTTGTTCGACATTCTACATCATCCTTGATATTTCCTCGACACTCGGATATCCATGGAAATTGGTTGCCCAAAAAAAAATTAAACTACTGTCATAACTACCTTGCTCAACAAACTGTTTGTCTTAACTTGTTATTGAATGAGATATGTTACATAAAAAGTTCGTGTGCGAGGTCAATTCCAGTTTTAATGAAGAAACATTCATATTTGTTAGAAAAAAGAACTACGGTCCAAGTATACCATTTTTCTATAGCTTATTTGAAAGAATACTCATTTAAACAAATCAAGTGGCTTTATTTCTTCATACTGTCTTTCTGATTTGGTTGACCTGCTACTATTTCATTGTACCAGTATAGCAGCATTATATCCATCCATTTATAATTCTTAGCATATTTTTTTGCCTTTTATATATACAGGAGGTGTCCACAACTGTTCCCAAGCTTACAAGAGAGTCATCTGGCCAGTACAGTGACTTCCACATTCTCTCTTCTTTAAATTCTCAAGTAAGAAAAAACTCTTTCTTAGTATGATATTTCAAAACTATTCTGTAAGATGCTGCTGCACTTCTACAAAGATTATGAGTGGGAAGCAAGACTGAAATTATAGCATTTCTTGAGAAGGAAAGCAACTTACCTGTGCTATGCTATTTTTTTAAAAAACCTTTTTTAAGTAAAAAAAATCGTGAATTACATTTTTTTGACTTACTTTTTGTTTCATCCTTTTTTTGTGAAGTTGTTTGAGAGCTCAGCATTGATGAACATATCTGCAGTGAATTCCCTTATTTCAGCATTATGTCAGCTTTCTCATCAATATTTGACCAATGCTTCAAGTGGTTCCGGGCTAGCTTCAAACCAAAAAATTGGCAGCATCAATTTCTCTGTGGAAAGGATGATATGTATCCTTGTCAATAATCTTCACAGTATGTAAAATCAATTTTTTTTTGCTCTTTGTTGATAAAGATTCCTTTTTACATAATTGTTTTCCTTCATATATGTTTTTTTTGCTCAAGTGTTGTAGCATATTAGAAAAAAAACAAACATAAGGTCTTACACTCCAAGACCAAGGCACAAAATAAAGAAATCCAAGCTCAGAAAAAGCAAAGGATAGCAATCAGAACAAGGAAATGTTATGTAGGGCAATCCTTAGGGTCAGAAATGTTAATCACCAATATACCTAACAAATTAAGCCATTGGGCTAAGGCAAGTTTAATCATATAACTCAACACTCCCCCTCATGTGTGGGTTCATATATTTGCACGAGGCCCAATCACGTGGAATATTAATAATTGAGGTGGAAATGTCATCACTGGGTTTGAACTTAGGACCTCCTGCTCTAATAACATGTTAATTCACCAATAGATCTTACAACTGAAGCTGTTGGGCTAAAAAAAATTTAATCATATATTCTCAACAAGAAACACTATGGTTAATGTCACGCCATGTAAAAGATCGAAAGAAAATTTCATGCTGGATCAGTGATAAAACCATGTAAGGGGAAGAAACACACCGATCATAATAATAGTTGTTCCGCTCCCTTCAAATATGGTAGACAATAGCACACCAAGAAATCCACCAGAGTCTCAAGCAGGAGAATTACCCATAAATAAAATACAAACCCAAGGAAAATCTGTGCCAAGTGTTAATCTTGTGAGAAGAACTTGCCCAAGATAGTACCCCCTAAAGATGAACTCACTAAAGAGACGCTTGAAGAAAATGTGGTCCATACCAAAGCCTCCAGGAAAAAGGAAGCATCTCGGAAACACATCACAATTTTAGACACAAACCCGATCAAGAGTTGTCAAACGATCACGAATGGCCAACCAACAAATAAAAGAATGACGAGGAATGATATGACTAACCATAAAAGCTAAAACAACTGAACTCTGGTACGATGCTCACGAATAGAATCCCAAGTACTAGAAATTGAAATTGAGAACATGCTGAAAACAGAAGGAGACCAGACACTCATCACATGAAACTGAACCAAACGAAGAATAGACGTACATTAAGGACAAGACCACTGTCCCTTTAAATCAAATTAAGTCAGCAATCAAAGCCTCATGCTTACTACCTGCCCGACGAACAATTTGATTATCATGAAGCACATGAAGCAGGCCACTAGGTAACCATGTGTCATACCAAGCAAAACAAGAAGAACTACCCACCACAGAACGAATGAAAGGCCGAAAATGCTCCCGAATCTTCAACATCTGCCACTCTATGAGGGCCTAACGGACCCCACACTGCCCCCTCTCAAAACAAGTTATCCGCCTCCATATATGTTAGTGTGTTAAGATTTTTACATAATTTACTTTGTGTTAATTTTTTTTTTATAAACTCACATATATGTTAGTGTGCGCGTTAAATCATCAAGTTTAAAATTGAAGTTGTCTTTTGAATGCTGTGTTATTATGTGCCTCTTTGCTACCATGTCCTAAAGTTGTTATTGGATTGATTTGTTTGTTAATTTTTTGTCGTAGATCCTCACATGTCTATGATAGTTTCTTTCAATGTGTGTATTTATATGATCAAATATGCAACAATATATGTTAATTGTTATAACTTATAACACATTCTCTTGCGTAAATTGTGGAAATTAAACACATTTATCTAAACACTTCCAGACATCCTCCCTAATTCTTTTTTCAGTATAACAAACACAGCTTGTACTGACCTGATGCCAAATAACAACACCCAAAGTAAAGAATAATTGCGGAATGGAAAGTCTCGGAGATAGAATACTTTATTAATGAATCATGGACTCTGTTTCAATCCATACATTACTTGCGATGGCATCACACTTTTATATTCTCCTCATGAGCAACAAAATTGATGATTGCTCTATATAACCTCATCTTGAAGATCACTCTAAAGAAAAACATTCTTTTATGCGAGTTGATGCAAATACGAATGATGAGTAGCAATCATTGAGATGAACAATCTAACAGAGGTTCGAGCATAGCTTTTAGCAACCTAGTGTGATTTCAGTCAAGTAACAGATTTATCAAGATTGACTTTAATTGCAAACACCGACTTGCATCCAATAGCTTTCATACATGTAATAAGAAATATTAAGCCCTGGTTCCAAATGTTCTGAAAAGTGATAAGCGCACTTATGCAATAAAGTCCCTAGGAGCTTAAGTTCAAAGCAAAAAAAAAAACGAGTTTTTTTTAAGCGCATAATATAATATAAAGGGATGATTGCAATTCTAGCAAATTTTTAGGTAATATTTGTAAAAATGTCAACTCTTAAAAATATTTGTAAATATAGCAAATTTTGAGTGGGTTAATCAATGATCAACATTGAATTACATATTTATACGATAAGTTAATTACTGATTCAAATCAATGTTAATCAGTGATAAATGTAGTATAAATTGCTATATTTGCAAATAGTTTTAAGCAACGATATATTTACAAATATTGCATCAATGAAATTTCCTTAATATAAAAATAAATAATTAATATTTTATATATGAAAATTATAATATAATCAATAGTAAAATAATAGATAATTAGAGAAATGAAAACTTTTTCTTAGATAAAAAAGGAATATCAAGCCATTGTTTCCCATTCCCCCCTAAATATACTTAAAATATCTTAAAAACAAAAAAGAAATTAAAAAAGGAAAAAAAATGGCGCTTTTCAGGGAGGTGCGCACCTCGAGATCACAAAAAATCGTGCACCTTTTTTACTTCGTCTTGCTTGACTTAAAAGAGGCCCAATAAATGCGCTTCAGCGCCTAGGTCGCTTTTCAAAACACTGCTTGGTATACTTATCATGTAAGGTGTTCATCTCCTTAATCAAGCATCATGCTAGTCAAGATGGGATAAAACTGCATGAACGGTCTTAGTAATACAGAGAAAAGTCGAGAGATGCAACACATGAACGATTATAAGTGATGAAAGAGGAGACAAGATAGAGTCATCTCCTTTTTCTGTATTCTTTCATTTTTTTCTCGGAGAAAGTTGATTGTTTTATTAAAAAAATAGGAGAGGAACCAAGTGACTCCCTTGTCTAGGAGAAGCAACGGTGTAGATAAGTAGGTTATCATCCTCTCTCTCTTAGTATGACTGGTGTCAACCAAATGTCATTCCACAATGATTACCTAAATTCAAAAACTTAAACTGTTAGGGACACAAGCCCAAAAGATGATGAGCTTTTAGAATTTTCTCATTTGCTTGGTATCATCTCCCATTTTTCCTTGACCCACTTACCAGATAGACTTTCTTGGGCACCACTCTCTTCGGGCTCTTTTTCTTGTAAATCTTTCTTGGGTTTCCATTCCAACTCCTCTTCTATTTTTTCGGACTGTTTTTATTCAATTTGGCTTCCCGGATTGCAACCAAAAATTCAATTCTTTCTTTGGACCTTTTATTTGGATAAATTAATTAAAAAAAAGGTTACCTTCTTCTTGTCTTTCTCCTCATGTTTGCTTTCTTTGTTATAAAAACTTTGAATCTTCTTTCCATCTTTTTTTGCATTGTGATTTTACTTCTAAGCTTTGGTACAAGCTTCTTTGTCAATTTGACTTAAGTTGGGTGCCTCCAAAGCATGCTCTTGTGATGTCTTGAAATGGAAATTTTCGGCTAGGAAG
Source organism: Gynostemma pentaphyllum (assembly GCA_028015215.1). Lineage (NCBI taxonomy): Eukaryota > Viridiplantae > Streptophyta > Magnoliopsida > Cucurbitales > Cucurbitaceae > Gynostemma > Gynostemma pentaphyllum. Next base: position 55,623,404 of record CM051351.1, on the reverse strand, counting down.
ATAAAAAATTGGAAAAAGATTTATGGAATTGTGCTTTGGAAGCTCTTCTTTGGAGTGTATGGCTAGAAAGAAACTCAAGGATCTTCAATAACATTGCTATTCCTTGGTGGCAAGTTTGGGACACTATTGTTTTTCATACTTTTTGTTGGGGAAAAGTTGTAAACCTTCTTCTTTTTGCTTTTCGGTTCTTTCTATGTATTATAAAGGGAACTCTTTATGTTAGTTTCTTAGCTTAGTGCTTTATCTATGAATTTATTATTATTATTTTTTATCTTTGAGGACTTCTCATCCTCCTATAGCTTAAATTGTTAGACTAAGGAGAATTTAAATAAGTTAGACACGGATCAAACGAAATAGTAGAATTTTTAGAGATTGTTGTAAACCGTGGGAGGAAGTTTGGGAGTTTAGTATACTTAATGCCTCCAATTAGAGTGAAAATTGTAAGGGTTTTTTTTTGTAATTAGTCCCCGTCCATTATAGCTTTCCATTGGAATGCTTTTTTTTAACTTTCTTTGCCTTTTTGGGCTTTTTCGCACATCAATGAAATTGCTTATCGTTTACTACAAAAATAAATAAATAAGACGACTAAAGAGAATTTAATCTTTGGGGAATACCATGAATAGATTAAATTTACCTTAACCTAATAACATAACCTTTTGGGTCTAGTGGTGATTTGATTTGGTAGCAAAACACGAGCTGTTGAACCCTTGTTATGTTATTTTCTAGCATTTCATATTAATAGTCCATATATTGGACGGTGGACCTTTGTTAATATCCCAATCCACATGTGAGGGGAGAGTTGGGAATACCTTGAAAGTTGAAAAAGTTAAATTTAACTTACCCAACAACATTAGTACGCATGTTGTAACAACAAGTAAGAAAGATGTCAATATCTGGTGCATTACCTATGTATCAGTGATTCAGTGTTAAACTTTTTTGTTAAGCCCAAAAATATTTTGGCGCTGTTGAACCTTACACAAATCAGCATGACATGAAAAGTCTTATTATTTTAGGTCTTCATCTTTCTTAATCTTTTTGTTGGTTAACATCCAAGGTTAATTGAGAGTGGTATTTCTCTCTCTGGAAGTTATATTCTTGTTGAGTGTTGACGTTGTCAATCAATTTGACTTATTATAGGGGTTGAACCACTATGGGATCAAGTTGTTGGCCATTTTGTTGAGGTAAATCACATTTCAATTTCTTTATTTTCAGTTCTTGCATTACTTATACTTTTTTCACTTTCGAAAATGGGGTGCAGCTTGCCAATAACTCTAATCAGCATGTGCGCAATATTGCACTTGATGCATTGGACCAATCAATCTGTGCAGTTTTAGGCTCAGAGCGCTTTCTAGACTGCAGCTCATCTAATCCTCATACATCATTGCAGGTTCTGAGAACTCTTATCCTGGTTTTTTTTTTAGAATTTGTCTCAAATAGCATAAATCTGCATATTACTTACTAGAATTTTTTAAAAATTACTCAAATGACATTATTATAGTTCAATTAATAATTGAACTATAGTTGAATAAATAATTGATCTAATACTTTGTTATTTTTCATTGGTATTTTCAATGAATTTGTTTGTTTTTTTCTTTTTTAAGTTGAAGTTCAATAATTTATTTAAGTATTTGATTATTTTTCATTATTATTTTCAATGAATTTGTTGAATTTTTACATTTTTTTAGTTCAATAAATAATTGAACTATAACTATGCTATTTGAGTATTTTTTTAATAAGTTATGATATTTCAGTAAATAGTATGTAAAAATATGATATTTTAGTGATTAGCCCTTCTTTTTTTGTATTACATTGAAAGGGAAAACTAACTGAATTTCGGCCTGTGTGTGTCTTAGACTGAAAACAGGCTTATAGAGCTGAGATCACTTGAGTGCTCTGTTATATCTCCCCTAGGGTCTCTATATTTTTCTTCTCAAAGCACTGATGTTCGCTCAGGATCTTTGAAAATTCTACTGCATGTTTTAGAGGTAAGATATGCTCTTCTGACATTAGCCTTGTAATTTTTTTGTTCTTTTTTCTGTGTTAATCCCAGCCTAATTTCATAATATTTTATTATTTTCTAAAAAAAATCAGAGGCATGGAGAAAAATTACACTACAGTTGGCCAGATATTCTTGAACTGTTAAGGTTTGCCACTTACCTACTGTTTTGATTTCAATTACCTGCTTTTTATGCTATCATGTTTGGCTGATCCTTTTGACCTTTATTTATTTTAAAGGTCTGTAGCTGATGCTTCAGAGAAAGACCTTGTTGCTCTTGGCTTCCAGGTTTGAAAAAGATTATACTTTGATTTTTTTGGGATAAACTGAGTCTTTCTGGTTCTATCTTTCAAACCTCGTACTATCTGCATATTTCTGTTCTTATCTTACTACATCATGGGTAATAGTTTAAGTATTAAGTGACCGTTGAAGCCACTTACCCGAAGTTAAATATATCTCAAGTTTCTTAGATACCAAGGCTTAAACTTTTACATGGTAAACATAAAGATGTTGGATTTTGGTTTAACTTATTCTTTTTTATACTTTTCTTGGAACTCCTTTTTATCCGTGTAATTTTCTTTTGGAGGTTCTCTCAACCTCTTGTACATTATTTTTATTTAATAATATTGTTGCAAGTTCTTCTAAAAAAAACATAAAGATGTTGGACAAGTTTTTGGTATCAGGAAGGAAACATGTAAATAAAAATATCTTTCTTTAATTTTTTATCAGCCAAATCTTTATCGGGTTAATTTATGTTTTCTTTGTTTTTTTTTTTTAGGATTCCTCATCCTCTTCTTTGTATTACTTCTCTTAATCAATGAAACTTCATCTTTCTATTAAAAAAAAATCTTTATTGGTTTATAATTTTTTTTAGGGGTTTTATTGGTTATTATGTTATTAATTGTTAATTATATTTTTTGTCATTTTATTGTTTAATTAACTTTTACTTTAAATGATAGCAGCGGCAATAAATATTTAAAATTGTAAATATATAGACTTACAATGGGGTGTTAAAGTTTTGTTTTTCCTTTATTGGAGTTTGTCTTATTTCTTACCCTTTTTTAGTGATTGCATATCAATGCAAAAAAAAAAAGAAGTATGTGTGCACAATTATACATAGTGGTGTGGTGTCAACCAGGCAATTGAAATTTTCAAATCACATCTCTAAACTAAGAAATGGATTCAGGGTGTAAATTAGGACTGGGAGACTGTTTTCAAAATAGTTCTCTGTTTATTATTATTAGGACTGGGAGACTGTTTTGAAAATAGTTCTCTGTTTATTATTTCATTAATGAAAGGAAATAAAGTACAAGGTACAAAAAGAGAGGATGAGAAATTCTCAAGACTGAAAAGTGAAGTAAAGTTTAAAGTAAAAACTAAATGAAGTCATCTGTTTTTGTTTTCATTTTTTTTTTTGATTAATTGTGATCAAGTGGCTTTTGAGAGTTAGATTATTGTACATTTGAAATCACCCTGGTTTTTTTTTTGATGATAAACAAGCTATTTCATTGATATATGAAAAAGCCAAAAAACGGCCAACGAGGATTACAAAAACGCTTTCCAATTGGAAGCAATAATAGAGGGAGGATAATTACAAAAGGATTTACAATTTGCACTCCACAAGGAGGCATTGAGGACACAAGCCTCCCACACCTCAAGCCAAGATCTATCCTTGCCTTCAAAAATTCTTCTATTCCGTTCTAGCCACACGTTCCAAAGAATAGCTCTCACCCCATTGTCCCACAAAATTCTTTTCTTTTTATTGGTGAAGAGCGTTGAACCTCCAATAAGAGCCTTAGTATTAGCCTCATGATCTTTATTAAAAATCCACACCATCTCAAAAGTCTTCAAAAAGGACAGCCAAATATTAAGAGAGAAGCAGCAATCAAACAAAAGATGCACAAGTGGACTCGAACACTTTCTACAAAGATCGCACCAATTAGGTTGGAGAGTGATCCAACGATTTCTAGACTGAAATTTTTGGTTGGAGTTGATGCCATCGTTGATAATCAACCATAAAAATACTTTAATCTTCAAAGGTGACTTTCCTTTCAGGAGATAATTAATAACACAATCACTAGGATTCTCATCCACTTTCCACAAAGTCTTAAGAGCAGACTTACTAGAAAAGCCGTGGGTTGCATCCGGGATCCACAATCTAATATCCTCCCTATCATTTAAGCGGATAGGATCCAAAAGATTAAAGAAATTAATCCACTCAGCCACTTCATCATCTTTGAGGTTTCTTCTGAAGATCACAACCCAAGAATCAAGCTCACCATGCCAAAAACTACTAATCGGCTGCTTTTTCCGGACTGCAATACGAAACAAAGAGGGAAAAAGAGAAGCAAGGGTCTTCTCCCCAATCCACACATGCTCCCAAAACAAAACAGCAATGCCTCTTCCCACACAGAACCTGCAATTAGCCTCCATAGTTTGCTTGAGGTTATAAATGTTCTTCCATGGGGATCTATTACCACTGTTAGGTTTAATAGCCGAACACCAACCCATCAAATCCAGCCCATGAATCTCCCGGATGATCTTGTACCACAGAAAATTAGGTTCCAAAGGAAAGCGCCACAACCATTTAAGAAGGAGAGCTTTGTTCTTGAGCTTCAAAGCACCGAAAGCCAAACCTCCATTAGCAAGTGGAGGAGGGATTTTATCCCACTTAACAAGATGGCAGCCTTTTAAACCCTCAGCCCCTTTCCAAAAGAAAGACCTTAAAATCTTATCAATGTTCTTTGTAACAGCCACCGGAGCTTTAAAAACCGAGAGAAAATAAGTAGGGAGACTATTTAAGATAGAATGGATAAGAGTGAGTCTCCCACCTCTGGAAATCATGATTTTTTTCCATTTATCTATGCGCTTGGTGATCTTATCAATAACCGGATCCCAAAAGGCCTTAGTGTTAGGATTACCTCCAAGGGGTAAGCCGAGATAAATAAAAGGGAGCTCCCCAACCTTAAATCTACCATTCTCCACCAGCCATTGAACCTCTTCATCATCTAAATTGATACCAGCAATGGCAGATTTGTTAAAATTGACACTCAAACCAGAACCTTCTTCAAACTGTTGAATAGTGATGACAAGGTTGCTGATGGCATCTTTGTTAAAATGAGAGAAAAGAAGAGTATCATCTGCAAACTGTAGATGAGACACTTCCATATTGCCTATCTTGAACCCTTTAATCCAGCCTCTAGCTTGATTTCTTGAGAGAAGTCTGCTAAAACTATCTGCAACCAAGAGAAACATGAAGGGGGATAAAGGATCACCTTGTCTAACTCCTCTCGAGGCTCCAAATTTCCCCTTAGCTCTACCATTAATGAGGATCGAAAAACTAGCACTTTGGAGGCACCCTTTCATCCAGCTACACCACTTTGGATTAAAACCTTTAAGAGCAAAGAGGTTCAACAAAAAATCCCAATCAACACTATCATAAGCCTTCTCAAGATCAAGTTTAATAATAGCTCCTTTCATTTTCCTTTTCTTATAGTCTTCCACCAATTCATTGGCCACCAAAATGGAATCAATGATCTGTCTTCCTCCCACAAAGGCATTTTGGAAGATTGATATGGTGTTAGGGAGCACAACTTTCAATCTCTCCGCAAGAACTTTGGCTAAAATCTTATAGAGGCTGGTAGTAAGACTAATTGGCCGAAAGTCCATAACAGCTAGGGCATCCACTTTCTTGGGAATGAGGGAAATAAACGTTTCATTCACTCTAGCATTGATGATCCCTTTCTCAAAAAACTCATGGAACACCTTCATAACATCAACCTTGATGATGTTCCATGTTTTTTTAAAGAATTCAATAGAGAAACCATCTGGGCCAGGAGCTTTGTTCAACCCAAGATCTGAGATAGCCTTGAAGACTTCAATTTCAGTGAAGGGGATAGTCAGCCAAGCACTATCCCTAGGAGAGATAGGACACCAATCAATGTCATCCCAAATGATTCTACTGCCCATCTTCTTAGTAAAAAGAGAAGAGAAAAAATCCACAAACTCCCCCTCAACAGCTTCAGCATTCAACAAGAGCTCACCAGACCTAGCCATGACTTGGTTTATAAAATTCTTCTTTCTTCTCCCTTTTATAAAGCTATGAAACACTTTAGAGTTTTCATCCCCACCTTTTAGCCATAAAGACTTGCTTCTTTGTCTCCAATAAACACTTTCTTGCATGACTAAATCCAAAATCTCCCTTCTCAATCTGAATCTGTCTTCTCTTTGCTCAAAGCTCAATAACCCATCTTCATCACGCAAATCTAGAGCCTCTATATCAGATTGCAGCTTGGCTTTTTGGGTAACAAAATTGCCAAAAATATCTCTATTCCAACTCTTAATTTTACCTTTCAGCAAAGATAATTTACACATAAAAGAATGCCCAGGCCATCTTTCATCTTTCAAAGAAGACCACCAACTCTCCATATGACCCATGAACAGCTTGTGATCTAACCACATGTTTTCAAATCTAAAAGGGGGAGGACCCCAGACAAAATTACCAGTGGCCAGAAGTAGGGGAAAGTGATCAGAAGTAGTTCTCTTGAGCCTCTCAAGCATAGCATCCTGGAAGAGGTTGAGCCAATCCTTAGTAACTAGAAACCGATCAATCCTTGTGTGAACCGGGGAATCTCTGAAATCAGACCAAGTAAATCTCCCATTTCTCATGGGGATATCTTCCAAGTTAAGGTCATCCACCAACCGGTTGAAGTCTCTCATACTTTTAGTTACTCTGCCTCCATTAGATTTTTCAGCCACCCATCTAACAACATTGAAGTCACCAGCCAGCACCCACTTACCAGCACACAAACCTCCAAGGGAAGCAATCTCCTGCCAAAGAAAACGTCTTTCCCTTTTGTGATTAGGGCCATACACACCAGTGATCCAAAAGATAGAGAGATCAGGGAGCTTGATTTTGACAGTAAGGGTAAAGAGACCACTATGAGCTTCAGTAATGGTCAAATCAGGATCAGACCACATAATGATAATGCCACCTCTAGAACCAAGAGCATCAAGGGAGGCCCAACCAACAAAACTACTGCTCCAAATAGACTTAATGATGATTCTGTCCACCATAGCCAATTTTGTTTCTTGCAAGATGACTAAATCAGGATTATTACTACGAATAACATCCCTCACGAGGCTTCTTTTAGAGGCTGCCCCAAGCCCTCTAACATTCCAGCTAAGAATCCTCATCCACAACATTTGTGTCCCTTTGGAGAATCAAATACTTTGATCTCTCATATTTAACATTACTTTTAAGATTAACAAGTTCCCTTCTACCTTTACCACTTCTAATTGGAGATTTAGTCACTCTTGAGCTAACTTGTTTTCTAATAGGCATGATGGTAGCAGCCTTGCATCGGAGCCAATTAGCCAAGGAAACTCTTCTTTCCCCACTCCAATCAACCAAAGCAATAAAAGTGCCCGCTTTTCCAATATCAGCTTCCCAAACATCATCCAAAGACCCATCAGCTTCAAACATAACCAACTGATTCTTACCTCTACTTTTGGAATTCTTTTTTCTTAGAGGAACTATATTAGCTTCTGTGAGAAGGAGCCAATCATCCAGCTTCATTCTCTTCTCTCCCGCACTATCAACAAACAAAATGAAGGTTCCCATAACTTGCCCAGCTGGATTGAACTTTTCTTCTGAGATGGAATACATATCCGGAAAAGCCACTTGAATACAATCTTGAGAATCTGGAACCACCACCAACTCCCTGCTAACGTTAACTTCAGTGCTTTCTTCTAGCAAGGTTGAAGAAAGCAAACCGGCATCTTCCTCTAGCACAAGAGTCTGACCTTCAAGCTCATCAACATCCCCCCTATCAACTCTCTCTAACAATCTGAGTTCAGGAGTTTGAAAGAGATCTATCTCATTGCTCTCTTCTTCCTCACAAGGACTGGAATTGTAGAACTCAGGATCAGAATCAGTGACTAATTTGCTATCCAAGGGAGTGGTATGATTAATGGTTTGTTGTTTGAAGAAAACCTGAACTTGGTTTTTTCCAGAGGCCCTTTTCAAGTCTAAAACAGGAGAGCTATTAACTTTACATTTTTCAACTTTTCTCCAAGTCTCTGTATTAGTACCATTTTCCAGCTGATTCTTCTTGGGATAAGGCAGATTAAAAAAGTCTTTGGAAACGGGCCCCACTTCCCTCCATTCTGAATTCTTCAAAGACTTTTTAAACTTGTCATACTGGTTAGCAGGCCCACGGCCCAAAGAAAGATTGGGCTTAGAGGGTAAAAATAATTCTTCATCAGAATCATTTAAATAATACACATTGTCAACTGCCTTTTTATCTGCTAAACCAACTCCCTGACCACCTACCTCGAGCCCATAACTGCTGCCCCCTTTTTCAAACTTGCTTTCTTTTCCAAGAAACAGCCTGTCAACACTGTTTTGCACAGGAGCATTGACCTGGGAATTACAGACAACCAAGGGCCCAACAGTCTTCCAGTTTTCTCTGATTTTATCCATAGGATAAAGACCTTCTCTCCTTCCTTTAGCAATCTGACCACCTATTTGCCGGAGAAGCCAATTTCTACTCGCCGGAGACCCTCTTTCCAGTAACTTCCAGTCATGACTAGCCACCACCGTCGCCGTAAAACAAACGCCCTCGGAGTTTTTAACTTCAATTTCTGCCGGAATGAAACCATAAACATTCTCTTTAACCTGAAGGAGAGCTTCAAAACTTCCAATTCTATTGCTCGTATTTTTAGAGCATTTAATGTAACCACCACAACAATCACCAATAACTTTGAAGACTTCAATGTTCCAATAAATGAGAGGGATATTTCTCACCTTAATCCAACCACCATAACAGGGAAGTAAATCAAGTCTGCCATGTTTAATGATATCCCACCACTCAAACTTCAAAGTAACATCTTCAAAGGTACACCATCCTTGATTAGAACAAAGATCCCTAGCTGTTTCTGCATTGCATTTAATGATCGCTTTGTCAGGGTGAAAGGGATTTATTTCTAAAGTTTCCATTCCAGTACTCTTTTTCACTTTCTTTAAAATCTTCCCCCATTCATCAGAGAAACTCCTTCTTAACACCACAATGGTATCCACCAGATTAATGGGTATAACATCTTCTTCGAAAACATTCAAGGCACTTTCAACAAGAGGTTTCTTCTCGTGGTCAACCTGAGCACCTCTTTTCTTCACCACCTCAGCAAAGGTGTTCTTCTGAGTAACAACCTTAGAGAAATTATTAGCTTGAATCAAAGGTTTCTGGTTCTTTTTGAAATTAACTGCCACCTCAGCTACTTCCTCTTCCTCCTCTTCGAATCTTCCATCAACAAGCTTGATAAAGCTTTTCCACCCAATCATATCTTCCCCCGAAGGAATGAAAAGGTTAGATTTTTTTCCATTTGATAGAAGTTGTGTCACATCAACAAAGGATCCTCTTCTATTAGTGACTTTGTTGATCATTACCGTCCCATTCTCGCACTCGATTCGCCTAAAAAATTTTTGGTTTTGCGGGGTTACAATGAGATGATCTATAGCATCCCTAATCCACACAACAATTTTAGGCTCACAAGAAATGCAGAACCATAGTTCTCTATTTTTTTCCCGTAAAAGAACTCTACCATTTTTATTAACCCTATCCGGACCAATGAAGAATCTCTTGTTCTCCACCTTACAATTGCTTTCCTTCCAAAAAGCCATGGAACTAAGAAACTCAGAAATTTGAGTGTTCCATGGGAGGGGCTTGGGACCAAAGACGGATTAAAGGGTAAGATACGATAGTTTGGTATCGTGGGAACGCTGTTGTCTTCACCGTAGAAGACAGCAAAGACGGTGGAAAGCTACCTACTCCGGTGTTAAAGACACCGGAGAGGACAGAAACAAGGATGTCTAGGGAAGTGTGTCTGAGAGAGTTTATTTAGGGAAGTCATCTTAAGAAGTTGCCAAGTTTTAACATGTGGTAAGTTTAGGTTGAGTGTAATAAAAGAACCTTAAATGATAAACATAGGACTAAGGACGAGAATTGGGATACTATTCTGGGTGTCTTAGATCTATTCTATTTTGTAATTTCTGTCCTTCTGTCCATCTGCGATTATGGTTGCAGTCATCTTTTGCTTGCTTATTTTTGGTTTCTGGGAAAGAGATTGTCTTAACGGCTATATAACAGACAACTATACATTAGTCATTCTGTGTACTTCATGAAGACAATCTAATGTTTGAGTTTCTTTTCAGAGCCTACGGGTAATCATGAATGATGGACTTTCCACCATACCTCAAGAATGCCTTCATGTGTAAGAACTTAAATTTGGAATTCTTATTCAGTTTTCATTTTTGTTTGTCAATTTGTTTCTGCTTTTGTAATGGACTATTTCATTTGTTTTTTTAATCTCATTAATTTATCGAGCTAGAATTTTCAACTTTCATAATTATCATTTTTTTTTTTAATCATAATTATCATTTTTCTTCAGTGAACAATAGTTCTTTCAGTTTTTTATTTATATTTTTGTTCATAATGATCCACAGCCTTGGTGTAAATATTGGATGTAAAATTACTGCCCTTTTTTTAACACAATTCCTTGCATTCAGATAATCATATTTTTTGGAAGTAAAAATTAACACCCCCCCCTTCACAACACACACTCACACACACAAATTATTAGACAGCGAAGACATAGAAAGACACTGTATACTATTGCTTGTATATGAAAAAAATATGCTTCCTGGCGATCCTGCATTTTGCCATGGGACTAATTTATTGAGTGGTGGAGGTTAGTTCAACTCTACGTGATTAATGCATCACCTCTGGCTGATATTTGAATGTATATAAAAAAAAAAAACTTAAAAGCTAAAACTGTGCAAGTCGAGTTATTATTATACATTTCTATGTAGACATCCTTAATTTAATATCAATCTGTATTACAGATGTGTAGATGTGACTGGGGCATACAGTGGTCAAAAGACAGAGTTGAACATAAGCTTAACAGCAATAGGGCTTTTGTGGACTATAACTGATTTTATTGTAAAGAGGCTTTCCTATGTTCTTGTGGATGAGAAGGAAATAGGTAATCTTCCTGCTAAAGAAAAATTGTTGTTCGATCTGGTGAAGCTGTTTAACAATCCTAACCGTTTGCTGTTATTAATATGAATTGAATAGCAGACATGCCTTCTGTTTCAAATCAAGTTGATGATGAGAGGGCTGATGAGAAAATGACTGAAATGTCCAATGACACTGTTATCCCTCCAGACATAAACATGGTTGATAGCAACAAGTTATTATTTTCTGTTTTCTCATTGCTTCATACACTTGGGGCTGATGATAGGCCGGAGGTAAAATATATTGAACTTTATTCGTCCCCACTGTTGTCCTTTTGTCAATCTGTGGAGTGTTATATACAATTGATGGCACTTCTGGGGAATAATGAGCTAGTTCGCTATCATATTTATCTGTCATCAGGTCCGGAATTCAGCTTTGAGGACACTCTTCCAAAGTCTTGGTAGTCATGGTCAAAAGCTTTCAAAAAATATTTGGGAGACATGTCTTTGGGATTATGTTTTCCCTACCTTAGATCATGCTTCCCACATGGTAACTTCAATGTGATAACATATCTATACTTTTGACCTTTTCATGGTCTTTGTGCTGATGATCTTTGAATTCCTTGTTTGAAGGCTGCAACCTCATCCAAAGATGAATGGCATGGCAAAGAACTTGGAACTCGTGGAGGAAAGGCAGTTCATATGCTCATACATCACTCGTATGTATTAATTTTTATCTATGTCTAAAAAATTGGGTTTTCATTTTGTTTTGTTGCTTACCCCACTCCCATAAAAAGAAACATATCTTTATATGCTGCCTGCATTTACAGTCGTAATACAGCTCAGAAACAGTGGGATGAGACTCTTGTTCTGGTGCTTTCTGGAATAGCACGTATATTACGTTCTTTTTTCCCATTCCTCAGAAGCTTAAGCAATTTTTGGTCGGGTAGGTAATGCTGATTTTTCACTGTATATTTTTTTCCCAGCATTTTAATTAGTCAATCTTTATTTTCCATATTCCATCGGTTTTGGTTTATATATATATATATATATATATATATATATATTTGCTTGCTTCTCATTGACAGTTCAAAATATCATGTGGTTCTCATACTGCAGGATGGGAATCTTTGCTTCTTTTTGTGAAAAGTAGCATTCTAAATGGCAGTAAAGAGGTAGCTCTTGCTGCAATAAATTGTTTACAGACAACAGTTGTTTCCCATTCTCCTAAGGTAACCATCACATCAAGTAACCTGAAGTAAATTTCTCTTTTTATTTATACCTTTGTTATTATAGACAAAATAAACAATTCAAATTGACTAAGGATTTAGAAATTGAGTGATATTTGTGGCCGGAATCGTTCTAACTCTTCACATACTTATGGATCAGGGGCACTTGCCAATGTCTTACCTTGTTTCAGTACTTAATGTATATGAGCTTGTTCTTCAGAAGTCACCCCATTACAGTGGTAATGCTGCTACCAAAGTGAAGCAGGAAATTCTGCATGGTCTTGGTAATAATATAACTTTTTATGAATATCTACAATTTTATTTTAAATATTTGTGATATATTCCTCCATGAACATAAAAATGTGTGAAAACTTCCTTTTGCAACTATAGATTGAGGCTGATATCATCATGCCATTTCTAGAGATGATATCTGGTACTCCCGTTGTGCGAAAGATTTTCCATACTCCCATTATATGCCATGTGTATTTATTGCCAGGCAATACTATAGAAATAGCGGAGTCCTTCATTTTCACATGACTTATTATTAGGAGTACCTAAAATGAAATTATCCCCCCAATTGTAAGGTTCATGATTTGATTTTGATCGGGTTTTTTTCACCGGTATTTGGGGCACAAAATTTAAAGATTGGGGTTTTTTTTACCTTTTGTAGTGTTAGAATATATATTTATGATATTCCTTATTTAGATTAAGAATATTTTCCTTATCTTTTAGTTTCCTTGTTTAAGTTAGTTTCCTAGTTTAGCTACATTTACTTCTCTATATAAGTCGATGTATACAATTGAACTTAATTTAATATATCATCAGTCTTTCCGTTTACATGGTATCATAACCTTGTTTTTAAATTTTCTTGCCGTCTCTATTTCGATCTCCTTGTCTCTATTTCGATCTCGTTCTGTTCCCTCGTCGGGGTAAGCTTTTCCAGCGAGGGAGCACCTTCATTTGAACTTCTAAGAAATCTTCTAAATTTTTGAAATCTTAACAGTCATCAAATCAAGCGCCCAAATTCAGCCTTCTCCTCCGATCGCAATTAGGGTTTGTTTTGTTCATTATACCTAGGTAAAACTAGGGTTCGGATTTTGGAATACAACCTTTGAGTGGTTGTTGGTTGTTTGTCACCAACCACCCCTGGGAAGAACCAATGCCCACCTGAGTCTGTCACTAACACTTCCCGCCTGATTCTGCCACCGCCGATCACCGGAGTCCGCCGCCCTGTCACCGGAACCTCGCCGAAATCCCGATTTTCACCGGAAACTTAATTTTCGTCGGAATCAGGTAGTTTGGAAAGAAACCAGTGCACGGTTGGGATGGAAATGGAGTTTTTACTTGCTGTCCAGATTTGCTTATTTGGCTTGTTGTTCAAATCTATTTTTTAGGGTTTTTGTTTTGCTTGCTTTCCGGGTCAGATTTGGTGTCTTATTTTCTCATTCGTTTTCTAATTTAGGACTCTTTGTTAGTCGTTTGCTGGGTTTTAATGGCTCAAATTGGATATTGTGTTTGGTTGTGGAACATACGCATACAATACAAACTTTGAGGGATGTTAGTTGCATTTGGGTTTTGTGGACCTTGGTGTGCCGTTAGGGCTTTTCTTCCTCCATTATACCTAGATAAATCTAGGTTTGGATTTTGGGTTAACATTATGTTGTGGTTATTTGTTGACACCTCTCCACATCAGAAGGAAGAGAAACCGCCAGTGATATCGTTTCTTCAAAAGCCATTAGTCTTTTCGTTTCAGATTTGTTTTGTTTTCGTTGCTGCTTTCCCAGGCATGTTTCATCAATTCTCCTTTCTCTTTTCGATGTCGGTTTTGCCGGACATTTTTGTTTGACGTCAGTTTTGTTTGATGGTTCACTTTGTTTCGATGTCGGCAATCTTTGTTCGACATCAATTTCAAGTGATCGTTGTTTCCGCATTGTATTGATGTTGGTTTCTCCGGGCATCTCTCATAGCTTCCACTCAACGAAGACATTGATTCACGAAGTCATATTTGGGTCACGTGTTTAGCAAACTCAAGTTGGTCTTTGTTACGCCATCTTGAGTTTGAGGGGGGATGTTAGAATATATATTTATGATATTCCTTATTTAGATTAGGGATATTTTCCTTATCTTTTAGTTTCCTTGTTTAAGTTAGTTTCCTAGACTAGCTAGGTTTACTTCTCTATATAAGTCGATGTAACCTTCATACAATTTAACCTAATTTAATATATCATTAGTCTTTCCTTTTACATGTAGGATCAACGGGGTATTTTAATTGCTTGGGATACTCATGTTTTAACAAAATTGGATTGTATGGAGGGCGCTTTTTCTTTGTCTATTCAATTAAAATCTTCAGACTCTTTCGTTTGGTGGTGTATTGCCGTTATGGCCCATGTCGCTCTAAGGAGTATCCTGACTTTTGGCTAGAATTAGATAATTTGGCAGGCCTTTGTTCTCCTTTCTGGTGTGTGGGTGGAGATTTCAATGTTGTTCTCTTTGCAGGTGAAAAACTAGGATATAATCACACAACCAAAAAACATGAGAGTTTTCGATGATTTCATCTCTGATTTTGAGCTTCGAGATCTTCCTCTTTGTAACGCTACCGTCGCTTGGTCAAGTGATAGAGATGCTAGTAGAAGATTGGATAGATTCCTCTTCTCTCTTCCTTGGGAAGATCATTTCCCCCTTTTAGACTGGAAGCCCTCACTAGGCTTGTTTCGGATCATTGCCCTATAATTATTGATTCCACTGTTCTTAAATGGGGACCCACTCCATTTCGTTTTGAGAATGTTTGGCTCTCTCATCCGTTTTTTACTCCATTTTGCAAATCGCTTTGGGAGACTTCCGTTGGCCATGCATGGAAGAGTTTCATTTTCATGAAGAAATTGGATTTAGTCAAGAGTGGCTTGATTTCTTGGTCTAAATCAACCTTTGGAAATCTCTGATCTAGGAAACTTGTCCTTTTGGATAATCTAAAATAAGTGGATGATCAAATTTTGACTTTAGGTTCATGTGAAACCCTTCGTCGGAAAAATCCCGCCTTTATTCTGATTATGTTGAGTTGCTTAGAATTGAGAAGATTTCTTGGAACCAAAGAGTTAAGCCTAAATGGATAAAAGATTAGGAGAATAACTCTAGTCTTTTCAATTTTCATAGGATTGCCAATGGTAGAAATAATAAAAAGTGGATCAATAAATTGACTCTTGGGAATGGTGAAGTCATTACCGATAAGGGTGCTATTGAGCGTGCTATTATTGAGCATTTTAAAAATCTATATTCATCCAATTCGAGTGGCACTTTTTGTTTAGATGGAATTAAGTGGTCTCCCATTTCTGCAAATTTCTTTTCGTTCTTGGAAAATCCTTTTGATTTTGTTGAGATAAAAAGGGTTGTTTTTGATTGCAATGGGAATAAATCCCCAGGTTCGGATGGTTTCACTATGTCTTTTTTTCAAACGTCTTGGGATTTTATTCAAAATGATAATCTAGAAGTTTTCAGGGAATTCTTCATTAGAGGGAATTCTTCATTAGTGGTACGGCTAATCTTCGAGTTAACTCTACCTTCATCTGTATGATCCCAAAAAGGCTAGTGCTTCTAACCTATCGGACTTTCGACCCATTAGCTTGGTGATAAGTTTGTATAAGATTATTTCCAAAGTTCTTGCTCACCATCTACGCACCGTTCTTCATAAAACCATTCTCCTTCACAATCTGCTTTTGTTCGTTGAAGACAAATTCTGAATTCTGTCCTTATTGCAAATGAGAGTATTGATGATTATAGAGTTTGGAAAAAATCTGGGTTGGTCTTTAAAATTGACTTTGAAAAAGCCTTTGATCATGTAAGTTGGGGTTTTCTTGATTATGTTATTCTTTCTAAAGGTTTTAGTGATAAGTGGCGTTCTTGGATTAAAGGTTGCCTTTCCTCTTCTAATTTTTCCGTCATGGTTAATGGTGCTCCTATTGATTTTATTCGGGCCTCTCATGTGTTAAGGTAAGGGGATTCTTGATCTTCTTTCTTTTTATCTTGGTCACTGATATTCTTAGTCGACTTATTGAGAAGTTGGTTGGGATGGGGCAGTTTCAATGGTTTTTTGTTGGTATGGATGATGTCAGTGTTTCCCATCTTCAATTTGCGGATGATACACTTTTTTTCCTCCCTCATGATGATCGCTTAATAAAAAATTTGACATCTATCATTAGCCTTTTTGGTGTTATGTCAGGTTTGAAAATCAATCTTGCGAAAAGTTCTTTGTATGGTATTCATTTGGAGGATAATGTTTTTCAGAATCTAGCTTCTGCTTTTTATATTCTGCGGTTGGGTCTTGGCCAATGAATTACCTTGGTTTTTCTTTAGGGGGCGATCTGACTTCAGTTTCTTTCTTGTAGCCTGTTATTGATAAGATAAATTCAAGGTTGGATGGGTGGAAAAAAGGGTTCTTTTCAAAAGGGGGACGTCTTACTCTTAGTGCTTCAGTTTTACAGAGTTTTCCTCTCCATTATTTATCTATTTTAAAACTACATGTGAAAGTTGCATGTTTAATAGAGAAGCTTTTTCGAAATTTCCTTTGGAATGGTAGTGATGAATGACATCATTCTTATCTTGTTAATTGGAAGGAAGTCCGACAAAAAACTTGTGGAGGTTTGGGCACTGGCAATTTGATTTTTTGAAACAAAGCATTTTTAGGGAAATGATGATGGCATTTTTCAAAAGATCCTTCTGCTTTTTGGACCTCGATTGTGAAAAGTAAATATTGTTTTTCTACTTTTGGTTGGGAAACTAATGTGGTTAAATATATGTCCTTTCGGTCCCATTGGAAATTTATTGCACAAGATCTTGATGTTTTTAACTCTTTCGCCAGATTCACCTTAGGCCTTGGCTTACGAATTCACTTTTGGGAGGATATTTGCTTCGGTGAATTTTCTTTCCAATCACTTTATCCTCAGCTTTACCTTGTGTCCTCTAATGCTCGGTGTTCTATTGCATCCTTATTTGATAGCTTTTCTTCATCATTGAATCTTCTTTCAGAAGAAACCTTACTGAGATTGAGGTTTTACAATTTCAAGATTTACTTTCGCCCATTCATTTTGTTCGACCTACAACTTTGGAGGACCATAAAACCTGGACCATTCATCTTTCAGTCTCCTTCACTACCAATTCCTTTTACTCAAAGTTGATTCATATCCCTTCTCACTCTCATTTTCCTTGTACTTTTAACATTTCTATTAAGGTTCAATTTTTCGTATGGTCTGCTCCTCAAGAGAAGATTAACACTTGTGATGTTTTGTATGAGAAAGAATCCATTTGGTCTTTGTCCCCTTATTGGTGTTGTATTTGTAGAATGGATCATGAGTCGAATAATCATTTATTCATTCATTCTGATTTTACTAGAGTTTTTTGGAGCCCGATCTTGAATCATTTTGATATTATTTGGGTTATACCTAAGGATATTTGTTTTCTATTTTCCATTCCCCTTTTGGATCAAGAAGGAATCGGAAGAGCATTTTTTAGAATTTTGTTGTGGCGGCTCTTTTTTGGGTGATTTGAATCGAGAAGAACAACCCCATTTTCAACAATCTGGCTTGTGATCATCATCATCATCTTTGGGATAGCATTTTGTATTTCATTTATCTTTGGTCAAAAAATAATGCGCAATTAAGTTTTGGTTTAACTTATTCTTCTTTATACTTACTTTGGAACCCCTTGTAAATTCTTTTGGAGGTCCTTTTATCCTTTTGGACAGTCTTTTTTATTAATACAATTGTTGTGAATTCATCTAAAAGAAAAATAAAAATCAGAGTGACATACTAAACATGTCTTAATATTTACCTAATTGTACTTATTTCTTCAGATAATTTGAAGTTTTGTGTGCTTATTGTTATTTTTTCCATCCTATTAAATTGATTACAGGAGAACTATACCTGCAAGCAAAACTGATGTTTGACGAGAACATGTATACACAATTGCTATCAATTGTTGATTTGGCTATTAAACAAGCAATGATAACTAATGAGAACTTTGAAACTGAATTTGTAAGTTTATTTTCGCTCCTCCTTTTTCCTTATTGAATATAAAGGAAACATTTTGATTTTAACAATTAGTGTGGCATTTATTATTTGCTTATTATGCTTCCATGATTTTTCTTGTTTTGGGAAATAATGATTCCATAGTCTCAGTGTAAAAGTAAAAAACTTAATGATATTTCTTTCATTTATGATGCATGCTATTTTAATCCAAAGGATTAAGATTACGTTGTAGATACATTTTGTTTTAAAGCTAGAGATTAACATGGATCAATCATTAATTAAATTAAAGTTAGCTGTAGGAATTAAATTGAAGGCAATTACATTGTCATTGTCATTGTTCTACCAAGGCCGGTGAATTTCAATAGGTACTGTCCGTTTCAGCATTGACTCCGTTGAATCTCTAGCAAATTAAATCTTTTAAGATATTTCCAACACTTCCACCCTCACATGACGGCATGAAAATTAACAAAAACCCAACATGTGAACAAATGATATGAAATGTGAGCAGATGAAACATTAGAGGTTTGAACCGATGACCTCTTTCTCCGATACCATGTTGAATCACCACTAGACCCAAAAGCTTAAAATGTTAAGCTAAGATAAATTTAATTTTTAAGATATTTCCAATAAGATAAATTCAAATATTGTATCAAAAGTCATCAAGCTTCAAATTATGCGTAAAATAACTCAAGCTAGTGTCCATAGCCCTTTGTTTTGACAATGGTGAAAAATAAAGTCATGATATTTTGGTGTAGAATGAAAATGAAGTCACAATTAGAGAAATATGATAAATGATAATGACTTATCACATCCACGTGTCAAGCATACTACATTATCTATTGAAGAGTAATTGAAAACGAACGACGCGGAGACAGTAGATGAATGAGTTTAAATTAACGAGTTTTCAAATTAACTTTGTAAATTTTTCAGTGTCAATTTTGATATAAAATCTGTACACCCTCTTCCATATTGACTTGGAAGAGACTCTGTAGCCATCAGGGGTTCTTAAATATGTCATAGTACTAGTAAAAAAATTATAATAAAAGAAAATTATTTCAGATTGTTGTTCTCTCATAAATATTCCTTAAAAAAACCTCTCTCCAGGGACATGTCCCCCCTGAGCTACGAAATATTCTGGAAATCATACCACTTCTACGTCCAACTGATACCATTTCTTCAATGTGGTTGGTTGTGCTTCGCGAATTTTTGCAATATCTTCCAGGATCAGGTTCTGCCTCAACACATGAAGATGACACATATCAAACAAGCACAAGTGATCATATTTCAGGTATCAAAATTTTATCAGTGGAACTCTAGGTTTTGGCCTTAGCCTCTTACACAACATGAACTTGCATATCTTGTTTCAGCTAATCAGAATGAAAGGCCCAGAAAAATTCATTCTCTCTTCTCAAACAATGAAGCTTCTCAGTCTGTGATTCTAGGATCAGCAGGGATACCAGCTGGCAACCAGAACTTTCTATTCGCAGAAAAACTTGTTCCTGCCCTGGTTGAACTTTTCATACATGCACCAATGATTGAGAAATGTATAATATGTCCTGAAATCATCCAAAGTCTTGGCAGGTACAGATTATGACTTTATTTGATATTTAAGTTTCTTGAAAAAGGGGGGTATTGGTAGTAGTAACATGCAGGTCAGATAATTTCTAGATGATAGGTGTAAGTCCATTCTTTCGAAATGTTGGGAGAGCCTATGTCTGGATTGTCATGTAGTTTCAGTTATGGGTGTGTTGCTCTTTTAAACCAATAATGATCTGGGCAGTTTTCTTTTTCTTTTTAATGTGAAAAAAGAATACTACTATGGGAAATGATGCAGAAAATAGAATCAATGGTTTAGAAAACTTAGTACTAGATTAGATGAAAGAAAACAAAGTATCTTCCTTTTTAGATGAAAAAATGAACTCACTCCTATTGGAGTCAAGGTTTAAAATGTCGCCGGTGTCAGCGACATGTCGGCAAAATCCAAGGTTCGACACCAATAGGGGGGGGAGTCGTTCTTCTGGGGAGTCTCCGGAATCGTTGAAATGTCTCCGATATCACCAGAATGTCACCGGTGTCGACGAGATGTCGTCGGAATAGTCAACATGTCGATTGAAATTTGAATGATTTTTCCTTATTTCTTATTTAGATGGAGAGAAAAAGATGTATCTGAGAAAAAAGACAATGAAAAGAGAGAAAGAAAGAGGGGGGCGGCCGAGCTTCTTATTTTTTTTTGGTAAAACTAGGGTTTCTTTGATGTAAAAGGGAAAGTGGTGGGGCCATAGGGTTGGGCTTTTATTTTGGGCTTAAGGGCTTAAAGTGGCTTATTGTTTTTTTTTTCAAGTAAGTGTATTTATTAGAATACTTAATAAATTTGATATAAAATTTAAAAATTATATAGAAATATTAAGTTATTGATGTTTAAATTTGTATCAATTGATATTTTTAATTTGTAATTATAGAGTTATTTGTGAATTATATTAAAAAATAAGAAAAATTCTTCATCGACATTAAAATCAACTTTCCCGGAATATCCGTCGACATCGACATCGACATTTCCATAAAATTGACTTCTAGACATCGACATTTTAAACCTTGATTGGAGTATTAGAAGTAGCCTGTTTATAAGACTTAGAAATTTGGCAATGACTAGAATAATAATACAAGGAGGGGAAAAAACATACAACTATGTAAAAGAAAGAGAAGAGACAATGCTAGAGGAGAAAGTTTGTGATTTTTCAAGTTCCATTTGTTTCTCGGGCTCTTAATTCTTCTAGTTCTAATACAGAAACTTTTATCATCCTTTCTTTTAGCAATAAGTTAATTTCATTATCATGGAATTCAGTAGTAATAGAATAAATAATCTGACCTGATTTTCGCTGTTTTCTGTTTTGAGTTATTGTCAGACTCTTGGCAAGCTTGGGTATGACTTCTGACATATGATATGGGGTAAACTAGACATAGTCACGTTGTTATCACTCATAATAGAGCTTCATAAATGTATCTTTCGATTTCTACATGTTTGGTTCTATCATGTTGAATTGGGAGTGAGGCAATAAAGAGTTTCAGAAGTGTATCAACTTTGACAGGTCTAGTTCTGTCATAAAAAAATCAACTTGTCTCGGGTTCGGTTCGGTTCCGCTTGCACCCCTAGGTATAGCTATACAAATGTTTACCTTGTCATCAGATAGAGCCTCGTTATCATTTCCTTTAAAAAATTTCGTTTGTTTAGGATCATCTTTAGCCACAATACTTCACATCTACTTCTAGATATGACAATTTGCTTGTTACTCGAAGTTATGCTGAAAATTTTGAATGTTGCTGAGAATATATAAAAGATTAACTTTGTCTTAGCCTATCAACTTAAGCTTTTAGGTCTATTGGTGATTTAAGAAATGTGAATCAACAAACGGAGTCTCCTCAACCTTTTATTGTTTCTCTTGAACAGGAATCCTTTCCTGTCATACTCAAATGCTAATCTTTTATGTATTCTTGAGTTGGTGCATGCATAAATGGACCAATCATATGTGCTGAGAAAGTAGTCACGTTTAGTTATAGGTAAATATCTCTTCCCACCATAGTTTAGAGTGGTCAAAGAGGATGTTATGTTTTTTCTAAGGAATTTTTTTCTTAAATAACATCATCAATCATGCATGGGGGAGTTTTGATTTATGAGAGGCTAAAAAATTTTCATCCCATTAGCCTTGTTACGAGTTTATATAAGATAATCGTAAAAGTTTTGGCGGGAAGACTCAGGATAGTGCTCCTCTCTACCATCTCCCATAATCAGGGTGCGTTTGTGGAAGGAAGACAAATTTTGGATGAAGTTTTGGTGGCTAATGAGGTTATTGAGGAATATAGATCAAAGAAAAAGGAAGGTCTTTTGTTTAAAATTGATTTTGAGAAAGCCTACGACAATGTTGATTGGAGCTTCTTGACCAAGTCTTTACAAGGAAAGGGTTTGGATTTAAATGGAGGTCATGGATGTCGTCTTGTACAAGGTCAGTTAATTATTCTTTCATTTTAAATGGAAGACCGAGGGGGAAATTTTTTGCGACAAATGGAATTAAACAAGGGAACCCACTATCACCCTTCTTATTCACTTTGGTGGTTGACACTATGAGTACATTATTTGAGCGTGGGCTAAATCGTGGGTGATTGAAGGGTTTTAAATTGGAAAGAACAAGATCTCACTCACTCATTTACAATTTGTTGATGATACCCTATTTTTTTGCTCTGGAAAGGAGGATTTCTTTCATAATGTTTTGGATATAATTCAGTTATTTGAAAGGAGCTTTGGGTTGAAAATCAATAGAGCTAAATGTTCGGTGACGAGCTTAAACATGGATGTGGTTAAATTGAGGTCGTTGGTTGAAAAAGTGGGTTGTCAGGTCTTGAAACTCCCTTTCAATTATCTTGGTTTGCCTTTGGGGATAATCCAAGAAAGAAAGGATTTTGGGAACGAATGATAGAAGATTAACACTCGTTCAATCTGTCTTATCTGGCCTCCCCACATACTATTTGTCCATTTTTCGGTTGCCTGCGAATGTTAGAGATGCTTTAGAAAAGATTATGAGAAATTTCCTTTGGGAAAGATCGGGGGAAGGAAAAGGCTCCCACTTGATGAATTGGAAGATGGTTTCACTACCCTTGGACGAAGGTGGGCTTGGAATTGGAAACCTGGACAGATAAACACGGCTTTGCTCGTAAAATGGTTGTGGAGATTTCTTATTGAACCTCCATTCTTTGGTACAAGGTGATTGCAAGTAGGTATGAGTTATATCCAAATGGTTGGGACACAAACATGGTTGCTAGGGGTGCGGGTAAAAGCCCCTGGAAGGAGATATCCAAATGCTACCCGTTATTTCTTAATTGTGTGGAATGGAATGTCAGGGAGGGGGATCGAATACGGTTTGGGAAGACGTCTGGTTAGGGGACATTGTGTTCCGAGATTTATACCCCCTTTTGTTCTCCCTTTCTCTAAGCAAAAAATTCGCCAATATCTTCTTTCATTCTTCGGGTGGGTTTGCGTGTGAATATTGATTTTTATTTTCGTAGACCAATCTAGATGGGGAAATGGCTGAATTGTTATCTATTATTACTAACCTTGATGGCATCTTGGTGAGAGAGGGTTCCCTGGACTTAAGACTTTGGATTCTTAGCCCCGCATATACATTCTCTTGCAAATCTTTCCTTGATTAACCAATTCGTATGAGTTGTTCCTCATTCTTCTTCTCCACTTTGTGGAAGATGAAAATCTTGAAGAAAGTTAGATTTTTTATCTCGTCCGTGGCACTTGGTAAAACAAATACCCTCGAGTTTCTTTAGTGGTCTTCTTCCTACACTCTTAACCCCCTTTGGTGTTGTTTATTATGTAACCTGGGGTCAGAAGACCATAATCACATCATGTGGAAGTGGAAGTTTTCGAGGTTTATATGGCAAAAACATTTTCAAACCTTGGTGTGACTTGGGTTGAAAATGATACTTCACCAATCTTTGGAGGAAACCTTACTAAACCCTCCTTTCAAAGAGAAGGGGAAGCTATTATGGGGAGCGGGTTTTTGTGCTATCATTTGGGGGCTATGGTTGGAAAGAAATAGAAGAGTATTTAGGGACGAAAAAAATCGTGGGAGTATGTTTGGGAGTTGGCACATATAAATGCTTCTTTTTGGGCGTCAATTACCAAACTCTTTCCTAACTATCCCTTAGGAATGATTATAAATTATTGGCCCCCCCATACTTGTAATTAGGTGGTGGCTTTGGGCTTTTGTGGTATAGGGTATATGTGTTCTTTTGTTTGTGGCTTTTGGTATTTCTTGCCACTATATTTGTATTGTTTTCTTTTCTCTTTCTTTCATTGTATCAATGAAATGGCCTTGTGAGGTTTATTTTTTTTTAAAAAAAATATTTTTTTTAATTCTCAAGAAACCTGAAGTAGTGATGGTTAAAGGATTTTTGCCCAACTAGCATAGTGACTAGTATATACAAGTACAAGCTGATTCTGGAAGTGTTAGGCAACAGAATCTAAGTTATCACTAAGGCACCATCTCAGAAAATTGGATGGCTTTCATAAAAGGGAAGCAAATTCTAAAACTGAATTTAAAAAAGTAACAAAATATCCCAACTAAAACTAAATTTAAAAACCTGGAATTGAAATCCTATAATCCCAATAATTTCAATATTTATGTAAAGGAGATATGAAAAAAAACATGAATTTAGAACAAGACTCTCAATCAATTGCTTTGGGGATAATTTCAAAGTAGGAGAAAGACCCTAAAAAAAATTAAATAATTATTTTTCGAAGTCTAGATTTAACAACTGGAGAATGTTCAGGTCTTTTTTCTCCTTCCTTTCTCGCCCTTCTCCTTTGGTTTTTTCCATCCCAGTATTTGGCTTACGGGTCTTCAGCCTAAACTTCAGTTCTTTCTATGGACGTTCTTAACAGGACAAATATGTCCATGTGAAAGAAAAATAATTTGCACATGTAATTTGGCGTGGCCACCTTCTCAAGAATGCTTGCGCAAGGCACCAAGAGAGATTTTTTTTCTCTCTCCCTGCCTCAAGCCACACCTACTATAAAGGAAGAGTACAATTGGCTTGTTTTCGGAAAGTAAACTTAAAGAAAATTTCAAGTTGATTTTCTTTGACGATAACTCCAAGCCATAGAGCAACCTTGATTGGATCCTTGGTTGTTAATGTTATGGAGGTTGTCTACTGCATGTTGATTGGTTACTGTTCCTTGTTAACAGCTTGTTATTAGTTGGTCAGATTACTTCTTTGTTAGTCTGTTAAGAATTGTAAATAGTTGGATTGTTAAGTAGTTCACTGTGTTAGTTAAATAGTTTGTGGGCAGCCTATAAATAAGTGCTATGACTTTGCAATCAATGCATTATAGTTTCGAGTTGAATAAAAAATTGTTGCGGGAATTCCTTGGTTAGAAGTAGGCTTTCACAAAATATAGATTGGTTATTTTTCTTTGTTTTAATTTTGATGTAGAGTTATCTTAAAAAATAAATAACAGACTGTATCTGTTTTCCAGGTGTATGACAACAAGAAGAGAAAATCCAGATGGTGCACTTTGGAGATTGGCTGTTGAAGGTTTTAACCAGATACTTCTTGATGATGTGCAAAACTTAGCGATGGTTGTTTTACCAGAGTCGAGTATTAGTAAACCAGCGAGAACTCGGATATGGAAGGAAGTTGCGGATGTTTATGAAATTTTCCTTGTGGGATATTGTGGGCGAGCTTTATCTAGTTCACTCTCATCTGCGGCACTAAAAGCAAGTGAATCTCTTGAGATTACTCTCTTAAACGTTCTGGGCGACAAGATTCTTGAATCACCACTTGATGCACCTCGTGATGTAAATTTTCTTAACTCTGCTCCTGCATTTGCATTGGTTTGAATGGTTATCCATGCAAAATAATATCATTCTAGTTGTAGTTTGATAATGGATACTTTGACTGGAAAACACTGATAATAAAATTATCAAACCATCCCCTAACCCGCGGGGATTTTTAATCCCCATACCCTACCCTATCCCCTAATCAAAAAATCGGGTTCGGGTTCGGGGATTCCCCATTAGGGGATCGGGTTCCCCGTGGGGAAAATTCCCCGTTTTACATTTTAATTCTTATATAAAAATGAAATATACATTTAAAATATACATTTTTAAGTAAAAAAGAAAACATAATACTAACAATTTTATATTGTATTAGTTAATATAATCATATTTCTCATATATTTTTCAATAAATAAAGATAAAAGTAAACAAAATATATAAGATATTCTTTAAAAATCGGGTTCGGGTTCGGGGTCGGGGACGGGGGATGTATTCCCATACCCTTACCCTATAACAAATCGGGGGGGAATTTCTCACCCTAACCCTATAAAACGGGGATTCCCTGCCCCTATAGGGTCGGGGCCCCGCGGGGTCCCTAACCCGCGGGGAATTTTGCCATCACCCCGCGGGAATTTTGCCATCCCTACTGGCAAACACTGATAATAACAAAACTGAACAACAGTGATGTTGATTAGGAAATATGTCATGTACACCCTTCTGACCATTAGAGGGAATTACTACCTCTCATCCAAAACTATCCAATGATAATTTTCATCCTACTCTCCCTCAGTCTCCTTAAAACTACATTCTCTCACCACTAATGACTTTAACCAATATCCCTTGTTACCCTTTCTTACATGTGTGTAAAATTGGAGGCTGTCATACACATTCATATAAGCCAGAATTAAATTATTTATTTGCTTTACATCACACACGTTATTTCTTTTGCCGACTTTTTTTTTTACTTTGTGGGTGTACTTTGGATGGTTACTAATACTGAACTCTTTGTTAATCTGGTGCATATACTCAATCCAGCTCCATCTCTTCATTTATTCTTTCTAGTTCTAGGTTTTTCCCACGAGCACCTTGGAATCTACACACTTTTCTAGTGGTGTCTTTTGTTTTGGATAGAGGCTAGAGCATTACACTTAATAAGGCACTCCTTTATTCAGTTTGCTAATGTTAAGATATTAAATTTGCCTTTACCCAACCGCTTAAGCTTTTGGGTCTTTTGGTGATTAGTAGAAGATCCTAAGTTCAAATTCTTTCATAGTCATATCTTGCCCATTTATTAATGTTCCACATGATTGGGTCTCATACAAAATATCCGAGGCTACTTATGGGGGGAGTGTTAAGTGTAAGATATATGCTTAAATTGGCTTTAACCCAACAACTTAAGCTTTTGAGTCTATTAGTGATTTAACCGCTAATAAGGAGTTGTTCATCAGTCTGTCCAACGCATGCAAGTGCAAGAGTTAGATAAATAATAATCACTAATGACATTTTTTTATTAGTCCAGAATCAATCTCATTCTTGTATGTAAGCCTTCTCCTTTTGTATTCATCTTAATATGAGTAACTTTCACAGCATTTGATCTTGAACTCATTAAATTGATAAGCCTTGACAGTTCAATAAGCCTTGACAGTTCCTCATTTCCTTTACAATTCACTAATTTTATATAAACTTTTCAATATTATAGGTTCTCCAGAGACTGGTCTCCACATTGGACCGATGTGCATCACGCACTTCCTCTTTGCCTGTTCAGACTGTAGAACTAATGCCCACTCACTGTAGCAAATTTTCGTTGACCTGTTTGCAGAAGTTGTTTTCGTTGAGCAGGTACTATGCAAACAACTTTTACTGATTTTTTTTAATAATGATGGAATATACGGGGTTTCAGGAAAAATGCCCTTATGAAAACTAATATTTATTAAATTTCCCTATTCTTAAATTTGGGGCAAAAGTCTACCTTTTTTTTTACAACATTTGTACAGTTTGGCATACCTTGGAATGTCTAACTTTTCCTTAGTCTAATAACTTAAAGCTTTTGGGTCTAAGATTTAACATATATTTTCAAAGATCTAAATCAACGTATATTTAAGCAAGGTCGTTAAAAATGGACGTTTCACGATTCGACTCATCGTTTTTCGATTCAAATTGCTACTTTGAATTGTGTTTAGCATGTATCGTACGAATTGGAAACGATACGATTTCTTCGATTTAGAAAATGAGAGAAATAGAAGAAGAGAAAACTTATACTTCTACTAGGATAACCCAATTTCATGAAGAAGACGATGGGATGCTGGAAAAGATGAAGAGAAACTGAAGTTGATAGTTGAAGAAAAAAGCATTCGTGAAGAAGATGGGATGGAATATTGGATAAGTCTTAGGAATATCAAAAGGATGGAGAGAGAGAGAGAGAGAGGGAGATACTATTTTTCTCGTGGAGTGTAAAGGATCTAACAGTGAGATTGAGATTTGAGAATAGTAAAAATCTAGAATAATGGGTAGAGAAACTTTCCACTTACCAACAAATCAACATAATAATAAAAAAAATAAAAATAAAAATCTGATATGATTCGAAATAAAATCAGTTTACAATTATTTTTAATAACTATAATATATATTAAAAATAAAAAACTTGGTATTCTATCAGAATTAAAGCTATTTATTCAACAATATTTTATCTAATATATAATTTTTATATAATAATAAATAAATTAATTGAATCTTACGATTCATGATACATTACGATACACAATTTAAAATCGATACATGTTTAAGTTGACAATTTAACAACCTTGTATTTAAGTTTATTTTTTTTCACATGTTCTTTCGTATGATTTGATATCACATGATCATTCAGTGTGCAAACATAATGTTTTGGGAAGGAGGGGAGGGGGATGATGTGAGAGTCCATCTAATATCATATTTTTCAAAGTCACTAATATTTTTTTTTAATGTTGTTAGCTATGGTAATGGAAATGATAAATGGAGCTTAACAAGATCTGAAGTCAGCAAAATTTCAATTATGTTGCTCATGGCAAGATGCCAATGCATCTTGAACAAGTTCCTGGTTGATGAGAATGACTTAGGTGGGCAGTTTTGTTTGCTTCTTTCTGAAGTAGTTGAAAATGATTAGTTGTTTATATTGGTTGGTGACTATCGAGTGTTGAGTGACTCTTCACCTTTCCCTGCTGAATTTTAATATTATATGCAGGTGAACGGTCGTTGCCTGCAGCAAGGCTTGATGAAATTATTTATGTCCTTCAAGAACTAGCACGTCTCAAAATTCATTATGACACCGTCTCAATTCTTCCTTTGCCTTCACATTTGAAGATTGACTTGATAGAGGAGAATCGGGACAGGCGTTCACATCTACTTATTTTATTTCCTTCTTTCTGTGAACTTGTCATCTCCAGGTAATAATCTATGAGTCTTCAATAAATATATAAGAAATATTAAAATGCAGTTTTAGTAGAGTTCAAATTGAAAGACTTTGTTGCACTGAAGAGGTCCTCTGGAAATGTCCATAACAACTAGAAACATTATCTTCATATTTTTCGTACTTGAAATATGGTCAATTGCAGTCATTAAAATACTTGCTGATCAAGACAGCCACTGAAAATTTACAACCTAAAAAGCTAGGTGGGTGGTTGACTTGATTGAGGAGAAATAAATAAGATGGGAGTTCACATCTATGAATATGCAAGGAATATAGACAAGGGAGTATTTATTCTTGGAAAAACATGAACCGATCAATTTCCTTTTCTATTTTTTTTTGAATAAGATAATGAAACAATTTAATATGTTTTGTATACTGTGATTCTTTTGATTATTTGAAATGGCAAATCCGTTGCATTAAAGCATATGCATGGACTTTCGAGTTGTTATTGATGCTTTGATTCTCTATGCTTTTTTGGTTGACAGGGAAGCTCGGGTGAGGGAATTGGTTCAAGTACTGCTTAGACTCATCGCCGCAGAATTGAATCTCGAAAAGGTTAGCTTAGCCAATTGACATATCGAAGTATTGTCTTTTTTTTTTTTTTTTTTTGTATACCATTTATATAGAGCGCTTGTTGTAACTCGAGTTGTAGCTCATAAGCTAAAGGTAAACGTAATTCTTTTTTGTATCTGAAACAACTAGATCAGACTGCCATCGTATATGAAAAGCAGCATATTTCTGTTTCTCATACTGATTTCCTCACACTTCTGAATGATTAATGTTAGAACTGTATTTTTTTATTTTTTTTTTTGGTAAGAAGATGAGAAATTTTTGATTGGCTTTTAGTTACATTTCAAGAAAAATTTACCATTACTTCTGATTATATGTGAAAAAAAGTTTAATGCATGAAGTTGTGGAAGTGTTGTCTATTCAAATCTCTACCCATGATTTCATTTCTTATTTAATTTATTGTAAACTAATCTAATGCATTTATTGGTTATAACAAGCCATTATATTGAAAAAATATTATAACTAATTAGCCATGACTAGATTATTATTTTTTAATTTGCGATTGTGGAGGCTGTTCGTCATTTATTTTACAACTGCTTCATTCTTTATTTGAATTTTATCTAAAATTTGGAAAGTGATGTTTTACCAAAGGAGTTTAATTTAGCAGTCAAGATGGATTACTCATAATTTCATGGTTTCAGATGAACAATAATTGGATGCTTATATGTAAGCACTCAAATATACAAACCAATAAGAAAATACCATATGGGTAAAAGGGAAAAAGAAAAGAGAAAATTTACCTTTGACGTTTTCATATTGATAACATATACTTAGGTGCTTACATGTAAGCTCATGCACTCTCCAAGTGTGCTTGTACCCCCCTTCTTCCTTATACTGACAAGTTTTTGTGAAATAACTCCGATGAGAAGAAAAAAGAAGGCGTTAAGAAACCCGCCTGGCCCAACCCTAGACACTCTAAGATCCTTTTTCAAACCTGCTCCCATTCATAATCAATTCGAAACTTTTATATTTTTTAATGAAATATTTTGATTCCGATTCTATCTACACATTTTTTTTAAAATATTTTTGGGTAGTCCATTTTAGGGATTGCCGACTTACCCATTCAGTGACTTTGGCTAGACGTTCCAAAAATGGGTTATTTATCGTTTCAGATTTTGATGCCTATATCCTAAACGACAAATCAAATTAATTTAGTAGTCGTCTCTTTTTATGTTTTTCCCTTGAATAAAAAAATAGATAAATTTTGTAAATACTAGTTTTAACTTTTAAGCACGTGGGTTGCACTTAGTTTTCTCTTAATATTTTTTAGTTTAATAGTTATAATTTCATTATTTTTTTTATCAAATGTTTGAATTGGAAAAAAATTATTGAGATATATGACATTTGTAGTTTACATATTTGTGAAAAATGATTATTTTTCGTTCTTTGGAAATTGAAAGTTCTTCAAATATAAATATTGTTTTAATTTTAACTGTAATTATAATTAATATAAATTAATCTTTGATAATTAATGATTAATTTCTAAATTTAAATAGAATTGACAAGCAATTGATAATTATAATGTGTCTCTCAGTATTCATTCTTAGTTTTGAAAATGCTTTTTATAGAATTGGCAATGTTGAAACGACAATCTGTTTCTCTCAAGTTTCGACGATTGTTTCTTACACTTTAAATTACGAAAAAAAAAGGGAAAATACTTGCCCCCAAAGAGAATGACCAAAATCTATTATTTGAGGTTTTGCAATTTTATGATTTCAAAATAAATGTGTTCTATATTTTTTTTTCATTTATTCATATGAGCAGAAGATATGAAAATATTCTTTCTATAGAACATTGTTAAAATTAATTAACGAACTCTAGATTATATTAAAATTTAAATATATGTTTTTTATTTGAATAGATTTTTATTATCAATTCATTTAATTTGTTGGGGCTAATTCATATCGTAGTAATTTGTATATTAGCAGCACTATATTTAAATTAAAACATGAAGTTTCATTTATACATTGTATGTGTATCCAGGGCGGAGCCACTTTATGGGTCTCAATTTTTTTTCTTTCTTTAATTTTTTTAAATGATATTTCTTAGAGCACCTTTTTCACATAGAGCAAATTAAGCACCTAAAATGAAATAAAAAATATTAAATTAATTTTTCATTGACTACCTAAATACCTTAAATCAACGATAGTAAAGAATTGATTTAATTTATACATATGATGAAGAAACAAAAATAAAAAGAAACAAGCGTAAAAAATTAAAAGAAAAGCAATTTATTTATGGTAATCTAAAAAGCGGAATTTTTTATAACAATTAGACCACGAAAAGTTTTGCCTATTACATAAATATTCATTAAGAAAAGAAATGCAGCTCCCTCAAACTTCATTATTAACTAAAAAAGAAAACGGCCAGAAAGCCATAACAGATTCCAATGTGGTTGCAGCCAAACAGTGACTTTTTTTATTTAATGTTTTGGAATATGAATTAAATTTATTTATAATAATAAAAATTTGTTGGTTATATTAATTTAATTTTATATTAAATTAAATAATTCATTACAAAGTGGACCTTTAAATAAAAAAAAAATAATTAGTAACAATATATTTGTAAAACTAAAATTTGAAAAAAGATATATGGTCCAAAAAGAATTTTCCAGTATTTTTTCTCTATTATAGTAGAGATAAAGATTATTATAGATTATAGATAAAATACATATGGACTACTATAAATATTTTTTTTTAAAAATCACAAAATAATTCTAGGATTTTTTTTTTTAATTAAATCTACTCTTATCAATTTTATTTTTTTTGTCTAAAATAAATCCCAAACGACTTTTTTTTATTATAATTTAAGACAATCTAAAATAAAGAAAGAAAGCTCTCGACTCACTTATTAGAGAAGGAGGTCCAGAGAAAAAGACTCAAATTCTTCAGCTGGAAAAGGAGCCTGATTCTTTACTAGAAGAGGAAGAGATTTACTGGAGATTTAGATCGAGAGAATGTTGGTTGAATTGGGGAGATCGCAATTCCAAGTGGTTCCATCAAAAAAAAATTTTTAAAAAAAAAAACGCTAAAAAAAAAAAAAAAAAAAAAAAATTTTTTTTTTTTAAAAAATAAAAAAAAATCTATTCAAATGATCATTTGAAATTGATCAAAATGCTATGCTTCTTAAACTTTTCACTAGAGTGGAGATTGAAAATGCAGTTCCCAGATCTTTCCTATCATTCAAGATTTCCAATGATGGACTCCATGCATTATTCTTCCAGAAATATTGGGATATTGTTGTTGGAAATCTTGAATGATAGGAAAGATCTGGGAACTCTGAACAACACTTTGATTGCCTTCATTCCGAAGATATACAACCCAAAGAGGATGACCGATTTTCGCCCAATCAGCCAGCCTGTGTAATGTTATTTATAAAATTATGGCTAAATCCATAGCTAACAGACTTACAAAAGTACTTGACACTGTAATCTCTCCAACCCAAAGCGCGTTTGTCCCTGAACGGCTTATTACAGACAATGCCATTATTGGTTTCGAATGCATACATGCTCTTAATAACAAAACAAGTGGGAAAGATGGAGTAGTGGCAATGAAGCTGGATATGAGTAAAGCTTACGATAGAGTAGAGTGAGATTATTTGAGATTGATAATGATAAAAATGGGAACTTGTAATGCGCATTGTGTAGAATCGGTTTCTTTCTCGATTCTTATCAATCAAATGCCAAGAGGAACAATCATACCTGAACGTGGTCTTCGTCACGGAAACCCCCTTCCCCGGAAAAAAGCCCCCCCCCCGGGAAAAAAATTTTTTTTTCCCCCCCCCCCCCCCCCCCCTTTTTTTTTGGCGACAATCCCCCCCCCCAAAAAAAAAAAAAAAAAAAAAAAAAACAACCTAAAAAAATTATTTTTTACCTTTATTGCTCCCCCGGGCAAAAAAAAAAATTTTATTATATTTTTATTTTAAAAAAAAAAAAAACCCCCCCCCCCCCCCCCCCCCCCCCCCCCCCCCCACCCCCCCCCCCCCCCCCCCCTTCCTTTTTTTTTTCCCCCCCCCCAAAAAAAAAAAAAAAAAAAAAAAAAAAAAAAAAAAAAAAAAAAAAAAAAAAAAAAAAAAAAAAAAAAAAAAAAAAAAAAAAAAAAAAAATGGGCTTTAGAGATGTTGGTATATTTAATCAAGCTTTATTGGCAAAGCAAGGATGGAGAATAATCTGAAACCCACACAGCTTGGTTGCCAAAATTTTGAATTTATAGATTTTCTTGGGGCGAGTTTAGGAAGTAATCCCTATCTGGTTTGGCATAGTATTTGTTGGGATTCGTTGGAAAATTGGCAATGGATGCTTCAAATAAAATTCCTGAAAGCCATGGCGATTTGTGAAGGTTTGCCAAGTTTGGAAGATAATTTCTCAAATCTAATTTATAATTGAATCTGATTGCTTGGAGGTGATTCAAATTTTGAACGGTGAAATTTTGGACCTTACAGAAGTTGAAATCCGTATTTCTAAGATTTTGATGATTACTGATCAGATAGGTATTTGTGACTTCCATCATGTTCGGAGATCTGGAAATTGATGGCTCATGCAATTGCTTCTCGCGTCTCAAGCTCTCCCTTTTCTTCAATTTGGGTAGAAAATATCCCAGAATGGATTTGTTCCCTAGTTCTCCTTTTCTTTTTCGTTTGTATTGATAAAAAAAAAAAAAAAAAACTATTGATTTTCGTTTAAGTCCCTGTTGTATTAATCATCTAGAATGGTCATTATAACCTTCATAATCATCTTAATTACTAACTTATGTAGTAATCACTTTCTTCACCATTAAACCCAATTAAAAAAACTTGAAAATTTGTCTATATGACCTCGAAATGAGGGCCCTAATGAAACTTGACCTCACCTTTTCAATTTTCATAAATAAAACCTTATGCTGATGTCACTAAAGTGTGAAAAGATCAAAACCTCTTTTCTTTGTATTGGTGGAACTCTTCTTAACCTCACTATATATTTTTCTCTCTCTAAACTTCAAACTCTAAATCATTTTCCAAAAACTCATGAATCTCTCTTTTAATTCTAAACTTGCCATGAATTTAGATTCAATGAATGCTAATGAAAAACCGAATGGAATCGATATCTTTTGCGCGAAACACTGGATGAAGAAGTTAACGCCAAAATATTCGTAACTTTTTCTACAAAATTTGGATTGCAACGAATTTAGATTCAATAGATACATATCGAAAAAACTTATGAAATGGACATCTTATTTGCGTGAAACGGAGTTCAGATGAAGAAGTTAACGCCAAAATACTAAATTTTTTAAAACTGAAAAATCTGGAAAATTTCTAGAAAAAAAAACTGATTGGTTCGATCGAACAGAGATATCGATCTTGGTCTAGGATCAGTTTTTTTTTTTCCAAATTTTTCAGTTTTAAAAAATTTATTATTTTGGCGATCCCCCAAACCCCCCCCAAAAACCCCCCCCCCCCCCCCCCCCCCCCCCCCCCCCCCCCCCCCCCCCCCCCCCCCCCCCCCCCCCCCCCCCCCCCCCCCCCCCCCCCCCCCCCCCCCCCCCCCCCCCCCCCCCCCCCCCCCCCCCCCCCCCCCCCCCCCCCCCCCCCCCCCCCCCCCCCCCCCCCCCCCCCCCCCCCCCCCCCCCCCCCCCCCCCCCCCCCCCCCCCCCCCCCCCCCCCCCCCCCCCCCCCCCCCCCCCCCCCCCCCCCCCCCCCCCCCCCCCCCCCCCCCTGACTTTAGAGATGTTGGTGTGACGATTTCCCGTGGTCTTATTTTTTTTTTTTTAAGATCACTTCCATTAATTACCGCCAATAATTTAATGAAAAATTGAAAATACCGCCTATATTTTGCGACCCCGTGGTCGCAAATCCATTAATTACCGCCAAAATGGTTAGATAGTTGTTTATTTTCCCGATTTTTTTTGTGACCACCTTGGTCGCAATAGGCTACAAATTACGACGTTCTGGTCACAAATATATTCATTTTTTTAAAGCACAATACACATCAATTTTAAACAAACTTATATGAAATAACGAAATAAATACGTAAGATACACAATTTGTAATTTTTTAAATATTTTGTCTCACAGGAGAAGATCAGTGTCGAAAATAATGTTCGTCATACTCGTCGTCTCTGTCATCATCCTTGTTTCTTCTGTGTCAGGTTCAAATTCTTCTTCAGTTTCTTCCTCATCTGTTTCATCAGGAAATGTTTCATTCTCACGTTCACACGATGAGTTGGAACATTTGTATTATCATGCAATGTCATCGTTCCATCATTCAAAAGACGAGCAGTACTTGTGTTCTGACCATTGTCGATCGCACGAAATCTTATCTCGTCTTCTTGAAAAGCACTATGCTCATTGTCTATATCGGGAAGACTTTCTTCTATGTGGCATGGTTTAACTTTACAAACAACTAACCATTCTGTCAGGTCTCGTCTATTAATTGGATAGTTCAGATGATAGACTTGAATTGCCTGTGAAGCCATCACAAACCTATCTTTTATGCGCATAAGTTTAGTCTTATTAATCTCCACGATTTTCAAATGATCCATCTTACGAATCCCGCTCTTCTAGTTGTCTCAAACAACGTGCAGTTGAACATAACAATACGTTTTAGAGTTGGACTTGCGTATTGAATCTCAATAATCTCATCTATTACTCCAAAGTAATCGTCTTTATTGGTGCCGAAAACTTGACCCTTTATGCAAACCCCACTATTATTCGTTGCTCTTTTGACTGAATGCGTCTTCGTTTGAAATCTGTACCCATTGCCAACATAGCCAGTATAGGATCTTCCAATCCGTGCAGGTCCTTTAGCTGAAGTAATAATGCGGCGATCAGCTACTGGCAATGTAAGTGAGTCAACCTTTCATCACATATATAAAAGTAATGTCAAAATCAATATATTATAAATTACATATAAATTTGACATATTGGCCATAAAAAACTCACGTATGCACAGAACCAAGAACAAAACTCTTTGTCGATCATTGTTCCCTCATCAGCGGTAGTAATATTAGGCCATAACATTCCAACGTATAGGTTTAGAAATAATCTGTATGATGTAACTTAAGTTAAACAAATCTGGTAATATTTTGAAATGTCCAAAATGTTAAGATGAAAATGTAAAAAATAACTTACTCCTGGTATGGCTCCACTACGGTGCAGTTGCATAACACATACGTTTGGATAACGTCGCACACATTTTTCAACAGTCATGCTAGCTACTATAAATATGGACAAATCATTTACATCAATACCTTCTAGTAAATTATCAACAACATTTCGCTTCGCTGGTCGAAATTGCTCTGCAATGTGCTGATCAAAATAGTAGGAACAAAATGTGGTTATCTCCTGCGTAAGGTATGCACTACAGATAGATCCTTCAACTCGTGCTTTATTTCTGACCGTCTTCTTCAACCGACGTAAGTACCTGTTGATACAACGTATTATATATAAGTACCTGTCGATACAACATATTATATATTGAATGCACAATGTTGATTAGTTGTCCATGAATGCTTACGTTAAATTCAAAATGAGTTTTACCTTTCAAATGGGTACATCTATCGGTAATGTACTGAACCTCCTAAGAATGCTTTGTATGGAAGATGCACTGGTAGATGCTTCATTGTGTCAAAAAAGGATGGTGGGAAGATTCGCTCCAACTTGCATATAATAACAGCAATCTACGAACTCATTGATTCGACAGTAGCGTTAGTCAACTCTGTACAAGTCAAGTCACTAAAAACACACTCAACTGCGCAAGCAGCTCCCAATGTCTATGCTCTAGAAATGGCCTGAACGCAATAGGTATCAATCGTTGCATGAATACATAACAATCGTAGCTTTTCATCCCGAACATTATATGTTTTTGGCTGTCTATACACCGACTAAGATTAGAAACGTATTTTTTAGGGAGTTTGCTTCATTTGATCCACTCAAATAATGATATTTTTTCCTCCGTCGTCAACATATACTTCGCTTTTGCGTAATGATCATTATCGTCAGGCTCCAATTCAGGGCGATGACATATATCCCGGATATCATAACGTGCTTTCAAATTGTTCTTTGTTTTTCCTGGAACGTTCAGAATAGTATTGAAAACACTATCGAAGAAATTCTTCTCAATATGCATTACATCCAAGTTATGTCTGATTAGTAGTTCTTCCCAATACGGTAGATCCTAAAAAATACTCCGTTTCTTCCAACCTGTGTTTTTTCCAGCCAACTTGTTTGCATTCTCTACACCTTCCCCTGTAATCTTCTGCATGCCTAGCGCATCTATACTGTGAAGAATTTGACGTTTGCTAAACATCGTAGGAGGAATTTCTTTTCGTGCACGTCGACCTTTCTTTTAGTCAGTATTATTAGAATTGAATAAATGATTCAAAGGTAGAAATCGTCTATGGCAATCAATCTAACACATTTTTCAACCGTGTTTTAGAGAAAATGCCTCTGTGTCAAGCATGCAATGTGGACATGCGTATTTTCCCGCCGTACTCCATCCTTTAAGAGGATGACATGTATTAATTAACTAATTATATGGACTAAGCATGAAATTAGAAGAATTCAACACATATATAAAAGTATTAAAATTATGAACATATTTGATAACATTGAATACGTTGGGAAGTCACTGATGGTCCAAAATTAATGCAGGGCGCATAAATTTTTTTTGTTTCCTTAATATATCGTACGTCATAACACCATCATCCCACAACTTTTTCAACTCTGCGATAAGTGGTTGCAAATACACATCCAGTTTTTGTTTTGGACTTTTCAGATCAGGTATGATCACTGTTAAAAAAATCACCGGGACTTTCATGCACATCGAGGGTGACAAGTTATACGGGGTCACCATCACCGACCATTGTGAATATTGTGCTCCTGATGCCCTAAACGGGTTAAAGCCGTCCATGCATAATCCCTATCTGACATTTCTAGGATCTTGGGAAAACTCGTGATGACAATTATTCAAATGCTTCACGCCGTAGCATCTGAAGGATGTCTCATAACTCCATCATCTTGAGAATGCTCGTGATGCATCTCATGTGAGAAGTTGTCACATTTGATGCATGCAACCGTTGCAGACTTAGGGTAAGCAGTAATAGAACATGCGGGTGTGTGGAATCAAACGGTGTTTCCCTTGTTTATATCTTGGATGAAAGCAAAATTTGCAATGGTGTATGCTCTCATTCACATCACAGTATATCATGCATCTGTTTCGACAACAATCTATTTTCTCCACGGGTAACCCTAGACCCTCCATTAGCTTTTTCTTGTCGTACAAACTCTCTGGCAACGTGTTTTCTGATGGAGCGCATCGACGAAACCATGATGTAATTGAATAAAATCCTCTAACCGGGATGCGGTAATGTGATTTTATATTTAGAAGTTCTGTAGCTGCACCAAGTTGACTCACCTCACAACCTTCATACAATGGTCGACTAGCTGTCATGAGCATCTAGTGCATCTTACGTGCTTTTGGATTCATTTCCTCTTCAACAAATGTTTGTTCATCATTTTGTCTTTCGTGATTAATTTCATTATCGTACCCTGCTCCATCAAGTATCATCTGCTGCATTTGACCAAAATTTTGTTCTTCATTATGGACTGAAACATCAACATTCGAGCTGCTTCTTTTGTTCTGTCGAGATTCCTGTAATACAGCGTCAAACATTTCCTTCGTTTCACCCTGATACACCCAATGATAATAATTTGGCACAAAACCCCGACTGTAAAGATGCTTCTTCATATCAGGAACTGGTATGATTTTTCTATTGTCGCACTTTTTGCATGGACATCGTAGTTGTTGACCATACTTTTCATAATACACGGTTGTCTTACAAAACTCAACAAATTGCTGAACCCCGACAACGAATTCATCGTTGAAAAAACCTTCTATTAAACGAACATACATCCACTCTCTCATTTTTTTTCTTTATGTTGGCTAACAATATTTGGAAGGGAATTTTATAAGGGATGAATCTGACTTTTTGTGACTAGGTCATCACAAAAATTGGCGGGAATATAAGAAACGTTCCTATCAAATGACCCAATGGTTGTAATTTTTTGCGACCACCTGGTGGTAAAATTTGTTTTGTGACCCCTTGGTGGTAAAATTTGCGATCACTTGGCATCGATATCCCGCCTTATTTCCTTATGCTCTCTATGACATCACAATTCTGCGACTTCACTGTCACTAATATTTGTGACCCCATCATTACCCTTTTCCCGCTAGACTTTCACGCCTTTTTTAGTGACAGTTTTGCAATGCAGTCATTGTAATACGATGACGTGGTCACAATAATTAGTGACCCATGCGTCACACGATTCGCGCCATCAGTTCCCGCCTTTTTTTATGCGCTTTTTTACTGTACGCCGCAACGTGGTCGCAATTTTGCGACCACTGTGTAGCAAAAAAGTCAACACATTTTATTATGACTCTTTGGGTCGCAAAATGGCTTCCTCGTACCTGTCGTCACAAAAACGCCATGACAATTCGGCAGTTTTTTTGTAGTGTAACCTTACTGGACATCCATTCTTTACATTAGCATTCAGTCATCATTTACCTAAGAAAAATTACTATCTCCTTTGAAAATAACAATCTCCTCATCAAGATTTATACAATAACATCCGACCTATGCCTTTCGTTCAGCTACAAATCGAATCAGGTAAGAATCGAACAACGAATCAGGCACAAACTTCAATATGAAACTTTAGAAAATTATGGGTCCCAATTTTTTGACCCATGATTAGTTGAAAAGGTTAAGAAAT
This sequence comes from Gynostemma pentaphyllum, assembly GCA_028015215.1. NCBI lineage: Eukaryota > Viridiplantae > Streptophyta > Magnoliopsida > Cucurbitales > Cucurbitaceae > Gynostemma > Gynostemma pentaphyllum. The sequence continues at coordinate 55,583,055 of CM051351.1, read as the reverse complement.
ATTAATATTCTATTAAACTATTAAAAAAAGAATAAAATTATAACTAAATGTTAAAATGGATGATTTTTTAATAAATGATGGCTTCTTGATAAGTGCAGGGGTGTATTTTGAAAAAAATAAAGTGCAGGGGTCATATTTAAAATTGAGTGAAAGTGCAAGGGTCATTCTTGCAATTTTACCCTTATTATTATTATTGTTTTTTTTTTTTCAAAATTTCAAGTGAACTTGTGGGTTTTTGTTGTTTTGAAAGAGAAGAGATTTAAAGTTATAATGAGTGAGACTTAAAGGATTGCTATTGATTTTGTGATAAAAAAAATGAATTGCATGCAGTGAAAAAATGGGAGAAACGAAAAGTTAAAGATATTTTTGTCCTTTCTCATATACAAAAGGTTAATAAAGTGTAACAAGTGGGAGGAGAGTTCAATAGTGATAATTTTCTTATAGTTTTAGTCAAACACACACGCCCTATAATCAAGACATGAATTATTATATTCTTGTAGTTTCAAAATTATAAAATTACTGTAACGACCGACCATAATTTCCGGCCTAGGTCGCGAGTACTTTCAGTGGAATCGTAATGATTCAAGTGATAAATAAAACAAAGATAAGCAACCCAACTAAAAGGGATAATTAAGATAGAACTTGATAAGCAATTATGGCCAAAGCCATATGTACGTGACTTGGGCACGTATCCTATTTAGCCAATCCAAAGAAAGTGAACGTAATCACAGGGCACGTCAACCCGTTTCAAAAAACTAAGCATTCACATATCTCAGCCTAAGTTCAAAGGCATTTCAGAAAAATAAAAGTAAGCCGTTACATAAGATTATAACGTTTACATGATGTTATATCACGGAAAATATTCATCTCAACACCAAAAGGTCTTAAGTTAATTTTATGTACATAACCATCTATCATTAAGTAACCTAAGCCAAAAAGCATACAATCCCCGAGTTTTTCCAAAACTAAAAGTCTCAGCCCACAGTTGTTCAACGTGTACCAACACCTGCGCCACATCCTTGTTTTCCGGTATGATTCTAAAATAAAAAAACATAGCATCTTGAGTACAATGACTCAGTGAAACACAAGGATTAATCAATAACAAATCATAAGAATCACGTTTGAAACTTTGGAACCTCCTGTAACCATGTCACATTACATACACAAATCCTATAATTTTTAGTTAACCATACTATAACTTTTACCCCACTATTAACCAACCAAACTCTCCGATAGATCACACAATACCACAAGGCTACCATTAACCATCCAAGCACCTCTGGGAGATCACACAACACCATAGATACTATCATTCACACCCAAGCACTTCGATAGATCACACAACATCACCGAGGTTATCATTCATCAACCAAGCACTTTGGAAGATCACACAGTATTATAGAGGCTATAATTCATCAACCAAGAACTTTGGGAGGTCACATAACATCACATAGGCTATCATTCATCAATTAAGAATTCCAAAAGATCACACAACATCACAGAGGTTGTAATTCATCAACTAAACACTCTGGGAGATCACACAACACCACAAAGACTACCATTCATCAACCAAGCACTCTAGAAGATCACACAACATCACAGAGGCTATAATTTTTCAACTAATGGGAGATTACACAGCACCACAGAGGCTATCATTCATCAACCAAGCACTCCAAAAGATCATACAACATCATAGAGGCTGTTATTAACACAACATTCAACATAACATTCTCAAGACACCAAGTGCGATCCATAAGCCAATATCCATAACCATAAACCAAAACATATAATAAGCATCAACATTATGACACAAAAGGTATATTCCCAAGAACACCATAAGCAACCATTTTCCAAACAAATACCATAAAAAGGAATAAAACAACGCATTCCATATTTGTCAACAACCATTACTTACGCATTCACATCCAAACCATCCATTGACAAATATTAAAAATTCACAAAATTAAGCATTTAGAACAAATATTAGTCTTACCAATTTGTTTCAAACTATGCTTAATATAACCCGTCTTCTGTCACACATAAGCTTGCTTACCTTGTAGATTTACCTAACCTTCCTTCATGTTCTCACCTTTTGGTAATTGGATTTAAATGACAAGTCTTTTGCTAGCACACCACCTACACCGAAAACAATTAACTTCTAGTATTAGACTAAGCATACACCGACAATTAGCATTGATTAAACAAAACTTCATCCCGAGATTTGTGTCCAAGTAAACTCACATTCTCTTACCTTTCAACCACCAAAATGGTTTTACATCAAGTATCTCACTTTTACTTACCAATTCTCCCAAATAGTTGAGGAACTATCTTCCGAGCCTTTAGGATGATGTGTTTAATAACACACCAAACATTTATAATTCATTCTCTTAAATACCTTATACTATCCATAAGGTTTACTTCAAGTCTTAAATCTCCAATTCGGGATCTTCTAACTAAAAGAGAATCTAGTTCTCTTGATAAATATACAAGGTTCAATATACCCTTGTATTCTATCGTTATACCATTCCATTTTATTCCTCTTTCCTTTAGCACTCGGCTATATATCATTTTTCATTTCTTTTCTCTATAGAAATGTATGTCATGCATCAAGTTTCATCTCTTTTCTTTATAGCAGTTCGGGCTATAAATAGTTTACATTTTCTTACCAAAACTTCCAAAACTCAAGAATAATAACTTCCAACATTTAGAAGAAAACTGTCATATCACAATTCTCTTTCTTATACCTTATTCTTAATAACTCTTAAGAAATATAAGGTTTATGCCCATTGGTCCTTAATAACTTATGCTAAGTTCTCTCAGTCTTAACATATTCAATAAACAAAATTTGTGATGAATGACAATAATAATAGCTCCTGCAGGCTATGTGTAAACTCCCTCAGTCTTTGTGATAGCTCCCGCAGGTAATGTGATAGCTTACGCAGGCTATGTGTAAGCTCCCACAGGCTTTGTGATAGCTCCCGCAGGCTATGTGAAATGATATGAATATACTTTCAAGTGCAAGTAAATAAATATAAACATTCAACATAATCGAAAGGGCATAAAAGTAAATAGATCGTAGATGTCCTTATGCATAAAGTAAATAAATAGGAAATTCGGAAGAAACATAAGTAAATCAAACTTCCGTTACTTTAACAAAAGTAAGATCTCATCTTAAACAATAATCTTCACTTTCAAGGATTCTAAACTCCCAAAATAAAGTCCAAGGTTCTATTTTCAAGTTCCTTTAACCATTCTATCTAAAAGTTTGGATCCTTTAACTTCCAATGATCCATTCTAATCTCTGAAACAATTCTAACTTAGAACTTTCAAAAGTTCAATGTTTCCCTCGAGAAACTCCAAAAGTTCTCACTCAAAGAACTAGCTCTTAATCCTAAGGTCACTAGCTCACTTTTCTTTACTCTTAGATTCGAATCTTAATCTCAACTTTCGATCCTGCAAACCGTTCAACTTATTCGGTTTCTAAATCTACAATAAATCCTATTTATTCTCACCTTAGTCAAAATAGCTTCGCTCCAAATCTCCGATAGCACGATCAATCAACGATCCAAAACACCTACAATTAAAAGTATATCTAACAATCATTAATAAACCAAACATCTCAAAACGACGAAAAACCCAGGAAAAACCCCAAGGGTGCTCTCGGCCCCTCTATAGAAAATGGGTTTAGGGTTCAGTTTTCCGGATTTTAGGCACTTTAGAGGTGTTTTGGGGTGATTTCAAGTAGTTTCAAAGTTCCCGATTTCAATGGGTAACAATGATTCAGGTTTTTGGTCAATAATCGATTTCTCGAATTTAATTACAATAAACAATATATCAATAAAAATAAACCCCAAAACAGCCCCCACGATGTAAATTTCAAACGGGAAGAGTTTCAACTGAAACTCGGTTTTAGGAAAACAACTCCCGTAATTAAAATCATCGAGTTCCTCGACAAGAAATCAAAGATTCAACATGAAAACTCCATTAAAACACTATTTGGAGCTTAGGGTTTGAACTTTAACTTACCGAGAAGTCCTTAGAACACGGATGGAAAGCACGATTGCTTGGGGGAGAAGAATCCTAGGACCAAAGGCTTTCTGATGCAATCGAAATCGAGCCGATTCGTCGAGAAACGAGCAAAAGCCAAAAATCCTTCCCCGCCTTTCATTCTCACGGCATTTGAAGAGAAAAAAGACAAAGCAATGGTCAACTTTGGGTCAAATGGTATATTTAAAGATGATGGAATAGTGTTTTGGATATTTTTAAGAAATCGGAATTCCTTCCCCCTTTAATGACTTTTGACTTATAAATCGAAACCCGAAGTTCTTAAACTATCCCAATGGTGATTAATAATTATTAATTTACCCGTTAATAATTATTAATACGACCATAACTAAATTAAGCAAATAAAACGATTAAAAAAATTTAAATCGAAATAAACTACTAAATTCTAGATTACTGAATCTAGAATAATCTTTAAATACTTACATTAAATTAAATTAAATTAATTAAATAATTTTTTTTTATACCTCAAAAGTACCGGGACGTTACAAAAATACACCTGATTAACTTATAGTGTTGGTTTCAATTTTTCTCCTAACATTTTAAAAGTTTCAATTCTACCCTTGACCTTTTATTTTGTTTAAAAAATACCCTTTATTAAGGAAATCACCCTTTAAAAAATATAATTCATGTGCAATTACGGTTTAGTTTAAATGAAAATTAAAATATAGAGAATATTTTGAAATAGTATTATTATAAGAAAAAGATAATTTCTCGAAGAAATGATAATTTAAAAGAGTAGTTTATCCAACAAATAGGTATTTTGAATAAATTAAAAAATTAGAGATAAAATTAAAAACTCTTAAAACATTAGAGCAATAATTAAAACTAACCTCATAATATAAGAGTAATTTGTATAATTGAAAATAAAAATAAATAAAATAACCCAACAGTTAACTGTTTAATGATATGTTGAGAGAGGAGATCTGTAATTTTATAATGTGGAAACCACCAAGGGTATACATGTCTTATATTGTGATTCACCCTTATTGAGCTATTGAATTTTTTCAATATAAAAATCAAACAATTAATAATAACAAAAAGTTCACAGATTTAAAAGTAAAAATCACATAACAGCCATCCTAAAATCTTAATATTTAACTTAGTAAGAAATAACATAATTATAGTTCAATAATTTATTGAACTAAAAAATTAAATTTTTAACAAATTTATTGAAAATAATAATAAAAAATATCAAATAGTTCAATAAATTATTGAACTTGAAATTAAAAAAAAAAAAAAAAACAAATTCGTTAAAAATACCTATAAAAAATAGTTCAATAATTAATTACTGTAATTATGTTATTTGAGTAATTTTTAAAAAGTTTAATTAGTATGTAGACTTATGCTATTTGATAGCAATTCTTTTTAACTTATTTGTAATAATATTACAGTCTACAGAGCTCTCATAAATCATACTTAAAAGAAAGATAATATAATTTACCCGAAACAAAGAACAAACAAAAACACATAATTTTAGGGATGTTTCTATTTAAGATTCTGGTTGAGTCTGGCCGCAGCAGCAACCGATGCGGCTACACCTGTGGGATGTGTATTGAGAAGGGGATCATTTCTCATCTCAGCTCCGGCTACCCCTTCCGCGTCTCGTCGCGTTGCCGGTCTATCCGCCGGCAGCTTTGATCTTGCATCCTGTTTTCATGAAAAAGTTATTTAAGAAATTTTATCTTTTTCTTTTAAAATATTAAACATTTTTTCTTTCTTAAAAAATTATCTCAAATAACATATTTTAGATATTTATTTTAATTTATATTATTACTTTTATTTTTTTACCTAAATAGTGTATTTTTTTTTTCTTTTCAATATTTCAGTGAAATCAAAAAAAAAATTATAAAACTCTGAAAAGATTATTTAAACTAAATTAACAATTAATTTATAATAAAATGAGAATTTTAGTTCATAAAAACTGATCCAGAGGTCAATCATTCAACCCAAAACAAATAAAACTCAAATATATAGTTTTTCAATGATAAATTATTATGATAATTTTAAAAAAAAGTTACACTATAAATAAGTTCACTTTTTTTTCTTTCTTTTATTTCAGTAATTTCTTTCGTTAGCATTATCATTTTTTTTCTCAATTTTATTTACAAGAGAAAAACACATCTCACCTTCAAAACATCAGCAAGTTTTGTTTTATCCTCGTCCCGATTTTTTCGGGCATTAAACGTTGCAGCTGATTGTGCGGCAGCAGCGACACCTCCCGGAACGATATTCATACGGCCAGTCGCCCTAACTTCGGCCGCCTGGATTGCGGCGGCATCACTCCATTCCACTGGCTTCCGCCCTGCCGCCAAAGCAGTGGCTTCTAATGCTTCACCAATGGTGATTCCTCCTTCATTGTCTCGCTGATCGGTAAGGGATAGTGTTGAAAGAGGAACCATCTGGCTATTTTTCGTCATAACCTTCCATTAGTTAAAAAAAAGAAAAAAACAAAATTATAAAAATATCAAACAATTATCACGTGGAATGGAGGAGTTAGTGCTTTGTGATTTACCACCCTACTAATTTGGTTTACAAATCTAAAATAATAAATGGATGAAATTTACTTCTATCCCATGAACAATTCTTACATTATATTTTTATTGGTTCATGTATAAGTGTATTGAGTTCTTAATGTCTTGGTGTGGTGACAAATTTTTACTTTAACTTTAACGGATTGAGAGGAGGCTCGAAACTAACCATGGAGAGTGTTAATATCTTATCATTTGAACTATGATTATGTTGACTACGTTAAATACGAACTTTTTTTACATATACAAATAAGAATGACATTTGTTTGATTTTGTTAATTAACCCGTAACGTTCTGAAATCGAAATCAAATTCCTATTTATATCCCCTTAGAATAGGAGAATCTCATTCCCCACCACATTCATATTCCCTTCCATTATTCTGGAGTACCCGGTTATTAATTATTTTCATTCTCTATTATATTTTCACTTCTCAATATATTTTTATTATCATTTTATTCTACTTATTACTATCTTTTTCTTATACTTTATTATTTTTTATTTTATAGTAATGAATTTTAATTTTGTTTTGTAGTTAGTTATTTTATCAATAATTTATTTTTTACCATTTATTAATTTTAATTTAAATAGTTATTTTTTATTGAAATTTTTAATATTAATTTAAAAACTATTTTAGCTAAGGGAAATTTCAATAGTTGACACATTTTTTAGGAGTAATTTAAAAAATAACAAATATTTTGAAATATTTCAAAAATGACATATCTCATACTAAGATTCCATTAATCTTGATATAATATTTATAGATCTACTGTCATTTAAAAAAAAAAAAAAATCAAAACTTATACTATTTTTGAAAATATCTATTATTAAAATGTCATTGGGAGACAGTTTTATTCGATTAGAATGAGACAAAAAGGAAAGTATGAGGGTTTCCTCTTGACCGGTCGAGTATTATCCTTTATTTAATAACAATTTAATATTATAAAATAATTTTTTGTCAATCTTAATATTAATTATACATCATTTGTTGATTTCAAACAGATTGTTAAATAAAGCACATTATTATTCAATAAAATAAATCAAAATTTATGTACTACTATATTTTTTATTAATACATTTTTAGTTTATGAGTATGAAAATGAATAACTCTTAGTAATTCTAATATGTTTGATTCTTATATCTATAGTAAATAATAAACAAGACGAGTACTAAAAAATAAAATAGAAATAAACAAGATTAAAAGGAATATGGTATGATTCCAAATAAAAAATAACAAATGAATTAATGCCCTTTTTATTATTCTTATTGATTATTTTTTTCATTCCGATTGATTTTTATTTTGATTCCTGACCATTCTGAATCTATATTTTAATTTATTATTTAAAATTAAAATAGACTCAATAAATTTATAGATAAAGCAAAATTTTCAAAATAATAAACAATAAAAACCTGTCCACCAACCGACTCTGTAATAGTTCTCTTCCCTGAGATCTCAGTCTGCGTAATGTTAATTCCATCACCAGCTGCATTACTCGTCTCATCCTGATCAACAAGACCGGCCGTCTCGTTCTTCGCAGCGGCAGATTGCATTATCGCCGCCGCACCGCCTTTTACGATCTTTCCGAGGATGATGGATTCAGCGGTTTGCATCGCCGCCGCATCCTCCGGCGTCACTGTCTTCTCAGCAAGGTTACCTTCAATAGGGAAAACGTCTCCATACTTTATTGGCTCCTGCCTATCATCAGGCTTCTGTGGCTGTTTTTGGCTCATTAAATTTAGAAATATGGATAAAAAAAAAAAAATATATTCTTTGATGTGGGTTTTGGGGGAAGATTGATAGAGAGGATTGTTAAATATTTAAAGGTGCATGGAGACATGCAAAAGATAGACACGGAGGGTGTAGAAGGGAGTGAAACGTGGAAGATTAACGGTTGGTTTTGTGGCTAGAAATAGCGTGGGGTTGCAAGCCATGTATGTTTAGGGTAGTTGTTTTTTTATTTTTAATTAAAGAATAGAAAAATAGTTTATTGAGATTATATGAGTTAGGGCTGATTCCCCAATAGTCTTCCACTTAAATAATTTATTTACTTAGAATTAGACAATATTAAATAATGAGATTGTTTAAATGAAAATTAGTATTTATTGGGGTTTCGACCCTAATTGATGTAATCTGATAAACTATAAATAAATAAAAGAATGTTGTTTATTAAATTGTTGGTAATATTTACATTTACCATTTATTGTTTTATAATCGATGCTTAATTTGTCATCATTAGATCTAAAGTTACTTATTGTAACCTAAGCATTTCATCGCAAAATGCTAGTTTGTGTTGACAGGCGCTGTCGTTAAAAAGCTCATCGTAGGGAAAAATTTGCGACGTTTGGCGTCCCTAATTGGTGACGAGATATGTTTCGACGCAATTAAGTCAATGATTGAAATAAAGATCCCTATGCATCAATAATATTTTTTACTAAACAATATATTTTTTGATTTTTATTATTAATAATAGTAGTTTTATTATTATTATTATTATTATTATTATTATTTTGATAAAAGTAGTTATTATTATTAGTACTAAATATTAACAATAAATGAAAAAAAATCAAATGAACACTATTACCAAGTTAACGTAATTTAAACTAATTAATTGAACAAAATTAAACTAATTAAAGAAATCATAAACTAATTCAAATATAAATATACAATTGAAATCATAAAAATAAAATGTCTAACTAATTCTATTTCTAAATCTAAATCCTAATCATACAATTCTATAAAATATTTAAAACACAAATAGGCTCGGGATTAGAAACTAAACTTTTTTCGAAAAACAAGCGAGGCTCAGAATTGAAAATGAAAAATGAAAAGAGAAAGAAAGAAGAGAAAAAGAAAGAAAAATAAAGGAATTGTGGAGAAAGAATGGTAAGTTTTCTTCTTCTTATAACAGATTTTATGACGACTTTTGTCACAAATATAAATTTAACCGCCCAAAATTTGGTGAAAATTTAAATTATCCTGCCATTTTAATGTCATTTGCGACGGAGTTGTCGCAAATATTCGATGAAAATTTTGAAAATCCTGCCAATTTAATTTGATAATATTTGTGACGACATTCGTCACCAATTTGCGACAACTTCGTCACAAATATTAAATTTAGCCGTCCAAATTTTGGTGAAAAATTTAATTATCCCGCCATTTTTATGACATTTGCGAAGTATTTGTCACAAATATTTAGTGAAATATTTGAATATCTCACCATTTTATTTTGATAATATTTGACGACAGTCATCACTGATTTGTGACGATTGTCGTCGCAAATAAAGTGACAAAAGTCATCGCAAAGCATGGTGGAGCACTTCTTCTTCCTGGCAAAAAATTGACACCAAACTTAGTGACAGTTATCGCTGCTAATTTTGTGATGAAATTCGTCACTTTCCTGCCATGAGCTACCGCCATATTTAGCTACCAATTAAAACTTCTTTTACGACACTATTTTGTGAAAAAACTTGTTGCAGGCGGTCAACACAATGGAATAGTGACAACTTTCGTCGCAAATCATCGACGCCTTGTGGTCGTCGCAAATTTTTCGTCGCAAAACGACAGTTTTTTTTTGTAGTGTTACATTCCTCTAATCAAGGAACTAGTCAAATGCGTAATCAAGATTATGTAAGGTATTTTATTAAACACTCTAAGAAAACTTTCTTTTTGCAATGCACGATTTGCGACTGAATTGTTAAGATCGTGTCATAAAATTACAGTTTGCGACTGATCGTGGAGTAGTATAAAAACTCATCGGGAGAAGATATTTACGATACAACGTCATAAAGTAGTGACCCAATAATCATGTGTCACTAAGATTGGTTGACTTTTATCTTTGACACATGCATCACTAATATTTATGACGCATGAGCGTAAATAATGACCAAATTATAATGTGTCACTGACCTTCATTGCGATGCATGCGCCATTAACATGAGGGAATATAATTATTGTTTCAATTTGAATATAACAACGCGTGCATCACTAATATTTACGACGCATGCGTCACAAATGTTAATAGTCAAAGAGTTATAACAGTTGATATTTTGAGACGTATAACGTCGTAAAAACTTTTTTTTTTTAAAAATAATTTTAAAAATGAATAATAAAAATGAATAAATGAATAATAGAAAATGAAAATATATTATATAATAATTAAAGTTTGTTACAATGAACGAAAAATATACAGAAAACAATAAAATCCTAAAGCTATGATTACTCGGGTGTCAGGGAGATGCTAAGCAACTAACTCTCATAGCTGAGCCTGCATCCTAGCCTCGAGGGCGGCCTCTTGCTCAACTGCACACCATAATTGTTACTCTAAGCGAGCCTCGAGCTGATGCACATGCTCCTGTAAAGAAGCATTACCCTTCCTCAGCTCGGCGGTCTTAGAACGACCAGCAGTAGCGGTAGATCTACGAGGCACGTTAGCGTACAGGTGCCTCCCGAATAACTTGAGCCTAAAAAATGAGCCATTAGGGCGTCTATCGCCGGAAACATCGAGAAACATAGGATGTATATCATCCTGAGTCGGCGGCTGTCTTTAGAGTCTGGAACCTTTGTGATAAGAGGTCCTCGTAACAGGCCTACCAACGTGTACAACAAGATTATTTGTTAGATTTTATAAGGAAACAGATTTTAGTTAAGGGAGTGCCATTTTGGATTACGTCGATGGGAAAAGTTTGACCTAAGTTTATGAATTCGATTGTGTTTATTGAAAACCATGGGAAAGGAATTGAAGGTTAGGGTGACTATGGATGAAAAAGAAAATGAAGGTTTTGGATATGACACTACAAGAAAAACTGGAATTAGCGACGTATTTAATTGCTAATAGTAAGTTTGACTTTTAACGACATATAAAATCGCTATCTAGCGTCAGCAAACTCTACATCGCTAACATTGATAATAAGTTTGGCGTTAGCGACACAGTTCGTCGCTTTTCAGCATCCTAATAAAGTCCATTGTTAATGATTTTTCTCAAGAAATAGCGTAAAGCTTCCCGCCAAAGTAGCGACTCATTTTGACCCTATATTAGCGACACATTTCGTCGCTATAATACTGTTTTAGATAGGAATAGTTCTCTCCTTATTCAGAGACGTAGTTCGTTGCTCTTGATTTTTATTTTTTATTTTTTAAGAAATGCATTTCGTCACTAAACTTGGAGGGAAATTTTCCCTCCAACTAAATTAGAGATAAAGGTGGTCACTTAAAGAGGAAGTAGAAAAATTATAAATAAGTGTGCAGAATCACTTCAAACAAAAGTAAATTTCATTAAAATGTATTCTCGAGAGAGAGAAAATGCGTGAGTGGATGTACGTCCATTTGGTTGAAAGGTTTCTCAACGACCAATTTGTAGTCGGGATCGAAGAGTTTATTGAATTCTGGCAATTCACCGTGATTTTTTATAACAACGGACAGAAGATGCAATGTTCATGCAAAAAGTGTAAAAATAAGAAGATATTACCGACATATGATATGAAGTTACTGATGGCTGTCGAAACCAGCAAAAATAATATACTCGCTTCCTAAGATTAACTTATAGGTCGATTCCACAGGGACTGGAGAATTAACTTATTGTTATTGACTAATTAAAAAGGGGGGTTTTTGAGATTTCTAAACTAAGAATATTTAAAATATAAAGATTGATATGATAGAAATTCCAACTAGAGGTATCATCTCCGTTATGGTTTGTTCGATTCGATCACAGACAAAAACATACATTCAAATTCTTTTCTAGATTGACATGAGTCATTAAAGCCTAATTAACAACTTTTATGTTCTTCCTTAATTTGTCGATAGTCAAGATACTATCTAATGACTAATTCCCTAATTGATAGACAACCCTAGAATACGATAATAGGATTTAACCTTTCAAAAGCATTAAGAAAAGAAGAACTATCAATCCTAGCCAATAAACATAGTACGACCGTGTAACGTCAGATTAATAAAAAAAAGGAAAAGAAAAGAAAAGAAGATAAGTTCAAAAAATATGTGGAGGTGGCCTTGACACGTGGCAGCAGGAGGTCTTTTAGAAAAAAAAAATACAAAACTCAGATTTTGTGCTGCAGCCCGTGGCCAAAGAAGAAGAGAAAGAGAAAAAGAAAAAGGGAAGGAAAAGGGAAGAAAAGGGGAAAAAGAAAGGAAAAATTGGGATTTGGCTTGGAATTGTGGAGTTTTTAGCTTCAATTTATGGTGAAATGGCTTAATGGTAAGTAGTTTTCTCAACTCAATTATTCTATTTTATGAGATTTGGTAGTTTTTGGCTATGCTTTAAGGTTGGTTTTTGGGTTTTGTTGTTTATAGAATTTAAGTTAAATGATGAAATAAATGAACCTCCATGAGTTTAATTGAGAGATTGGAGTTCTAATAAGGATTATGGATGGTGTAGAAATGGAGTTTTCCCATATTTTGATGGAGTTGTTATGGAAAATTTTATAAATTAGAAAGAGGATTATGTGTGGGTTTTCTTCAATTTGAGTTGGGATTATGTGTGAGAAGAAGAAGACCAACAAGATTGCTATTATTTGGCTTTACAAGAATATTGGAAAAGTAGAGATTGAAGAAAAAATAAAGATTTAGCCATTTGATATTAACCACAATTTTATATAATTTTCAATATGGTTTTCTAATATTTCAAATTAATAAGTAGATGATTGATATGTATTTTCTTAAATCAATATTTTCAGGTGATATCGTGGCATAAAAGATTTACGATTTGGAATGTTAACAACAAAAGTTTGTGAATGGATTCTATTTTCACATTTAAAATTATTAGTAGTATTGAGCTTGTAGTTTACAAAATATAAAAGTTTTAGAGTTTACATTATCGTATATGATTATTTATTGATATAAATATATATAAATGAAAGTTTTTAGATATTAATTATTCAATATATATGATTTATGCCAGCTACGAAAGTTTCAATTGCGATTTTATAATAGTTTAGAAATTATGATATTATTTTCAGTAGATTATTTTCAAACCGCTAGAAATAGTACCCTCAGTTATCAGTTTTCAGTAGATCTTTGGGACCCACTTTAGCATACACATAGGCTTTGGGTCGTATGTTAGGGTGCTTAGCCCTTTGGGGGCAGCTCTGCGTGCGTATGACCGGTGAGATTGATTGCTCTCTTTGCATGCATGATTTCGCTCTACATGCGGTATGACCGATTAAGGGTACATTTTTAGTGGGTTTTTATCACTATGATATAGTATATGAACAGTTTCTATTATATTTATATTATATTTATATATATATTATATTATTATATTATATATATATTATATATCACGCATGTTATTGATCTAGTTTTGACAAGAACTTATGATTTTAAATTACGACCATAACCAGCTTTTCGAGTTTTGTTTTGATATTATGATTATTTTTTCACTGAATATTAGTTTTGACAGTTTTATGATTTGAAAACTACTATATATTATGTAGTTTTGAAGAAACCATTAGTTTAATAAAATTCCATTCCCCCCCCCCCCCCCCCCTTTAGCTCATTCTTTTCAAATGTTTTTCCCCCCCCCCCCGTTTTTCCCCCCCCCCCCAATTTTTCGAAGATGATTGAGCCTACGCGCTTATCCACCTCACGTGTTTTACATCCCACCCACTAGTACTGAATCCTTTTTAGTTTGATTTATATTGAATAATTATGTTTAGTTTGCCTTGATGGTAAGTGTTGGCGCCGCTGTTGGCGCTTGCCCCCCCCCCCCCCCCCCCCACCGTCTCGTCTTGGGTATATAGGGAGATCCCCGGGTCGTGACGGACCAATTTATTTGACTAGATCAAGATTTCTCACAATATGAATCAAATAGTTTCCTAATCAATTCATACCATTCTCACAATGACTAAAATTACGGATTGAAATGTTCTAATTGACTAATTATCAAAACAATACCTGGGCAAATGATCCTATTTGCACGAACATCAATTCAATAATAGAGAAGCAAAGAGAAATCAAGAATAGAAAACAAATTGAAATCTAAATTAATGAATAGGTCCTCACGAATTCAAACAAACCAACGTCAACGTCGAATCAATCTAATCCCTACTTAGAAGGATGAAATTAGCTAGACATGGCTTGAAAAACCCTAAGCAAAAGTCTAAAGTCGGAAAAAGAAGTAGAAGACCTAAAAAAAATCTAAACTATATATATATAAATCGCACTGCCGAAGCGGCGGTGGCGATATAACCAAAAAATCACGCTTTTTGCGGTGGCTCTCACTCTCGGGATTTTGGCTTGAAACTTGTCTGCAGACTCACCGCCACAGCGGTGAGATCCTGGGCGCCGAGGCGGTAGGCCAAATTTTAAACAATGTTGTTTTTTATCATTTTTCGTCTCGTTTCGCCTCGTTTTGCCTCGTATGACTTGGATTCACCTGAAATAGAGAAAATAAGTGAATTCATACTAAAAACTCAATGGAGAAAGCAATAAATGGGGATTTAAACATGAAAGAACAATGATAAAAATCAACATATCAAATACCCCCAAACTTGAATAATTGCAAGTCCCTTAGCAAATTTTAGAATTAAGCACAAATTATAACTACGACCTCAGGTAAACGAATCATGCTAAACTCAGAAATTTTAAAACAACCAAACTTGTTCACAAAAAAGACTAAGATATTCAAAGCTTCAAATAAAATCTCAAGTGTGTGTGTGAGACCCAAACTTGCTCAATTTAAAAAAATATTTTTACTTGCAAATCATTGAGATTTATTATTTCACTATTCTTAACAAGAGTTAAATCTTGGGCTAACCTCCTAAAATCAAAGTTAAAGGGAATGGATTACCCTCACGGGATAGTCGCTCTAAACGCTCAAGTGTCTAAAGGGGTCATTTGCTTTCACTCAAGTCGGTGCATGGAAAACGATTTACCATAGGCTTGCAAATATATCAAATTTAAACCGGTTTAAGTAAGAATTCGGAAACATGAATCCAAGGGTCTTTAAAGGTTGTAATGGGGCTTAGGTGAAAGGATGGATGGAAGACATTTAGGCTTAAAAATTGAGAGATTAGTAGAAGTAATTTCAAAACAAATCAATCTAACTCAAACTTTTCTTTGAAGAACAACCTCAAAATCAACACTAAATTGCTTCAAACTTTTCTTTTCACATCTTTTTCTTTCTTTTGACTTTTTTTTCTAGATTTTCAATGTCAACTTTTTCTTTCACTTTTCTTTTTCCACAATTTTTTTTTCTTTTCTCTGTTTTTTTTTTCAAATAACAACACAATTTCATCATTCTATCAATCTTTTTCAATGGGACATAAATCTTTCTAAACTCATAGAATCTCTCAATTGGGTGAAAAATGAGACAAAAGAATGGAAATGTGTAATTCCTTATGTGGCTAAACATGAAAGAAAATGCCAAGGTTCTAAGTTGGATTTCTAAGAAAATTAAGTTCGGTGGGCCTTTAGAAAGCTAAAAGTGGTTCCCCTAATTTGCCCTTATAGACTTCAAGCACCCAAAATCAAACAAAAACAGTTTCAAAATGCATAACAATGCAAGTTCTAGAAATTGCTAACCATGCACGACATCCACTCAATGAAGAAAAGAGAGCATGAAATATGAAGTAGATGCTCTAAGGCTCTAAAACTTACAAAGTGGCTAAATGTAACCCAACCCAATTACTTCTCAATTAGTTAGAAAGCCGAGAAATCACCCAAGTCATAGCAAGTGAAACTAAAATAAGGAAAAAAACTATTGAATCTCAAATGTGAAGTTAAAGTAAGGTTGAGTGTGCATAAGTGTGGGATTAAGTGTGAAGCAGAGACCATCAAAGTATTAAGGGTGAACAAGCCTAAGAGCTAGACAATCCCTAAAGTTTTGCATGATTGAATAAAGGTGTCATCCTTGGCCATCATCGTTAAAATCCTTTTTTTTTTGGAAAACAAAAGGAAAACATAAAAATCAAAACTAAAACCAAGCAAAACAAAGCAAAAAGAAAATCAAGAAAAATAAAACATAAACTAAACGAAAAAAATAAACTAAATCGAGTTGCCTACCCCCAAACTTAGAATGCGCATTGCCCTCAAGGAGAAAAAACAAAATAAAACGGAGGGGGAGAATAGGAACTTCCCTGAAGGTTCAATAATCGTCGTCTTCCTCGTGCAAAATGTCATCCGTTTGGGAGGAAGAGGCACCTTGGCCACTATGGTTAGGTGGAGTAGGGAAAAGCATATGATCCGCCCCTAGTCTATCGGCGATGATTCCCAATTGTTGGGCATTGGCGAGATCGTTTTGGTAGCGATACTCCCTATCCATTTGGTATTCTAGATAGAATGAGGTAAAAAAATCGGAGATGGTTTGGAGATGATCCGGTAAGGAGGGCCTAGTAGTGACGGGGCGTGGTGGTTTGACTGGTGGGGGTACGAAAAAATCGGTTTCCTTAAAATTGAATAGGTTCTGAGTGTCTAAAAGGTTGGCCGGTTGTTGAATTTCTTCCGTTTGTGCCCATGTGACCCCGACATTCCTACAAAGAGCGGTGATGAGTGAAGGGAATCCTAGGCCACCTATGGTTTTGCGAGCGATGTCTAGGATGCGGGATTGGATGTGTCTACCAACATCGATCGATTTTTTTGACATTATAGCAAAAAGAAGTTTGGCTTTATCGGTGTTAATCATGATATAATGACCAACGAGACAAAATTTATGTCCAATGACTTTATAGAAAACTTTGGCTTCTTTGGACATAGATTTTGTCTCGAAACATGTAGGGAGGCCCGTGGTGGTTTTAGACCAAGCGACGCCAGGTGGAGTTAAGAAACTAATAATCTCCTCATGGTCTCTATCGAGTACGTATTGGGAAAACTCATCATTATCTATGTTTGGAAGGTGGTAGTAACGGTTGATAGTGTTCCTATCAAATGGCACCATTTTGCCTCTAACGAATGCCCGATACCCATCGTGTTCTAAAGCATTGGCGTAAAATTCTCGAACTATGGGAACAACACTAGGTTCGGGTTGAGCTAGAAAGGCGGACCATCCCCGAGACATGACTTTTTGGTGGTAGGAGCGGAAGTGGAGTGCATCAAATTTGAATCCTCGTTCTTTAGACGGGTGTCTCTTAATTAGGCTAGTTTGGTATCATTTCAAAACCTCTAAACTAACGAATTTAGTATTATCAAATTCGGATCTTGATGAGGATGAACTAGCCCTACAACGTTTGGGAAGAGCCATTGGAACTAAATGGAATGATTTTCTAGAGATTGTGGGTTTTGGCAACCTAAAAGCTCTAAGCACAGCAAATTTGAGAAAAAGGATAGAAGTTATCGGGATGGCGATCCTTTTTTGAAGAGATTTAATGATTTTGGTTGGCGGCGGTTTCCAGGCAAGGGTGGCAGTTTCCGACGAGAGCTTGAGTCCAACAATGGAGGTTCCTGCAAAAAGGAAGGAGAAAAGAGAAGAAAAGTGTTAGAAAATGATAAAAAAAACAAAGAAAATCAAAGAAATTTCTAAGAAATTTGGTGAAAAACCTTAGGGATTGGAGGGGGGAAGGTTTAGGGTTTGGAGTTGGAGAATTGAAAGTGGAGAAGAAGAAGAAGAGAGAAGATGAATGGAAGAGAAAAAGTGAAAGAGAAAGAGAGAGAAAAGAAAAGAAAAAGGAAAAGGGGGTGGGTCAGCAGGCCCATCGCTGCGGTGATGGACCTCTTGCCGCGCAGCAGTGAGGCGGAATGCATGAGGCGTTCCGCTTCGCTTTCATCGCCGTGGCGGTGTATTTTTGCCGCCACGGCGGCCACTCTCGGCTTTTTGGCTCAAGAGTGGATTCAGACCACCGCCGCGGCGATGCCTTCTTGTCGCCACGACGCTGATTTTTTTTTAAATGAAAAATTTTGAAAATAAAACATAAAACTAATCCTAAACTAATCGATAAGAAAAACAAAATTAAAATTAAAAGGTAAATGGGTGAGGAAAGTCGGGTTGTCTCCCGACAAGCGCTTTTCTTTAACGTCTTTAAGCTAGACGGGCTCTCCCAAACGATTAGGGGGGAGATCCAAGGTTAAGCTCTCAACATTATGTGCTTGAAAACCTTCATAGAAAGGTATCAATCGATGCCCGTTGACTTTAAAAATAGACCCTGATTCCAAATTTTTGATTTCTACTGCACCATGATAAAAAACGTTAGTAACAACAAAAGGGCCTATCCATCGAGACCTTAATTTTCCAGGAAATAATTTTAACTTAGAATGAAAGAGTAGAACTTTTTGACCAATTTTGAAAACTTTCCTGGAAACCATCCTATCGTGGAACAGTTTGGTATTTTCCTTGTAAATTCGGGCATTGTCGTAAGCATCGTTACGAATTTCCTCCAGTTCTTGCAATTGAAGTTTCCTTTTCTCTCCCGCTTTATCGATCTTCATGATATATTGCTTTATAGCCCAATATGCCTGTGTTCTAGTTCAACAGGTAGATGACATGGCTTACCATAAACCAAACGAAAAGGAGACATACCTATCGGGGTTTTGTATGCAGTTCGGTAAGCCCAAAGTGCATCCTCAAGTCAGGAACTCCAATCTTTTCGATTGGGATTTACCGTTTTCTCGAGAATCGACTTGATTTCCCTATTCGAAATCTCAGCTTGGCCATTCGTTTGTGGATGATATGCGGTGGAGATTTTGTGGGTGACATTGAATTTCTTCAATAAAGATTCCATTACTTTGTTGCAAAAGTGAGTCCCACGATCGCTTATTATGGCCCTTGGTGTTCCAAACTTGCAAAAAATATGAGTTTTAATGAAGTTAACAACGGTTTTTGCATCATCCAATCGGGTGGCTTTAGCTTCCACCCATTTGGAAACATAGTCAACTGCGAGAATTATGTAAACATTGTTATTTGAGGATGGGAATGGTCCCATGAAATCGATCCCCCAAACATCAAAGATTTCACAAACGAGAATAGGTGCAAGTGGCATTTGGTCTCACTTTCCTAAGTTTTCGGTCCTTTGACACTATTCACAAGCTTTACAAAACATATAAGAGTCACGAAAGATGTTAGGCCAAAATAAACCATATTCAAGTACCTTATAAGCCGTTCTTTTCGGACCAAAGTGACATCCGCAAGCATAAGAATGACAAAAAGCTAAAGTAGAGGGGATTTCACCTGAGGGAACACATCTTTGAATGAGTTGATCTGAGCAATGCTTCCATAAGTAGGGGTCATCCCAAACATAGTACTTGGCATTGCTTTTTAACTTGTCTCTTTGTGCTTTTGATAACTGAGGAACAAATTGCTTAGAAACAAGAAAATTAACAATGTCAGCATACCATGGCAGTTCTTCTTGAATGGAGAAGAGATTCTCATCCGGAAAATTATCTTGTAATGGTGTTGGATCCTCGCTAGTGGTCAATCGACTTAGATGATCAACTACGAGATTTTCGGATCCCTTTTTGTCACGTATTTCCAAGTCGAACTCTTGAAGCAACAGTATCCATCGGATTAATCTGGGCTTTGCATCTTTCTTGGATAATAGATACTTCAAAGCTGCATGATCAGAATAAATAATTACCTTAGTACAAAGTAAATAAGATCAGAATTTTTCTAAAGCAAAAACCATAGCTAAAAGTTCTTTTTCAGTGGTGGAATAGTTGCATTGGGCACTATCCAAGGTGCGAGAGGCATAATAGATGACATGAGGAGCTTTTCCGACTCGTTGCCCAAGAACCGCACCAACTGCATAATTTCTTGCATCACACATGATCTCAAATGGGAGCTCCCAATTAGGAGGTTGGATGACCGGTGTTGTAGTGAGTGTTTCTTTTAAAGTATCAAACGCCTCTTTGCATGTCTGATCGAATTGAAAATCAACCTCTTTTTGGAGCAATTTGCAAAGTGGTTGGGCAATCTTTGAGAAGTCTTTAATGAATTGCCTGTAAAAACCTGCATGGCCAAGAAAAGAACGAATCTCCCATACATTTGTAGGGTAAGGCAAGGTTTTAATGGCATCAATTTTAGCTTTATCGACCTCGATTCCTTTGGATGAAATAACATGCCCTAAGATAATTCCTTTGTCAACCATGAAATGATACTTTTCATAATTTAGGACAAGATTAGTTTGGACACATCTTTCTAAAAATTTTGACAAGTTAGCTAGACGTTCATTAAATGAATTACCATAAACAGTAAAATCGTCCATAAATACCTCGATGATGTCCACGACATAGTCGGAGAAGATACTAACCATACATCTTTGGAATGTAGCGGGAGCGTTGCAAAGTCCGAATGGCATCCGTCGAAAAGCAAACATACCGAATGGGCATGTGAAAGTTGTATTTTCTTGATCTTCTGGAGCCACGGGAATCTGATGAAAACCTGAATAGCCATCAAGACAACAATAATGAGTTTTAGTAGCTACACGTTCAAGCATTTGATCGATGAAAGGATGAGGAAAGTGATCTTTTCTAGTTGAAGAATTCAACTTCCTATAATCTATACAAACTTGCCACCCGTTTTGAACACGAGTGGGTATCTTTTCTCCATCGATATTTTCAACAACCGTGATACCTGTTTTCTTGGGCACTACTTGAACTATACTTACCCACTTACTATCAGAAATAGGATAGATCATACTGGCATCAAAAAGTTTGAGAATTTCCTTTTTCACAACCTCTATCATCGGTGGATTCAAACGGCGTTGAGCTTGCCTAGAAGGTTTAGAGTCATCCTCCATTAAAATTTTGTGCATGCATATGGTAGGACTTATTCCTTTGATATCCGCTACGGTCCAACCAATGGCTTCTTTGTAGTGTCGAAGTGTTAAGATCAATTTTTCTTCTTCCAAGCGAGATAACTAGTTAGAGATTATCATGGGAAGAGTTTCATTATCGCCCAAGAATGCGTATTTGAGATGACCCGGCAACGGTTTAAGCTCCAAGGTAGGTGCTTGCAAAATAGAAGGGAGAAGTTTTGTGTGAGAAACATGTAAATGGATATAGGAAGAATTGTACTCAGAGGTTCCAAAGATTCAAGCTCGTTTATGGATTCTTGTAAGTCAGGATCAATCTCATATTTTCTACCATATTTCTCCAAGTCTTGAATTGTGAGATTTTTGCTCAAAGCCAATTTCAGCTTGTCATCATCATTAAAGTCAAAGAATCCCTGTGCTAAAGAATCAACCACATCTACTGAACAAACAGAAAACACGTCATTTGGAAATTTCATGGATTCATAAATATTAAACTTAATAATCTCACCATCAAATTCTATTGTGAGTATACCATCATACACATCAATTTTTGTTCTAGATGTTTTTAAGAAAGGACGCCCTAACAACATTAATGATGAATTGGGAGGATACTCCTCACCCATGTCAAGCACATAGAAATCAGATGGAAAAACTAAACCACGGACTTGAACCAAAACATCCTCTAAAACACCATCAGGATAAACATTAGACCTATCTGCGAGTTGGAGTATCACACCAGTTTCTTTCAAATCACCCATATTCAACAATTTATAGATAGAAAGAGGCATGATGTTAATGGAAGCTCCTAGGTCTATCATTGCTTTTTCAATTTTCAAATTTCCTATAGTACAAGGAATAGAAAACATACCTGGATCCTTGCATTTTAAAGGCAACTTCCTTTGGAGAATAGCGGAAACGTTCTCTCCCATATTCAACTTCTCATTCCCTTTCAATTTCTTCTTATTTGTGCATAAATCCTTAAGAAACTTGGCATATCGAGGTATTTGCTTAATTGCATCAAGTAAAGGTATGTTTACCTCGACTTTCCAGAATGTTTCAAGGATCCCTTTTTCTTCTTCAAGCCTCTTTGAGTTTACCAATCTCGATGGAAAGGGAAGAGGGGTCACCATTACCTTTGGTGGAGTGATTTCGGTTTCTTCTTTTTGGTGAGTTGATGGAGATATTTTAGTCTCTTCTTCAATCTCGTCCCTTGTAATCTGTTTGTTCTCCTTCCTTGGTTTTTCTTCCAACTCCTTTCCGCTTCTCAAGGTAATCGCATTGACATTCTCTCTTGGATTGGTAATGGTTTGCGAAGGTAGTTTACCTTGAGACTCGAGTCGACTAAGAGCCGATGTGAGTTGATTCACTTGGAATTCCAAGTTCTTGATGCTTGTCTGAGTTGTCTGCTGAAATTGATGAGTGTTAGCAACAAGATTTTGAACCATATCCTCCAAAGACTTGATTTAGAATTGTGATTTTGATCTTGAGGAGGTTTTCTTTGTTGTAGCGGTTGGTATTGAGGTTGCGGTGCACGTGGTACATAATTGAAGTTGGGATGATCCCTCCATCCTGGATTGTAAGTATTTGAGTAAGGATCATATCTTCGTTGTTGGTTACCTTGATAACCTCCTTGATACCCTCCCACGACATTGACGGACTCTTGAGAGTCATCTTGGAGCGTTGGGCACATATCAGTTGGGTGATTTGGTGCATTGCAAATCCCACACACTTTTACTAGTCGCCGCCATTGTGGTGATTAATCTCCTCGCTTCTCTTGGAGTCTTATTGACTACTGTGCCTCCACTTGTAGCATCCATCAATCTTCTCTCGATTGATGTCAACCCTTCATAAAAGTATTGAATGAGGAGTTGGTCCGAAAAATCGTGTTGTGGACAACTAGCACAAAATTTCTTGAATCTATTCCAATACATGTGCAAGGTTTCACTGTTTTTCTGTGTAATCCCAGAAATCTCCCTATGAATGTTTGAAGCACGGGATGAAGGGAAGAATTCATCCAAGAACAACCTAGCAAGTTTAGCCCAAGTATTCACAGAGTTGGAAGGCAAGTCAAATAACCAATCTTTAGCCTTATCGATCAAAGAAAAAAGGGAAGGCATGCAGTTTTATTTGATCTTCAGTTACCCCTTCTGGTTTCATGCTTTGGCAGACAACATGAAAAGCCTTAAGATGCTTATTGGGGTCTTCATTATCTAGGCCTTTGAAGATGGGAAGAAGATGAATTAGGCCAGATTTGAGTTCAAAGTTCGCTTGTACGGCAGGGTACCGAATGCACAATGGTTCTTGATCAGTTTGAGGAGCAGTAAACTCCCTCAAAGTTTGTTCTTCTTCTTCAGCCATTATTTCCTCTATTTCAGAATCACTAGAGACACTCGATGTATCAAGCAACCCAAGCGGTAGATCGTCCTCAATCAGAGAGGATGAAGTAGCTTGAAGATTTCTCAACTGAGTTTCCTTTCGAATCCTCTTAGCAGTCTTCTCGATTTCGGGGTCGTATTGAAGTTCACATGTACGAGAAGAATAAGGCATTAAACAGTAACAATAAATCAATTAACACCAGTACCCGGCAACGGCGCCAAAATTTGATGGCTGTTGAAACCAGCAAAAATAATATACTCGCTTTCTAAGATTAACTTATAGCAGTGGTAAGCAAGGTCGATTCACAGGGACTGGAGAATTAACTTATTATTATTGACTAATTAAAAAGGGGGGTTTTTGAGATTTCTAAACTAAGAAAACTAAGAAAACTAAGAACATTTAAAATATAAAGATTGATATGAAAGAAATTCCAACTAGAGGTATCATCTTTGTTATGGTTTGTTCGATTCGATCATAGACAAAAACATACATTCAAATTCTTTTCTAGATTGACATGAGTCATTAAAGCCTAATTAACAACTTTTATGTTCTTCCTTAATTTGTTGATAGTCAAGATACGATCTAATGACTAATTCCCTAATTGATAGACAACCCTAGAATACGATAATAGGAATTAACCTTTCAAAAGCATTAAGAAAAGAAGAACTATCAATCCTAGCTAATAAACACAGTACGACCGATTTATTTAGACTAGATCAAGATTTCTCACAAAATGAATCAAATAGTTTCCTAAATCAATTCATACCATTCGTCACTTAGATTAGAACGATTCAAACAATTACGGATTGAAATGTTCTAATTGACTAATTATCAAAACAATACCTAGGCAAAGGATCCTATTTGCACAAACATCAATTCAATAATAGAGAAGCAAAGAGAAATCAAGAATAGAAAACAAATTGAAATCTAAATTAATGAATAGGTCTCACGAATTCAAACAAACCAAATGTCGAATCAATCTCTAGTTAGAAGGATGAAATTAGCTAGACATGGCTTGAAAAACCCTAAGCAAAAGTCTAAAGTCGGAAAAAGAAGTAGAAGACCTAAAAAAAATCTAAACTAAATATATATATATATATATATATATATAAAAATCGCACTGCCTCCGTGGTGGTGGCGAGATAACAAAAAAATCACACTTTTTGCGAATCCGTTGCTGCGGGGTGGCACGTGGGCGCCGCGGCGCCCACTCTCGGGAATTTTGGCTTGAAACTTGTCTGCAGACTCACCGCCATGGCGATGAGATCCTGGGCGCCGAGGAGGTAGGCCAAATTTTCAACATATGTTGTTTTTATCATTTTTCATCTCGTTTTGCCTCGTATGACTTGGATTCACCTGAAATAGAGAAAACAAGTGAATTCATACTAAAAACTCAATGGAAAAAGAAATAAACATGAAAGAACAATGATAAAAATCAACATATCAGTTACACTTGTACAGTCGTAGAAAATTATTATAAATGAGTGTATTATGGAGAATATGAAGAAACGTTCAATGTAGCAAAGGACGAGTTAGTTTAAAATGAAGGAAGCAGCTCGTAGTTCAATTTGAATGTGAATGAAAGTTCAGAAAACGTACAACGTCAGTACAGTCAGTTAGAACATATGGTTTTTGATGGATGCGATTATCAAGGAGATGATCCTCAAAATTTATTAAATGAAGATTTAAACCCAGATGGGCAAACAATATTTCAGAGGATAAAATCAGCATAGGCCTTTGTACGGAGGTTGTGATGTCACGCAACTCGCAGCTGCAACCGAACTATTGAATATCAAGGTAGAGTTTCACATCCCAGAAAGATATTTCAACTCGATTTCACAATGGTTTCATTGGTGCGCTCCTGCAAACAACACATTACCACAAAATTTGTACGACATGAAGAAATTAGTGCAGGGTTTGCAATGATTTTATTTACCTATCACACAACGTCTGCAACGGTTGTACGCGTCAGAAGTCACAGCTTCTCACATGAGATGACATCATGAGCACTCTCAAGATGATGGAGTAATGAGACATCCTTCCAATGCTAAGGCGTGAAAACATCTAATTCATTGTCATCTAGAATTTATGCTAGAAATTAGAAACATTAGATTGAGTTTATGTACTGATGGGTTTAACCCTTTCAGGGCTTCGGGAGCTCAACATTCATTGTGGCCAGTTATATTGATGTGTATAAAAGATCATTTGATTTTCTTAAACGGTAATTATACCAGGCACAAAAATTCTGAAGCATATGCTAGATGTGTATCTCTAACCATTAATTGCTGAGCTTCGTGGTTTATGGAACGAAGGAGTTGTGACGTATGATGTTTTACAAAAATAGAATTTTGTGACGCAAGCAGCAGTTATTTGGACGATAAGTGACTTCCCGGCATATTCAATGTTATCAACTACGTTTGTAAATTAATTCATATGAAATTAATATTTTTCGTACTTTTATAAGTTATAGGTTTTCATAGTTTAGATTTAAGTTTATGGTTTTATACCCAACGTATCGAATTTACTACCCTAAATAAATTCGTTAGGGTGGAGCATTTCGGGAAAGTTTGCATGCCTTCATTGCATGGACGATATTGGTGCCTTCTCATTGGTGCATGGTCGAAAAACTTGTTGATTTGACTGACATAGATGGTTCTTACTTTTAAATCATTCATTTTGAACGAACAAAAATGACTAGTATAAAGGGCGGAGTATATGAAACAAAGGCCCTTCTAAAGTTATCAATGGATACCAACTACTGCAATGGTTAGATGTGCTTGACATGCGAAGTGTTCCATAAATTGGTGGTGAGGCTTGGAATAAGACGATAGGGAAAAATACAAGTTGGAAGAAAATAAGTATTTTCTGGGAGCTACTGTATTGGGGAGATTTAATGATCAGACATAACTTAGATGTTATGCATATTGATAAGATTGTCTTCAACAATGTCTTCAACAAGGTTCTAAAAATACTGAAAAAAATGAAAGACAATATGAAATCATATTACGAAGGCAAAGTACATGCTAACTGCGGACCAGAAGAAAATATTGTTTGAGTGGTTGCAATCGATTAAATTTCCTGATGAATATGTATCAAATCTGAGCAGGTGCATTCACGTGCACAATCATATTATGTTTGGGATGAAAAGTCATGATTGTCACATATTCATGCAATGATTTATGCCAACTACATTCAAACCAGTTCTTGAGCAGAAACATTGGGAACTTTTGGCACGATTGAGTGTCTTCTTAATAGAGTTAACATGTGGAGAGCTGTCCCAAGCAACTATCTAGTCATTGAGTAGTAAGATTGCTGTCATAATTTGCAAGTTAGAGATAATGTTTCCACCATCTTTTTTGACTCAATGGAGCATCTACCAGTGCATCTACCATACGAGGCATATCTAAAAGGCTCAATTCAATACCAATGGATGTATCCATTTGAGAGGTAAATAATTTGACTGTTTCTGTTATGGTGTCCTAAATTATTGGTTGTAACTGATTCATTTTTATGTCAGATATACGTAGGATAAAAAGAACTGTAGGAAACAAGCCTAGAGTGGAAGGATCTATATGCAATGCATACCAAATACAAGAGATGACTACCTTCTGTTCATATTACTTTGATCAACGAATTGCAAAACAATACAAAATAGTTAAGCGTAATTTTGTTCAAGATTCACTTCCTCTTGGAGTCGATCCAAATGATTTATCTATTTTTACAGTATTTGGCAGACCTATTGAAAAGTCTGTGTTGAGAGCGTTAAACGAGGAAGAGTATCACATCGCATAGACATATGTGTTATGTAATATTCCAGAGGTGGAACCATATATCTAGTAAGGATGAACTAAATTAACACGATAAACAAATATATTAATTTTTTTTTCATAATATATTATTTTCAATTATAGGTTATTCGTACGGCCAGCTGATCTTGGACTTAACGCAACCTAGGAAGGGATCATAATTGACAAAGACTTTCGTTCATGGTTTTATGCTTACGTGAGTATGATTACGTGTTATGTTTGTTCATATTAACTTAAATGATGTACTTTTTCAATCCAAGTTCATTGTCGTGCAGGTTGATTCACCCACGACCCTAGTTACAAACAATCACATAGTTTTGTTGACAAAAGGACCTGCTAGAATTGTCAAATCATACTCTGATTATCTAGGAAAGGGCTACAAATTTCAAACAAAAACTCATGCACAGAGCAGAGCAATAGACAACAATGGTGTATGCATACATGGTCAAGTGTTCAGAAACAGTGAAGAGGATTTCTTTGGAATTATTGATGAAATTATTGAGCTTGAATATGTAAGAGGGAGTGTAAAGCGTACCGAATTATTTAACTGGACATGGTTTGAGACAATACAGCGAGGTGGTATGCAAAAGCTACCACATTTGTAGATTTTAGAGGTAAATAAGAGAAAACACATGCACACAAATGATCGATTTGTATTGGCACAACAAGCGACTTAAACGTATTTTATGCCTTATCTGTCTTCTAGACAATTTAATGATTGGTTAGTGGTTTGCAAAGTGAGGCCGTGTCACATTGACGAAAGTCTCCCAGATAAAGATAGCAAAAGATTTTGTTGCTTTCCAAGAAGAAGAGATGCAGGGTCGTGAAATAGATGAAGGAATAAACTCTCAAACTGCTCGACCGTTAAATGACATAGCAGAAACATTGTTTGATCCCAATGGTCTATATATTGAACTTCCTTTTATTGATAATTCATCCCCTAACCATTCTGAAGAAGAAGAAGACACTGAGGACAACAGTTCTAAATCCAACACCAATGAGTTTGAAGATGATGATTAAAGTAACAATGAAATTGTAAAACTTGTACGGGAACAAAAAAAAGTAAAAAAAAAAACAAGGATATTAACGACATACTGTGCGTTATTAGAGACAAAATATGTCGCGACAAACCTTATAGTGACACAATTCGTCACTAATAGGGAAAGATAATTCCATAACATTCACTATATAGAGACACGGTTCGTCGCTACGAGGATAATCATTACCTTAACAGATACTTCCCTCTTAGCAATGCAATGTGTCGCTTTGATGAAATCATTACCTTAATATATACTTCCTTCATAGGGAAATGAAAAGGCGCCTATTTTGAATATTCACTCATCTTAGCGACGAATTGTATCACTAATAGTGAAATTAATGGTGGTTATTTAAAAATTTCAACCCTTCAGCGACACATTTCTGCTTCTCTTCCCCCCGTTTCTTCTCTTTTATAATATTTTTTTCCAATTCCCGTCAAAGCTTCGGTGAACGGTATTTTTCGTTTATAATTAGTTAGTTATATTTAAATTGCATGTTAATTGGTATATATTTAGATTAATTATTATTTTAATTGTTATGTATTCAGATTAATTATTATCTTACTTATTATTTTATGATAATTGTTATGTATTTAGATTAATAATTATGTTAATTGTTATGTATTTAGATTAATTATTATTTTAATTGTTATGTTAGTGTATTTAGATTAATTATATTAATGTTATATAATTAATTTGTATGCTATGCATTTGTTTTTTATTCATTAGTATGTTAATTATTAATTTTTAATTAAATAACATGTTAATTGGTTTAATTTAGTGTATTTAGATTAATTATATTAATATTATTTAAATAATTAATTTGTATGTTATTTATTAAATTTTAATTCATTAGTATGTTAATTGTTAAAACTTAATTACATAGCATGTTAATTTGTATGAATTTAGTGTGTTTAACCTTAATTAGATTAATGTTATTAAATTAATTCATTTGTATATTCTTTATTAGATTTTAATTTATTAGTATGTTATTTAGTAAAACTTCATTAAATAACATGTTAATTGTTATGTAATTTAGTTTATTTAGATATATTATATTAAAGTTAATGAAATAATTATTTAATTTCTATGCTATTAATGTTATTGAATTCATTAATTTGTATGTTTTTTTTTAAATTTTTAATTCACTATTATATTATTTAGCAAAATTTAATTTGTATGTTTTAATTCATTAATTTATTTGTATGCTAATAATTTATTTCGTAGATGTCTATATCGAGGCGTCATCCACCTCGTTCTCAGGAGTTCGATACTCCTGATATGTCTCATATTGCAGCGGCATTAGGGGATACACATGTATACAACACACCTATCCCCACCGAATCGACCAAGTGAGTGTACCGGGGTCGTCTTGAGGATGACGAGAAACAAGTAAGTGTACTTTATATTTTTTGTTTAAATTATTAATTTTTTATATATAAATTATTTTTTAACCTATATATGTTTGTGTGTTTTTTAATAGATTACGTCCATCGGGTAAGGTTTCCCGAGTTTTCAAGGATATTTACAAGAAGAATCCCAAGTTCGGGAAATGGAAGGATATTTCTGAAGTCTGCAAATTACGCTGGTGTCAGACATACTTTCTTTTAAGAATTTGTGAAAATTCTTAGCAAATTAGGCTAAGTTTAAGATTAATTTTATGTAATGCAATTTTATTTAGAATTTTGATTCAAATGTTCAAGTAATTCTTAATTTTAAGTAATTTAAATTGCTCGATCTTTTTCTTAATTTCTTTGTTAATATTATTTTAGTGTTCAATTTCATATAAATCTAGTCATGCTCTTTTTATGTGAGAATTTTACAATATAATTTTATTGATGATTTCTTTATTTTATAAAAAATCTTTTATTGCATTATGACTTGTTATATTGTCGATCTTGGATTTTTATAAAATAAATAATATGTTCTTCACTTGAGAAATTGTTTTACTTCAATACATTTGAAAATAATTTTTGTGCTTTAATTCTAAATTTTCTGATTGATTATTTAGGATGTGAAATTTTCAATTGAGTTATATGAATCAAAATTCTATTTAATTTTGTAAAGCATAAAATGATTCTTACACTTAACCAATTCCATTATTAATTTCTTTTAAAATCAATTTTTATCATCTATTTACACAATTTCCAAACCAAAATTTTCAACACATCTCTCTTTTTCTAAACTTCCTTGATCTTCACCTCTCTGTGGACACGACCGCCCAATCTACACT
The DNA here is from genome assembly GCA_028015215.1 of Gynostemma pentaphyllum. Classification (NCBI taxonomy): domain Eukaryota; kingdom Viridiplantae; phylum Streptophyta; class Magnoliopsida; order Cucurbitales; family Cucurbitaceae; genus Gynostemma; species Gynostemma pentaphyllum. The sequence continues at coordinate 55,552,321 of CM051351.1, read as the reverse complement.
ACAACGACCGCTTAGCGTTTGCACATTTTGGGCGTAATCGATCACTAACAAATTTTAAAATTTTGTTTCTTTTACAGACACACTTTATGATCCCTGCAGATCTCACTGATGAGATCATTTACCCACTCTGGAGCAAACAGGCTGGGAAGTGTTATAGAGACACCATCCACAAAGCGAATAATAAACCCACTGAAAAGCTTTTGTGGATGACTGAGCAGGCTCATCTGAAGTTGCTTGCAGATAGTTAGACTACCGAGCAGTTGCGCATATCTGAAATCAACTTAGCCAATCGAAAGGAGAACCCGGCTATACACACTCGCGAGACTCGCAGCCACGACGAGGATTACGAGATATTGATAAGTACTTTTAATCTTTCGTTTATATCTTTAATGTTTTTAAATTATTTTTTCCTAATCTTTTATTTTTCCTGTTCTCAATTTTACAGACACAGGCTGGACATGAGGTCAATCCGGTTGATTCGTTTCTCCATCTGCACACGAAGAGCCACGATGGGGTTATTTTTGTGGATGATCGAGCACAGGAATTAGCGGTTAGTTTATTTATTTTCGTGATTTCAAATATATCTAATAATATTTCTTTTACTTACTTAAATAAATGTTTGGTTAATTTTTGTTGGAAAAAGTTAAAGAAATGCTCGACTCGTTATTGCCCACTCTTGAGTCTCAGCCTACTCAGGAAAATCATCATGATGCTTTCCTTCTGACAGCCGATGGTGTTCGTCTCGATGGATCAGTCCCTGGTCTTGGCACTTATGGGAGGGTGCTTTATGCAGACCAGTCGCGTGCTTCTAGTTCTTCTCGTGCTGAGATCGAGGCTTTGAGGCGAGACAACGCCTCATTGGGCAAAAAGGTTGAAGAGATCGAGAAAAACACTCAAGCTTTTAAAGATGATCTTCAAGCTCAGCATGATCAGTTTAAAGATGATCTTACGGCTCAACATGATCGGTTGAAGGCTGCAATCACAGGATGGATGAACCTGCACAGGGAGGCTGGCTCCGGATCTACTTCTCACCATCCAGATTCCGAGCATACGAGACCTCTGTAGTTTTTTGGGATTTTTTAAAACTTTTTTTGGGATACTTTTTTGCATGTGAATATTTAATGAAATATTTGTTTTGTTTTGATATTATATATTTATTTTGTTTTTATTTATTGTTTTCTTTTAATATTAATAATTAATTAAAAAAAAAAAGCTATTATAGCGACGCAATGTGTTGCTTTTAGTTTTTTAAATCATTTTTTAATTATATAATTAGCGATGGAGTTCGTCGCAAAAGTCAATCAGTTGACTTTATTAGAGAACAAATGTGTCTCTGGCTTAGCGATGGAATGTGTCGCTAAACGTAGCGAACAACGGCGATGGTAATAATAGCGACCCATTAAGTCTCTAAAAGAGAGACGTAGTAAGTCATTCTGTCTCTATTGTCAGCGATACATTTCGTTGCTAATATAGTCAATATTTTATTAGCGACTCAATATTTTTCTGTCGCTAGTAGCGATACATTTCATCGCTAATATCAACTAGCAATGACTTTTTTGGCGATCAACTAGTTCGTCGTTCGTCTCTAAATTCCTGTTTTCCTTGTAGTGTGAAAGTTAAAATCAATTACTTTGATGGGAGATAAAAAGAATAAATTAATTACTTACGGAACTTTAGTATAGTTCAAATGATAAGTTTTAGTACTCTCTTCCTTTTGTTTGTAAAAAGGAGCCTCCCTTGCCGTTAAAATGTAATGTTAAGTTTACCTAAACGTAAAAGTTTAAGCTCTTGTTAATACTTTAAAAATAAAACAAGGTTGGAGAATGTGTCAATCACAACGTGTATCTCTTCTACTCAAAACTATTAGATTTAGATATCCGTTGTTTTCTCTCTTATTAAAATTATCGATTCAATAGTTTGAGTGAAAAAAGAAAAGAAAAAAAAAGAAAAGGAAGAAGCACTACACCGGTTCCTTCATAATATTTATAGAAATTGTCTCAAATAGTATATTTCTACATACTAATTACTAAAATGTCAGTTTTGATTTTAAAATTACCCAAATAGCAGTTCATGAAATTATTAAACAATTTTTATTTTATTTTTCATTATTACTTTTAATTAATATTTTGGATTTTGACCTTTTTTAGATTAACAAATTATTTATAAACTTTATTATTTTTCAAAGAATTTATTCGTTTTTTTTCCTTTTTTAGTTTAATAAATTATTGAACTACTATTAAAGAATTTTTAAAAAGATTAAACATTTCATTTAACCATCTGTAAAAACATACTATTTCCATAATTACCCCTAATATTTACTAACCCCATGTACCAAATAAAGTTAGGTTTGGGTCTTGCTCATTGACAACTCATAAACATGATGATACTGCCACTGCTGAGTATTGAAGTAGTAGACAAAGTACTTTTACAAAAAAACTAGCTGCTTCTCCTCTTTACTGCAAAAATCTTGTAAAATGTTTGCAAGTATTTTTTCACTTAGGTCAAAAAAAAATATTATTATTATTATATTATTTTAAAAAGAATTTGTCTCAAATAGTATAAATCTGCATACTAATTACTAAAATGTCAGAACTTTTTAAAAATTACTTAAATAGCATAATTATGTTCAATAAATTATTGAACTATAGTTCAATTAATTATTGACTATTTTTCATAGGTATTTTTAACGATTTTTTTTTTTTTTTTTTTGGTTTTTTAAGTTCAAGATCAATAATTTATTGAACTATTTGATCATTTTTTTATTATTATTTTCAATGAATTCGTTAAAATTTTTAAACTTTTCGTTCAATAATTTATTGAACTAAAATTATGCTATTTAAGTAATTTTTGAAAAGTTATGACATTTCAATAATTAGTATGCAAAAATATGTTATTTCAGTAATTACCCCTATTTTAAATCCTAGGCAGAAAAACAAAATATTATATGACTAGTGTTAAGCAAGATTATGGTTAATTTCTAGCTAATTATATGAGGCCGTTTTAATGTGATTTAATATAGATTTAATGTCTTATAAAAATATTATTTTTCTTTGCCTTTTCAAATGTAATTTCTATTTATAAAGTTTTATTAATAATCTACAGTCACAAAAATGTCATTTTCAATAACATATATTGATAATCCATTGCTGACATATCGCCAATCTATTATTGACATATTGCCAATCTATTAGTAACATAGTTGATCTTAAATATAATTTTATCAATTTTAGTATTGAAAAAAATTATTTAGTGATTAAGGGTTATATAAGTTGTACTCTTTTAGCGATTGATGTATTTTGAAAAACTAGATTTTTTTAATACAACTTAATATTTTTGTAGGGCAACCAATTTATTCTTGTAACACTTCTTTTAATATAGTAGTTTTAAAAATAAATCTAAGTTATCAATGTAAAAAATATCATGATTTAATATATGTTTAAAATCGATACAACATATACTTTTTAAAATTAGAATAATTTAGTGACTTCAAAAATTGTGTATCGAATTAAAAAAAATACCCCTGTATTAAACTTTTCAAGTGATCTAAAGGACTTTGACCACTTGGCAAAAAGTTAGTGGTCGTGTGTAACCATGGCTAAAATCTAAGATGCTTTCATATATATACGAATACTTAGTTATTGAAGATCAAGTTTCTCCTCAGTTTTATATGTCAGTTACATTAATTAAATCAAACATATTATTAATGGGATCCATGTCACGACCCGACCCAGTATCTTCCTATAAACCAGTGACGAGTCGTGCGACGATGGCAAACGATAGCCCGAAAGCCAACACTTACCATCAAGGCAAACTAAACATAACTATGCTAATATTAAATCAAACTATAAATGATTCATGTACTAACTGGACTGATGCAAAACACGTGGTGGATAAGCTCGTCGTAGGCTCAATCATCTTCTGAAACTCGAAAGCTACCTGTGGGGGAAAAACATTTGAAAAGAATGAGCTAAAGACCCAGTGAATTGAATTTTTATTAAATTAGTATTTTCATCAAAACTACATAATATATAATAGTTTTCAAATTCACAAAACTGTTCAAAACTAAAACTCGTAAAAACTAGATAGAGTCGTAATTTAATAAACATAATATTCTGCTTTCGAAACCATATCAATACTTGTACGTAAATATATACAATAGAAACTATTCATATACTATATCGTAGTGATAAAAACCCACTAAAAATGTACCCTTAACTGGTCATACTGCATGTAGAGCGAAATCATGCATGCAGCAGAGCAACTGAAAACTGAACCTGGTCATACGCGCGCAGAGCTGCCCCCAAAGGGCTAAGCACCCTAACATACAACCCAAAGCCTATGTGTATGCTAAAGTGGGTCCTAAAGACCTGCTGAAAACTGATAACTGAGGGTACTCTTTCTAGCGGTTTGAAAATATATTACTGTAACTATTAACGTAATTTTCAAACCTTTCGTAAAACATAACTGTTTCTAAAAACATAACTAAGTATTCATAATATTTGTAAATAATATATATTATATCATAAAATTCATTTTCATAAAATCTATAGCTAAATATCTAAATATTTATATTTCAAAAATCTAAATTTAGATAATATCATAAATCTTAAAATAGAAACACTCACGACTTTTACGGCAAATTATCCAACTCATAAATATTTACGCTTTGATATCTCCTGAAAAGTTAATTTCATAAACATATCACTAATTAATCTAAATGATAGAAGAAAAATCATGAAAAAGGAATAAAATGATAGCTATTATCCAATTGGTTAAGTCTCATACCCTTATAATCAAACCTTTTCTTTTCTCTTTCAAAGACTTATCCTTTCACCTTTACTTAATACTAAAAGTTTAGCCACCATCTTTCTCTTTCTTCTTCCCTACGTAGGTTCAACATAACAAGAATGAAAGTCCATTTTCTTTTACTTCCTAAATTCTTCATTCTTCTTAGACAACTTGTTTCCCCCAAATCAAACATAATTTTTATTTTCATACTAGTAAACCCAAAAGCCTTGAAAATATAGACAAATCCCTCAATTCTTTCTTCTCTTAACAGCACCACTAAAATCACTTCCATCACCATGTAATTTATTTAAAACTTTCCATCAATTCAAACCCAAACCTCTAACTTTCATCCATGGAGTTTCTAATTCAATATCTTACTACAAAAGTCCCCAACTACAAGACCCACAAATTTTCAGATTTAACAAATGTCACAACGTAATTGCGACGCGGAGCGCCAACGTCCAATTTATAGGCCTCTTTGTGAAAAGGAAAAAATTTGGAGTCGCCACCAACCAAATTCGGGTGTGATTGGTCACCTAATTACTAAAAATTGTCTACGAAAACCAGATCGGGTTCGAGAGTCATTTATGCATAGGGAAGGTACTAGCACCCTACGACATCCATTTAAAAAACGGTTACCTTAACTTATCTTATACTATCCAATTTTAATTTATTGGTTCTTTAATTTAACTAATTTGTGAAAAGATTGATTTTAATTTATGAAAACAAATGTCTCATTTAAATCTTCTCTTAACATCAAGAATAACGTAAGTTCAAAGATTAATTGAGGGGTTATGACCGTTAATTGAACAAATATCAGAATTGGGGATTCCTCACCTAGAGAAATTGAGAGTCGTTACTTCTCAAAATCCCATCATTGGGTTTGTATTTATATTTTAAAACATTTTATTATTTTTATTTAAAATACTTCTCTTTATTTTAAAAATACAAATCTAGTATTTAAATTAAACTATTATAATTTTTAGGGTTTTTGTATACTTATTGAGAATTTGATAAACACATTACTTAGCCTTCACAATTGTGACGATTTCCACACATTTATCAAATTCGCAATAAGTATATTACTCTTTCCCTAAAAATAAATAATTATATTTTTTATAGTCTATAATTCAGATTCATGACAAAACGTTTAATAAATTGATTAAGATTATTGAAAATTTTATGGTTTAATTTGCAATCTGATCAAAAATAAAAGAAAGAAAATATGAGGTTTTGAATAATTTACAAAGGTATTACATTTATATAACAAGTTTGAGATTACATATTTTAAGAAAATAATGACTAATAAGTGACTTTCAAAAGGATGACAAATAATAATAATAATAAAATATGTAAAGGATAAAACAAAAAGCTTAGGCTAAAGTTTATTTAAATGCATGCAAAACCCATGTGTCAGTATTTAGTTTCATATGAATATGAAACAAAACAGAGAAAGGAAAACAACAAATTGACAGCTAAAATTATTGATATAACATTCTACTATTGATAAAATCAAATATAATGGTTAAGAAAATAAAGTAAAACTGCTGTGATTTAGTCATTTGTGACTGACCTTGTTTTCAAAGTCCACGCCCAATATTCTGACGTTGTGAGTAACGAGAAAAAGAAAAGTGACCGAGGGTGGAAGAACTAATGCGAGAAAATTTCAATAGCAAAACGAATCATATGTTTTTTTTTTTTTTTTGTAAAAATCGCAAATCAATTGATGGGAACGATTATGAACAAAAGAGACTTAAGAGATGGTAAACACCCGAAAGAGACGTGGAATTCGAAGGACCACTGTTCTTCTCTATGTTTCTACCCTTTCTACTATGACCTATTCTAAGAGTAAGGGGTCCTATTTATAGCCAAAACTAGAGACATTTAAAATAAATTGAGATAAACTTATGATAATAACAGATAATACTTAGAGATTAACTCAATCTAAATAAAATAATATCTCTACACATTTATTTAAATTTATCCCAAATCATATTTATCTTTGACCATTTCAAATTAATTTAAAAATTAGCTACCTTATCTCTACAAAAATTTAAAATAACAATTTTTAAAATATATAAAATCGAAAATTATTTTATATTTAAAATTAAAAGCCAATTTTATTTTTGAAATAAAAATTGTCTTTATCATTTAAATTTAAAACAAAATTAAAATCTAATTATTTTTAAAATATAAGGATCAATTTTATTTTTGAGAATAAAATTATCTTTATTTTTAAAACAATTAAATTAAATTTTTTATTTCAATTTTCTTATTTTAAAAATAAAAAATTAATAAACTTGGCATGGACAAAATACGGTATCTACAGTTGCCCCCCTTTGTTCATCTTTTAAAGTTTAAAAAGTTGGACAAAGGAAATAGATATAGTATTTGGAAGACACAAATTTATTGATTTTTTTTTAAAATGAGTCTTTTAAGTGGATGGGAAAGAATGTATCTTGCTTGACATAGGATTTGGCCTCTACCAGGGCTGAACTGCAGTATGGATTTGATTTTGCTGAAAAAGTTTAGAATGCAACAGACCGCGTTTGATGCAAGCTTTGACCTCTACCGGGACTAAACCAAAAGTAGGGTTCCGTTAATCCAAAAAAAAAAAAAAAACAAAAGCGATGGACCTGGATTGACGTAGGCTCGACCTTTACCGGGACTAAACCAAAAGTAAGGTTCGATTTGACCGAAATATAAATAAAAGCGATGGACCTGGATTGACGCAGGCTTCGACCTATACCGAGACTAAACCAAAAGTAAGGTTCGATTTAACCAAAAGATAAACGAAAGCAATGGACCTGGATTGACGCAGGCTTCGACCTATACCAGGACTAAACCAAAAGTAAGGTTCGATTTAACCGAAAGATAAATAAAAGCAATGGACCTGGATTGACACATGTTTCGACCTATACCAGGACTAAACTAAAAGTAAGGTTTGATTTAACCGAAATAAAAGCGATGGACCTGGATTAACATAGGCTTCGACCTATACCGGGACTAAACCAAAAGTAAGGTTCGATTTAACCGAAATATAAATAAAAGCAATGGACCTGGATTGACACAGGTTTCGACCTATACTGGGATTAAACCAAAAATAAGGTTTGATTTAACCGAAATAAAAGCGATGGACCTGGATTGACACAGGCTTCGACCTATACCGGGACTAAACCAAAAGTAAGGTTCGATTTAACCGAGATATAAATGAAAGCGATGGACCTGGATTGACGCAGGCTTCGACCTATACCGGGACTAAACCAAAAGTAAGGTTCGATTTAACCGAAATATAAATGAAAGCGATGGACCTGGATTGACGCAGGCTTCGACCTATACCGGGACTAAACCAAAAGTAAGGTTCGATTTAACCAAAAAGAGTAAAAAATGATCAGCTTTGATGTGAAATAATTTTGCAAAAATTTCAAAACGGGATTGCCCAGTGTTATGATAAAAACCATGTGATTATGCAAAGATTTTTTTTTTTTTCAAAATAGCTCGACTCCAACATGTTTACCATTATTTGTAGAAGATACTTGGCTTGATATTGGATTTTCAAAATAATTCCAGGAGTGAGATTTTTTTTTTTAGTTGAAAAGATGTCTTCAATTTTTACTAGCTCTTGAGGTTAAGTACTCTGATACTTCATGTATATTTTGAAAAACCTTTTTCAGTATCTCACGATGGAACATTCTCACGTTTATTAGTCTTAATGTTGGGTTTCAACCATATGTCAAATTTTGATGAGATTCAAGCATTTGCTTCCATAATTTCAGAATCCATTGGTAATCAGTGATGATTGTTTTAAAATTCCTCCAAAATCAAAACGATTTTCTCTTTCTTTGAATTATAATTGTAATAAGAAAATTTATGTCAACATTTAAAGGAACGAAGAGCTGACAAAATGATGAAAAAAAAACTAACTTGAAGGGTATTTTATTGATGGAAATAAATTATTACAAAGGGAATGAGTCAAATGACATTTTAAACAATTTAACTAAGACTGAAACATGATTCACTGAAATATTCCTAAGCATCCTATATTTTATTGAGCTTTTTGAGTTTTTCCTCATGCATAATACTTCCGAACATAATCCGAACTGATGGGATTTGAAAAATTTTTGCCATCCATATTTGTCAAAACTAAAGCTCCTCCTGAGAAAGCTTTCTTTACCACATATGGTCCCTCATTGTTTGGGGTCCATTTTCCTCGATGATCTTTTTGAACTGGAAGTATTCTTTTTAGAACCAAATCTCCTTCTCTAAATACTCGGGGCCGAACTTTCTTGTTATATGCTTTCATCATTCTTCTTTGATAAAGTTGGCCTCTGCATAATGCTGTCAACCTCTTTTCTTCTACGAAATTAAGTTGTTCGTAGCAATTCTGAACCCACTCAGCTTCTTCTAATTTGGTTTCCATGAGAACCCTTAGTGAAGGAATTTCAACTTCAATTGGAAGGACTGCTTCCATCCCATAAACTAGCGAAAATGGTGTTGCCCCAGTTGAAGTTCGAATAGAGGTGCGATATCCGTGTAAAGCGAAGGGAAGCATTTCATGCCAATCTTTGTATGTGGTTGACATTTTTTCAACAATTCTCTTGATGTTCTTATTAGCTGCCTCTACTGCACCATTCATTTTTGGAGGTTAAGGAGTTGAATTAGCATGCTTGATTTGAACTGTTCACATAGTTCACTCATCATCTTGTTATTTAAATTTCTCCCATTATCGGTAATTAAGACCTCTGGAAGACCATAACGACAAATGATCTCCTTCTTGATGAATCTGATTACTACACTTTTCGTTACTTCTCTATAAGAAGCTGCTTCCACCCATTTAGTGAAGTAATCAATGGCTACCAGAATAAAACGATGCCCATTTAAAGCTTTGGGTTCAATTGGTCCAATCACATCTATTCCCCACATGGAGAAAGGCCAAGGTGCTACTAGAACTTGCAGCTGAGATGTAGGAGCATGAGTTTTGTCAGCATATATTTGGCATTTGTGACACTCTCTTGCATATTTGATGCAATCTGTCTCCATAGTTAGTCAATAATAACTAGCTCTCAAGACTTGTCTCGACATCATGTGCCCATTTGAGTGAGTGCCACAGATTCCTTCATGTATTTCTTCCATTATTCTGTTGGCTTCTACTGCGTCAACACATCTGAGTAACACCATGTCTTGGTTTCTTTTGTAAAGAATTTCTCCATTCAAAAAGAATTTCATGGATAATCTTCTGAGAGTGCGTTTATCATTCTCCGAAATACCTGATGGGTATTCTCTACACATTATAAACTGCTTGATGTCATGATACCATGGTTTTCCATCTGGCTCTTCTTCAATGTTCATGCAAAAGGCTGGAACATCTCGTGTTTCAATCTTGAGAGGTTGCGCTTTTTCTTTGAAATCTACATCAAACATCACTGCCAACGTAGCTAATGCATCAACGATTTGGTTATCATCTCTTGGTATGTGATCAAAGGTGATCTCATCGAACTTCTTGGATAGTTCGGTTATTAACTTATGATAAGGAATCAACTTGGAATCTCTTGTTTCCCATTCTTCATTTGTTTGATGAATTACTAAAAGCAAGTCCCCATACACCTTTAATTTCTTCACTTTCATATCAAGTGCTGCTTGGAGTCCCATAGAGCAAGCTTCGTACTCTGCCATGTTATCTGTACAGTCGAAACACAATTTAGTGGTGAGAGGAAATATTTTTTCTTCTGGTGATATTAATATTACTCCGATACCATGGCCTAACTCATTGGAGTCTCCATCAAATAACATGACCCATTCATCGGGATCTGAAGATTCTTTTTTTACTTCTTCCATAAAAACATGCTCGTCTGGGAAGTCCAGCTTCATTGGTGAATAATCATCAATTGGCCGTTGACCTAAATAATCTGCAAGCGCGCTTCCTTTTACTGATTTTCTGGTGACATAAACAATGTCATATTCTGATAATAAAACTTGCCATCTAGCAATTCTTCCGGAGAGAGAAGGCTTTTCAAAAATGTATTTTATTGGATCCATTTTTGATATTAGCCATGTTGTATGATAAAGCATGTATTGTCGCAGTCGATGTGCAGTCCAGGCTAGAGCACAACAAGTTCTTTCGAGAAGAGAGTATTTAGCTTCATAATCGGTGAACTTTTTGCTCAAATAGTATATGGCTTGCTCTTTTCTTCCAGAATCATTGTGTTGCCCAAGTACACAACCCATTGAACTTTCCAGCACTGTCAGATATAAGATTAGAGGGTGCCCTGATATTGGCGGGACGAGTACAGGAGGATTATGTAGATACTGCTTTATCTTTTCAAATGCATTTTGTCAGTCTTCATTCCATACTCCCGTATTGTTCTTACGAAGTAACTTGAAGATGGGTTCACATGTGGCTGTTAGATGAGATATAAACCGGGAAATATAGTTTAATCTTCCCAGAAATCCTCTAACTTCTTTCTCAGTTCTTGGCGGTGGCATTTCTATGATTGCTTTGACCTTATCAGGATCAACTGTGATTCCTTCTTGACTTATCACAAAGCCTAGTAATTTTCCAGAGCTTGCTCCAAATGTGCATTTATTCGGATTGAGTTTTAATTGATATTTTCTCAATCGGTCGAACAACTTCTGGAGGGTGTCTGGATGGTTCTCCCCATGTTTCGACTTGGCAATCATGTCATCAACATAAACTTCAATTTCTTTGTGCATCAGGTCATGAAACAACGTAACCATTGCACGCTGATAGGTTGCCCCAGCATTCTTCAATCCAAACGGCATGACTTTATAGCAGAAGGTTCCCCATAGTGTGATAAATGTGGTTTTTTCCCGATCTTCTGGTGACATTTTGATTTGATTATAGCCTGAAAATCCATCCATGAATGAGAATGTTGAGAAGCCAGCAGTATTATCCACTAAAATATCAATGTGAGGAAGTGGAAAATTATCCTTCGGACTTGCCCGGTTCAAATCTCTATAATCAACACACATTCTGACTTGTCCATTTTTCTTTGGCACGGGGACAATATTGGCTACCCATTCAGGGTAATTGGAAACTGCTAAGAAACCAGCATCAACTTGCTTTTTAACTTCATCTTTGATTTTGATTAGCATATCAGGTTTCATCTTTCGTAGCTTTTGCCTCACGAGCCCGCATTCAAGCTTAAGCGGTAGACGATGAACTACAATATCCGTGTCTAACCCTGGCATGTCTGTATAAGACCACGCAAAAATATTTGTATATTCATGTAGCAAACTGATGATTTTTTGACGACATTCTTTCGATGTATTAGTGCCGATTTTGACCTCTTTAGGTTCTTTTTCAGACCCTAAGTTAATTGTCTCTGTTAATTCTTGATAAGGCCCTAATGTCTTTTCTTCTTCTTCTACCATTCTCAACAATTCAGTGCTTGGTTCAAAATCATCCTCTTCTTCATTAAGCTCAATATTGTTTATAGGAGTGTCCCATTTATATTTCCGATCATCAAAGCATTCATTCTCAGTTTTACTGTTTAAAATATCAATTATTTGATTTAGAAATGTGAATGATAAGGCAAATTATGAAAGATAAAGAGAAGTGGAAGATAACAAGGTAGGAAAAGAAATTGACTTTTATTGATATGAAAATTGAAATGTTGACATAAAAATTCAAATTACGAAAAATAAAACTAAAAAAGAAAAATTGTTGAAAATTACTTTGGAATATTAAAAAATGAAGGTAGCTCTATGGCCTTCCAATTATTTAGCTTGAATTCTTCAGTGACTGGGTAAATCAGTGGAGTTGAGTTCTTTTCTTCTTCTGTTATGGTCATCACTGCATCAAGGGTCTGACATGATGGTTGCCTTGTATAATGGATTATACCACCACTTTTGAAAGTTTGGTACAAATGAGGTATATCCATCTTCTTATAGCATTTCTTCCCCTTTTCTTTCTGTGCTCTGACCATATCTACATGACTTGGTTTGAAACCAAAGTCGAACTTCTCCTTGTTGTCCCTCAAATTCAGAAATTCTTCTAGAATGTAATTACTGTCCTCTAAAGATAGCTTGTTCATTCCCAATCTTATGTCTGCATCCTTTTCCAGAGTGTTTGAAGCATATGCCACTTCAAATGAACGGAACGAACATTCTAAAGCATCCACAGCCCCTTCAATATATGGCATTGAATCCAGTTTTTGACAGGATAAAATCTTCCTCACCAGATACACAAATTAACTTCTGGTCAACTATGAATTTTAGTTTCAGGTGTAATGAGGAGGGGACCACTCCAGACGAGTGAATCCAAGGTCGTCCTAGCGGAAAGCTATAAGCAGGCGAGATATCCATGACTTGAAAAGTTATGTTGAACGTGCAGGGTCCTACTTGAATAGGAATTTCAATATCTCCGACGACCTCACTGAGTTTTCCATCAAAAGCTCTCACTATCATTGAGCGTGGCCTGATACAAGATTTTTCAATGGGTAGCTTCTCAAATGTAGATTTAGGCATTATATTTAGTGACGACCCATTATCGATCAAAACCTTTGACACCATAAAATTTTTGCACTTGACAGATATATGAAGGGCTTTGGTATGGCTGTAGCCCTCTGGTGGGATTTCATCTTTTGTAAATGCTAACACATTAGAGATTGTTACATTTCCCACAATTTCACTCAAACTATTCACCAAAATGTCTGGTGTAACGTAAGCCTGATTCAAAGTCTCTAACAAAGCTTTCCCGTGAGCTTCAAAATGCATTAACAATGAGAGAATTGAAATTTTAGCCTGTGTCTTCCCCATCTGCTCTATCACCTTGTATTCACTCTGTTTGATTAGCTTTAGAAATTCTTGAATATCTTCTTCTGCAACAGGGTGACTGCTAATATCTTTAGCCTGTTGTTTTTTCTTGTAAATGGTCTGCTTGATCATCTTCTTTTGTCATTGACTTACCCTTATGTTGTGCGATTTTTTCTTCGCCTTTCAACATATCAGTTGGTGTGTAACATCTTCCACTCCGTGTTATCCCACCTACTCCTGTAATATTCTCAATTGGGAGAGGCTGACTTTCTTGGTTACAACTACAGTGCAATCATATCTCCACGGCACCGTTTTCAAGTCTTTGAATGGAAAGGGACTTGGAACTTGGATAGTGACTGGCTCCACGGCATAACTGGGAATGTTAGTACTCGGCTTGTCTCGATATAAGATAGTGAGTGGTTTCGGCATCCAATCTTCCTTAGAAGGAGCGTTACCATTATTCATATTTGAGTCGGTTTATGAGAGATAATGAGTTGTTTAGAATCTAACAAGTATTGGACTCTCTCTCTGAAGGAGTGACAATGTTGGATAGAATGGCATTTTGCTCCAGCATGAAACGAACAGATCAAGCTATCATCAGATTCTTCATCATTCAAAGCGTTGTTCATTTGTTCCATTTGAACATAACCACTACTATAAAAAACTTCAAACAATTTCTCCATAGGAGTTGTGATTTCTTCTACATAAGTCTTCAAGACATCTTCATATTTCTCTACTGCATTTACTCCAGGCCTACCATGATTTGGAAGAGGATTGTTATTCACATATGGGCAAGGAAGTAAAAGTCGATGTCGGTCAAGATGTCGAGGTTCAAAAATACGGACTTGTCGGGTTGTCGATGTCGAATATTCCCATAAAAATCACGGAAACGATGGAAACTTATATTAATTTTTGGACTTCATAAATGAAACTTTCACAGGAGGATATTTAAGTCATAATCTACCATATAATGACAATATACACCTATAAGTGCTTGCATGAAATTTGTCAAATTATGAAAAATTGGAGAAAATGTATCGAACGTTCACATCACATTAAACATTTTTATTACAACGATGACTTCAAAATACATATGACTAAAAACGACATGAATACCTCGGTGGGTCAACAACACCATCACTCTCATTTTGTTTCCAATTTAAGTACCCTTGCCATGTCAATCGCCCTCGTAATTGCGAACAAAATTATCGACATGCCATAGATACGAGTCATCACTTGCACAAATAGACCTCTGTGGATAATGATCCAAATTTCCAGCTTGAACAAGCATCGGAAAAGGGATCAAGAATGGGACATACATAAATGACGAATCATTTGATTGAGATCCATGTTGAGAGGTCATGGGAGACATCGGGAAGTTTGGATTGTGATGGATGTTTTTCTTGAAATTGAGCTTGAGCGAGGTAAGTTTTGATATTGAGGGATATTATGCTGAAATTGTGTCCCTCCAACTCCAAAGCCAAAATTATGTTCAAGGTAATTTTGTTGAGGCACAAACCGTGATTCCACACATTGGAATATGAGCTTAGGAGGCACAAATTCGATGCATGAGAAGATGCTATTGAGTATCAATAGTGCTCGATCTTCCCTCTCATGAAATCGAAAGACCCCCACCATATTGAGTATTACCAAGAGTAATGGTCCCCATACTCGATATCAATGAGTCATTGTCACCATACCCCATTTTATCCGACCCGTAATCATGTATTGGTCTTTGAATTCGATTAAAAGGTTTTCCGATTGCAGCTATCCCCTCACCATCTTCACGATTTCCATGGTCTAAATCATGGGTCGCGTGATCAAAATTACCCTCACAAGAAAAAGGACTCATTGGTTGTTTGGATGATTGTCCTTTTTGTTCATAATCTCCACCTCTACCATCACCTCCATCATCATGTGATGGTCCTTAAGTCTCATCGTCATCGTCATCATCGTTAATAGTTATCGTTCGTCTCTTTCCTTTGTCTAATTGTCTTTGGCTCAGGGTATAGCCGGCTTGAAGTAAGTTTTCCCTATCAACAGAATCGACAGAGAAATCCATGTCGGGTTGTACCTCTTCCCGAATGACCCTCTTCCACATCAACTCCAACATTTTTGTACTTTTTCTTATGATATCTTAATTTGTCAACTTCGGTGGATCCTAATACTAGACTTGCTAAGCTGGGTATTTCCATGTTCATCATCTAAATGTGCGTAACGTGGTCGAACCCAATCAAACATGAGATCTTCATAACCGTCATCCGCCTCCTGCTCCAACTTCTAAGTCCAAAGATATCTACATAATCGGTTTTGGCAACATCCTCCGTGATGACAACTCCTTCCCCCCTTCTTATAGCATCTATTTATCTTCTATCAACGCTTATTTCATTTTTTCATGTCTACTTTTTTTTTTTTTTTTAATTTCGATGTTCACTTTAATTTTGCTTCAAACTTCATTTTTGTTTGTTATTTTATTAGAGTATTAATAGAATACAATTTTATGAAGCTTTTCATATGCCAACCGATTACGGAGCTTTGTATGTATGAGAGCGAATGTACTCCAGTTCCTCTCAACGTGAGATGATGAAGCTGGTTTTGTGCCAATATCCTTATTTCCACTTGTCGACCTGGGCATTATTTCCATACATGTTCCACCATTCACCTACACATGTACATAATTATCAATTTCTTAATATAGACAGAGTGAGTAACTAACTAAATAAGAGATTAATTGCAATATCAATGAATCCTTACATGGGGCCATCTCTCGAGACGCAATGCGACTCGATTGCCAAATCCTCTCTTAGCATCGCGAAAATACGTCACCGCAATTTGAATGTGATATTTCTCTATCAATTAAATAATAATAATATATACATTTTAAATTCTTGATAAATATATACCTCAATCCCAAAATCGCAACTCCTGGGACGATTAGGAAAAAGTTTGTTATACACTTGATGATCGGCTTGTACTAACTCCACATCCTCACCAACGTTATCACGATAATGAAATCTTGGATTTAAATAATAAGCTACATAGGTTCACATGCATTAATATTAAAAATTATTGATAAAAAAGCTGTTAAATATTAATCTAGATTAAGAATATACCGCGCATGAAGGGGATGTGATAATGTCTTATCCCACCGCTCTTCAATTATTCCAAGCACCCAAGCCTTGCCCTGAAGTTTTGCGATTCTTCCTTTCATGGTCTTAACTATGTCGTAAAGAAGAGGCATGGTTGGGACCACTTCTGTGTCGATGATTCGCAAAACTGAATACATCGGCTCGAATATGCTGACAACCACCTCAACTCCATCCCAAAAAGAATGAGAAAGAACATTTTGTTCAACTACACGGCCACCTGCGGTCTTACTCAATTTATTGTTGAGCCAGTCTTCACTCGTAAATAACCTCCTTAACCCACCTCTCTTCTTTAACAAAGAATTGAGAGCGATATAGTTCGTTGCGAACCTTGTAGCTCCCGGTCGAATGATGTCTCCTTCACAATATTCCCGCATATGTGCTAACAATTGCCCATGATTGTATATGTAATTTGTCACTGATCTCGCCTCCGTTATGAATTTTACTACCATTGTGCGCTTAGCAATATCTTCGAACATGAGATCTATACAATGAGCAGCACATGGAGTCCAGTATATATTGTATTTACTCATGACTTTCTCTCCAGCTTTCTTAAACGCAGAACCGTTATCAGTGACTATCTGAACTACGTTGTCAGCTCCAACATGGGCAATAACTCCTTTCAAGAGGGCATATATGTATTTGCTATCCTTTATCATATCAAATGCATCAACGGATTTTAAATACACGGAGTTACCTTTAGAGTAGACCATGAAATTGATTATGGATTTTCGTGTCGGCCCCGTCCAACCATCACACATTATAGTGCAACCATAAGTTGGCCACTTATTCCTCATCTCTTCCACATAAGAATCCATCCCCTCATACTCCATATCCAGATATTTATTTCGAATTTCATAAAGAGATGGTGTCGGAATCCCAACGCCTATATGAAAAATATACAAATTATATAAATATTAAAAAAAAACAATGAATGAACTTGGTGAAAAATAGATAATATAAAACAGTACTTACCCGTTTGTTGTGCTCCCACAATCATATTCTTGAAGTGGTGAGATTTAGCCTTCACAGCAGGAATATTATCGAATATGAAGAAGCGTGAGACTAGTTTACCCAACGTCTCTTTAAGTCCACCTTTCTTAAACATATCTTTAATATTTTTTTGTTTGACAGCTTCCAACTTGTAATATGATGGTTCTCTACTACTCGTAGACCGTGGTAGAGTACCAGAACCTTGACCTCGCTGAAATCCCTCTTGACGAAGGTGTTCTTCTTCCATCGCCGTCTTTCTTGACTCACGAAGTGCCCTTCTATATTCTTTATTTTGGATTGGGTCCATATCCGCCGCATACATTTCAACATCATCAGAATCATAGGTAGAAACATCCTGACTGCCTTTCAAATCTTTACGAAGCTTGTGTCGTATCTCATCCATTTTCGCTGCCTTTTTCATCTTCATCTTTGCCTTCAATTTTATAGCTTGATCAATCTCTGCTTTCACCTCCGGTGGTACTTGCTTGCATGCCTTTATGTTTTTTCTAGGATCTTTTCCTGTTAGATGATACTTAAATCTTGATATTTCCCCGCTTTTATTAATTGCACCACAAAAATTACAGACAATCCCAAATTTATTGCCCTCAATTGGTGCACAATAGGTCCATGCAGAATCTATACGATTAGACTCCATTTCAACCTACATAAAATCACATTCACAACATATATGGTTATGAAAATAAATTAAACTTAAAGTATTAAAGTAAGAAATTGAAAACTAATTCTAATTAGTAATATTGACTCTTTTAAATTTTTCTTACAATTAAAACATTAAAACTAACTATTTACTTTCTTGCTGCCAACTATACAATAAGGTGTGATTGATCAAATAATTACTTTCTAGCTGTTGTTAAGGTAGAAAGTATGTTAGCACACTACAATAATAAGTCCAAACTTATGAAGAGAAAGATTTTCTATTTTTATTTAGAATGACTCTTTTTTTTTATTATATCACATTTTAAAATTAATACAACAATTAAGAATTAGGAAAGGTGGGAAAAAATTGGTTAGTGTATACATGTCGCCCCTAACCTTTGATATTGTATGATTAAATTTATTTGTTGTTAATGAAACAAGTTAAATGTTAACAAAACCTTTTCAAATAGATTATATTTTTCGTTTTATATCTGTCACCTATATGAAAACGTCATATTTTGATGCTGAGTTGGAAGATAAATATAGAATTGGGAGAAAATAATGGGTATAATACCAGAGTTTATGTGGGGGAAAGGGGGAAAACAATAATGAAGAAACCAAGAGAAATCTTGGATTTTGAATGGAAATATGAGGAAAAAGTCAAATGAAATTTAACCTTTAAAATTTAATTAAAATGTTTTCAATATTTATAAAAATTAAAAATATACATATATTTGAAATATCTCATCTCTCTTTAAAAAAAAAATCCTCGATGAAAAAACGAGACTCACAAAAAAGGTGTCTAACTAAAAAGCAAATTGTTATAATTATGTTTGTACTTAATGAAACACGTTGTTCTAAGAATCTAAACTTTTAAAATTCTTAAATACATGATAAAAAAAATCTAATTAGATACTGAAACGGTTGTAAATACTACTAATAATCATTACATACTAACAAATGAAATTGAATAACGAAGAAAATAGATTTAAAAAAAAAAAACCATAGAGTGAAGAAAGAAAATTGACCTGTTTTATTGATTTAGTCGATGGTGAAGATCCTGAGAGAGGGAAAGATGTCAAATTAGTTAGTGTTGTGTTGATGAGAAGATAAGAATTTAGGTTCGGTTTTTATAGAGAGGGAGAGTGAGAGAGAGAGATCACCGTTAGTCAGGTTGAGACAAAGAGAGAGGTCACCGAAAGTCGCCGAAAGTTGTCGAAGCCAAATGAAAAACCCGACAACTGATTGGACAAGTCGCTGGACAACGTGAAGTCGACGATATCGAGGACAAGTCGCCGATTTCGTATAAGAAATTAGTTTGCCCACCGTCGACTTATCTCCTCCCTTCTCCGGCGACAAGTCGGCGACAATGTCGCCTATATCGGCGACTTTTACTTCCTTGCATCTTGGGTGTTATCTTTCTTGAAACTTAACCATCCTACTGCGATAAGGGATTTCACTCGATTCTTCAATACAGTACAATTTTCAGTTGAATGTCCCTGGAGCTTTTGCATGATAATCACAATAAGCATTTGGATTGTACCAATTGGGATAAGGTGGTTGAATGGGGTTGGCTGGTACTGGAGATAGAAGACGTTTTTGAAAGAGTTCAGGTAAGAGGTCAGTATATGACATGGGAATTGGGTCAAAGTGTTCTGGTCTGTAAGGTCTTCTATTATTTTGTTGACCAGGGGTATATGAAGTGGATTGGTTCTTGGGTTGAGATGTTGGATTATATTGCGGCCTGGGATTTTGAGGAGGAATTGGAGGTTGATGGGATGTATTGTTTACATATGGTTGGGGGTATCTGGGTGAATTAGAGGAATAAGTAGGTGGGTAAAGGATGGGTTACGGTGGTTGTGTCCACAGGATATTATTTCTTCCTTCCAACATATGTGTTTCGCCTTCCTTCTTCTTCGTGAAATTTCCCTTTTTCACAATAGGTGATTCATCTCTTCCATCAGTTATCCTTCCATGTTTCACCCCGAATTCAATTCTATCTCCGATTGTCATGATATCAGAAAAATTTGTTGAAGCATTCCCAATCATTCGATCGTAAAATGGAGCTTTGAGGGTGTTAATAAACATAGCTGACAATTCTTTATCTGTTAAGGGAGGTTGGACTTCTGCAGCTGTATCTCTCCACCTCTGGGCGTACTCTTTGAAGCTTTCAGTAGTTTTCATTTCCATTCTCTGTAGGTCAAGTCGGTCTGGAGCCAGATCAATATTATGCTTATATTGCTTAAGAAAAGCGTCAGCCAAATGTTTCCATGAGCACACATGAGTACTGTCAAGTTTCATATACCAACGAGCCGCTGGGCCAGTCAAACTGTCTTGAAAGCAATGAATAAGCAATTTGTCATCTTGACTATGAGCGGCCATCTTTCTGCAGTACATAACAAGATGGCTTTTAGGACAAGTTGTCCCATCATATTTTTCGAATTCAGGCACTTTGAACTTGGAAGGAATTACTACTTCTGGTACCAAACATAATTGGGTGGCGTCGATGTTCCCGAAAACATCAGTTCCTTCAACTGCCCTTAACCTCTCTTCAAGAACTTGGAGTTTCTCATTCGATGCTAATTTTCTCTCTCTTTCAGCCAATTCTCTTTTGACTTCAGGATCATCAAGATTTGGTACTGTGATGTCGGCTTTGAACGGTTCATATGCTTGATGGTTAGAAGTTTCAAAAGGAATCTGTTGATCTTTCTGAGGGAATGGAAGTGGACGCTCTATTGGATGGTCAAACAGAGAGTTGTATGATGTGGACTGTCGGATCAAGCCTTCCTTTGCTGTTTGAGGGAAAGATGGATTGAATCCTGGCGGATAATATGAAGTATCTGATTCAAAACGTGCTTGGATATCAGAGCGTGCTTGAGAGTTAGTATGTGATTGATGGTCGGAGCGTGGTTTAAAAACCGGAGTTTCTTGAGTAGACTCTGTGACAACTTTCCCCTTTTCCATGACAAGGAGGAGTTTAGCGAGCTGCTCCTGAATGGTATCGACATCCTTCCTTAACTTCTCTTCTTTTTTCTGTTTTTCTTCTTTTTTCAATCTTTTTTCTCTCATTTCCTGCTCCTTATTCTGTTGATCATCCATTATTTTCACTTTGTATCTCGTATTATAAGGATGTGAATGTAGTTGCCGAGCTATTTTCAAAGACTTTAAATTTTCTGAGAGTTTTAAAATTGGAATAAAGAAGAGTAAGAAAATTTAGAATGTGACGAAAAAGTGACGAATATTATTGATGAAATGAAAATTGACAAACTAGATACTACTTTGCAAAATAAAACTAACAAAATTTTCTAATTTACTAAAATTTTTAAAAATAAACCTAAACACAAAAATCAATAAAATGTTCCCCAATGCCCCAGGTCTTCATGAATCTTTCCAAGGAATTTGATGATCTTCTGTCCATTTGGATGAGTCGGGATGATAAGAGTTTCTAAAGTAGATGCTTCTAGTGCCAATTGGTCTGCTCTTCTGGTCGCTTTTCTGATTTGCATTACTACTTGATTGATATTGCGACGTATCTTGGTATTTTCTTGATTTACTGATCCGAAATCAGTTCTCAGCCCAATATATTGATCTTCTAGGATTTTATGTTCTCTCAACAGACTTTCAGAATCATTCTGATTTTTTTCAAGACGGTTTAGAAGTGATTGAACCGTTTCCCTCAAATTTTTGTTTTCATCACGTGCTCGAATCAACTCAGCTTCACTTCCACTAACATTTAACTGCCAATCATCCAATGTTCATCGCAAAAGACAATTATTCTCTTCTATTTCTGTTATTTCTCTATTTCTCGTGTTGATAACCTCCTCATATTCCTCTGCCAACTTTTTGAGTGAGACGATTTCTGATTGATGTCTTTCAATTTGATCCTCTCGTGACTTCAAAGTTGTCTGCAGAATTCCTTTATCCCTTCTTAATCTGCACATCCTCTGACTAAATTCTCGAGCTTCTATGTCTAATGCAGCAACATCTCTCTCTAACCTCTCTTGGTTCTTCATGTTGTTCTTCATCTTCTGTAATTCTTGTTCTAACTTGTCATTTCGTAACTTCTCTACTTCATTTCTTCTTTCAAGTTTTCATTTTCCTCTGTGAGAGATGAATTCTTTCCTCGGAGAAAGGCAAGTTCTTCATCCATTCTTTCTTCACGAATCGGCAGGTTGACCATGTTTTTTCCTCTTTTCAAATGCCATGGCTCGTATTCAGGTGTAGTGATATGACAACCTCGCCCCCCTTGAATTACACTAACACATTTCCATACTATTACTTTTTGTTCAATAATCTGTTCAGAATTCTCTAACTCATATTCAAATTTTGAATTCTACAAGTCAGACGTAGCTGGAATGAACTGTTTTAGCCCTATCTGTCGTAATACCATCAATGGAGCATATGATATACCTCCCCACGGTCCTAAGCGTGAAAGTGTTTGGAAGTCACCACATTTGTACATCATAGGCTTCATTGTCATCCATGATGCCTTCCATTGTACGTCCTTTGGCTTCAAAGTTGAGAAAAAATCTATCCAAGTCTTTTTCCGGGTAAAGTGTGGTCCATATTTGTCTGGATGAATTCCAAAATAGGATTTTGCATCATATTCCAAGAATTAGTGAATTTTATTCTCGGGATATTAAATTCAGGTGGACATTGAACATGGCTAAGAATCTAGATATAAAGTAATGGAGCACACCCTATAAATTTCCCTGTTCCTTTTGTTCGGCAATGGTTCAGTGATCGGAACGTCTCTGCTAAGATAGGCATGATGGGGTTTACTCCTGCTTCTATTTTCATGAACAATTTGACCACCTTTTCTTCAGCATATCCTATACTTTTTGGAAACAATATTGCGTTGTAGATGCAAAGAGCCAGTAATGTGAGTTCTCTCTCATCATTTATGTATTTCTGTTGAATTTTCATCAAATACTCCATCGGGATATTCACACTTTTTCCTTTATCACTGATGTGCTTTCTTAATTCAGAAGCACGGATCTTCCCTAAGAATGATGACAATGCCCTCTTCATTGTGAGATCTTTATTATACTCGTAGACTTTAGTTTCAACTGGACAAGGTGTATGTAGCAGAGATTGATATTCCTCAATAGTAGGGGTCATGTCAATGGAGCCAAATGTGAAACAACTGTAGGCCGGATCCCATTGTCGAATTAGTGCTCTCAGAACTGAATGATTGATCGACATGTATAAGAGTTGAGCTATGTGACCATATTTCTTGACGAATTCTTCCTTCTTTTCTGGAGTTAGGCTCTCCCAAGCTTGCTTTAGAGGTTCAAGGTTAAATTCTGGAAAAGAAATGCCTTTGAGAGATAGAACGACATTTTCTGATTGACAATCTCCGTGGGATTTTTGTATTTTCTCTGACCGGATTCGGACGACTTCATACTCTTCAAACTTCAACTCTAAGGCTGGAGGGGATATCTTATTGATACTCATATTTGAGTTTACTCCTAAAAAATTAGTAAATTAAAAACTATTGTCATTTTTTTTGCAAAATATTATCTCCTAAAGGAAAAGAAAAATGTGCAATTTTTTTTTTTGGTATGCGAATAAAAGAAAAAGTATGAATGAGAAAACAAAACTTATTTGCTAAGATTATGTATGAGAAAAAAAATGAGTTGTTTTTTTAAAAAAAAAATTAATTTTAATATGAATTAAAAAAAGTGTGGAATACAAGGTATAAAGAAAAAAGGGAAAGGAAGATTTTTTTTTTTTTAGAAGAAGTGCGGATAAAAAGAAAATTAATAACTATCCCAAAGAGCTAATAGGAAATATCAAGAAATAAACAAGATAAAAATGAGGGTAGTAGATAAGGATGGAAACCTAAAATTCTAAGTTGGGTAAAAGGTATTTATTAGTGTAAATTTAAGGTTCTAATGCACCTAAAGGATAAGGTCCCCAAATTATCCATCATACAACTCCTAATTGAAATTGTAAATGGATAACTTGAGTGAGGAAGTTCGCACATCTTATACGGAAGCCGAAGCTCCACGGAAGACACACTACTTAGTCCTCGGTCTAATCGTAAAAGGTAGAGCCAAGGTAGACGGCCCGTGAACATGTGTGTGAAATGCATGATTGATTTGCAACAAATAGAACAAAAATATAAAATTAACTAAACAATATGATTTACAAAAGATAAATATAACAAAATAAACAAATAAACAAATTTAATCAATAATAATCACAAATTAATATAACAAATGACCAAAAATAAAAAAATTAAAGATAAGTTAAAGATAAGATAAAGGCTTGACTCTCTAACATTTCCCCAGCGGAGTCGCCAAGCTGTCACAACGTAATTGCGATGCGGAGCGCCAACGTCCAATTTATGGGCCTCTTTGTGAAAAGCAAAAATTTAGAGTCGCCACCAACCAAATTCAGGTGTGATTGGTCACCTAATTAATAAAAAATAGTCTACGAAATCCAGATCGGGTTCGGGAGTCATTTATGCATAGGGAAGGTACTAGCACCCTACGACATCCATTTAAAAACGGTTACCCTAATCTTATCTTATATTATCTAATTTTAAATTATTGGTCCTTAATTAATCTAATTGGTGAAAAGATTGATTTTAATTTGTAAAAACAAATGTCTCATTTAACCTTCTCTTAACATCAAGAATGATGTAAGTTCAAAGATTGATTGAGCGGGGTTATGGCCGTTAATTGAACAAGTATCGGAATTGAAAAATCCCTCACGTAGAGAAATTGAGAGTCGTTACTTCCCAAAATCCCATCATCGGGTTTGTATTTATATTTTAAAACATTTATTATCACCTTTTATTCAAACTACTCCTTTTTATTTTAAAACAACAAATCTAGTATTTATTATTTAAATAAAACTATAGTTATTTCTAGGGTTTTTGTACACTTATTGAGACTTTGATAAACACATTACTCAGCCTTCACAATTGTGACGATTTCCACACATTTATCAAATTCGCAATAAACATATTACTCTTTCCCCAAAATATAATTTTATAAAGATAATTTTGTTATAATAAAAATTAATGTACTAATATCACAAGCCAATTAAAAGTATCAATTATTTCAAATCAAAGTCTAAACTTGAAATTTTCATATCTCGTTAATTAAAATGTGTTTTGACTTGATTCTTTTTCTAAATACACCTTATTGATCTATCATTGACCTATAATGTTAAAATAAATTAATTTTATAAATAAAAATCAGAATTCATGTAAAACAAATCTCAATCACGTTTTATTTTGTACAAAAATCCTGCAGCATTTGTATCAACTTTGAAAAACCATATCTTTTTAAATACTGATCCAAACGAGGTGATTTTTGTTGCAAAAGTTTTATTCATCAGTCTAGTTTCAAGGAAAAATAAATTATAAACATATATATCAGAGAAATATTACCTAAAACACCCATGATAAAAAACGCTGCAGTTTTTCCCGAAACTGTAATTTCTGTTAAAACCTTTAACTTCAAAAAATCATAACTTTAAAACCATAAATCGAAATCGATTGATTCTTTTTCCTATATCTTCGTATATCAGTCTATTTTAAAATAAAATTAACCATATAGTAAAAATCAGAACCTTCAAATCACGAATTTAATGGAAACACATAAGACTCATATGACTAAGAAATAATCTAAAGAAGAGAAAAGAATTTACCTTTGGATGCATTGGTTTGGGAGAGAATGAGCTAGAGAAATTTGATAGGTTTTCTCTCCCCAAAACTTTGAGATGTGATCTCTACATTTTCCCTTTTTTTTTTCTACTTTTTTTATGTGTTTCTATTGTCTTTCTACTATTTCTACTGTGACCTATTCTAAGAGTGAGGGGTCTTATTTATAACCAAAATTAGAGACAGTTAAAATAGATTGAGATAAAGTTATGATAATAACAGATAATTTTTAGAGATTAACTCAATCTAAATCAAATAATATCTCTACAAATTTATTTAAATATATCCCAAGTCATATTTATCCTTGACCATTTAAAATTAACTACCTTATCTCTACAATAATTTTAAAATAACAATTTTTAAAATAAATAAAATCGAAAATTATTTTATATTTAAAATTAAAAGCCAATTTTATTTTTGAAATAAAAATTGTCTTTATCATTTAAATTTAAAACAAAATTAAAATCTAAATATTTTTAAAATATAAGGATCAATTTTATTTTTGAGAATAAAATTATCTTTATTTTTAAAACAATTAAATTTTATTTTTTATTTCAATTTTCTTATATTAAAAATAAAAAATTAATAAATTTGGCATGGACAAAATACGGTATCTACAACAAAAACAGCCATCCATGAGAATAATTAGTTGAAGAATTACTTACCCAAGGCTTGAGTTCAATTTCTTTACCCAAGTATACTTCCAAGATCTTCAAGAGACCAACATTAAAACAAAATCTGACTTTTTTTTTCCTTTCCCTTTCGGTTTCCCTTTCTTTCTTTCTCTTTTTCTCTCTTTTTTTTCCTTTCCTTTTCCCCTGTTTTGCTTCCCACGGTGGGTGGCTGAACAATTGAAGGTTTCTCTCTCTTTTTTTTTTAAAAATTAATGTCTAATTGCCACATGTCAACCAAAGCCAAGCTGTAATTTTTAATCCTTATCTTCTTCTCTTTTTTTTTTCAACTCAACTTTACCCTTTTTTTTTATTATTTTTTTTTAAAAGAGAGTTTACAATCCACATATTGAGATAGTTTAATATACATGAGAGATATATGAAAGAATCATCTTACTCAATGAAGTAAAAATATTAAGAAAATAATTGCCTTCACACTGATTAGATTATGACGTGTCGTCATATTTCTAATAGATGAAACATATAGTGTGTCTCATGTATTTATAAAAAATATCATATATTTATTATTCAATAATATAATTTATCCAATAGAAATGAGACACATAAGAAAGTCATGTTGAGTTTCCTCTAAGTGTTTAGAAGGTAAGTATCTTCTAAAATATTATTCAATGAGAAAATACTGAAGTACTCTATATTATTCCGTAATTTAATGACTCTAATTTAGCTACATCTCTAATTGGGGAGTTGTTTTTCTAACTTTTTTTTAAATATTTTCTTTATTTAATTAGCTACCCTATATAACCATATAGGAGAAAGATCATGATCAGAACATTGCAAGCACACCACAAAAGGAGGAGGAAAATTAAGGAAGAGTTCTAATGGAGGTCAAGATCTTATCAAAAGAAATGATCAAACCATCTTCTTCAAAAATTTCCCTTATTGAACCCTACAAACTATCCCTCTTAGACCAACTCACTCCTTCAACCTATGTTCCAATCATCCTTTTCTACCTCAACTTCCCTCAAAACACAATACACCACCTAAAAAATTCCCTCTCCCAAGCCCTCAATTTCTTCTACCCTTTTTCCGGAATGATCCGAAACAACTTCTCCGTCAATCGTTTCGACACCGGCGTATCTTTTTCTGAAACACTAGTCAGTTTCACCATGGCTGAGTTTCTCAAGCAATTCAATGAAGAAATTACAGAAGAAGCACTCAACCAATTCCTTCCATTTCGTTCCTTTTATAGAGAAACCAATAATGACTATTCACCCATTATAGCTTTCCAAGTAAACCGGTTTCCTTGTGGTGGAGCTGCCATTGGACTCAGTTTCTCTCATAAACTTTGTGATGGAAGCACCATTTCTCTTCTTCTCAAACATTGGGCCGCCATTTATCGAAATTCTCACGACGAATTCCGTAACCGTAATGACTACCCTAATCTTTATGAGCTTTCATCCCTTTTTCCTCCAAGACAATCATTACCCCAAAACTATGTTGATGTAATAAGACCCTTTTGGTTTAAGGAAGTTGCTTGTAAGAATGTTACAAGGAGGTTTTTGTTTAGTCACAATGCTATAGCTTCTTTAAAGGAAAAAGCTAAGAGCAAAAGCATTAAAACCCCATCAAGAATCCAAACACTAACCGGGTTTATTTGGAAACATGTAATGAAAGCTTTGAATGATAAAAAAGCTGTTTTGAAACAAGTAATGAATATGAGGCCTAGAATGAAGCCTAATGTTTCAAGTGAAGCAATGGGGAATCCCATTTGGTGGGCTACGGTGTCGGCGACAGAGACGGTGGAGCTCGACGAGATTGTCGGGATTATATACGGAGCGATGAATTGGTATAAGAGTGTAGATTTTAAGAAACCGGAGAAAGTCTTAAAGGAGTATTTGAAGAAGCTAGAAGAACAAGTGTTTTGTCATTCTGAAGAGATTATAATCATTGCTTTCTCGAGTTGGATTAGTTTATTTAAGGAGACGGATTTTGGTTGGGGAGTGCCGTTTTGGATTACGCCGATGGGAAAAGCTGGACCTGAGTTTGTGAATACGGTTTTGTTTATTGAAACCATAGGGGGTGGAGGAATTGAAGCTTGGGTCACCATGGATGAAAAGATAATGAAGGTTTTGGCACATGACATTGAGTTTTTAGCTTTTACTTCTAATTTTAATTGCACCATTTCCAAACTTTGATAGGAGATGGAAAGTTAAAATTAGCCTTTTTTTTTTCCTTTTATATGAAATAAAAGATTAAATTAATTATAACTTGAGTATAGTTTAAGTGATTAGGTTTTATTACTATATTTTATTTGATTTGTAAGTTGCGGCCTCCCTTGGCCGATAAAAGAAAATGTTAAATTTACCTCAAGTTTGAGTTTTTTTGTTTTTCTTTTCTTTGATACTTTAAAAGGAAAACAAAGCTGGAGAATGTGGCCATCACTATGTGTGACTCTCCTACTTAAAAGTATTGGATCTAGATAATGGTTTGATAACTACATTTTAATACATAATAATTAGAGTTATCGTCAACATTATTATTAGAGTTTACTATCTCCAATATTATTAGTAATTTTCCATTTATATGTTGTTTTATGATCGATTTGACAACATTACTTTTAGAATTATTATCTCCAATATCATTAGCACACAATTTTCCATTTATATGTTGTTTTACTGATTTGACAACATTATTATTAGATTTATTATCTCCAATATTATTATTGTACAATTTTCCATTTATATGTTGTTTTATGAACGATTTGACAATATTATTATTAGAGTTATTATCTCCAATATTATTAGTGCATAATTTTCCATTTATATGTTGTTTTAAGACCGACTTGACAACATTATTATTAAAATTATGGGAAAATTGCACAAATCACCATTAAACTATAGGCTTTGTTACACTTACATCTTTAAACTTTTAATTTGAGCAATTGGCCCCTTGAACTATGCAAAGTGTTAAAATCGGACCAAAGAAAATTTATGATCGATTTGACAACATTACTATTAGAATTATTATCTCCAATATCATTAGCACACAGTTTTCCATTTATATGTTGTTTTACCGATTTGACAACATTATTATTAGATTTATTATCTCCAATACGATTTGACAACATTATTATTAGATTTATTATCTCCAATATTATTAGTGCACAATTTTCCATTTATATGTTGTTTTGTGACCGATTTGGCAACATTATTATTAGAGTTATTACCTCTAATATTATTAGTGCACAATTTACCATTTATATGTTGTTTTATGACCGATTTGAGACACCTTTTTCAACCCTTTTTTTTTAGATTGTTTATAACGTTTTTCCTTCGTTTTTGAATTGTTATATGAATTTTATGTTGAAAGTTTTAATGAAAAGCAAGAGAAAATAAAGACAAGACAGAGAAAAGAATGAAAATGGAATTGATTCTCATTGATAATTTATGATTACAGTATTTTCTATATACTAGTATCATAACACGTGCGTTGCATGTGACCTACTATCTCATGTAAATTATCTTCTTTTCTAATGAAATATATTCTGTAAGTATTTGAGTATCTGTCAAATATTTTAATTTTTTAATAAAGTTATGTATTCTTCACTTTTTTTTTTAAATATCGAATAAGTGCAATAATTTAATCATTATTTAAAGTTATAAATCTTTTATAAAGTAAAGTGTGTGCCCTTAATTTTGATAATAAAGTTATAATCTTTTCAATTAATTTTGATAGTAAAAAAGTTGTTACTAAACCTTTAAAATACCAAAACTAATTTCTAGTGAAGGGACTATAATTTTACATTTAAGCTTTTTATATTACATTTATTTATCGTCGAGTATTTAATTCTTAGTTTCACAAATTATTTTTATATCAATCACCAATTGAATGTATAAAAAATAATGTTCACTTAATGAACGATACTCCTAATTAATATTCTTTGTCAAAAAAAGAATTACTTTTAAATAAAATATTTATATGAAAAATTCTATTAGATGGCACTTTATGAATGGATATTTTCAAAAATAGTAAATGTTTTGAAAATTTTAAAACATGACATTAAAAAGAAAAACACATGGATTGAATTTCATGCTTATTCAAGTAATATAGAAAATTATTATTAAAAAAAAAGCAATTCATTTAACCTTTAAACGTCAATAATATCACAACTATAATAATAATGCAAAAAATAAATAAATAAAAAAAAATAAAAAAAAGACAACTTGAACATTTCTGAAATTTTGACAAAACCATAATTACAACTAAAGGCCATTGGGATGGGCAAAAACGACACAAATGCAACAATTTCAAAAAAACAAAGCTTCAACTGCAACTCTTTGACTCTTTATTTGGATAATTTTATTTCTTGAATCCACATACTCACCGAAGATAAATCATCCAAAGTCTTGCAAATGAGAAAACAATGGTAGGGGTTGTCATCCGAAATCAATAAGGGAAGGGAAATTGATTTTTTTTAGTAAATTAATTTTTGTGAATTTCTGGGATTTTGCTACCATGAACCCTTTTAGTTCTAGAGAATACAAAATTGAATAATTATAGATGAAAAACATTGAAGAATTATTGATGGTAAGCAATATTGTCCTATACGAAATTATTAGAATTCAATTTGAGTAATTTGAGAAGAAAGAGGGGTGAAGAGCTTGGCAAGTTTAGAAACATACTTATACTAATTTACATGAAGAACATCAAAAGGCAACATAAATGAGTAATGATAATATGATTGTTGATATTCTTTCAACAGTTTTAACCGATGGCTTTGTTCAATATTAAGGGGGGAGTGCAAATTTTTGTTTAACCCTAAACCCTAAACAAATTGAATTCATGCAACTCTATGACACATATTTCAAGGTCTATTTTGAGAAAAAAAATTGATTAAATATATATAAAAAATTAAATGAAATTCAAAACTTATGCACTTCCCTATAAATGAGTTTTACATTCATGAATTAAAATAAATAGACCATTTAATAAAAATCAAATAAGACTTATATTTTAAATTTATATAATTAAAATTGAATTTAATAATTAAATAAGGGGCAAAAGAGGAATTCAAAAGTTTCTCCCCTTAAGCCCCTTTTAGAGGTACTAGGTTTTTTAACACGTGCAAAATATTTTTTATAATATATTTTATAATATTTGATCAAACATATATATTATTTGTATGAATTTCTCTCTTTTTATTTTTTTGATATTAATTGAAGATTAGTATATATTTAAAAATATAAGGAAAAAAGTTTACCTCTTTATAATTTGAAATAGCTTGAGAAATTAAACACCTAAAATGGGACTATTGTTTTTTATTTTTATTAAAAATAATAGAAAAGAAATAAAATGTTTTAAAAAAATTGCCCCAATTATTTTGAGATGCCTCAAATCAACTACCATAAAAACTTTATTTAATTTATACAATGGTGATGGTGAAAATTATAAAATAAAAAATTTGTAAGAAAGTGAAAAAAAAAAAAAAAAAAAACTCTTAGTGAAATTGGAAAAGTCTTCTCACCACATTAACCTGTCATCCTCTCGCCAGAGCAAAACAAAACCTCACTCCAACTCTATTATCATCCCAACAACACAACCTCGCTTGAAAGTGATTGAACAAAGCTTTATTGGCATGACTTTAAATTTCATCTTCATCTTCTACCTCCATTCGCGACTCCCCTATTTCATACCATAATAGTAGAGTTTTGAATCCACCAATATTCGAGATATTAGCACACTTTTTAAGTAGTAATAGATAATAGATAATAGATAATAGATAGATAGATAATAGACAATAGATAGATAAATTATATTATTTAGCATAAATTGATATTTAATATTGAAATTGAGGAATAATGGTAATTTTGATATTTACTAATAGTGAAAGGGTATTAGTGTCCAAAAAAATTTCTCCCATTAGCACACTTTTTAAGTAGTAATAGATAAAAAGAAAGATAAGACATATGTCATCATAGCATGAGAGAATAAAAATAACAAACTATTTGAATAAGAGAAAAGCATAAGTTCTAGATGGAGAAGCTTGAAAAAGGAATCCAAAGAGAGATTAATAAGAGAGTTAAGCAAAATTTAACCATCGTTTTGTAATCCTTGTTCTTCCTTTACAACCCCTCGCAAGTGAACCGGAGAGGATTGGATAGTGAGCTTGGTACGTAAACTACAAAATCTGTGGTGTTGTTGCGTAAAAATGGATATCTTCACGTAGGCAACAAACTTAATTTATGGGACGAGTCGGAGGTAGTGCGTTGTTTCGACGGCGTGCTACGTAGGTACCTGCACAGGAAAGGAAAAGAGCACCGGTGTGGTGCCGGCCTAACACCCTCCGATGCTAAAGTCAGAGCAAGCAGAGGTAGTGTGCCAGAGAGAATAGTAGTAGAAATTAGTTACCTAATGAATGAATTTCTTCCCCTATTTATATGAGAGGAGGTTAATGACATCATCGTGCCACGTGTCACATCGGGATTGGGCCACGTGTTGCTTCTCAACGACATGTCACTTGTTGGTCATGCCACGTGTCATCGTTTGATTGGATATCAATATAATGTAGTTTCTTGGTCTTTGATACGTAGTCTTATTAGATGACATAGACGTAGACTCTTGAGACTATGTAGACGTACCTTCCTAGGCGATGTAGACGTTGCCTTCCAGACGACGTAGACGTAGCCTTATTAGATGACGTAGACGTAGACTCCCAGGCGACGTAGACGTAGCCTCCTAAGTGACGTAGTTTTATCTTTTCAGGTGACGTAGACATGCCGATTGTGCATTCTTTGAACAAGTTTAGAAATTCCACTTGTACTGATATAATTTCACCCATAACAGTGGCCCCCTACTCCCGAGCTGAGTTGAGACGTGAGTTCACTATTGCTTGGGAGTATTCTTTCAAAGTGGAATTTTGCCTCGGTGATATATCTGAAAATATTCTAAGTGTTAAAGTTTGTAGCGTGAATTTTCTGCTTTTCTGGTCGTCAAAATTTTGAGAAAATACTAAGTATTGGAGCTTGGTAGTTTGCATTTTCTGTTTTGGTCATTTTGGAGTTGGGTTGTATGTCTAAGTTGTCTGATTAAATCATCAAGTACTTCGCCCCCTATAATTTTAGGAGTAAAATTTACTTCTAAAATCATAGTATAAATGTAAGTCTCCAATGTCCATTGTAGAGAAAAATTTTAATTAACAAGAAAGTAGAGAAATGAGATTTTTTTTTTCTCTTTCTCGGCTCTCAACAATTTTTTTTTTTATGACTTGGACTTTGTCTTGCCTTGTTGATTTGTAGCTTGAAATGAGACTTCGTCATTTGGGCGTTGTCATCAGGGCTATGTCACTAGAGCTGTGTCAATAGGGCTTTGTCATCAGGGCTGTGTCAACAAGGCTATGTCAATAGGGCTTTGTCATCAAGGCTCTGTCATCAAGGCTATGTCTATAGGGTTTTGTTATCAGTGCCTTGTCATTTGTACTTTGTTTTGGAGCTGTAAAAAATTGTTTGACCCCGTCCTATGACCAGTTGAACTTTGACCCGATGACAGTTGACCGTTGACTTTTTGACTTTGACAATTGACTTTTTTTTTTTTTGCCTTGCCTTGCCTTGACTTAAAGATTTGTACCTTATAATGAGACTTCGTCATTTAGGAGTTGTCATCAGGGCTTTGTCATCAGGGCTATGTCATCAGGGCTATGTCAATAGGGTTTTGTCATCAGGGCTATGTCAATAGGGTTTTGTCATCAGGGCTATGTCATCTGAGCTATGTCAATAGGGCTTCGTCATCAGCACCTTCACTACAAAAAAACTGTCAATTTGTGACCATAAAATTGCGACCAACTGGTCGTTTTTAGGGTATAATACGACCAAAAAAGCGACAAAAATAGTGGTGGCCAAAAAGCTGGTCGGTCTAGAATTTGTGCGACTGGATAGTCACAAATATACGACCAGAAACGTTTGGTCGCAAAAAAGTCAACCTTTTGAAAAAGCGACCATGACCATCTGGTCGTAATTTATGTTGAAGATAAGTGACCAATTGGTCACATAAAAAAGTGACCAAATGGTCGTATTTTATGTGACCAAATGGTCACTTTTTTCGACTCAAAAATACGACCGGATGGTCGCCAAAAATAAAAAGAATGACCATTTGGTCGTAATTTATGTTGAAGATAAGTGACCAGTTGGTCACATTAAACAGTGACCACGTGGTCGTTTTATAAGCGACCACATGGTCAATTTTGACTCAGTCAAAATGCGACCATATGGTCGTTTTCTTGAAATAAAATGCGACCATATGGTCGTATTTAAGAATTTTTTTTTAATTTAAATTTCAATAATTAGTTAATTAATTATTAATTATTTATTTAATTAATATTAAAATTTAATAACAAAAAATTGGAATTAAAATAAAAAATATATATATCAAATATTCAAAAACGTTTTATACGCAAAAGCATCCTAGAACTACCAGGAGGCGGGGTGGCGGAGGAGGCGTCGATGATGAATGGCCGCCACCTAGGGATCTAAAGTACGCGGACAAAGCTGCTGCGACCTGGGCCTTGACGCGTGCCTGCATGTTCGCCTCAATCGTAGTGACTCGAGAAACGAAGTCCTCGCGCATAGTGTCCATGTCCGCGCGGGCCCGCGCCAACCAGAAGAAGAGCCGGAGCTAGTGCTCGCTCTCGCTCGCCGAGGCCGGGCACATCTCGCCGCCTAAAGCCAGCACGCCCAGCCGAGCCCATGAACCGATCCATCAAGGCCGAACCCCTCTAGCGGCCTCCAAGAACGCCTCTCTACGGCCCTCTTGAGCCCGGCCCGCGAGTCCGGTGTGGGCAAACCCGACTCAAGGACTCGTGAAACGTTCCTAAACATTTAAAATTCGGAAAATAAAATAGTTAATATATAAGTTAGGAAAAATTTTAAAGAAAAAATAATAATTGAAAAAATTATTAAATACCGAATCGCTTTTCGCCTTATCGCCGACAAACGCCACGCCCTTCTTCGGTGAAGAACGCGCCAGGCACCCAAATCGGCGCCGGCCGCGCTTCGCTTCGTAAAAATATTAAAGATTGCGGAATAAAACATAATAAATTAATAACTAATT
The DNA here is from genome assembly GCA_028015215.1 of Gynostemma pentaphyllum. NCBI lineage: Eukaryota > Viridiplantae > Streptophyta > Magnoliopsida > Cucurbitales > Cucurbitaceae > Gynostemma > Gynostemma pentaphyllum. Next base: position 55,516,550 of record CM051351.1, on the reverse strand, counting down.
GAAAAAAGAAAACGAGAAAAAGTACGTAAGAAAACGACAAAAAAAAAACTTACCAATCGACGATGGTGCTTGTCGTGGGTTCGGGCCCCCACTACGTGTTTGGTGGGATTCTTCGCGCGATTGGCCTTATTCCTGCTTGACACTGCCTTGCCCTCAAGAGTGCTCAAGCTCGCGATAAGCCACGCGTGGTCCTCCGAGCTCATCCACACGGGCGGTTTCTCGCTTGCTTTACCCCGCCCCCGTACATGAGGTCCTTGAATCGATCCCGAAGTGATTGTCCCATAGGGGAACAATCTATCGTCCGTGATATCGGGATCGAAAACACGAAACTTGCCCTGAAAAAATTGAAATAAAAATTGTTAAAGTAATAAATTTATTTCTATAAATTTCAAAATTAATTAATTATAAAAATAAATAATGTTTTTTACCTTCCAATTGTCGTACATCCGACGTTTCTCCGTCGTCGGAATCCTTCCACAGCGTAGGTCGCCGGGCAGAGGCTGCTCCGGAGGATCTCAGCGAAACCGTTTTGAAACGGTTGTATCTGGTGCACTCTGCAAAAACATAAAAATTATTGTGCTATTAGAAACTATTAGTTAACGGAAAGAAAAACACTTTGAAAAAAGTTTAAAGGTTTAAAAATTAAGTAATTAAAACAATAAATAAAATTACTTACGTATCCCCTTCAACCGGGGTAGAGTCCGCGCCCAAGATGGCTCGCGTGCATGAAGTGCCCCGATCCGACCGATGCACTCGACCGCATACCCCGATGCGGACCCGATGCTAAAGCCGAGTCGTGGCCGGGGAGTCCCGCGCACCCCCCGTGGTGTCGCAGACCAGGTCTCGGGGATTGCATCATCGAGCGTGGCAGCAAGTCCCGCCTCAGAACCAAGAGGATGTCCAACTCCTCGTAGTAGTCCGTCCGCATCGGGGCATCGGCGTGGGCGGGCTGAGTCGCCTCGTCACCCGCGTCGTCAGGCTCATCTAACTGGGGAGGACGTCATCTGCCCGTCATAATCCTACAACCAAACTAAACTAATTTAATACTAATTACGTAATTAAAATATTGAAATAAATTAATAATTAATTAATGAAATAATCTAAATTAAATTGATTAAATAATGTAATTTAAAGTAACATAAATTAAGTAAATAATTTAAAATAAACTAATTAATTAATTTGAATTAAAGTAAATTAAAATTAGATTAATTGAACTAAAATGAAGTAATTAAAGTAAACTAAGTAGTGAAGAATTAAACTAAAATTAATTAAATTAAAGTAAATTAAGTAATGAAGAATTAAACTAAATTAGATTAATTGAACTAAAATTAATTAAATTAAAGTAAATTAAGTAATGAAGAATTAAACTAAATTAGATTAATTGAACTAAAATTAATTAAATTAAACTAACATTAATTAATTAAAACTAAAACAAACTAAACTAAGTAATTAATTAATTAAAGTAAACTAAGTAATGAAGATTTCAACTATTAGATTAAATTAAACTAAAATTAATTAAATTTAACTAACATTAATTAATAAAAACTAAACTTAACTAAACTAATTAATTAAATGAAACTAAATTAAAATTAGATTAATTGAACTAAAATGTATCAATTAATTAAAGTAAACGAAATTAGATTAATTAACCTTAAGTAAACTAAGTACTTAATTAAACTAAATTACATTAATTAAACTAAAATTAATGAAATTAACAACATTAAACTAAACTAATTAAATTTAAACATAAACTTAAACTAAAACTTACTAAAACAACTAAATAAAAACCTCCAAAAAAAACCCCCCAAAAAAAAAAAAACCTTAAAACGTCTACCAAAACAACCCCGGATAGAAACCGGGATTGGAGGTTTAGGGTGTTTAGGTTTAGAGTGGGAACGGGGAAAAAACAACGGGGAACGGAACGGGGGAAAGAGAGAAAAGAAAGAAAAAAGAGAAAGAAAAGGAAATCTGTGTGGTTTTTAAATCAGAATTTGCGACCAAATGGTCGCAAATATGTAATCATGACCAGAAACGAAAGGTCGCGCGTGCTAGGGAAAATACGACCAGATGGTCGCATTTTTAGAGATATTTGCGACCATCTGGTAGCATTTCTTGAAAAAGCGACCATTTGGTCGCCCATTTACCATTATCAAGAACAGCTGTCATATCACGAGTCCCATCAAGAATTGCGACCATCTGGTCGCAATAATGAAATTCACCGCCAAATATTGCGACCAGATAGTCGTAATTTTTAAATTCACCGCCATAAATGAAAGTTTAAATTTACCGCTCAGATTTGCGACCATATGGTCGTAATCTCACTTGTATTTTTTAAAAAATATAATTATACTTTTCCAAAACTGCGACCATTTGGTCGCCTTTCCCTTCTAAATTACTACCATGTGGTCACCTTTTGTGTGAAATTGCGACCACCTAGTCGCAAATATTAATATATATTTTTTTTAATCATTCATGAAAAGAAATAGTTTTAATTAATAAACACATACACACATTGAATAATTAAGTTAACGAAATATCCCATTCATCATCGTCTCCAAGAAGTCCGTCACATAAAGTCTTCTTCTTCTTCTTCTGTTTCTTCATCGGATTCATCGTCTCGAATAAATTCAGCATCAATGTCACGTGCGTGAGAAGTAGAAGCATTTGTATCATCATCATCATGCAATGTTATCGTTCCATCGTTCAAAGGACGAACAGTACTTGCATTCTGACCATCGTCGATTGCACGACATCTTATCTCATCTTCTTGAAAAGCAACAGCTTCCTCTGCATGGTCGTCTTTCTCAAACAAGTTTTCTTCTACCTGGCGTGGTTTAACTTTACAAACAACTAACCAATCTGTCAGATCTCGTCTATTAATCGGATAGTTCAGGTAATAAACTTGAATCGCTTGTGAAGCCAGGACAAACCTATCGCGGTGCGCACATGCTTAGACTTGTTTACCTCAATGATTTGTAAATGATCAATCTTACGGACTCGCCTGCCTGGTTGTCTCGAACCAAGTGCATTGAACACAACAATACGTTTTAGCGTTGAACTTGCGTATTGAATCTCAAAAAATCCCATCGATTACTCAAGTAATTGTCTTCGTTTGTCTTGAACACGTGACCTTTTATGCAAACACCACCGTTGTTTGTTGCCCCTGTTCACCGAATGCGCCTTCGTTTGAAATCAGAATCGGTACCGACGTATCCACCATACGACCTTGCTATCCGTCCAGGTCCCTTTCCCAAAGAAATGATGCGAGGATCATCCACCGGTAATGTAGGGGAGTCAACCTGTGTCATTGTTCACATACAGTAATGTTAGGATGATAGTAATTTTTTCAACAAAATACCACGGTTTTTTTGACAATTTAAAATAACTCACGTATGCACTGAACCAAGAACGAAACTCTCCCTCCTCGGCGTCTGTAAGACCAACTCGTGTCATTCAAACGTATACGTTTATAAATAATCTGGAAGTTACAAAATAGTTAGCAAATAGTTTGTTTATGCGATGAAATAATGTTAAGTTACAAACTCACTCTATGTAAGGCTCTATCTCTGCGTAGTTGCATAACACATATGTCTGCATTTTGTGATACTCAGAATCGGTCAACGGCCTACGCACTGATCTTTCAACTGTCATGCCAGGTTCCGAAAATCGGCAAGTCGTTTATGTCAACACCTTCAAGTAAATTTTTGACAATGTTTCGTTTCGCTTGTCGAAACTGCTCTGCAATGTGTTGATCAAAGTTGTATGAACAAAATGTGGTAGTCTCTTGCGTCAAGTACGCACTACAGATAGATCCTTCTACTCGTGATCTATTTCCAACCATCTTTTTCAACTGACGTAAGTACTTGTGGGTACAAAACATAATTTACATTCGATGATCACTGTACTGATTTATACGTGTACATTACAAAATAACTGTGCTTACCTTTCAAATGGGTACATCCAGCGGTAATGTACGGGACCCCCTATGAATGCCTCGTATGGAAGATGCACTGGAAGATGTTCCATGGAGTCAAAAAAGCCAGGTGGGAACATTCTCTCCAACTTACAAATAATAACGGCAATCTCTGAACTCATTGAAGCGACAGTAGCTTCCCTCAGCTCTGTACATGTCAAGTCCCTGAAAAAAACACTCAACTGGGCAAGCGACTCCCAATGTCTATTCTCTAAGAGGTTTGAACGAGACGGGCATCAATCGTTGCATGAATATATGACAATCGTGGCTTTTCATCCTGAACATGATATGTTTTTGACTGTCTATACACTGACTCAAATTCGAAACGTATCCGTCCGGGAATTTGATGGATTTGATCCATTTAAATAATGTTTTCTTTTCATCCATCGTCAACATGTACTTTGCTTTTACGTAATTATCATTGTCGTCAGGCTCCAACTCAGAACGGTAACATATCTCTCTTATATCATAACACCGTCAGTCCACAACCTTTTCAACTCTGCAATAAGTGGTTGCAAATACAAATCCAGTTTCTGTTTTGGACTTTTTGGCCCAGGTACGATCACCGTTAGAAAAATCACCAGGACTCGCGTGCACATCGAGGGAGGCAAGTTATACGGGGTTACCATGACTGGCCAAACTGAATATTGTGCCCCGGACTCCCCAAACGGGTTGAAGCCATCTATGCATAAGCCCAATCTGACGTTTCTCGGATCTTGTGCAAAATCCGGATGACAATTATTTAAATGCTTTCATGCCGAAGCATCTGAGGGATGTCTCATAACACCTTCATCCTGTGAATGCTCGTGATGCCATCTCATGTGCGACGCTGTCACATCCGATGCATACAATCGTTGCAGATGTGGGGTCAGTGGTAAATAGAACATGCGGGCGTTCGGAATTAGGCTGTGTTTCCCTTGTTTGTATCTTGGAAGAAAACAGAATTTGCAATGATGCAGGTCCTCATCCACATCCCAGTAAATCATGCATCCGTTTTGACACGAATCTATTTTCTCCACGGGTAATCCAAGTCCCTCCACTAGCTTTTTCGTGTCGATGCAGACCGTGGGGCATATTATTTTCTTCGGAGCGCATCGACGAAACCACGATGCAATCGCATCAAATCCTCTACCGGGTATGTTGTATTGCACCTTTATATTTAAAAGTTCTTGAGCAAGAACCAAGTTGACTTACCTCACACCCATCCCAAGGTGGTAAATGGTCGGTTGGCTCTTTAGCATCTCGTGCATCCGTGATTCATTTCTTCTTCTACAACCCGTTCATCTTCGCTTCACGTTTAAACTTTCACGGAAATTTTCATTGCCCCCATACCCCGCACCATCAAGTATCATTTCGTCGATCCGACTATATCTTGTTGTTCATCATTCCGTTCTTCGTCAACAACCTCTACATTCGAGCTGCTACCTTCGTATCGTCTCGATTCCTGTAATGCAGCATCGAACATTTCCTGTGTTTCCCCCTGAAACACCTAGTGATAATAATTTTGCACAAACCCCCGACTATAAAGATGCACCTTCAACTCTGTAACCGGTATAATTCTCCTATTGTCGTATTTCCTGCACGGGCAACGTAGCTTTCCACCATACTTTTCATAATAGACAGATGTCATGCAAAACTCAACAAACTGTTCAACCCCGGCCACGAACTCATCGTTCAAATACCCGTCTATCAAACGAACATACATCCATTCTCTCATTTTCTTTTTTCTTAATGCTAACAAACAATGGGTGGAGGGGTTTTTATAATGGACTCCTCTGCTCATTTGCGACCAGATGGTAGTATTTTTGCTACCATCTAGTCGCATTTTCCCGCCAAAATTTCCCGCCATTTTCCTCACTGCCCAGAGTCACATCGAGTCTGAATTTACGACCACATGGTCACTTTTTTTGGTGACCACTTGGTAGCTTTTATCCCACCAAATTATTTATAAATAATTGGTCACATAAAATCACAGAATTTGCTACCATCTGGTCACTTCTTAATGTGACCACGTGGTAGCTTAATTCCCTCCAAAATTTTAAGCTACCACTGCTCACTAATGGTCACCAAAATTGTGACCATTTAGTCACTTATAATTGTGACCACTTAGTAGCTGTTTTCCCTCCAATTTTAAGCTACCACTGCTCAATAAAGGTCACAAAAATTGCGACCAGTTAGTCACTTTTAATTGTGACCACTTGGTAGCTTTTTTCCCTCCAATTTTAAGCTACCACTGCTCAATAAAGGTCACAAAAATTGCGACCAGGTAGTCACTTTTAATTGTGACCACTTGGTAGCTTTTTTCCCTCCAAAATTACGTGCCATTTTTTGCTACCAAGGCATATTTTAGTCACAAAAATGTGACCAGTTGGTCATTTTTTAGGTGACCAATTGGTCGCTTCTTTCGCGCCATTTTTTATGACTACTTCTGCTTTTGGTCGCAATGTGGTCACAAAAAAAGTGACCAGATGGTCACTTAGAGTCAACCTTCAAAGAAAGTGACCAGGTGGTCACCAAAAAACTACCACTTTATTTTGGTCCCAAATTTCTGGTCGCATTTTGACAGTTTTTTTTGTAGTTCTTGTTATTTGTATTTTGTCTTAGACTTGTAAAAAATCACATGACCTCGTCTTTTGATCAGTTGACCCGTGAGTTGTGACCCGTCGATAGTTGACTTTTTGACCCTTTGGCCGTTGACTTTTTGACCTTCGACCATTGACTCTTTTTTTTTAATTCTTCTACCAGGTGCGGCTCGTGCGAGCCCTGCACTCCCTGGTAGACTTAGAAATTTTTAGTCGTTTTAAATTCTTCTACCAGGTGTGGCTCGTTCGAGCCCTGCACTCCCTAGTAGACTTAGAATATTTTAGTCATTTTTAAATTCTTCTATCAGGTGCGGCTTGTGCGAGCCCTGCACTACCTGGTAGACTTAGAATTTTTTACTCGTTTTAAATTCTTCCACCAGGTGCGGCACGTGCGAGCCCTGCACTCCCTGGTAGACTTAGAATTTTTTAGTTGTTTTTAAATTCTTCTACCAGGTGTGGCTCGTGCGAGCCCTGCACTACCTGGTAGACTTAGAATTTTTTAGTCCTTTTAAATTCCTCTACCAGGTGCGGCTCGTGCGAGCCCTGCACTACCTCATAGACTTAGAATTTTTATGTCGTTTTTAAATTCTTCTACCAGGTGCGGCTCATGCTAGCCCTGCACTCTCCCTGGTAGACTTAGAAATTTTTAGTCCTTTAAAATTCTTCTACCAGGTGCGGCTCGTGCGAGCCCTGCACTCCCCTGGTAGACTTAGAAATTTTTAGTCATTTTAAATTCTTCTACCAGGTGCGGCTCGTGTGAGCCCTGCACTCCCTGGTAGACTTAGAATTTTTTAGTCGTTTTTAAATTCTTCTACCAGGTGCGGCTCTTGAGAACCCTGCACTCCCTGGTAGACTTAGAATTTTTTAGTCGTTTTAATTTCTTCTACCAGGTGCGACTCGTGCTAGCCCTGCACTCCCTGGTAGACTTAGAATTTTTTAGTCGTTTTAAATTCTTCTACCAGGTGCGGCTCGTGAGAGCCCTACACTCCCTGGTAAACTTAGAATTTTTTATGTTTAGCTCTTCCATTTGATGGACTATGAACTTTTTCATTTTGTTCTTCCACCTTGGTGGGCTTAGAACATTTTCAATTTGTTCTTCCACCTAGGTGGACTTAGAACTTTATGCTCTTCCACTTTGATGGACTTAGAACTTTTTCATTTTGTTCTTCCACCTTGGTGGGATTAGAACATTTTCAATTTGTTCTTCCACCTAGGCGGACTTAGAACTTTTTGCTCTTCCACTTTGATGAACTTAAAACATTTTCATTTTGCTCTTCCACGTTGGTGGACTTAGAACATTTTTAACTTTGTTGTAGTAGAATCGCATAGTTGCCCCCCACTCGAGTAGAGTTTTATGTCTTGAAGGCTAACTCGAGTCTAATTTTTCTCAAATGATCTAACTCTCATAAATGCAATAAGTAGAAAAAAAAATACAATCTTATTCATTTTATTGTCGAACTTCTTACAATAGAAGAATTTATTGGAAATGAAGAATGCAATAAATAAAATTGCTAAAATAAAATCTAAGTTGTTTGACATCTTCATAGGTATTGTAGAGCCTTTTAGATGAGTTTGATCTCAGTGACCCATCATGGTCCTTTCTAGAGCTTGGGCTCTTTTTCAATAGTCGGACCTCCAAAGATGGTTCTTATGTCTCCATCTGAAAAATCATGATTATCACGGTCATGTTCTTTCTTATCTCCTTTACTTCTCACAAATTCTTTCAAGTACCCTCTTTGAATAAGGGTTTCAATTTCTTCCTTGAGATCAAAACAACTAGAGGTGGTATGACCGTGGTCTTTGTGGAAGAGGCAATACTTGTCTTTGTTCCTCTTGTTTGACCCTGCTTTCATCCTAGATGGCCACCTAACCAAGTCTTTATCTTTGATCTCCAAGAGTAGTTGTTCAATCGGGACCGTGGTGGGAGTGTATTTTTTAAACTTACTTTGAGGAAGACTCGGCTTCTCAAGTTGATCTCCGACTTATGTCTTTTGTCATCCTCATGACGGTCAGTCCCCCAGACAAACTCTTTTATTCGATCTCTCTTCTTGTGTTCTGATCGTTTACTACTACCTTCTTCATTTGAACTCCTTCTCGCATTAAGCAACTCTCCGGCGCTCATATATTTTTGCGCTCTAGCGAGGAGCTCGGTGTATGTTGCAGGCTTTTTCTTTCCTAGTGACCAAAAGAACTTTTCATCTTTCAAACCAACCATCACAGCAGCAGAGAAATATCATCATTGTAACCTTCCACCTTCAGTGCCTCATTGTTAAATCTCACTACATAGTCACGAAGACTCTCCTCTGACTTTTGACGCACAGTCAAAAGGTGCGTGGCTGGTTTCTTATGATCTCTTCCACCAAGGAACTGAGTTACAAAAGATCGAGTAAGATCTTTAAATGAAGATATGGATCTTGGCTTGAGCTTCCTGTACCACCCGCGAGCAGGGCCTCCTAATGTAAGGGGGAACGCCCTACAATTGATAGCATCTCGGACTCCCTAGAGCTCCATCCAGGTCCGAAATGTATCAACATGCTCGATTGGATCCTTTGAACCATAGTATGTAGTCATAGTTGGCATTTTAAACTTGGTTGGAAGCTCCACCTCCATTATATCATTGGTGAATGGCGGCTCAGTTTGCTCGAGTAGATCTTTTAGCAGAAGAGGAGTCTTTCCTCTATACTCTTTTTTCATATGACCAAGTTGATCTTGGAGCTTTTTCAACTCTGGTGCCCAAGGTTGAGAACTTTCTGTAGTAAGACTTCTTAATATTTTCATCTTCTTTTCTCTTTTGATTGACAACTTCTCTGAGGTCGGACTTTCGTTTCTTACTAGGATGCTGGTTGGGAGGAGAGTTAAGAGAGGAAGAGGAATTGTCTTGGATATTTAGATTTGACTTCCCCTTTGAACCACCCTTCTAATGATTCCACGATTCACCTATGCGCTCTATAGGCTCTTTGTCTTTTTTGGATTGGACTTCTTGATTGTCAGTAGGGGATTGATGGTCAGTTCTCTGTGTATGGATTTTGAGTACTTTAGCAAGATCTCGATTCACACCTCGGACTTGTTCTTCTAGAGCATCAACCCTTCCGCCTGGCATTGGCACAACTTTTTCCATTTCTTGATTTTCATCAACTTGTTGTAGCTCCCTAGTGCTACGAGTTTGATGTCTCGTATTACGAGGGTTACGGTTTTCACCGTCTTCAGTATCATCACCGTGTTGCTGACTTCTACGACCCATCCTTAATGGTAGAGCACTTAGTTATATACTCTTCCCACATACGGCGCCAAATGTTGTTGCGTAAAAATGGATATCTTCCACGTAGGCAACGAACTTAATTTATGGGACGAGTCGGAGGTAGAGCACAGTTTCGACGGCGTGCTATGTAGGTACCTGCACAGGAAAGGAAAAGAGCACCGGTGTGGTGCCGGCCTAACACCCTCCGATGCTAAAGTCAGAGCAAGCAGAGCTAGTGTGCCAGAGAGAATAGTAGTAGAAATTAGTTACCTAATGAATGAATTTCTTCCCCTATTTGTATGAGAGGAAGTTGATGACATCATCGTGCCACATGTCGCATCGGGATTGGGCCACGTGTTGCTTCCCAACGACGTGTCACTTGTTGGTCATGCCACGTGTCATCGTTTGAATGGATATCAATATAATGTAGTTTCTTGGTCTTTGATACGTAGTCTTATTAGATGACGTAGACGTAGACTCTCGGGACTATGTAGACGTACCTTCCTAGGCGATGTAGACGTAACCTTCCAGACGACGTAGACGTAGCCTTATTAGATGACGTAGACGTAGACTCCCAGGCGACGTAGACGTAGCCTCCTAAGTGATGTAGTTTTATCTTTTCAGGTGACGTAGACATGCCGATTGTGCATTCTTTGAACAAGTTTAGAAATTCCACTTGTACTGATATAATTTCACCCATAACATGTGGGAAGACAATGGCTTTGTCATGATGTCTGCAAGTTGATCTTCCGAAGGAACAAAGTGAACTAGAAGTTGGTGATTAAGAACTTTTTCCCTAATGAAATGTAGATCAATTTCAACATATTTGCTCCTTTTATCCATAAAAAGATTACTTGCAAGATATATGGCACTGATATTGTCATAGTAGAGAATATGAGGAGTTGGATGTAAGAAACTAATTTTAGTGAGTAGTGAATGAAGCCAAAGAATTTCGGTTGCAGCATTTGATAAACCCTTGTATTCTTACTCAGCACTGGAATGACTAACCATACGTTGCTTTATTGAAGACCAAGATATTAAAGTGTTACCCAGAAAAGTGCAGAAACCACTAGTGCTACGTCTATCATCTGGGCATGATGCCCAATCCGCATCCATGTAGCAAGTGAGAGATGGATTGGGTGAAGGTGTTACGGAGAGACCATGGGTGAGAGTGTTCTTGAGATAACGTAGGATTCTTTTGACAGCAAGCTAGTGGGAAGAAGTTGAAGCATGAAGGAATTGACATACCTTATTGATAGCGAAGCTGAGATCAGGGCGAGTAATTGTACAATATTGCAATGCCCCTACAATGCTTCTGTATTCAGTGGGGTCTATAAGTAAGTCACCATTATGAAGGTATAAAGTTGTTCCTATTGCCATTGGAGAAGGACTAGGCTTGTAATTTGTCATGGAAGCTCGGTGAAGAAGATCATGAATGTATTTGGTCTGTGATAAATGTAGAGTGCCTTGGTGATGTGAGACTTGTATGCCTAGAAAGAGATTGAGAGGTCCAAGATCCTTTAATTTGAAAAGACTATTTAGGGAAGTGATGAAATGAGAAATGAGAGTTGGAGCATCCTTTTTGTAATGAAACCGTGAACAGTCAAGAATGAGAAGGTGTGAAACCCCAGGAGATTAGACAGCTGCTTAACTTCATAAACCAGGCTCGGGGACTTTGCTTTAAACCATACAAGGCTTTAAAGAGCTTACACACGTATGATGGATTAGTGTTGTCAATAAAACCTGGAGGTTGATTCATGTAAACATCTTCATAGAGATCACCATTAAGGAAAGCATTGTGCACATGAAGTTGTCGTATAACCCACTAATGAGAGAAAGTAATGCTAAGGATGATCTGAATGGTTGCTGGCTTGACCATTGGGCTGAAAGTCTCAAAATAATCTATTCCATAAGACTGATTGAAGCCTTGGGCAACTAAACGTGCCTTATATCTTTCAACTTGACCATTTAGCTGTAGTTTGCTTCTATAAATCCATTTGCAGCCAATTAATTTTGCAATGGAAAGGAGGAGAAACTAAGGTCCATGTCTTGTTACTGATTAATGCTCGATATTCAAGAAACATTGTTTGTTGCCATTGAAGGATTTTGATAGCAGCTTTACATTTTGAAGGTTTAGGAAGGGGTGTTATTGGTTCAGAGGTAACTTTGGACAGATATATTTTGGGCTTGAAAATGCTTGACTTGGACCTAGTTATCATAGGATGAGAGACTGGGACAATAGGTGGATCAGATGGCATTGTGACAGCAGGTGGAATATAAATGGAAGGAGGTGAATCAATAGGGATAGAGGAGGGTTTAGGGGAAATATTTGTGGTTTGGGAGACTATAAAAGGTGAAGAAGTAGAGGCTTGGGATGGTGCAAGTAAAAGGGGATTGAAAATAGAGGTATGAGAAGAGACATGAGGCATAAAATTTGTAAGAGATGGTGATGTAAGTGGTGTAGCAAGAGACTGAGGTTGATAGTGAGAATGAGGGAGATTAATGGGAGAAATAAGTGGTTGATAAGGGACAAGAGTGAGGAATAGATGAAATATCATAATGAAACTATTGAATTTGAGTGGAAGGGACAAAAGTAGTAAAAGAGGGAAAGCATTGTTCATTAAAGATGACATGTCTAGAGAGATAGACATGGCCTGATGAAGGATCTATGCAAAGATAGCCTCTATGGTTTGAACTATAACCAAGAAACAAGCATTCCTTTGATCGAAATTGAAGTTTATGGTTGTTGTATGGTCGAAGGAAGGGAAAACGGGCACAACAAAATGCTTTGAGAAGATTATAATCAGGAATAAATCTATATAGAAGCTCATAGGGTGTCTTGTTTTCAATAGTGGAGGATGGCAGCCTGTTTATGAGATGAACTAAGGTTTGAAAATCAAAAGTTCAATAAGATTTAGGTAGATTGGAATGACCAAGAAGAGATAAGCCCATTTCCACTACATGTCTATTTTTTTCTCTACTTTATCATTTTGCTGAGGTGTATGGGGACATGAGATTCTATGGTGAATGCCACTTTGAAGAGATTTAATTTTGCTGTCAAATTGGTTTTCAACAATTTTCTTGATGTGATTAAGGTAAAAGAGTGTTTCATCTTTAGATTTCAGCAAGTAGATCTATATAAAACTAGTGTAGTCATCAATGAATAGAAGAAAATATTTAGCTCCAATTACTGAATTTATAGGTGATGGTCCCCAAGTATCAGAGTTAACAAGTTCAAAAGATTCTTACAGACTCTAGCTGATCTATGAAATACTAAACGATGGCTCTTGGCCAATTGACAGACAAGGCAGAAATTGAAACTAGAAGAAAGAGGACAAGGTTGATTAAATCTAGTTAGAACTTGTTGCACCACTGTGGGAGATGGATGCCCAAGTCTATAATGTCAAAGAGTAGATGGTGGAAGGACAACAATAAAAGAAGCAGTTGAAGAAACGAAGGTGGGGGAATGCTACAATTGAGATGGAGAATTGAGCTTGTAAAGACCATGATTAAGATGACCCTGAAGAAGTACCTGTTTGGTCTGTATATCCTTCAGAAGAAAAAAAAGGGTGAAATTCAACGAAGGCTTTACTGTCATGACATAGGCTGCGACACTAATGAGTTTGTTGAATATTGTAGGAATATGTAGAACAAAATTTAGCTTAATATGAGAGTAATGAGAACAAAGTGTTATCAATATGTTTAATAGAAAGCCTCTTACCATTTTCCATCATAACCTGTTCATGGCCAAGGTATGGGGATGTATTGCTAAGAGAATTCAGAGATGGTGTCATGTGTTGTGTGGCTCCAGAGTCAAAAAGCCATTCCTGATCAGGGTGTGGTGAAGAAATGGGAGATGAATAGGGTAAAGTAGTAGGAGAGGGTGGAATATTTGGATTAGAAAAAGTAGTATTATAAGAAGCTGGAAAAGAGGGAGTAGTAACATGATATTGGGTATGATAAGATAATGATGGGGCAACAGATTGATTGTTAAATTGTGGTTCAGAAGGAGAAAAGGAAATGGATACAAGATTAGCTTGGGGTCTTGGAGGAAGAATTGGTGGATATCTGTCTTTGCTCTATCGATTGTGACAAACAATGGATGATTGTCTTTCTAATCTTTCTTCATAGCTCAGAAGAAGGCTTCTAATGTTCTCAACTATCACTTATATTTTGGCTTGAGGTGACAAAAGGGTTATACTCACCACCCAGCCCATCAAGAACGTAGGCAACATGATCTCTGTAGGATAATTGTTCACCTATAGCAGATAGTTTATCAGATATTTGTTTAATTTGAGATAGGTATTGAGAGACACTCATTCCATCTTTTTTGGATTTCTGTAGTTGGGATTGCAAGCTCATGATGCTAGCAGTTGATATTGACTCATAAACCCATCGAAAGGATTACTTCAAATGCTGTTGAACAATAATCTCACTCAATTTATCTTCAGAAAAGGATGATTATAGTCATCCTATCACAAAGCGATTATGTTTTTGCCATAAATGGTGCTCTAGGTTGACTTGAATTTGGTTAGGATCTAGAAATTTAGGAGGCATAGGAATTGATCCATCAATGAAACCTTCTATGCCATTTGAGATGATGACATTCATAAGCTGATTCTTCCAAAGTAAATAATTGGTATCATTAAGTTTGATGGTAAGAGTGGATGCTCCTAAGTTTGTTGGTTGTTGTTGGATAATGTTTGGTTGGAGGAGCTGGGGTTGCTGTAGAAAATTATGCTGCTGTAGAAAGTATACTAGAAATGTAGGTTGATAGCTTTATATTGAGCTCCAGGGACTGTGCCAGGATTTGGTTGAAAAAAGGTTTAGTGTTGAGTAGATCTAGGGAAAAAGGGATGTTGACGATTGATTATTGGGGTGAAGGGTTGGGTAGAGGATTTGGATTTGGATTTACGAAGATTGGAAGGAGCTTGAGCTTGAGGAGTAAGAGTGACATCTTACTGGTTTTGGTCTGATGTAGCTATTGTCACAACGCAATTGCGACGCGGAGCACCAACGTCCAATTTATAGGCCTCTTTGTGAAAATCAAAAATTTGGAGTCGCCATCAACCAAATTTGGGTGTGATTGGTCACCTAAATAATAAAAATTGTATACGAAAACCAGATCGGGTTCGGGAGTCATTTATGCATAGGGAAGGTACTAGCACCCTACGACATCCATTTAAAAAATGGTTACCCTAATCTTATCTTATATTATCAAATTTTAAATTATTGGTCCCTAATTAAACTAATTGGTGAAAAGATTGATTTTAATTTATGAAAACAAATGTCATTCAAATCTTCTCTTAACATGAAGAATGATGTAAAGAGAAATTGAGAGTCGTTACTTCTCAAAATCCCATCATTGGGTTTGTATTTATATTTTAAAAGGTTTTATTATTTTTTATTTAAAATATATCTTTTAAAATACTAATATAACAAACCAAATAAAAGATAACAATTATTTCAAATTAAAGCCTAAACTTCAAAAATTCATAGTTCATTAATCATAATTTATTTTGATTTGATTCTTTCTCCTAAATGTGATTTATTAATCCATAATTGACCTATAATGTTAAAAAGAATTAATTTTATAGATAAAAATCAGAATTTATGAAAAAGAATTTCAATCACGTTTTTAAAATAAAAAAATTCTGAAGTATTTGTATCGACTTTGAAAAATCATATCTTTTTATATAATGATCCAAACGAGGTGATTCTTGTTCCCAAAGTTTCCTTTATCAGTCTAATTTTAAGGAAAAAATAAATTTTTAAGATAAAAATCAGAGAAATATCACCGAAAATATTCATAATCCAAGATGCTGCAGTTTTTCCTGAAACAGTAAATCCCTTTAAATTCTTCAACTTAAAAAAAATCATAACTCTCAAACCAAAAATTGACATTGATTGATTCTTTTTCCTATATCTTTTTCTATCAGTCTATTTTCAAATAAAATTAACCACATAATAAAAATCAGTATCTAAGAACCACGAAAATTAGTAAATAGATAATTTGAGTGAGAAAGTTCATGCATCATACACGGGAGCCAAAACTCCACGAAGGACACATTACAAAAGACTCATATGACTAGGAAATAATTTAAAGGAGAAGAAGAACTTACCTTGATTCCTTAAAGAGATGGAAATGGAAGAATTTGTTTGGTTTTCTTTCCCAAACTTTGATATGTGATCTCTACCGTTTTTCTGTGTTCTACCTTCTTCCTACCATGACTTATTTCAAGAGTGAAGGCTCTTATTTATAGCCAAAATTAGAGATATTTACAATAGATTAAGATAAGCTTATGATAATAGCAGATAATTCTTAGAGATTAACTCAACCTAAATCAAATAATATCTCTACAAATTTATTTAAGTCTATCCCAAATCATATTTATCTTTGACCATTTCAAATTAATTTAAAATTAACTACCGTATCTCTACAATAATTTAAAAAAAAAATTAAATAAAAACTTTTAAAATAAATAAAATCGAAAATTATTTTATATTTAAAATTAAAAGTCAATTTTATTTTTTAAATAAAAATCGTCTTTATCATTTAAATATAAAACCAAATTAAAATCTAATTACTTTTAAAATATAAGGATCAATTTTATTTTTAAGAATAAAATTATCTCTATTTTTAAAACAATCAAATTTTATTTTTTATTTCAATTTTCTTTATTTTAAAAATGAAAATTAATAAATTTGGCCTGGAAAAAATACGGTATCTACAGTTATACCCTTTTGTTTAGGGTTTCAGCAGATGTGGAAGAAGAATCATCGAATGGTGTAGCCATTGACAGCCTTTTTTATAGCTTTGATACCATGAAAGTTTTAATGAAAAGCAAGAGAAAAGAGAAAAGAAAGACAAGATAGAGAAAAGAATGAAAAGGGTATTGATTCTTATTGATAATTTGTGATTACAATATTGTCTATATATAAAATGAATAAGACAAAAGTATAAGTTCTAGAAGGAGAAGCTTGAAAAAGGAATCCAAAGAGAGATTAATAAGAGAGTCAAGCAAAATTTAATCATCATTTTGTAATCCTTGTTCTTCGTTAATATATGTGTAGCTAAATCTCTCGATCCAACTAAATGTTATTCAAAGTTTGGTTCATTAATATTGTTTGATCCATTCTTATTTATTATCCTTTATTCTCTTTGTTTTTATGTTTTCTTAACATTACTAAATATCTTCTTACTAGACTAGTATGATTTCTATAAAATCGAGTCAATTGGTAATGCTTCTTTCAACAATTATGGAGAAGCATATCATAGGACTTGTTACTCCACTTATTTGAAACTTTTATATGCATCAATTTCAACAACAAATTGAGAGCTAAAAACCTTGTACAACAGGGGAATAATTCCCTTCCCGATTCACCTAACAATTGTAAGAAGTCATGTAACATCCCCAATATTCTTTAAGTCATGTACAACTAAATAATCCCGCTTAACAACATATTCTTAACAACATATTCTTTTCCATGTAACTCATGAAATGAACCTACCCCGTTAAGTTTTATTTAAGTCATGCACAACTAAATAATCCCTCTTAACAACATATTCTTCATTAAGTAAGGCCTTACTTAATGCGACCTAAAACCATATTACTCAAGGCATTCAAAGCAATATGTTTTTTAAGCATCGCTACACAAGATTAGTTTAGTTTTTCACCTACAAAACCCGTTTCTTCCCAAAAACTCACTTTTCAAGGTCTAAACTTAGCATTTCTAAATTTTGGAAAAACATCTTAATATAGAACTTAGAACAAACTAAAAACACCAAATAACACATTTAGATTGCTTCTAACGGTCACTAAAAAATTACCTAATACTATAAAGCAAAACTAGTCTAAACTAGTCTAATTTTCTTTCTTAATTGGCACACTAAATTCTCGAATCAATTTCAAAATGTCCAGCAGAAAATAAGTATTCGAATATCATCCAAAATCACTTAAAAACATCACATTAAAGTTTCATAAGGCCCAAACGTAAAAAAAAAAACATCGCAAGAGCAAAACTAGTATACTTGTTTGCTCTTTTTGCCAAAAATATTTCTTAGTTTAAAACTAAAATTTCAGCAGCTGGCCTTATAATGTCATAAAATCACCCATTATCATCTTATAACATCATACAAAGACTCATAAGAGTCCACCAATCAGTTTACTAAACTTTAAGAACAAACTACCCTTAAGCATACTTGTAAATTTCGATTTTTCCATACTATAGCATGAAATTCCTGCAACTTTTAATTCAATAAAAATACCTCAAAACATACTTAAAAACATCTTAGAACTCCCAAGAATAAGAATAAATTACTTATTTAATAAAAAAAAGAGACATCAAATAATAAAACTAAACAATTAGCATCATTCTACTCACCTTATTTTCTTGAGTTTAAAGAACCTAGTTCTTCACTTTCCAAGAAATTTCACAACTTGCAACGTCACCTTAAACACTTAAATCCTAATCCAAAAACACCTAAAAATATAAAGGAAAATACAACGAGCAATGCACGTCGAGACGGGTCGAAAGAAAACACAAGAACAATCCCTAAGGGGCTGCCTTTGCCACGATAGCAGGCAAGACGGCCCGACAACATCTTCTGGCTTGTCGTTTGGCGGTATTTTAATTGTGAGGAGGGTTTTTCCTAGAAGGAATAAAGTTAGGGTTTCTAGGGTTTGAAGAAAAACCAAGGAGAAGGGTTTCAAACATGAAGAGAAAGGAAAGAATTTAAGGAAACTTTCATAGTTTTTCAATTAAAACTAAATTGAATTCAAATCTGAAATTTTAAGGACAAACCCTAATTACCTCTTCTTGAAACTTGAAGAAACCTTTTTCTAACGATTACAACCATTCTTCCAATTCAACCACCACATCAAACACACCTAATGTAATGATGGAGGAAGAGGAAATTGATCAAAATTTAGGAAAAGAAAAGGGGAGGGGGCGGCGACAAGGAAGGGAGAAGAAGAAGAAGACTCTACCTTTTCTTTGTATCTGAAAATAACACGTTCTGAGGAAACCCCTTCTCTTTTCTTTTCCTTAGTATTTTCTTTAATTACTTTCTTTAAATTAATTAATTCCTGAAAATTAGAAATTAATTAATTTAACCAAATATATCTTATTGCTTTTCCAAATTTAATATTATTAACCCAAATAATATTAAATAAATATTTTACCGGGTAACGGGTCGTTACAAGTCATTATCGGTGGATCTCTCACTCTCAACATTTTGACCACTAGTATCATTGTTTAAGGGTCCTCTTAACTCATGAATAATCTCATACATTTCATCCACCCCCTCATTCAAATTTGCATCTAAATTCTCTTCAACATGTGATGTATTTTTAACATAGGTTAAGCCTACTAAGATCTGCTTACTCACCAAGCATAAGTCGGAGACATTCCCATAAATATACAAGTGTCTCTATACTATCAATCTCCTCAAACACCATGTTCATACATTTCATGCACGCACAACTTTCCCTCCCATTCTCATTGACAACATTCCTCGCTACCTCTAAAAAAGACTTAACCCCTTGGACGTATTCCTAGAAAAATCCGTCCCTAAGTCCTTATCCAACTCCAAATAATAATCCAAAAAACAATAAAAATTAGATATACTACTTAAGATTGCTCGTTCAACTCATTCTAACCAATGACAAGGTAGATAAGATGTGACCCATAACTACACCTAAATAACACTAAAATGGCTAAATATATGATGACAAATTTATATGTGTGGCTAACTTTGCTGCAAGATAGCCACACTCAAAGAATGCATAAACGTATAATATGAGATGACAAGTTTATATGTGTGGCTAATTTTGCTGTAAGATAGTCACACCCAAAAATACATGAACGTATAATATGAGATGACAAGTTTATATGGGTGGCTAACTTTGCTGCAGGATAGCCACACCCAAAGAATGTATGAACGTATAATATGAGATGACAATTGAATATGTGACTAATTTTACTATAGGATAGGCACACACCCAAAGAAAATTACAATGACTTATATAAAAATACTGAAATGAATAATATAAAAAACTTATTATTGTTCGTCATGCTTTATATAAGCTGATTTCAATTAATAGTACCTAAAAAAGTCAACATATGAATTAATTAGTTTATAAATCAGAGTAATACAAAAAATCAATTGACTAAACTCTAAACCTGGAACTAAATTATATAAAAACTATAATTAAATATGGAAAATTTAAATAAACCCCAAACCAAATCAAACCAAATTAAAACAAATAATTAAAATCTCCAAATTCATTCTCAAATCTTAACATTGACTACTATGAAAAATTCACATAATAACTCAAATTAAACACATAAAACACCTAAATACAATCAAATTTAATTTATTTAAACACTGATTGTTTATTTCAATCAAATATTAAATTCAAAAAAAAAAACCAAATTATACTTCAAGCCCTAACGTAAGTTAGAAATCCATCAATTAACAAATAAATTCCTAAAAACACATTTAAATACTTCATTTCTACCTAAAATCATCAATTCAATATAGAATTATAACCCTAATCACAAAGCTCCAATTTTTTTTTTTATTTTGAGAAACCTAATATGTATAAACTATAGATTTTGGGCATAAAGCTTAAAAAATACCTCATTCTAACCCTATAATAATGCTAAATAGTGATTTACAAGTATGAAAAATAACAAAAAAAAAGTTATAAGAAAAAAAAAACCTCACCTTTCTTGCCGGAATTCATAGCTACCACAGGAGGGGAATAGAGAACAAATGAAGAGGAAGAAAAAAAATAAAGGGGAAGATGGAGTTAGCTAGCCTGGGGTTGGAGATTAAAGCCCTGGGGCTTTGTTGGTGAAATTTAAATTTCACTGGCTTTGTTATTTTATATATATATATATATATATACATATTATAATATTGGGAAAAAGACACTTTTGGTCCCTGAGTTTTGAGTTTGTTTACCATTTGGTCCCTAAGTTTTCAAAACCGATATTTTTATCCCTGAGTTTTAATTTTGTTTTCTATTCGGTTCCTACCATCAAATTTCTGTTAAATATTTGACAGAAATCTTATGTGGTATTAAAATATTAATTTTATTTATGACATAGAATATTTTAATGAGGTGACGTGATTAATAAGTTTTATAATATATTTTATTTTTATTTTTAAGTGAATCTCTCCCCTCCAATACTCTCTCTCCCCCATCTCCTTTCATATTCATCTACCATAACAACCACAAAGCTCATCATCGGTGAGGCACCAACACTATCGCCGGCGAGCTAATCTCTTCGTATTCTTCTCTTAAACCTTCTTTTTATTTCAAAACTCATTCAAAATTCGTAAAAATGATTGACACAATGGACTTGCTTCGACCCAATCTCTTTCGAGTTCCAATTCTAGAGCCTACCAATCTAATCTACAAAAATGAATGCTACAGATCTGGGTTTTTTTATCCGATAAGAGTTTGAGTTCTGAGTTTTTTTTTCCGTGAGAGTTTTAGATCTGGGTTTTTTTCCCGATGAGAGTTTGAATTTTCCTGATGAGAGTTTGAGATCCAAATTTTGGTTTTTTCTTTTTTCTAGATCTGGGTAAAATGAAGAATTAACAATGTAAAATTTTTAAAATGATTGAAGAATTATAATTCTAATTGAAATTTTGTGGCCATGAAAATTGGGGATGAAGATAGTTTTCCAAGGTTTAGATATACTTATGTAGGTTTCAATTTTTGAGAAATCAGTATCCAATAATTTTTTTTTAGTTAAGAATGCCCAAAACCAGGCAACCAAAGACACTACAAAAAAAAGGTAATTTGCGACCAGGCATTTACGACCAACTTGTCGTTTATATAGAAGAATGCGACCAAAAGAGCGACCAACAAGGTGGAGGCAAAAAAGTTGGTCGGTCCGGACTTTGTGCGACTGTATAGTCACAAATATACAACCAACCATGGTTGGTCGCAAAAAAAGTCAACATTTTAAAAAACGACCAGATGGTCGCTTAAAAAGGGACCATCTAGTCGTAATTTAAGTTGAAGATAAGTGACCAGTTGGTCACATGAAGAAGTGACCACGTGGTCATTTTATTAGCGACCAAATGGTCACTTTTTTACTCTCACAAAATGCGACCAGATGGTCGTTTGTTTGTGAAAAAATACGACCATCTGGTCATAATTTAAGTTGAAAAAAAGTGACCAGTTGGTCACATAAAATAGTGGTCACGTGGTCTTTTATAAGAGACCACGTGGTCACTTTTGTATTCGGGCAAAATGCGACCAGATGGTCGTTTATCTTATGGTAAATGCGACCATCTGGTCATATTTAATAAATATTTTATTTATTTATTTAAATTACAATAATTAGTGAATTAATGATTAATTATTTATTTAATTAATATTAAAATTTAATAACAAAAAATTGGAATTAAAAAAAAATAAAAATATATATATATATCAAATATTCAAAAAACATTTTATACAGATGAAAGCATCCTAGAACTACTACGGAGGGGCGGGGGGTGGCGGAGGAGGCATCAATGATGAATGGCCGCCGCCTAGGGATCTGAAGTACGTGGCCAAAGCTCCTGTGACCTGGGCCTCGACCCGTGCTTGCATGTCCGCCTCAATCGCAGCGACTTGAGAAACGAAGTCCTCGCGCAACTGATGCTCAACCGGAGAAGGGCCGGAGTTAGTGCTCTCTCCCCACTCGCTGAGGCCGGGGCACATCCGCGTAAAGGCGTCGCCCGTACAAGCCGAGCCCAGGAACCGATCCATCAGGCTGAACCTCTCCTGCAGCCTCCAAGAACGCCTCTCTACGGTTTTCCTGAGTCGGATGCGAGTCCGGTGTGGGCAACCGCTGACTCAACGACTCCGTGAAACGTTCCTAAACATTTAAAATTCAGAAAATAAAATAATTAATATATAAGTTAGGAAAAATTTTAAAGAAAAAATAATTATTGAAAAACTTATTAAATACCTGAACTACTTTCGCCTTATTGTCGATGAACGTCCCGTCCTTCTTCGTGTGAAAAAGGCGGTGCAGCTCATCGGGCGGGACAGGGCGACCGTGCTTTGCTTCCTAAAAATATTAAAGATTGAAGAAGAAAACATAATAAATTAATAACTAATTGAAAAAAGAAAACAAGAAAAAAGTACGTAAGAAAACGACCAAAAAAAACTTACCAATCGACGATGGTGCTCGTCGTGGGTTCGGGCCCCGACTGTGTGTTTGGTGGGATTCTTCGCGTGGTTGGCCTTATTGCTCCTTGACACTGCCATGCCCTCGGGAGTGCTCAAGCTCGCGACAAGCTACGCGTGGTCCTCAGGGCTCATCCACATGGGGCGATTTGCTGCTTGCTTTCTGCGCACCCATTACATGAGGTCCTTGAATCGATCCTAGACGTGATTGTCCCATAGGGGGAACAATCTACCGTCCGTGATATCGGGATCGATAACAAGAAACTTGCCCAGAAAAAATTGAAATAAAAATTGTTAAAGTAATAAATTTATTTCTATAAATTTCAAAATTAATTAATTATAAAAATAAATGATGTTTTTTACCTTCCAATTGTCGTACATCCGACGTTTCTCCGTCGTCAGAATCTTCTGCCATCGAAGGTCGCTGGGTAGAGGCATGCTCTGGAGGACCTTGCGAAACCGTTTTGAAACGGTTGTATGCGGCTGTACTCTGCAAAAACATAAAAATATTGTGATATTAGAAACAATTAGTTAACATTAAAAAAAAGCTTTAGTAAAGTTTAAAGATTTAAAAATTAAGTAATTAAAACAATAAACAAAATTACTTATGTATCCTCTTCAATCCGAAGGGTAAAATCTGCGGCCCGAGGAGGCTGCTTGCCTGAAGTGGAGGGCCAGCTGGATCCAACCCTGATGCAGACCTTGATGAGTCCTGCGGCAATCGTGGTGTCGTAGGCTGGGTCTCAAGGACTGCATCATCGAGCGTGGCAGCAAGTCCTGGCTCGTAACTGAAGAGAAGGCTATCCAACTCCTCTGTAGTCAGGTCCACATCAGGGGCAGCGGCAGTAGGCGGCTGCGGAGTCGCCTCGTCATAATCCTACAACCAAACTAAACTAATTTAATACTAATTACGTAATAAAAATATTGAAATAAATTAAATTAATTAATTCATGAAAAAATCTAAATTAAATTGATTAAATAATGTAAATTAAACTAACATAAATTATTTAAATAATTTAAAATAAACTAATTAATTAATTTGAATTAAAGTAAATTAAAATTAGATTAATTGAACTAAAATGAAGTAATTAAAGTAAACTAAGTAGTGAAGAATTAAACTAAAATTAATTAAAGTAAAGTAAATTAAGTAATGAAGAATTAAACTAAATTAGATTAATTGAACTAAAATTAATTAAATTAAACTAACATTAATTAATTAAAACTAAAATAAACTAAACTAATTAATTAAATTAAAGTAAACTAAAGTTAGCTTAAGTGAACTAAGTAATTAATTAAAGTAAACTAAGTAATGAAGATTTCAACTATTAGATTAAATTAAACTAAAATTAATTAAATTTAACTAACATTCATTAATAAAAACTAAACTTAACTAAACTAATTAATTAAATTAAACTAAATTAAAATTAGATTAATTGAACTAAAATTTATTAATTAATTAAAGTAAACGAAATTAGATTAATTAACCTTAAGTAAACTAAGTACTTAATTAACTAAATTACATTAATTAAACTAAAATTAATGAAATTAACAACATTAAACTAAACTAATTAATTAATTAAAGTAAACTAAAATTAGATGAATTAAACTAAAATAAACTAAGTAATTAATTACACTAAATTAGATTTATTAAACTACGATTAATGAAATTAACAAAATTAAACTAAACTAATTAATTAAAACTAAGTAAACTAAATTTAAACATAAACTAAAACTAACTAAAAACTAACTTAAAACTTAAAATCTATACGAAAACTAACCTCGTAATAGAAACCGGGATTGGAGGTTTAGGGTTTTTAGGTTTAGAGTAGGAATGGAGAATGGAAACGGGGAAAAAATAACAGGGAACGGAACGGGGGAAAGAAAGAAAAGAAAGAAAAAAGAGAAAGAAAAAGAGAAAGAAAAGGAAAAGGAAACGGGGGAAGGAAACTGATCTGAATTTAAATCAGATTTTGTGACCAAATGGTCGCAAATATGTAATCATGATCAGAAACGAAAGGTCGCGCGTGCTGGGGAAATTACGACCACCTGGTCGCATTTTTACAAATATTTGGGACCACTTGGTAGCATTTATTGAAAAAGCGACCATCTAGTCGCCACTTTGCCATTATCCAGAACAGCTGTCATATCACGAGTCCCATCAACAATTGCGACCATCTGGTCGCAATAATGAAATTCACCGCCAAGGATTGCGACCAGATGGTCGTAATACTTAAATTAACAGCCATAAATTTCATGAAAATTTAAATTTACCGCTATGATTTGCGACCAGATGGTCGCACTTATGAAATTAAACCGCCAAAAAAATTGCATGGACATTTTAGAATCCCGTTTGAGTTTTGCGACCAACTGGTCGTAATTCACTTCTAAATTACTAACATGTGGTCACCTTCTGTGTTAAATTGCTACCAGCTGGTCGCAAATATTAATATATATATATATATATATATTTTTATCATTCATTAAAAAATAGTTGTAATAAACACATACACAGTGAATCATAAAGTTACAAAATGTCTCATTCATCATCCTCAGTTTCTTCGGTCGTCGCTTCTTCTTCTTTTTCTATTTCTTCGTCGGATTCATCGTCTCCAAGAAGTCCCTCACATAAAGTCTTCTTCTTTTCTTCTTCTTCTTCTGTTTCTTCATCGGATTCATCGTCTCCGATAAATTCAGCATCAATGTCACATGCGTGAGAAGTGGAAGCATTTGTATCATCATCATGCAATGTTATTGTTCCATCGTTCAAAGGACGAACAGAACTTGCATTCTAACCATCGTCGATTGCACGACATCTTATCTCATCTTCTTGAAAAGCAACAGCTTCCTCTGCATGGTCGTCTTTCTCGGACAAGTTTTCTTCTACCTGGTGTGGTTTAACTTTACAAACAACTAACCAATCTGTCAAATCTCGTCTATTAATCGGATAGTTCAGGTAATAAACTTGAATCGCCTGTGAAGCCAGGACAAACCTATCAGCGATGCGCATATGCTTAGACTTGTTTACATCAACGATTTGTAAATGATCAATCTTACGGACTCCGCCTCGTCTGGTTGTCTCAAACCAAGTGCAGTTGAACAGAACAATGCGTTTTAGCGTCGGACTTGCGTATTGAATCCCAAGAATCTCATCGATTACTCCGAAGTAATCGTCTTCGTTTGTGCCGAACACGTGACCTTTGATGCAAACACCACTGTTGTTTATTGCCCTATTCACTGAATGCGCCTTCGTTTGAAATCTGTAACCGTTACCGACGTATCCACCATACAACCTTGCTATCCATCCAGGTCCCTTTGCCAAAGAAATGATGCGAGGATCATCCACCGGTAATGTAGGGGAGTCAACCTGTGTCATTGTTCACATACAGTAATGTTAGGAAGATAGTAATTTTTTCAACAAAATGTCACGGTTTTTTTGACAATTTAAAATAACTCACATATGCACTGAACCAAGAACAAAACTCTTTGTCGATTATTGACCCCTCCTCAGCGTCTGTAAGACCAACTCGTGTCATTCGAACGTATACGTTTAGAAATAATCTGTATGTTACAAAAATAGTTAGCAAATAGTTTGTTTATGCGATGAAATAATGTTAAGTTACAAACTCACTCTATGTAAGGCTCGATCTCTACGCAGTTGCATAACATGTATGTCTGCATTACGTGATACTCAGAATCGGTCAACGGCCTACACACTGATCTTCCAACTGTCATGCTAGGTTCCGTAAAAATCAGGCAAGTCGTTTATGTCAACACCTTCAAGTAAATTTTCGACAATGTTTCGTTTCGCTGGTCAAAACTGCTCTGCAAGGTGTTGATTAATGTAGTATGAACAAAATGTGGTAGTCTCTTGCGTCAGGTACGCACTACAGATAGATCCTTCTACTCGTGATCTATTTCCAACCATCTTTTTCAACCGACGTAAGTACCTGTGGGTACAAAATATAATTTACATTTGATCACTGTACTAATTTATACACGTACATTACAAAATAACTGTGCTTACCTTTCAAATGGGTACATCCAGCGGTAATGTACCGAACCCCCTAAGAATGCCTCGTATGGAAGATGCACTGGAAGATGCTCCATGGAGTCAAAAAAGCCAGGTGGGAACATTCGCTCCAATTTACAAATAATAACAGTGATCTCTAAACTTATTGAAGAGACAGTAGCTTCCGTCAGCTCTTTACATGTCAAGTCCCTGAAAAAAACACTCAACTGTGCAAGCGGCTCTCAATGTCTGTTCTTTAGGAACGGTCTGAACGCGACGGGTATCCATCGTTGCATGAATATATGACAGTTGTGGCTTTTCATCCCGAACATGATATGTTTTTTACTGTCTATACACCGACTCAAATTTGAAACGTATCCGTCCGGGAATTTGATGGATTTGATCCACTCAAATAATGTTTTCTTTTCATCCGTCGTCAACATGTACTTTGCTTTTGCGTAATTATCATTATCGTCAGGCTCCAACTCAGGACGGTGACATATCTCCCGTATATCATAACGTGCCTTCAGATTGTCCTTCGTTTTTCCCGGAACATTCAAAATCGTATTGAAAATGTTGTCGAAGAAATTCTTCTCGATATGCATTACATCCAGATTGTGTCTAATCAGTAGATCTTACCAATACGGTAGATCCCAAAAAATACTCTGTTTCTTCCAACCCGTGTTTTTCCTAGCCGCATTGTTTGCACTCTATGCACCTTCCACTGTAATCTTCTGCATCCCTATAGCATCTATACCGTAATCCATCCTTTAAGAAGAGGAGATTGAGGTTAACACAATTAACTACACTGACTAAGGAAAGCAGTAACAAAAGCTAAACACAGACTCAAAAATGTATATGAAATGAATTAAATATCAACATACCTGACAACATTGAATACGCAGGGAAGTCACTAATCGTCCAGATTAACGCGGCGCGCATCAAGAAATTTTGTTTCTTCAAAATGTCGTACGTCATAACACTGTCAGTCCACAACCTTTTCAACTCTGCAATAAGTGGTTGCAAATACACATCCAGTTTCTGTTTTGGACTTTTCTGCCCAGGTACGATCACTGTTAGAAAAATCACCGGGTCTCGCATGCACATCGAGGGAGGCAAGTTATATGGGGTTACCATGACTGGTCAAACTGAATATTGTGCCCCGGATGCCCCGAACTGGTTAAAGCCATCCGTGCATAAGCTCAATCTGACTTTTCTCAGATCTTGTGTAAAATCCGGATGACAATTATTTAAATGCTTCCATGCCGCAGCATCTGAGAGATGTCTCATAACACCTTCATCCTGTGAATGCTCGTGATGCCATCTTATGTGTGAGGCTGTCACATCCGATGCATACAACCGTTGCAGACGTGGGGTCAGCGGTAAATAGAACATGCGGGCGTTCGGAATCAGGCTGCGTTTCCCTTGTTTGTATCTTGGAAGAAAACAGAATTTGCAATGATGTAGATCCTCATCCACATCCCAGTAAATCATGCATCCGTTTTGACACGAATCTATTTTCTCCACGGGTAATCCAAGTCCCTCCACTAGCTTTTTTCGTGTCGTACAAACTGTGGGGCATATTATTTTCTTCTGCCACGATGCAATCGCATCAAATCCTCTACCAGGTATGTTGTACTGCGCCTTTATATTTAAAAGTTCTGTAGTAGCAGCAAGTTGACTTACCTCACACCCATTGTACAATGGTTAGCTGGCTATCTTTAGCATCTCGTGCATCTTACGTGCTTCCGGATTCATTTCCTCTTCTACAACCCGTTCATCTTCGTCTACGTTTAAACTTTCACGAAAATTTTCATTGCCCCATACCCCGCACCATCAAGTATCATTTGCTGCATCTGACTATAATGTTGTTCATCATTCCATTCTTCGTCAACAACCTCTACATTCGAGCTGCTACCTTCGTATCGTCTCGATTCCTGTAATGCCGCGTTGAACATTTCCTTGGTTTCCCCCTGAAACACCCAGTAATAATAATTCTGCACAAATCCCCGACTATAAAGATGCACCTTCAAATTTGTAACCGGTATATTCTCCTATTGTCACATTTCCTGCACGGGCAACGTAGCTTTCCACCATACTTTTCATAATAGACAGTTGTCATGCAAAACTCAACAAAATGTTCAACGCCGGCCACGAACTCATCATTCAAATACCCGTCTATCAAACGAACATACATCCACTCTCTCATTTTCTTTTTTCTTAATGCTAACAAACAATGGGTGGAGGGGTTTTTATAATGGACTCCTCTGCTCATTTGTGACCAGATTGTAGTATTTTTACTACCACCTGGTCGTATTTTCCCGCCAAAATTTCCCGCCATTTTCCTCATTGCCCCGGGTCACATCAAGTCAGAATTTACGATCACATGGTCACTTTTTTTGGTGACCACTTGGTAGCTTTTATCCCACCAAAGTATTTATATATTACTGGTCACATAAAATCACAACATTTGCGACCATCTGGTCACTTCTTAATGTGACCACGTGGTAGCTTAATTCCCTCCAAATTTTTAAGCTACCACTGCTCACTAAAGGTCACCAAAATTGCTACCATTTAGTCACTTTTAATTGTGACCACTTGGTAGCTTTCTTCCCTCCAATTTTAAGCTACCATTGCTCACTTAGGTCACCAAAATTGCGACCATTTAGTCACTTTTAATTATGACCACTTGGTAGCTTTCTTCCCTATAATTTTAAGCTACCACTGCTCACTAAAGGTCACCAAAATTGCGACCATATAGTCACTTTAAATTGTGACCACTTGGTAGCTTTCTTCCCTCCAAAATTACGCGCCATTTTTTTGCTACCAAGTCATATTTTTAGTCACAAACATGTGACCAGTTGGTCGTTTTTGTAGGTGACCAATTGGTCGCTTCTTTCGCGCCATAATTTCACGCCATTTTTTATGACTACTTCTGCTTTTGGTCGCAATCTGGTCGCAAAAAAAGTGACCAGGTGGTCACCAAAAAACTACCACTTCTGTTTGGTTGCAAATTTCTGGTCACATTTTGACAGCTTTTTTGTAGTAAGAAGAGACAAAAATCATCACGAAGCTCCCTCAAAGACACCCGCTAAAATTGAAAGCTTTGCCAATAAATTTGCTAGATGATTCACAAATCTGTGAGCAAATATGATCTTGAAGCGATTGTAGCAACAAATTAAGCGTTTAATCTCATCAACCTGAAGCCCTGATTCAGACAAATTTTGTTCAGATGAAATTATATCAACCTTCTTGCCTCCATGAAATTTGTCTCCACCACCAGATTCGAGAATCCCAAAATCACTATCCAAATTGAATTTGAATCTAATTGATCTCATAAAAGCAAGTCACAAACATTTTTCAGGAAAAACAATATTATTAGTGATTTTGGAAAGAGAGGAGAGAAACTTCTTCTTCGATTTGAAGCTTCATTTATCACAGATCTAAAAAGCCATGTCCACCCCCGTCCTTCACAAATACATATGTTCCAGATTTGTCACATTGCTTTCCGATTCTGATGAGTGGTGATCTTCAAATGGAACCCATAACACTCCAAGCCTAATAATGATGGAGATGAACATGGAAGGAGATGGAGGAGAGAGAGTATTGGAAGAGAAAGATTCACTTAAAAATAAAAATAAAAATATTATAAAACTTATTAATCATGCCACCTCATTATAATAGGCCATGTCATAAATAAAATTAATATTTTAATGTCACATAATATTTCTGTCAAATATTTAACAGTAGTTTGATAGTAAAGACCAAATGGAAAACAAAATTAAAACTCAGGGGTACAAAAGTTGGTTTTGAAAACTTAGGGACCAAATAGTAAACAAACTCAAAACTCAGGGATCAAAAGTGTCTTTTTCTCTATAATATTTTAGAGGAAAAAACAATGTCGGTGAAATCATGAATTTTTCTAGCATTGCCTTAGAAAAGGCCGGTAAAATCTTAAATTTCACCGACTTTTTCTATCCCAACACCTTTGCAAGAAAATCCCCCTCAATGACAACGATTTCCAAATCGCCGCCATTTTTTCGTCGACAATTCTACAATTTTTTGAAGTGTTATTATTATTTTGATCATTGAATTAAATCAGATCTTTTTGTTCAATTGTCAATTTGATAATTAGCCAATTAAAACTTTAAATCTATATTCATTTAAGTGTTCTAATCTTAATAGAAAATTTGTGTGATTAAATTCTATGATCATATCTAGAGTTTTTTTTATTGATTAGAGAAGTAAATTAATCAGCATATTTTAATTATCAAAGAATTAAGGAAGAATAGGTTCTTAGGACTTCTTCATAACTAAACCCAATTTAGAAAAGAATTTAGGAATTCATATTTTTATCGATGATCAACTTGATTTCTTACATTTTATTTTAATTTTTAAGGAATTCATGCTTTTATCTATAACTAAGATTACACCTTTAGTTTGAAACTTTAACCTATGGATTTCTTACCTTTTTTTTCTCTTCAATATGTTATCACTATAAAATCTTAAAACCTCCTTTTTAATTTATATAATTTAGTTCACCAATCTTCGTGGAATCAACCTATATTTTGCTACTACAATCTTTATAAGTTCTGAGAATAAGTTTATTTTTTGTTCATTGCAACACCCACCATGGTTATTTTCTATCTTATTAAAATTACTGATCCAATAAATTTGAGTGAGAGAATGACATTGTGTTAACCATATTAAATAATTTATCCTTTTTAAGAGTAATGTTTTATAAGTCAATAATGTCATGACCTACCCCGAGATCACTCTATTGACCCGAGACAAGACGTTCACCGATGACATGCGATGACTAAATGTCCACACTTCATCAAGGCAAACTAAAATGTCTATGCTAAAAAAAAAAAGAAATTTCAACTTAAAACGACTCATGTACTAGATGAACTGAATGGGATACAGGTGGCGGATAAGCTCATTGTAGGCTCGGTCATCTCTCAAACTCTGATGCTACCTGTCGGGAAAAATATTTGAAAAGAATTAGCTAAAAAGGCTCAGTGAGTGGAATTTTTAATACACTAATATTTTCTTAAAAAACAACATAATATATAATAATTTCCAAATTTATAAATTATTTAAAACTAATACTCGTAAAAATGGATACTAAAGATAGTCATAATTTAATAATCCTAATATTCAGCTGACCAAACTAAATCAATGAATGTACGATAATACATATACAATAGAAAGTTGTCATTTAATATATCATAATGTTAGAAACTAAATCAATGAATGTACGATAATACATATGACTAGTTTCAGTATGTTCAATTGCTCAATTACGAAGTCTGAAGCGGTGACTTGCTCCTTCAGCCATGAGATCATATTTGACGGCCATCTTTTTTGTTTCGTCAAAGGTTAGAGCAACAGTGAGGGTTTGTGAGAAATATTGTAAAAGAAAGTGTTTACTTTCTTGAGGGTTTTTGAGCATATAATACACGGTTGTATGTATTGAATATTTCTCTATTGTAACTTTGCTTCAAAGGAGATGACTACTATAGGCATTATGAAAGCCCTATATGATACGTATGAAAAGCCTTCAGCGAATAATAAGGTATATCTACTTACCAAATTATTCAATTTGTAAATGGCAGAAGATCAAACTGTTGGCTCACGAATTAATGAATTCAGTATTCTGATAGATCAGTTAGCTTCCATCAATATTAAATTTGCTTATTAGATTTTTGCAGTGATTTTGCTTAAATTTTTACCTAATAGTCGGGATATGAAGAAGACAACTATTTCTAACTCACTTGGTGATCATGAGTTAACTCTTTATGAAATTAAGAATGCGGCACTAGCAAAAGAAGTTCGCAGGAAACAAAAAGGTACCACTTCCAGTTTTGGTTCAGCACCGAATGTAAAAAGTGGCAAAAGTAATAACATGAATGATAGAGGTAACGAGAATAGGGGAAACTTAAAGAATCATAGAAGCAAGTCCAAAAATAGTAAAGTTGAGTGTTGAAATTGTGGTAAAGTAGGGCAACTGAAAAAGAACCGCATGGCTCCTAAGAAAAATGAGGACAAAGATAATGGTGGAGCTAATGCAATGACTGTAGAGGTACATTATGCTTTACAACTCTCAGTTATTGATACTCATAATTCTTGGGTTATTGATTCAGGTGCATCTTTCTACACTACTGCACAAAGGGATATTATGGAAAATTATATCGTAGGAAATCGGGGTAAGGTGTATCTCTCTAATGGAGTACCCTTGATATTGTTGTTATAGGTGATGTCAGTTGAAAGATAGCGAACGACTCAATTTGGAAGATTTCCAAGGTAAGACACGTACCTACACTAAAAAGAATTTGATTTCAGTTGGCCAATTAGATAATGCAGGATATACAATATCCTTCGGTAATAGATCTTGGAAAGTTACTAAAGGTGCTATGATATTTGCTTGAGGAAGCATGGAGGGAAGTTTATAATAGCTCCAGTAGTAGAGATCTGATTGCAGTGACAAATTCTACAGACATAACTGCATAACAGGTTGAGACATATGAGTGAAAAGAATATGAAAATTCTTCATTCTTCAGGGAAGTTAGAAGGGCTCAAATCAATTTAGCACAAGTTTTGTGAGGGCTGTATTTTTGGGAAGCAGAAAAAGGTTAGCTTTTCACAAGTAGGAGTAGAGCCAAAGAAAATCAAGTTTGAATTAGTTCATACTTGTAGGAACTATTTACTAAATTAGCGGAAATTCTTTAGTAAATTAATTAACATTTAATTATGGATCCGTTAATAACATGCAATTGTGATCAAACCGTAATATAAATATAAGGTTTTTCGAAAACTTACATTGTAGATTTATGGAGAATCGGTTGGGGTTTCCTTTACAACATCAATCCACTTCACCAAATCTTCTATGCTATATCCCGATCATAAACCAACCCGATTTGTGGGAATCGAACCGGAAGAACAAAAGAATAAGAAGAAAAGAATAATATATCCCTTTATTTAAGTAATATAATTACTTAAATATAATTCTTTCTTCCTAGTTAAATTAATAACTTGGTTAGTTACAATGATGTATGGGCTAGCACAGGGACCTGATGGACCTATAGATCATGGGCTCCAATAATTATTGATTTATTAATTAAACTCATTAATTAATTAATTATAATTATTAACTTAGGGTAATTCCACTATAAACCCTAAGTTGAACTCCCCTCACTATAGATGGGTTATGTCCATTTGTTATTAAGTTTGTTTTGACATATCCTTCACGTGGTAATCTCATAATTACAACTGGGTCAAAATTACCGTTTTACCCTTGTAATTATCTCTTTTATCCTTGTGTACCCGATGATTCTCTAATGAACATTTTTCTATAGTTTTCAAGTATAGAACGATCCTTCTCGGGCCAGTGAGAAGGTGAAGCCTCATGTTCAAGTATCGAATCATTACAACAAGGGAGATACCTAAAGTTCCTAAGTTAGAATAGTGTCGCACTAACACTTTCATTTGTTTTAGGAAAGTTATGAATGTCATCTTGTATAGAAATATTCCCAAGCACCATTTTAGTCATTTCCCCAAAATGGGAGTTTATCGAGTGTATCAACAGATCACCCTCAACTATGTGAATCAAAGGAAAAGACTTCATTAATGTGAGTTCACAACATACTCAGGATTGAGACGTATCAATCTTAATAACGTAAATTTGATATTATAAATCATTTCCTATCAACGGTGTTATTTAGGAATCGATTTATTATCCTGGTCCAATCTTATATAAACTCATTATATATGATGTTTCCACTTGCATCTACATCATGCTAATGATTTGGATTAAATCAGTGAACAACATCAATAGTGTTACCAGAATAAGGTTTCCTAACCGTATTCGTTTACTGTAGACTATTTGAGTTACTATCTTGGACTAGATCCACTTTATATCTCATAGTAGTCAAGGTTACAGAATTAGTAAGTCTGGAATTTTCTATTAATGTTTGAATATATAACGAATATCAACATATAATAAATTGCACAAAATTCACTAAAATAATACTTTTATTTATTCATAAAATATTCTATTACAAATTACGAATTCTAGGGCATAAATCCCAACAATACTGATGTATGAGTCCCACTCCAGTCACTTCTCTTGGATGTTCCAATTACTACTTGACTTTCATAGACGACTCAAGCAGAAAGGTATGGGTCTATTTTCTCAAACATAAATCTAATGTGTTTAACGCTTTCAAAACTTGGAGAGCTATGGTTGAGAATGAGACAGGTTTAAAAGTGAAGAGCTTGAGGTCAGATAATGGTGGAGAATACACTAGTATGGAGTTTAAGTAGCATTGTGTAGAAAATGGTATTGTGATGGTCAAGACTCTTCCAGGGACACCACAATATAATGGTGTGGTAGAAAGGATGAATAGAACGTTGTGCGAACATGCTAGAAGTATGAGATTACACTCTAGGTTGCTTGAGATGCTTTGGACAAAGACAGTTAGTACAGTGGCCTATCTAATCAATAGGAGTCCTTCCACACCACTAGATTTCAAATTGCATGAGGAAGTTTGGAGCGATAAGGAAGTAAAGCTTTCCTATCTAAAGGTTTTTTTGTTGTGGGTCTTATGTACATGTTAATGTTGCTGACAGGGGTAAGTTATATGCAAAATCCACTAAAATTTATTTTTTTAGATATGGCGGAGCTAAGATTGGTTATAGATTCCAGGATGATCAAAATCGGAAAAGTCATCAGAAGTAAAGATGTGATCTTCAATGAACAGTTTCTTTACAAGAACATAGCAGAAATTGAGGCAGTGGGATCAGAGATAGATGAAAAGTCTACTAAGGTTATTCAGTTAAATTCCTGAGATTCAATAGAAACTACAGAGGTTAAGTTTAAAACAGTATTCCTCTAGAAACAAAAGTTTTTGAGATAGAATCAGTTCTAATAACACTCCCTAAAGCTGCTAGGAGATCTAGCAGGACTATTAGACCACCATAGAGGTATTCTACTTCACTTAATTACATTTTATTGACTGATAGAGGTGAGCCTAAGTGTTATGATGAGGCGATTCACGTGGAAGACTATGTCAAATGGGAGCTTGCCATGAAGGACGACATGGATTCATTGATGACGAATCAGACATGGAAACTTGTTGAATTACCCAAGGGTAAGAAAGCTTTGCATAATAAATGAGTTTAGAGGATAAAGCAGGAACCCGATGGCAGCAAACGGTATAAAACAAGGCTTATAGTCAAAGGTTTTCAGCAAAAGGAAGGTATTGATTTAATTAAATGTTTTCTCCTGTTGCTAAAATGACTACTATTAGGGCTGTATTATTGATAGTGGCAGAAGAGGATCTGTTCTTGAAACAGTTTGATGTAAAAATGGCTTTCTTCCATTGTGATTTAGAGGAATAAATTTGCATAGTTTAGCCACAGGTTTTGTAGTACAGTGAGAGGAGAAAATGGTGTGCAAACTTTAGAAGAGCTTGTATGGTCTCAAACAGGTTCCTAAACAGTGGTATATGAATTTTGACAGTTTTATGAGAAGGTTACCAGAGATATCAGGCAAATCATTATTGCTACATCAGACATATGGGTAATTCTTATATTATACTGCTTTTGTATGTCGATGACATATTGATTGCAGGGGCTACCAAACAGAAGATTGATCAACTTAAATGTGATTTATCAAAAGAGTTTTCTATGAAGGATTTAGGTGATGCTAAACAAATCCTCGATATGAAGATTGAGAGATATGATGGTATATTAACTTTGTCATAGGCAGAATATGTGAAAATGGTTTTGAGAAGGTTTCACATGGAGAATGCAAGACCAGTGAGTACTTCTTTAGCTTCTCACTTTAAATTATCTAAAGAGTACTCACCCACTTCTGATCGAGAGAGATCATGTGGATAGAGTGCCTTATGTTTCAGCTATAGGCAGTCTTATGTATGTCATGGTTTTCACCAGACCAGACATTGCACATGCAGTGGGAGTTGTGAGCAGATATATGAGTAATCGAGAAAAGCATCATTGGGAAGCAGTTAAGTGGATATTCATATAGTTGAAGAGAACAACTGATTATGCTTTGCATTTTAAAAGGTCAGATTTTAAATTGTAAGGTTATGTGGGTGCAGATATGACAGGTGATAATGATGGCAGAAAAAGTACTATTGGGTATGTGTATACTTTGGGTGGTACAGCTATTAGTTGGGTCTATAAGTTGTAGAAGATAGTGGCTTTTTCGACGAAAGAAGCTGAGCATGTTGCAGTTATAGAAGCCAGTAAAGAGATGATATGGTTTCAGTCATTTTTAGAGGAATTTGGCCAGAAACAGAGAAAGAGGACATTACATTGTGATAGACAAAGTGCTATTCATCTGGTAAAGAATCCGGACTTTCATGCCAGAACAAAGCCCATACAAGTGAGGTATCACTTTATTAGATCAATGTTGGAAGATGATGTATTGTTACTTGAAAAGAATCCTAGTAGTTAGAATCTTGCAGATATGTTTAACCAAGCAGTTTCAACAGACTCAGAAATTAGTAGATAGAAGTCCCTACTGCTAGTAGAGAAGACCTGGTGTTTGTTGTTGTTAAAATTCAGCTTCTTAATTGGCCAATATACTTTATGTTCAAGTTCCACAAAGGTAGATGACATGCTTTCCCAAACACTAATCGATATGGTAAAAAACCAATAGCTGTTTTGAACGCAGTTCTATATGCCCAAAGTGCATCATTCAGCTTTTTAGCCCGATCTTTTCTGTTTATGTTGACAGTTTTCTCTAGAATTTATTTGATTTCCCTAATAAAAATTTCAGTTTGATCATTACTTTGAGGATGATAAGGTAAAACTAATCTATGTCTAACATCATACCTGGAAAGAAGATTCGTGTCGAAATGGATGCATGATCTACTGGGATGTGGATGCGGATCTGTATCACTGCAAATTGTGTTTTCTTCCAAGATATAAACAGGGGAAACGCGGGATGATTACGTACGCCTGCATGTTCTATTTACCGCTAACCCCACGTCTGCAACGGTTGTATGCATCGGATGTCACATCTTCACACATGAGATGGCATCACGATCACGCACAGGATGAAGGTGTTATGCGACATCCCTCAGATGTTGCGGCTTGGAAGAATTTAAATAATTGTCATCCTGATTTTGCACAAGATCCGAGAAACGTGAGATTGGGCTTATGCACAGTTGACTTTAACCCGTTCGGGGCATCCGGGGCGCAATATTCAGTTTGGCCGGTGATGGTAACCCCATATAACTTACCACCCTCGATGTGTATGAGAGACCCAGTTATTTTTCTCACAGTGATCGTACCTGGCCCAAAAAGTCCAAAACAGAAGCTGGATGTGTATTTGCAACCACTTATCGCAGAGTTGAAGAGGTTGTGGACAGACGGTGTCATGACGTACGACATCTCGAAGAAACAAAATTTCTTGTTGCACGCGACGTTAATCTGGACGATCAGTGACTTCCCTGCGTATTCAATGTTGTCAGGTATGTTGTGTGCACGTTCATTATTTCTTGAGTATGAGTTTTATTATTGTTTTGCTTAGCGTTCATTAGTTTAATAATTGTAAATATCGATCCCCATCCTCTATTAAAGAATGGAGTACAGCCGGTAAATACGCATGTCCACATTGCATGGTAGACACAGATGCGTTTTACCTCAGAAACGGTTGGAAAACCTGTTGGTTTGATTGCCATAGGCGATTTCTGCCATTGAATCACGCGTTCCGTTCAAACGGTACTGACTGGAAGAAGGGTCGGAATGTAAGAAAGGAAAGCCCCCCGATAATGTATAGTGGAAGGCAGATTTTGCACGGTATAGATGCTATAGGGATGTGGAAGATTACAGTGGAAGGTGCAGAGCTTGCAAATAATGCGGCTGGAAAAAACACGGGTTGGAAGAAACGACGTATTTTTTGGGAATGTTAAACTTATCAGAGGTTTACTTAATTATTTGTACCCACAGGTACTTACGTCGGTTGAAAAAGATGGTCGGAAATAAAGCAAGAGTCGAAGGATCTATCTGTAGTGCGTACCTGACGCATGAGACTACCACTTTTTGTTCATACTACTTTGATCAACACATTACCGAGCAGTTTCGTCCAGCGACTCGAAACGTTCTCGAAAATTTACTTGAAGGTGTTGACGTAAACGACCTGCGCATATTTACTGAACCTAGAATGACAGTTGGAAGATCAGTGCGTAGGCCGTTGACCGATTCTGAGTATCACGTAATGCAGAGCTACATGTTATGCAACTGCCCAGAAGTCCAGCCTTACATCGAGTGAGTTCTCGTAACGTTACATTATTTCATTGACTTAACAATCACAACTGTTTAAAATATTTTCTTACTATTTTCGTACATACAGACTATTTCTGAACATATACATTCGAATGACACGAGTCGATCTTACAACCGTTTAGGAGGGGTCAATAATCGAGAAGGAGTTTCGTTCCCGGTTCAGTGCATACGTGAGTTATTTGAAATTTTCAAAAATATCATGTCAAGTTATTTGCTGAAAAATACTATATCCTTTTAATTATACTCTATGTGTGCTGAATGACAGGTGGACTCCCCTACGTTACCGGTAGATGATCCTCTTATTATTTCTTTGGCAAAGGGACCTGCACGAATTTCAAGGTCATATACTGGATACGTCAGTAACGGATTTAGATTTCAAACGAAGGCGCATTCTGTTAACAGGGCAACAAACAACTGTGGTGTTTGCATAAAAGGTCAAGTGTTCGGCACCGAAAACGATTACTTTGGAGTAATCGATGAGATTCTTGAGATTGAATACACAAGTCTGACGCTAAAACGCATTGTTCTGTTCAACTGCACTTGGTTCGAGACAACCAGACAAGGCGGAGTTCGTAAGATTGATCATTTACAAATTGTTGAGGTAAACAAGTGCAAACATATGCGCACCGCTGATAGGTTTGTCCTGGCTTCACAAGCGCTTCAAGTTTATTACCTGAACTATTCGATCAATAGACGAGATCTGACAAATTGGTTAGTTGTTTGTAAAGTTAAACCACGCCAGGTAGAAGAAAACCTATCCGAGAAAGACGACCATGCAGACGAAGCCGGTGCTTTTCAAGAAGATCAGATAATATGTCGTGCAATAGACGATGGCCAGAATGCAGGTACCGCACGTCCTTTGAACGATGGAACGATAACATTGCATGATGACGATACAAATGCTTCCACTTCTCACGAACGTGACATTGATGCTGAATATATTCGAGATGATGAAGAAGAATAATACACTTTGTAAATTTATATGATTCACTGTATGTTTTATAATACCATCATTGTTGTGTTTCATTAAACAATATATATAAATATGTTTTAATCTCCATTAATTTATATATATTAAAAAATATATAGAGGTATAATTACGACCATATGGTCGCATTTAGATTCCAAAATACGACCATCTGGTCGTATTTTGGAAGCCAAATGCGACCATATGGTCGTAACGATGAAAATGTAGACTTAAGTTTTTTTTAAAATTTGCATTAATTTACGACCATTTGGTCGTAATTTTGTGACTATCTGGTCGCTTTATTCAGCGATAAATTTAAATTTTCATTAAATTTTTGGTGGTGAATTTGAGAATTACGACCATTTGGTCGCAAAATATGGCGGTGAATTTGACAATTACGACCAAATGGTCGTAATTCTTGATGGGAAGTGTGATGTGACAGCTGGTTGTCAAAGGACACACTTACGACCAGTTGGTCGCATTTTTAAGAAAACACGACCATCTGGTTGTATTTTTGAAGCAAAAGGCGACCATCTGGTCGTAATCGAGCGACTTTTCGTTTTTCATCATGATTACAAATTGCGACCAGGGTCGCAATTGTTGATTTAAAATTTCCGCCAGATTTCTTTCTCCTCCCCCACCCGATTCCTCTCTTTTTTCTTTTCTTCCTTTCCCTCGTTCCCATTCCCCCAGTTACTTTTTCCTTGTTCCACTCCCTCGTTTGTTCTTACCTTTCCCGTTCCTCGTTCCCCGCTCTTTCACCCATTCCTGGTAGCGTATTCGAGGTTAGTTTTCGTTTTCGTTTTAATTAAGTTATTATAAATTGTTTTAGTTTCGTTAAATTTAGTTACATTTAATTGAATACTTTAGTTTAGCTTTAAATTAGTGTAATTAATTAATTAATTAATTATGTTTAGTTAGTTACTTTGATTTGTTTAGTTAAAGTTAGTTAAGTAATTTGTTAATTTAGTTCAATTACTTTTATTTTAATTACTTAATTAAATTTAGTTTAATAAATTATTAATTTAATTTAGTCACATTATTAGTTTAAATTACATTTTTTAAATTAATTTAATTTAATTAGGTTGATTAATTAGTGTAGTTTACTTACTTTAATTAATTTAATTTACTTTAGTTTCATTAATTAATTAATTTAATTTAGTTAAATTACTTTTAGTTTAATTACTTAATTAAATTTAGTTTAATAAATTATTAATTAAATTTAGTCACATTATTAGTGTAGATTACTTTTTTTAAATTAATTTAATTTAATTAGGGTTGATTAATTAGTGTAGTTTACTTACTTTAATTAATTTAATTTACTTTCGTTTCATTAATTAATTAATTAAATTAAATTTAGTTAAATTAAATATATTAGATTAGTTTATTATTACTTACTTAACTATTTTTCTTTAATTTAATTAACTAATTTAGTTAAATAATTAGTATAGTTTATTTACTTTAATTAATTAATTAATTAATTTAATTTAGTTTAGTTTAGTTTATTTAATTAATTATTTTAATTTAATTTAGTTTAATATATTTAATTAATAAATTTACATTAAATAATAAATTATTAACTAATTAAATTTAATTAGTTTGATTAGGAAAATGGCACGCCAACGTCGTCCTCCGATGTCCGGCGATGATGCGCAGGACCGCACCGATCCACCGCCAGAGGATGATGCACAGGAGTTGCACAATTCTCCAGATGAGGAGGACTGGACGCATGCTGACCTGGTCGATATCTTACGGTTGGACGAGAATCCCAACCCAACATATCCCTCCATAGTACCCGAGTCGCAGATTGCGACACCGCGTTTGGGGAGGACTCACCGGCTCCAGCCACGGATGTAGCAGGCGCATCCACTTCTTGCACCGCGCCCGATCCAGCGGGAGCATCCACTTCTGGCACTGGTCGTCCCCCGCCAACCCGACCCTTCAGATAGAAGGGGATACATAAGTTGACAAATATTTTTTTTAATTAAATATCCATGTTATTTATAACCTAATATCACTAATATTTTTAACTTTTGTTTTTTTACAAAATACAGCCGCTTCAAAGCGATTTCGCCAGGTCCTCCAGAGCATGCCTCTACCCAGCGAGCTTCGCTGGATGAAGATTCCGACGACGGAGAAGCGTCAGATGTACGACAATTGGAAGGTAAATAACTTCACTTATTTTTATAATTAATTAATTTATAAATTTATAACAATCAATTTATTACTTTAACGTTTTCTTATTTCAAATTTTTTCAGGGCAAGTTTCCTATGATCGATCCCGATGTCATGGACGGTCGGATGTTCCCCCTATGGGACAAGCACGTGCAAGATTGATTCAAGGACCTCATTTACCGGGCGTGGTAGAAACAAGCTGAACACCGGCCTATGTGGATGAGCGAGGAGGAGCATGCCCGGCATCTCGTGAGCTTGCAGTCTCAATAAGGCAAAAAAACGTGGACAAAGAATAAGGCCAACCGGGCCAAGAACCCGAGGAAACACACCGGTGGCGTGAAGCCTCACGACGAGCACCATCATATATTGGTAAGTAATTGTCCTTTTTCTTTAACATCATTTTTTTGTTTTTTTTTCCAATTATGTATTAATTTAATTTCTGTCTCTTTTTATAATATGTTTAGGAAGAAAAGTACGGTCGTCCTGTTCCACCTGATGAGATGCACCTGGTCCTTCACACGAAGAAGGACGGGACGATCGTCGACGACAATGCGCAACAAACTCAAGTATTTAATATATTTTTTCAATTATTACTTAGAATTTGTTCACCATTTTCTAACTTTTACATACTTTTTGAATTTTAAATATTTAGGAACGTTTCAAGGAGTCTTTGAGTCAGAGGTTGCCCACACCCGACTCGCAACCGACTCAGGAAGATCGTGGACAAGCGTTCTTGGAGGCTGCTGGAGGCGTTCATCCAGATGGATCTGTTGCTGGGCTCAGCGCGTACGGGAGACGCCTTTACGCGGATGTGCCTCGGCCTCAGCGGAGGGGAGCGAGCACTAGCTCCGGCCCTTCTTCGGTTGAGCAGCAGCTGCGCCAGGAGGTTCAGCAACTTCACACTGACATGGACGCTATGCGCGACGACTTCGTTTCTCGAGTCGCTGCGATTGAGGCGGACATGCAGGAACGTGTCGAGGCCCAGGTCGCAGCATCTTTGGCCGAGTACTTCATATCCCTAGACGGCGGTCGTTCATCATTGATGCCGCCTCCGCCACCCCCCGCCCCTCCGCAGTAGTTCTAGGATGATTTCTTTTTTTTTTTTTTTTTTAAAAAGGATGATTTCTTTTGTATAGAACATTTTTTGAATATTTCATTTACATATATTTTATTTTAAT
Source organism: Gynostemma pentaphyllum (assembly GCA_028015215.1). Taxonomy (NCBI): domain Eukaryota; kingdom Viridiplantae; phylum Streptophyta; class Magnoliopsida; order Cucurbitales; family Cucurbitaceae; genus Gynostemma; species Gynostemma pentaphyllum. The sequence continues at coordinate 55,472,908 of CM051351.1, read as the reverse complement.
TCCAATTTTTTATTATTAAATTTTAATATGAATTAACTAAATAAATAATAATTAATTAATATTAATTAAATAAATGAATACTAATTTTAATATTAATTAAATAAATAAATAATCATTTTAATATTAATTAAATAAATAAATTTTTTTTTTATTAAATACGACTATATGGTCGCATTTACTAGAATGTAAAACGACCAGATGGTCGCATTTACCCTAGAAGATAAACGACCAGATGGTCATATTTTATCCCTAAAAAACGACCATCTGGTCGCATTTTGTCTGAGTCAACAAGTGACCATTTGGTCGCTTTTAAAAACGACCACGTGGTCACTGTTGCATGTGACCAACTGGTCACTTATCTTCAACTTAAATTACGACCATCTGGTCTCTTGTATAAGCGACCATCTGGTCTTTTTTTCAAAATGTTGACTTTTTTGCTACAAAAAATGTTTGGTCGTATTTTTGTGACTATCAGGTCGCCCAAAATTCCTGAACGACCAGCTTTTTTGCCACCAACATGTTGGTCGCTTGTTTGGTCGCATTATACAATAAAAACGACCTTTTGGTCACAAATTGTTGGTCCCAAATTGAATTTTTTTTGTAGTGAATATTGAAACTCAGGATTTTCAACCTAAGATGACTTTCCATTGGCCATTTTCATATTTTAGACTCTCATTCTTACCTTCATTGCCGCCGCCACCCCCTTGGGACTTGCCACTCACGTTTTGTCAATTTCTCTTAGTTTCGTGTGACAATTCGAAGTGTGAACAAGATTAGGAGCCGTTGGAGTATCAATTGACGAATAAAAGGCATAGTCTTTCTCTTTAGATCCTCATGTCGTCGCGGCCCCTATGGATGTGAAAATTGATGTGGTTTTCATCAATTTTTCTTGATAGGTTATCGCTTCGAAGCATAGTTGATTCTAGGTGAAGATCTGAGGCCATTGCTTCACTTTTTCTAACTTTTGGGTAAGATTTAAATTGATTTTGATATTATTTAAATTCTAGAATTTATTTGAATTTATGAGTTCTTGATTTTCACCAATTCATTTGATCCCAAACCCTAACCCAAAACCAAAACTTCTAATCGATTTTGATCCACCTTGCACCAAAATCGATCTTCCTGAACTTTAACCCATGACCAAACCGAGACTCGAAGGCCCTGATTCAGCCACGACAAGGGCAGCAACGTCGTGGCTGCTGTCCTCTTCAAACGGCAAATCGTTTTCGTCGTTTAATTGTCCCGTTCGTCGAGCCGTTGAACTCTAACCTTTTTGGTATCATTAGGTACTATTTTAGAAAGGTTTTTAATTTTATTAGATCATCGTTTTAGGTCTGATTTGTGGCAAAATTTACTTTGGATTTATTGCGTTTTTTAGGTGAGTTAACGGTTTAATTAACGATGAGGTTTTAGAGAAATATAAAGCTCAAACCGTAGCTATTTTGATTCAATATATTATTTAATATAATTTTGGAACGTTTGGAAGAATTTGGACTTTAGGAGATATCGATTTTAATTTGGGAGAATTGGATTTTCGGTGAGATGCCAAAATAGACAATTTTAGGTAAAAAGTGAATTTCTTTAGATCGATTTGTTTCTGATTGATATGAATGTTAATTCTGGAATTTTTGGGATTCCTTTATTAAGAGAATTGTTTTAAAAAGCGTAAAAGTGAATTTTTGGGTTTTCGGTAGTTTTCAATAGTTTTTACCCGATTATGCACAAAGTCAGTTTTTAGTGATCCAATTGGTGTGAAACTTGGGCTTTTGTATTTCTGACCTATAATTGATATTATAATGCATTCGTTATGTGTTTTTGATGAAGGGAAGGTTAGTTTTGAGACCGGTTTATTTGTGAGAATTAGTGTTAAGGCTACGAGCTTAACAACTAATTATATTTCAGTTATGGAAGAGTCCATTAACCAGGTGCTAATATACATTACTCGTAAGAATGTATTATTAGAGGTTCAGTTATATATGCATCTACAACCAGACGAGAAATTGTTAGTAGTCCCGAGGGATCGCATTTCTAGTGTTGCATGTTTATTCTTGTTTAGTGTTATTAGTATTGATTATGCGTACTGGATTGGGTTTATGCATGAGACGGAGATTGTAAGAAATGATGGGTATTTTGTGTTGGATTAATTAAGCTCCTGATATTGAGTTAGAATTAATGTAATGAGTTATGCCTTGGATATGGAACTCAGTAGTGTTGTCTATTCATGTATGGAATTATTATGTAATGCCTTGAATATGGAATTAGTGAGAATTTCCTAATCATGTAAGTGAGATGAGACTTGAAGTTTAAGTGTTGTTTTGTGCCTTAGAAGTTATTGGAGAGTGTTTGAGTGCTTGGGACTTGGTATGATTCGTTTAGAGATTATTTAAAATCTTACATGTTGATTAGACTATTTTCTCACTGGCTTTAGGCTCCTTGTGCAATTTTTTTTTCAGGTAATAATGAATCAAGAGGTGGCTGTTGATGAAGTGGCGAAGATGAGGGGTTCATGTTTTTCAGTGGCCATCATTTTTGTCATTCATATCTATTTATGAATAATGTGTTGAGTCTTATAGAATTTACAGTTTTAAGATATTTAAACTTGAGAATTGATGTTCTTTGTTGTTTCGATTTATTATTTGAGTCGATGTTGTTTGTTTTCATATAACTTTTATTCAAACTTTTTAACTCCGGAGTTGATATTTTATTTGAAATGATTATTTGAGACAAATGTGAATTGCATATTTCAATAAAGATTATTTATTGAGTCTTCCGCTGCATTTATTATATATATTTTTAAACTCTGAAAAGTCGGCTCCTTACACCTAGATAACTCCACTAAATATCTAGAGTTGCACTCTTAGTTGTATAGACATAGTTATATGTCCATTGGCTATAATCATTTACGTATACTTTGATCCTTCAAAAGTAGTTCGTATCTATGGCTAGGTAATATTACCGTATTAACCTCCATGATACATCTTATTCCTTAAGCCCAACTGATTCTCTAATGAACAACCTTACATAATCTCCTGTTAGGAATGGTGTCCTAGAACTTGTAATTATTTAATTATAATAATTTATTTCGAATAAATTAAATAAATAAACATAAGTTCTTTATATTATCTAGATTGATTCAATTGACGATATTAGGAATATATGGAAATATATTAATATCAAACATTCAAATAGTAAACCCTAAGTTACTCTAATGAAATCACGACTTAGTATGTGAGTCTTACGAGAGGATTAAAGTCGAGATGAGTAACTTAAAAGTGTCTATAGTAAATGGATAACATTTGGGAACCTTATCCTGATAACACTGTTGATAGCTTCGCATTTTGTTTATAGACAAATGATCTAATCCTGATCATTCATGTGGGAGACATGAAATGGAAGTATCATATGCAATGTTGATTGTATAAGATAGGACCACGATTTTCGATCAAATTTCTCATTAGTACCGTTTACGAGAAATGATCGAATATCAAACTAAGTTTATCAACCGTGATAGATCTCAATCCTGAGTGAAATGCGGACTCCTATTTGTGGAGTTATGTTCTTTGATTCACATGGTTGAGAGCGATCTGTAAGAACGCTCAATACACTTCTGTTTTGGGAACATGACTAGATAAGTAGCTGTGAACTCATTTTCACGAGATGGAATTCATAACTTTCCTATATATTAACGGTATCAGTGCGATACCTAAACATTTTAGGAGCTTTAGGAAACTCCCTTGATGTACTGATTCGAGACATGAACAAGTGGCACCACAACTTCTATTGATCACAGAAGTATATTATCTCTAGTTCGACTAAAGATAAAGTTCATTGGAGAATCAGCGGGAGCACAAGGATAAAGCAGTAATTATAGGGGTAAAACGGTAAATTTATCCATCTGTAATTATGAGGGTTCCATGTGAAAGATATATCACAGATATAAATAAAGATAAACTAAATGGACATAACTCATCTATAGTGAGGGGAGTTCATCTATGAATCTATAATGGAATTATTCATCGTTAGATAATAAGTAATTAATTGATTATGAGTTAATCACTTAATTGACTAATTATTAAGCCCGTGATCTATAGGTCCATCAGGTCTCTATGCTAGCCCAAATATCGTTGTAGCAAAACTAAGTTATTAATTTAACTTAGGAAGAATAAATAATTTAAGTAATTGAATTTACTTAAAATTAGGCAATATTAATTATTTAAATAATGAGATTATTTAAATGATAATTAATATAAATATTATTAATATTGATACAAAATTAATTATTTAAATAAAGAGTTTATTTAAATGGAAATAAATATAACATATCAATTATAATATTTTACAGCAAAATTAATTGTTTAAATAAATAAATTATTTAAATGGAAATTAGAGTTAATATTATTAATTATTTAAATAATGAGTTTATTTAAATGGAAATTAATAATTTGTATTATTAATTAAATAATTAGTTTATTTAATTTAATAATAAATATTAGAGAAAATTAAATACAATTGGTTTAAGAAACAAATTGGTTTTGGCCCAAAATAATTAATTAATTGGATAAGATTCAATAGTAATTAATTATATTAGTTTTTAGCTAAATGTGTTTAATTAGAAATTATTATTTGAATTTTTCTAATTTTAAATACATAAATATATAATTATTAAACATAGAAAAATATTTAAATAAGAAATAAATTATAAATATAAATAAATAAATAAATAAATAAAATATATATATATATATATATATATATATATATATATATATATATATATATATATATTTATTTATTTTATTTAACTTTTCTATTATTTAATAATTAGGAGATAAGCATATCTATAGAGATTAGATATCATATTTTCTTATAAATATGACCATTGGGATTCATATTTTATACACTTCTCACTTTAATTAGAAAAGTGAAAATTCTCTCTCATGTTTTTGCCCAATTGCCGATTTTGCTTAGGGAAAAATTTAGAAGAAATTTCTTCTTCTTTTGTTCTTCCAGTTCGACTCCCACAAGTCGGTTTTTCTTTCGATTGAGATATAACATAGAAGATCCGGTGTTGCTGAGGATTTGATGCTGTAAAGAAACCTCCAAGCGATTCTCCATTAATTACTCAATGTAAGTAAAACGGTTTTAATTTTCGAAATTAAGCATGAATCTACATGTTTTATCACAAATTGCATGATGTTAATAGATCCGTTATTAAATGTTAATAAATTTGGCTAAATAAATTTCCGCTAGTTTAGTAAATCATCCCTTCAATTGGTATCAAAGCTAATTTTAATTATCATGCAAATTTGTGTTTTTTTGAAAATTTGGTGGGTTGCATAAAAATTGTTTTATGTATGTTTATATAAATTGTGCTATATAAATTTTGGAGGTTTGCTAATTGACTGTTTAGGTATTCTTGAGGCACTTAGGATTTTAAATTTTAGTATAAAATTTGTAAACCCTAATTTTAGGGTATAGGAAAAAATTTGTAATTTTCCCATATCAAAGAGGCATGAAATCGGCTACATCAAAGGGAGAAGAGAAGAAAATATTTCTCCACCATTCCATGAGGTCCTTGCCCAAGGAGAGAGAAAAGGTAAAGATATGGTAAGATATTTTATCATAATTATCTTGTTATCTCAATTTAAAAATTTAAATATTTAAGATAAGGATAAAATCTTTTTAAAGATTATATCCCTATCTTAAATTATGAATTTAGAAATTGATATAAGATTACATGGAAAATATTTTCTTTATTTTTTTCCATATAATTAAAAGATAATTATTTTAAAACAAATATTTATGGAAATATTAAGGAGATAATATTTGCCCCATAAATACCCATTCCCACACCTACACCATGGAGGAGAGAGAAAATTGAAGCCTCAAGTTCTACAATGGAAGATTTAATGTAATTTTAATTTTCCGTTTTAGAAATAGTGCCAAGAATACCGGTCAATTTAGCTATTTATTATTTAAATTGCTTATATGTATGATATTATCGTTTTAAATAATATTCATGCATAAAAGTATGTCATGTAGAAAATCCCACCATAGGTTGTATGATTTTAATTAATTGTACATACATGCATCATGATATAATATGTGTTATTATATGCTAATGTATGTGAAGCATGCTATAATTTTTATTTATAAAGTGTTATTATCGAAAAATTATGTATTCTATTCTAATTGTTTTTAGAATTAAAAACATGCTTATTTAGTTAAAATTCAAAAGTTAAATCTAGTTTAAAAGTTGAATAGAAACTAAATGAATTATTTGTAATATGGAATTATTGTTTAAACAATTGGGCCAAAATCCATATAAGATAAACAAATAGAAACTTTTAATTAAGGGTTAATTAAAAATGAAAAATTATGATTAATTAAATTGAATGGATCTCTGGCGAGAAAGCTCTGCCCAAGCGATGAGGTTTCATAAAGTTCCCCTAACACGGAGCGCCTCTAACTGGGAGTGATCTGGGAGAAAAGTTCAAATTAATAAATCGAAATTATTCAGACGGCTCATAATGTGATTAGTTTTAATTAAGAAAACTTGAACAATCACATTTATTAAATTAATCTAACCAATTTAAGAGTTAAAGTTGATTAGGTTAATTAAAACTTAGATTAATAAATTAGCCTGAATTAGTCTAAGTTATGACACCCTAACTTAATTTATTAAGTGGGAGAAGGAAACATGTCAATGTATCCTATGGTCTCCACAAATGGGCTCAAAACGTGAGATTTATACATGGCCTCTGTAACACTGCTGCAGGTATTCATTCCCATAGGAAGGTTCAATTGTATAATCAATATCAAGTTGGGTCTCCCAAAAGGGATAAAGAATTTTAAATCGAGTTGAAGACTGAATCTACACTTCGTAGACACTCTTCAATTTTTATTTAAAAGACTAAATTAGTCGGTCACACTTAAAAAGAAATTTGGTAAAGTTTGTTATCAAAATGTAACAACCTGAAAAATCCCAAATACATATAAATGTAAAAGAACAAAAGCGGAAGCATTTATTAACCAAATCAGAGTTTTTCCTCAGTTTAAACAAAACATTATTGATCGATCATTTTAATTCAAAACCATAAAACCATTTAAACTAAAACAAATCTCAAAGTATTAATGAGCAATATACACGAATTAAAAACCGAACTACTAAACTAATCGAAACTTAAAATCTAATAACTTCTAAAGAAAAACCGGCGGCATAACGGCTAAATTTCTAACTCCCAAATAGTCCTACACATCCAAATAATATATTGCAGCACAAAATAATAAATTCAGCATCGGTTTCTAACTAGCTGCCTAAGCCTAAATTCTCCTAAATGGGCACTATCATGCAAAAACGGTATTTTATAACTTAACGACAATTGTTAAAATTTACCCAAGATCAGTCTTAAACATCCCAATCTTTTAAGCATGTTTTTCATTAATTTTTCCAAGTTCTTAATTCAACCCAAATAACCTCATTTAATACTTATAAACATCCAAGGTCAATGCCAAAATTTAAGAGGTTATACTGTTAAAGAAAAAGGAAAACAAACATGGAAAAATTCTAGCCTTAACAACTTCTACTCACCTTGTACACAACAATAATTTTTCCAAATTCTTTTCCTTTCACAACACAACTACGACCTGAAACATAAGTTACGATCTAAAATAAATTAAACCTAACTTTATGCTAACATAAACATTAAATTGAACTGTAACGCCCGTCACTTTCAAAAAGGGTATTATGGTAATTTTTCCCGAAAAACCTCAAAATTTGAAACTTATGATTTGATTAATATTTTGATATGAAATTGATCGTCTCAATGTCACGATTCCAACGCAACTGACGGTTTGTCATTCTGAGACCCGGTGATCAAGTTATGGACGTTTTAAGACTAGTGACAATTTCGTAATTATGGGAACTCGGGATTTTAACCTAATTTTAACTAAGGAAAGGAAGGAGAAAATTTTCCTCATCTTCCCCACACCCTTGCCGCCGACCCTTAGAGAAAGAGAGGAAGGTTTCCGCCTATTCGTTTCGTTCTTCGATTGATCGTGGATCGGGTTTTGATTTCAAGCCTTTTTAGGAATCGATTTTGGACACGAAGGTAACGAAACTCTCCTTTTTCTTTTTCTCCTTGTTGCCGTGAGCCTAGAGGTTGAAATTGATGAGTTTTTCGTCAATTGTTAATTAGGAGATCGGTGGAATTTGTTCGGAATCGAAGAAGGGAAAATCAGAAGCTCTTTTCTTGAAATTCAATTAACGGGTAAGCTTTCGAGATTGATTTATCAATCATTTTAATTCTGGATTTTTATTCTATATTCATCATATGAACACCAAGAACCCTAACCCTTGATCCAACCTCCATATTCATCAATTTTCCAAACTATGGCCAAACACCCAATCGATCTTGATTACCGATACCTAGAACCATCAAGATCGATCACTCTAGCTACGAAACCAAGACCGAACCACGTCCCGAGGACCATGGCCAGCCGCGGCCCACACAACCTCCCCCCACGCCTCCGATTTTAGCCAATTTCCTTCGTCGTTTGTTTTTTGTTCCTTGATCCATCGAACCCCAAACCTTTTGTATAAATTTGGTATAATTTGAATTGTATTTTAAGTTATCTAGGGTCTCCGTTTCAGGTCTGGTTCGTCAAGGGAAGTAGCTTTGATTTTGGATTTAAGCAATTTCGAGGTGAGTTAACGGTTTATTCGTTGGTGGAGTTTTAGAGAAATCTAAAGCTTCTACCGTAGATTTTATGTTTCGATATATTCAAATATATTATTCTGGAGCTTTAGGAAGTTAATTCATAATGGATACATCGAAAAATCATTTGGTGAAAGAATTTTTCGATTAGAACTAGTTTATTCGTTTTTCGGCAGTTTTTGATGTTTTTCGATTCTCTTTGTTTCTGATTAATTTGGGAGTCAATTCTGGAATATTATGGAGTATTTTAAGATGATTTGGCATGACATTTGAGTTGAGAATGATTGAGAGTGAATAGTTAGTTTTGACGGTTTTTCGGCAGTTTTATCGTAAAATGTATTTAGCATGTTTTATTTAGAATCTTTGGAGCTGCTGTATTTTAATTGTTGCTGTTTTTGAATGATTATTATCAAGAGGATAATGTGATGAGATTGTGGATTGATGGCTTGACAGGTGTGTTAAACTAGTGTGAGGCTACGAGCTCATACTTAGTAAAATATATAGTTATGAGAGTGAGCTCATAACAGCTAATGGACGTTGCTCGTATGAACGATCCATTAGGGGATTAGTTATGGTTACGACTATAACTAAGTGCCTAAGAAAGGTTTGTAGTCCCGAGAGACCGCCTTCTTAGTGGAGAGTATGAATGATTGATTGATTATGTTTGTTTGTTAAATTATTTGCTTGTTAAAATAGAGTTACCCAGTTATCCGGAATGTTAAGTATTGGTGTTGGGATATTGTGAATGAAAACCTTGGGTATGAAACTAGTGAGAGTTGTCTACCCATGTAAAGTAAGTTTCATTGAGAAACCTTGAATATGGAACCCGGTAGTGTTGCCTATTCATGTAAGAAGTTATTATGCATTGCCTTGAATATGGAGCTAGTTAGAGTTGCCTATTCATGTATGAGAATGATATTATGAAAAATGTGGATATTTTCAATGGCTATGAGAACAGAAAGATTGGTGATCTAAGTGAGATTGGTGGTTAAACGTATTGAATATGGAATCAGTGAGGATTGCCTATTCATGTAAAGAGATTGAATGTGAGGTTTAAGAGAAGTTATGTGTGAAAGAGATATTGGAGAGTGTTGAGTGTTGGGACTCGGTTTAAGTTGTTAGAGACTATTTAAAGCTTTACCTTCGTTTAGATCATTTTCTCACTGGCTTTAGCCTCACAGTGCTATTTGTGGTTTCTTTTCAGGTAACAATGGACCGAGAGGTGGCGGTTGATGAAGTGGAAAAGATGAGGGGTTCATGTCGTGGTGGCTAGCCAATGCGTCATTTATTTTCATTGTGTTTTGAGAATAAAGTATTTGAATTTTATCGACTATATTTGTTTTGTGGGATTTGAGTTTTATGTTAGTTTGAAACATTTTGTTATTTGGTTTAGTACATTGTTTCTTTTGTTTTAAAGAATATAACTCCGGAGTTGTTGATTTTATTTTAAATGACTATTTGGTTGAGGAATTTTACACTATGCAATAAATGTCACTTATTGAGTCTTTTTGCTGCATTTATTATGTTTGATTTAAACTCTGAAAAGTCGGGTCTTTACAGTTGGTATCAGAGCCTTTTGGTTCTGAAGACCGTATATTAAACATACATTTTCTTTTGACATGAACCTCATCTTCACACTCATCGGCGCCAGGTATCTCAAGAAATAGTCTCTAAACTTATACCTTGTCTTAGTAGCTTGATAGATAGTGTTATAGTCTGACAGTTCAATCTCGTTAATTATAGTGTTTATGTATTCCAGGATGCCTCCTGTAGTTATAGTTGGTAGAGGAAGAGGCCGTGGTAGAGGCCGAGGTAAGGGTGGACTCGGTCGAGGCCGTGGTGTCAACCCTGAGTACCAGAGTGACGCCGAGTCGTCGAATAAAGTTAATTCTTATGCTACTCCTAATGTGGAGAGAGATGATGGATTTGTAAATCCAGCTGGATTAGAGGAACAGATGAATGTTCCATTAGCTCCCCCAAGTACCACCAATTGTTCAAGGCAAGTTTGTGCCCCAGAGTGAGTTAGATGAGATGCGTAGAGCATTAATTAGAGTTAGGGGAGTGACAAAGGAGACTTGAATGCTTAAAGTGTATAATGTATACACTTCGTTGGAGTTTAATGGAAGTTCTATTAAGCTGAGAAGGTTTATAGATGTATTACCGGAGTTTAGAGAACTCGCGAGTTATAAATTTCTTAAATAGATTGAAGGTTAATTATGGAACCTTTTCTTTCTACGGTGTTACACACTAGTGGTGTTTGAGGATTTGAAAGTTGATATTCACGTGAGTATGAGCCAATGATTATTACGAATCAAGAATCGTGTGGGGTTTAAATATAAGATTGTGAAAGTAAACCTGATACTTTTTAAGCGATTTATGAGGTAGTTGTTTGTTTTAGTGGTTGTACCACTAGTTTTATTGACATGGGGCAATGTATTATGAGCTAAGTTGTACAACAAGTTGGCAAGTAGCCATAAACTTATAATTATGATAAAGAAGGAAATGTAATTGGAGGAGTGAAATAAACCTACTCCTAGAGAGATTAATCGTAACTCTACCTATCTTGTGGTAGAAGAATTGGGTTACTCGAGTTGAACAAGAACGTGAGATCCATTATCTAGATAGAATGAAAGTCTAATGAGAGTTCTACTAAATAATTGACAATGTCATTTAATGATTGAAGTTCATTACTAGAGATCTTTGGATCCTTTTGTTTCATTGAGATGAGAAAGGTTAAAGGTGAAGTTCTTTGACAATTATTATGGCATAGAATCTTATTGCAAACTGAAGAGTGAGCTCCAAACATTGAGACATGATGATATGATACTAGTATAATACGAGGGAGTAGAGATACTCTAAGAGATTGATCTTTTGATCATGAAATTGTGATGAAAGTTTGATAGTTGCGTGGTTGCTTAAGTAGTTGCGTTAGTGGAACACATGATTAACGTTATGTGTTAGCGTGGTGTTAAATTGAAAGAGTGTGGTCACTTAAGAGAGAAATTTAGAACTTTTCGTGAAGGGTCTCAATAAGGACAACGAATGAATGTATTATTGATCATCGACCTAATCTTGTAGCTATTACACGATGAGTGTCCTAATGTGAGTTGGAATACTTGAGAGCAAGTTATCAAAAATCACCCATTGGGAAAAATGTATAGGTTAACTAAAACACTAGTGTTGTGTGTTCGTTTCTACTCTAGGAGTGGAGGGAATGTGTCGGATCAAGGTATTGGTGACTTTTATAAGGTGATGCGATATTTCAGAAAATTGTAAAACACGTGGTGTTCGACATCGAATTGGGACTGTGAGTTTTGGAGAAACTCGAAAGTCGTGGCTTGGACCTAATGATTCATTGTGATATATCTTTGGGGGTAATTATACTGTTTGAACTCGGAAGGACAACACGTTAAGGGAATAAGGTGCTTGTGAGACACTTGTTTTACTTTATAAGGAAATAATACAATTGACCCACGAGTTGGAGGAAGTGACCTACGAGGAAGAGTACATATCTTTTAGCATGGGTTAATGCTTGGTCAATTTAAGGGTCTATGATATGATAGAACTTCGTCCTTGGATAAACCAAGTGTTTAAAGGAGGATATTTAGAGGGAAACGTCGAGGATGTATTTCTAACACTTTGTGTGAATGCTTCGGATTTTGAAGAAAGGTTGGATACCAAATTTGTCTCTTTTTGTAGTGTAGAATTGGAAGGTCGGGTGATGTATAATGAAACATCATGATATAAATTTAGAAGAGGACAATACTTTAGCAGGAAGTCATTTCACCCTTCAATTTAGGTCAATATTCGGTATAAGCTGTTTGGAGACCTGGAACGAGACTAGAATTCTTAAGGTGACATTACAATCGGTTGAGGAAAAAGGGACGCATCTTATAATTAGAGATTTATCAAAACACACTAGACGGTTAATGAGTAGAACGGGAATTCTTAAGGATTCGTGATAGAGGTTGAGAAGGATATAATGTTGTCACATACTTTACATATTCTTCTGAAATGGTTAAAAGGACCGATGAATATTGTTAGTGGTTATTGAGGACGATAGAGGTTATTGTTGAGTTCGAGATAGTGGTAGATGATGCATCTACCAAGTTGATTTAATCTCTATCAGATTAGCGTAATAGTGGACTTTTGAGTGGGAACAAAAGTTCACATGTAATGGAAGAAGCCTTAAGAGATGTGAGGTAACTGTTATTTTATGGTCAGGCGAGAGCGTCCGAACTGTTTTGAGATCATCACATGATTCATGTTATGCCTTGAGCATCGATCCAAGACCTCACAGTGGTTCTTATCTTTTGATAGATTGTAGAATAAAACGGATTAATTAGATTTGAGTTTACACTTTGAGTCGGTACTCTAGTGATGGGGCACTTGGAGTAATCACTTAATTCCATGAGGGGTGGAAAATGCTCAGAGTAAGCGGATAAGGGGTGTGGAAACTTGACATTTAATGGAAGTTGGGTTGTGCTAGCAAGTAAATGAAATCTTGTAAGTGGTTCACATAATGATTTATGAGGTGTGGATAGAAGGGAAAGCTTATTGTTTGATCAATTTACCTTTTGAAAATTTTGGATGGGAAGAGAAAGTTATTGGGGCTTGAGTTGGTCCAGTTGGCGAGTCGGTCAATTGATGTGATTAGATGGAAAATGAAGACTGCGTAGAGAGATATAAAAGCTATGTATAGCGACGGACTGATCTTGAGTTCCTAGTTGGCAATCACGTGTTTTGAAGATAGCACCTATAAAGGGTTTGATAAGATTCGGAAAGAAAAGGAAGTTGAGTCCTCGGTTCATTGGTCCTTTTGAGATTTAAAAAAAAAAAAGATTGGGTCACTTGTTTATAGGTTGGATTTGCCACCTGCGTTGGCTGAAGATCATGTTTCATGTATTGATGCTTCATAAGTACGTTGTTGATCCTACACATGTGATAGAATATAAATCGGTTGGGTTAGAAGCGAACCTGTCATATGAAGAAAAGCCATATGAGATTTTGGCATAGGAGCAAAGGGTATTGAGAAATAAGACCATAGAGTTGGTCAAAGTTTTGTGCGAGAATCACAACTCAAAGAATCTAGTTGAGAGCGAGAAGTAGTTACGAGACCTAAGTACCCTCAGCCTTTTACCGTGCAGTGAAACTTTTCGGGGGTGAAAAGCCTTTTTAGGTGGGTAGTTCTGTAACGCCCCGTCACTTTCAAAAAGGGTATTATGGTAATTTTTCCCGAAAAACCTCGAAATTTGAAACTTATGATTTGATTAATATTTTGATATGAAATTGATCGTCTCGATGTCACGATTCCAACGCAACTGACAGTTTGTCATTCTGAGACCCGGTGATCAAGTTATAAACGTTTTAAGACTAGTGGCAGTTTCGTAATTATGGGAACTCGGGATTTTAACCTAATTTTAACTAAGGAAAGGAAGAAGAAAATTTTCCACATCTTCCCCACACCCTTGCCGCCACCCCTTAGAGAAAGAGAGGAAGGTTTCCGCCGATTCGTTTCGTTCTTCGATTGATCATGGATCGGGTTTTGATTTCAAGCCTTTTTGGGAATCGATTTTGGACACGAAGGTAACGAAACTCTCCTTTTTCTTTTTCTCCTTGTTGTCGTGAGCCTAGAGGTTGAAATTGATGAGTTTTTCGTCAATTGTTAATTAGGAGATCGGTGGAATTTGTTCGGAATCGAAGAAGAGAAAATCGGAAGCTCTTTTCTTGAAATTCAATTAACGGGTAAGCTTTCGAGATTGATTTATCAATCATTTTAATTCTGGATTTTTATTCTATATTCATCATATGAACACCAAGAACCCTAACCCTTGATCCAACCTCCATATTCGTCAATTTTCCAAACTATGGCCAAACACCCAATCGATCTTGATTACCGATACCTAGAACCATCAAGATCGATCACCCTAGCTACGAAACCGCGACCGAACCACGTCCCGAGGACCATGGCCAGCCGCGGCCCACACACCCTCCCCCCACGCCTCCGATTTTAGCCAATTTCCTTCGTCGTTTGTTTTTCGTTCCTTGATCCATCGAACCCCAAACCTTTTGTGTAAATTTGGTATAATTTGAATTGTATTTTAAGTTATCTAGGGTCTCCGTTTCAGTTCTGGTTCGTCAAGGGAAGTAGCTTTGATTTTGGATTTAAGCAATTTCGAGGTGAGTTAACGGTTTATTCGTTGGTGGAGTTTTAGAGAAATCTAAAGCTTCTACCGTAGATTTTATGTTTCGATATATTCAAATATATTATTCTGGAGCTTTAGAAAGTTAATTCATAATGGATACATCGAAAAATCATTTGGTGAAAGAATTTTTCGATTAGAACTAGTTTATTCGTTTTTCGGCAGTTTTTGATGTTTTTCGATTCTCTTTGTTTCTGATTAATTTGGGAGTCAATTCTGGAATATTATGGAGTATTTTAAGATGATTTGGCATGACATTTGAGTTGAGAATGATTGAGAGTGAATAGTTAGTTTTGACGGTTTTTCGGCAGTTTTATCGTAAAATGTATTTAGCATGTTTTATTTAGAATCTTTGGAGCTGCTGTATTTTAATTGTACTTGCTGTTTTTGAATGATTATTATCAAGAGGATAATGTGATGAGATTGTGGATTGATGGCTTGACAGGTGTGTTAAACTAGTGTGAGGCTACGAGCTCATACTTAGTAAAATATATAGTTATGAGAGTGAGCTCATAACAGCTAATGGACGTTGCTCGTATGAACGATCCATTAGGGGATTAGTTATGGTTACGACTATAACTAAGTGCCTAAGAAAGGTTTGTAGTCCCGAGAGACCGCCTTTTTAGTGGAGAGTATGAATGATTGATTGATTATGTTTGTTTGTTAAATTATTTGCTTGTTAAAATAGAGTTACCCAGTTATCCAGGAATGTTAAGTATTGGTGTTGGGATATTGTGAATGAAAACCTTGGGTATGAAACTAGTGAGAGTTGTCTACCCATGTAAAGTAAGTTTCATTGAGAAACCTTGAATATGGAACCCGGTAGTGTTGCCTATTCATGTAAGAAGTTATTATGCATTGCCTTGAATATGGAGCTAGTTAGAGTTGCCTATTCATGTATGAGAATGATATTATGAAAAATGTGGATATTTTTAATGGCTATGAGAAAGAAAGATTGGTGATCTAAGTGAGATTGGTGGTTAAACGTATTGAATATGGAATCGGTGAGGATTGCCTATTCATGTAAAGAGATTGAATGTGAGGTTTAAGAGAAGTTATGTGTGAAAGAGATATTGGAGAGTGTTGAGTGTTGGGACTCGGTTTAAGTTGTTAGAGAATATTTAAAGCTTTACCTTCGTTTAGATCGTTTTCTCACTGGCTTTAGCCTCACAGTGCTATTTGTGGTTTCTTTTCAGGTAACAATGGACCGAGAGGTGGCGGTTGATGAAGTGGAAAAGATGAGGGGTTCATGTCGTGGTGGCTAGCCAATGCGTCATTTATTTTCATTGTGTTTTGAGAATAAAGTATTTGAATTTTATCGACTATATTTGTTTTGTGGGATTTGAGTTTTATGTTAGTTTGAAACATTTTGTTATTTGGTTTAGTACATTGTTTCTTTTGTTTTAAAGAATATAACTCCGGAGTTGTTGATTTTATTTTAAATGACTATTTGGTTGAGGAATTTTACACTATGCAATAAATGTCACTTATTGAGTCTTTCCGTTGCATTTATTATGTTTGATTTAAACTCTGAAAAGTCGGGTCTTTACATGAACGTAGGACGGAGGGATTACGGGATAGGACGATGGTAGGACAATCAGGACAGTATTAGGACGGAGAGTAACGAGGGTTCGACTTCGGGTTAGGATAGAGGGCTACAAGTTTGGCTTCGGGTTAGGACAGTTAGGACAGAGGGCTACGGGTGTAGGACGGCGTAGGACGGACGTAGGACAATTATGACGGGGGAAGAATTTCGGGGTTTCGATTCGTTCGTTATCTATCAATTCTACATTAGGTTGTCGATTGGTTTGGCTTAGAACAAAGATTAAACGTTAGGGTTCAAGAATTGGGAATCAATAAATAAAAATTTGGGGCTTTTGAATCAAATACCGTTAATTTAAGAAATTAAAAAGGGAAAAGATCATTACCTTGAATCTGATTTGTGATGGAAACCTAACCGATCTCTACCAATCTTCTACCAAAGGAGTTCTACCTCAAATCACACCTAATAACATAAAGAAAGACACATCGATAAGAACCCGATGGCCTCTTGGATTGATGACAAGAAGGAAGAAGAAGAAAGAAGGAACCCTACCTTTTTTTTTTCTCTGTATTCCTCTTTATGTAACTGAGCAGATGAAGACCAAATGATTTCCTTTCCCCTTTTCTTCTTTTCACGTTTTTTCTCTCTTTTCTTTCTTTTTTTTTTGCTTTTTTGTTTTCCTTTATCTTTTATCTCCAATTTGTTTAAAAGTAAATAATTTAAATTCCTGAAAAGAAATTTAAATCATAATTACTATCACTTCCAATAAGTATTAAAAATAAAATAAATTATATTTATTTAATTTAACACTTACCAAAAAAAACGGGATGTTACAATCCTTCCACCTTAAAGGCTTTTCGTCCCCAAAAAGTGCTACTGCTCAGGAAAAAGATGGGGATATATCTCGCGCATCTCTTCCTCCCTCTCCCAAGTAACCTCTTCGTGCGATTGATTCTTCTATAGAACTTTAACCAAATCAATGACTTTGTTCCTCAGAATCTTTTGCTTCTTCGCCAAAATCTCCACCGATTGTTCTTCAAAAGACAAATCTACATTCAACTGAGCCGGTTTGTAATCTATCACATGAGATGGGTCAGCAATGTATTTCTGAAGCATGGAGACATGAAATACATTGTGAACTCCAGAAAAAGCAGGTGGCAAGGCCAACCTATAAGCCAAAGTTCCAATTCTCTCCAAAATCTCAAATGGTCCAATGAACCTCGGCCTCAGTTTCCCTTTCTTCCCAAACCTCATAACTTCCTTCATCGGAGCTATCTTCAGAAACACATGCTCACCGACAGAGAACTCAAGATCAGTTCTTCTAACATCAACATAACTCTTCTACCTACTCTAAGTAGTTTTCATTCTTTCTCTGATCAACTCAACTAATTTATTATTCATAAGCACCAACTTAGGTCCCAAGAGTTTTTCTTTCTCCTAACTCATCCCAAGGAACTGGAGACCTACACTTTCTCCCATACAATGCCTCAAATGGTTTCATCTCTATTGTAGCATGAAAACTGTTGTTGTAAGCAAACTCTATTAGCTACAACTTCTCATCCCAACTACCTTATAATCTAGTACACATGCTCTACGCATAAACACTAAAATCTAGTTTACCTTCTCGGTTTGACCATCTGTCTGAGGATGAAAAACAGTTTGATCGTAACTTAGTACCCATGGTACTAATGAAAACTCTACCTGAACTTGTCACAAATCTATTGTTCCAATCTGACACAATAGTCACTGGCACTTCATACAACTTTACTATCTCCATGAGATACATTTGAGCCTAAGTCTCAATAAGATAACTCGACTTCCCTGGAAGGAAGCGATATGATTGATTCAGCCATCCATAATCTCCCAACTCACATTGTTACCCCTCAAAGTCCTATATAATAAAAAAATAATAATAATAAAGTCCATCGAGATCTCTTTCCATTTCAATGTTAGAACATGCAAAGGCGTCCAATATCCAGGAGGACTTCTTCTCAAAGTTTTGAATTGGTGACAATTCAAACACAACCTTCTTTTTCATACCAAGCCACCAATAATTCTATCTTCAAGTCCCAATATTACAATCTAGAAGCATTGAAAATATAGAACTATGGGCCTCTTCTAACAACTCCCTCTTCAAAGTAAATTTCGTAAGTACACACAATCGTCCACGATACACTAAGACATTATTTGTGGAGAAGTTATAGTACTAAGATAACTATCACTCAGCATCTGGAAAATAACCTGCTAAACTATTATCTGTCCTTTGTGCATCACTGATCTATTGTTTTTAAGTATGTCCTACTATTGATCAAGACAAACTATCAGTAAATAAAAAAATAAAAATAAATCATTGATGAAATCTCACCTCGTTCCTTTTCCAATTGTAGTCTACGCGGATAGGCCCTAATAGCAAAAGCATGAACATCTGCTACCATAATAGTTTTAACCCAGATGGTACAGTATGTCACGATCATAATCTTTTAAAAGCTCAAACCACCTACGATGTCTCTTATTCAATTCATTCTAAAAGAAGAAATATTTGAGACTTGTGATCTGTAAAAATTAAAAATATTTTCTCCATAAGTAGTGTTTTCAAATCTTTCAAGCATGAACCACAACTGCCAATTCTAAATCATGCGGTGTATACTCCTTTTCATGCTCCTTGAACTGTCTCGAAGCATAAGCTACTACTTTTCCATGTTGTATTAGCATACAACCCAACCCTTTCTTTAAGTCATAACTATAAATAGTCAAACCTCTTGAGTCATTTGGAGTTACCAAAACTAGAGCTGAAATCAATCTATGTTTGAGTTCCTCAAAACTCTACTCACACTCAACATCCCAAAGGTAGGCAACACATTCTCTGGTTAGCTTGGCCATAGTAGAGGCAATCCTCTTAAAATCTTGCACAAACCTTTGATAATACCCAGTCAACCCAAGAAAACTTCGAATCTCAGTCACGCTTGTAGGTCGGGGCCAACTGCTAACTGCTTCTATCTTGGAAGGGTCCATAAATATTCCTTTATTAGACACTACATGTCCCAAAAATGTAACTTTACTAAGCCAAAATTTACACTTGTTAAACTTGGCATAACGTTTCTCATTCCTCAATGTAGTCAATATAAATCTTAGATGCTCAGCATGCATCTCCCTAGTCCTTGTATACGCTAAGATATCGTCTATGAATACTATCACAAACATATCTAGGTACTTTTGAAACACCGTATGCATCAAATCCATAAACGTTGTTTGTACATTTGTCAACCTACATCACCACAAACTTGAAATAACCACAACGAGTCCTAAAACTTGTCTTAGGTATATTTCTTTCTCTTGTTCTCAAATGGTGGATTCATCTATAAGGAAACTGCAGCTTCTCTAAACTGGTCAAACATGTCTCCTATCCAATGTCGTCAATAATCTCTGCAACTTCTTGGGTGTAGCCACTTGATACTCAACAAATCTTGAGATTCAATCAAACTCAATTGTTGATCTATCATTCTAGCTAAGGGCCGGAAACTCACAGTCCTTCCCACTTTAAGTCCTATTTGAATAGAACTTCTCGTAAGACAATTCCTTCAAGTTTTACCAAGTCACTAGCACAGTCAGATTCAAAGATCTAATAGTAGACTCCCACCAACAATACATCTTCCACAAAAGATTAAGTACTACAATGCACTTTCAAATGATCTAAGAAATTCACAAATCCCAACGCTCTCTACACTCGGGATATCCTCTTCTCAGCCTAATCTGAATCCACAGATTTTCCCTCAAACTCACCCGATACGTATTTCTTATACTCTCTAAGAAATCGGCTATTTTAAAACCTCTAGTTTTTACCAAGTGCTCTCTACATATCATCGTACTCAGTTTGAGGAGTATATACCTCATGAGCAGTAAGTGGTACTTGAGTAGCTACTAGATATGGCAATACCTTAAAATTCAAAAACTCTACACTATTCTCCTCAATCGGAGTGCCATAGGATTTGATCCAGTTCGATGACTTTGCATCGCTCTCATAAACAAGATTAAATTCTACGGCCTCAACCGCGTCCCCTACATTGAACTTGGCCTTGGCCTCGGCCTCTCCAACTAGGAATAACAATTGAAGGCATACTAAAAACGGTACAAAAGCACATAAGATATAACAAACATTACATGAAGTTACATCTTATCTAAAAAGCATAAAGTAACTTAGTACTCTCATTAATGGCATAAAATAAAGAAAATGAAACCTGGTGTCGATGAGCTCGTGGGGTGGCGGTTGGTTTAGATTTGCGGTCTTCATAACAATAAGGGCCAACTGTAACAACCCAAAAAATCCCAAATACATATAAATGTAAAAGAACAAAAGCGGAAGCATTTATTAACCAAATCAGAGTTTTTCCTCAGTTTAAACAAAACATTATTGATCGATCATTTTAATTCAAAACCATAAAACCATTTAAACTAAAACAAATCTCAAAGTATTAATGAGCAATATACACGAATTAAAAACCAAACTACTAAACTTAGTTCAACAAAATCAAAACATGACAAATCCCCAAATTATTAAGAACAATCAATCTCGCCGGCATGCAAATCTATGCCAACCAATCACCACCGCGAACCACATCAGCCACCGAGTTTCTTCTTTCCTTTACCTGAAAAAAAAGTTGTAGCATCATGAGGCTACGCCCAGTGAATAGAAAATTGTTAAAGAAAGAATCATGCCAATCAGAGGTTTCCTAAGACTTTAAGTCCATAAACGTCCTTACCGACTTCCAATAAGTCACTCACTCCCAAAGAAGTCATAAATCATATCTCAAAACTTAAAAGTTATCTCTATTCGAATTAGTTTTAAACATAATTTTTCTACAATTTAAAACTAATCGAATCATTTCCCGTTTAATACCTTTAATCTCCTCTTTATTCACAAACAAAGAGAGACTACGCCCATAAGGAATTTAAACATAATTTTTCTACAATTTAAATCCTTTAGGGATATTCTTTTCCATTGTATAGATGGAATGAACCTGCCCTGTTAGGTGTTATTTAAGTTGTGCACACTAAATTATCTCCCCTAACAGCTATTCTTCATTAGACAAGGCCTTGCCTAATGCGAACCTACAACCATATTACCCAAGGTATTTTAAAGTAATACGATTTCACACAACGTCAACCTTGACGTTCCAACAAGCCAAAAACCTCACTTTCTGCAACTAACCCAACTGAAAGGCTAAAATTTCCTAAATTACAACTTTTAGGATTTAACCTTAATCTCACCTCAAAACAGCCCAAAAGTATCCAACTAAACATTTTGGGTCATTTTCAGTCACTTCCAACATCGTTACCAATCTAGAGGCGAAACTAGCCTAGGCCTACGCCATTTCGTCCCTTAATCGAAACTTAGAAGCTAATAACTTCTAAAGAAAAACCGGCGGCATAACGGCTAAATTTCTAACTCCCAAATAACCCTACACATCCAAATAATATATTGCAGCACATAATAATAAATTCAGCATCAGTTTCTAACTAGCCGCCTAAGCCTAAATTCTCCTAAATGGGCATTATCATGCAAAAACGGCATTTCATAACTTAACGACAATTGTTAAAATTTACCCAAGATCAGTCTAAAACATCCCAATCTTTTAAGCATGCTTTTCATTAATTTTTCCAAGTTCTTAATTCAACCCAAATAACCTCATTTAATACTTATAAACATCCAAGGTCAATGCCAAAATTTAAGAGGTTATACTGTTAAAGAAAAAGGAAAACAAACATGGAAAAATTCTAGCCTTAACAACTTCTACTCACCTTGTACACAGCAATAATTTTTCCAAATTTTTTTCCTTTCACAACACAACTACGACCTGAAACATAAGTTACAATCTAAAATAAATTAAACCTAACTTCATGCTAACATAAACATTAAACTGAACGTAGGACGAAGGGATACGGGGTAGGACGATGGTAGGACAATTAGGACAGTATTAGGACGGAGAATGACGGGTTCGACTTTGGGTTAGGACAGTTAGGACAGAGGGCTACGAGTTTGGCTTCGGGTTAGGACGGTTAGGAAAGAGGGCTACGGGTGTAGGACGGACGTAGGACAATTATGACGGGGGAAGAATTTCGGGGTTCCGATTCGTTCGTTATCTATCAATTATACATTAGGTTGTCGATTGGTTTGGCTTAGAACAAAGATTAAACGTTAGGGTTCAAGAATTGGGAATCAATGAATAAAAATTTAGGGCTTTTGAATCAAATACCCTTAATTTCAGAAATTAAAAAGGGAAAAGATCATTACCTTGAATCTGATTTGTGATGGAAACCTAACCGATCTCTACCAATCTTCTACCAAAGGAGTTCTACTTCAAATCACACCTAATAACATAAAGAAAGACACATCGATAAGAACCCGATGGCCTCTTGGATTGATGACAAGAAGGAAGAAGAAGAAGGAAGAAAGAAGGAACCCTACCTTTTTTTTCTCTCTGTATTCCTCTTTACGTAACTGAGCAGATGAAGACCAAATGATTTCCTTCCCCTTTTCTTCTTTTCACGTTTTTGCTCTCTTTTCTTTCTTTTTTTGTTTTTTTGTTTTTTTCCCTTTATCTTTTATCTCCAATTTATTTAAAAGTAAATAATTTAAATTCCTAAAAAAAAATTTAAATCATAATTACTATCACTTCCAATAAGTATTAAAAATAAAATAAATTATATTTATTTAATTTAACACTTACCA
Source organism: Gynostemma pentaphyllum (assembly GCA_028015215.1). Lineage (NCBI taxonomy): Eukaryota > Viridiplantae > Streptophyta > Magnoliopsida > Cucurbitales > Cucurbitaceae > Gynostemma > Gynostemma pentaphyllum. The sequence continues at coordinate 55,449,718 of CM051351.1, read as the reverse complement.
AAAAAAAAAGGGGATGTTACACAAAATTCTTGACCAAATACACGGTAAACAATGACATAGGAATATGAGTTATTCTGAGTTGTCAATTGTTTGAGTGGCATCTCGTTTTAATGATGGTAACTGACCTATCATTCGATGGCACTTCATCGGTATTATTAAAATATCGTGACATAGTAACATGTTTTAGGGCTTTTCTATTCATTAATATGTTCGCATTCATGCATCATATTTAATTATATGTCGAAACTTTGAGTATTTGAATGTTGAATGCATATTAGATTATTAAGATAAAGTTTATTTAAATTTCAGTAATATAGCATATGTTTTAGTCACTATACTTGGAAAGAACAAACTGAATATGAGAACAACGTTTCCTATAAAAGGGAAATGAATAATTTTAGTAAAAAAGTTTACTAAATAAATTGACAATATTAATTATTTAAATAATGAGTTTATTTAAATGAAAATTAATATCATTGTTATTAATTATTTAAATAATGTGTGTTTATTTAAATGGTTATTAATAATAAAATATTGTTAATAAATAATTATTAATTATTTAGGTAATGTGTTTACCTGAATGGAAATTAATAATTAAACATTTATTATTAATTTTAAATAATAGTGATTATTTAAAAGGATAATATTAAATAACCTATTTATTATTAATTTAAATAATTTCGATTATTTAAATAGAAAATAATAAATATTTATTAATAATAAAGAAAATCTGAATATAATATTTTATTTAAATAATTGATTTAAATAAATATGACGAACTAATATATAAGATTTATTAATAAGGAAGAATCTATAATTGGATTAATGAATTCAATGGATTTTGGTTCAAATTATTTGAATTATTAAATACCAAAATCGACTCATATATATATATATATATATATATAATATTTTAGGAAATAATTGCTGAATTATTTTGTCTAAAATAAATATATAAAAGAGTGTTCAACCAAAGACAAAGAAAAATTAGTTTTTCTTATTGATTTTATACACATAAAATCGGCACGTAAGATAAATAAGGAATAAGATTTGATTTTATTCTTGGCATTTATCTTGTATTTATTTTGATAGTATTTCCTAATTCGATTGGAAAACTGTTTTGTGTATAAATACAAACGTCTTGGTTGTTCATTCAAAAGCTTCTAATTTCAATTCTCGAATTTGAAAACTCTTATTCTTCCTATTTTTCCTCATATTCGATTTACTATAGTCTAAATGGAAGAAAAACATTTTTCTTCCCAAACCATAGTTTTCTAGTTTAGTTTAGTTATCAATTTGTTTTTATTTTGAATTATGTAATAACTATTGGTTCTCATTTCGTATGAACCAAGTTTGGGAATATTTTAAATAAGAGTTATTTAGGTAGATATTCCTTTACAATTATATTACAACGTTCCAAAGTGTGATTGGATGACTATTCAAAATACTTAGTATAAAACAACTAAATTCCAAATCTAAATACTAAAAAGGTTTAAAAATGTTTAAATACTTAAGTCTAAAATTACTTAAATAAGTTAGAGGGATTAATCTCTTAAAGATGGTTCTCCAGGAGTTTGAGATGATAACCATATTAATCCATGAACTTATGGGATAAGTAAAATCGAATATCTTTGATTTATCAAAGATAACTAGACTTAAACATCACTAAAGTTGGACATTTAGATGTTAGAACTTAAGTGATAAGTAAACATTAAATCGATTTCTTATATTCCAAACATTTAGTTATTTAAAAGAATGTTTTAAAGGTAATAACTGATATGGAATAAACAAAACAGAAATCAGAAAGTAATAATTAGTGAATAATTGAATTCACAAATTATTAAAGAAAAGCTTAGTAAATCAGTGATACTGAAGGCTTTAAACCTTACTTAAGATATAAAAGAATTACAATGATTTTATTTCACAATAAAAACAAGTAGTTATTTAAAAGTTTAAATTGTTAAACTACTTGTGGAACTTTATTTGAGTGGGAGCGTCATAATACGAACCAAAGGACTTTCGAAGTCCAAGTAAAACTCATTGACTTCAAAATCAATGAATAAAGTTCAAAATAAGTGAAATAAAAATGACATGAATTTTCAATAGTTGAGTTGAAAATGGTCACTTATACTTATACATTATTTTTTGGAAATAATCAGAAGTATAGAATTGTAATCATTAAACAAATGAAAGTAATGGAGAATTACTTTGTAGTGGGAGCTTAAGAATTTCGAGAATCCTATAACCAATGTGACTAAAATAAAATTTACAAATAGTATGTTAGTGCACATAGATAAAATGAGAGATTTTATGAGTTGCACGGGCTCAAATTCGAACATAAATTTACTTCCATGTTAGAATTCGACAAAAGACCTTTGCGAATTAAACATCAAATAAGTTAAGTATAAGTAAAATGAGTTTTTACTAACTAAACTCTAAATTCGCATGATTACTAAGTTGTTAGTAAATGAAAGGTGGTTGAACATGATGGTTTCAAATCAATAGTTAATAGAGTTTATTTTATGGCGATAAAATATGGAATCTATTACACTTAATGAAACTAACATCAGACAAAAGAAATACATATTAAACAGATGAAAACGTTACTGATAAAGTATTAAAATGACTACCATGGCTAAGTAGTTGATAATCATCCAGTTTGACTGGAATTACAAGTCAAATCTCCAAAGATCTAGGACAAGTGGGAGATTGTTAGGAATGTGTCGTAGAACTTGTAATTATTTAATTATAATAATTTATTTCGAATAAATTAAATAAATAAACATAAGTTCTTTATATTATCTAGATTGATTCAATTGACGATATTAGGAATATATGGAAATATATTAATATCAAACATTCAAATAGTAAACCCTAAGTTACTCTTATGAAATCACGACTTAGTATGTGAGTCATATGAGAGGATTAAAGTCGAGATGAGTAACTTAAAAGTGTCTACAGTAAATGGATAACGTTTGGGAACCTTATCCTGATAACACTGTTGATAGCTTCGCATTTTGTTTATAGACAAATGATCTAATCCTGATCATTCATGTGGGAGACATGAAATGGAAGTATCATATGCAATGTTGATTGTATAAGACAGGACCACGATGTTCGATCAAATTTCTCATTAGTACCGTTTACGAGAAATGATCGAATATCAAATTAAGTTTATCAACCGTGATAGATCTCAATCCTGAGTGAAATGCGGACTCCTATTTGTGGAGTTATGTTCTTTGATTCACATGGTTGAGAGCGATCTGTAAGAACGCTCAATACACTTCTGTTTTGAAAACATGACTAGATAAGTAGCTGGGAACTCATTTTCACGAGATAGAATTCATAATTTTCCTATAAATTAACAGTATCAGTGCGATACCTAAACATTTTAGGAACTTTAGGAAACTCCCTTGATGTACTGATTCGAGACATGAACAAGTGGCGCCACGACTTCTATTGATCACAGAAGTATATTATCTCTAGTTCGACTAAAGATAAAGTTCATTGGAGAATCAGCGGGAACACAAGGATAAAGCAGTAATTACAGGGGTAAACGGTAAATTTATCCATCTGTAATTATGAGGGTTCCATGTGAAGGATATATCACAAATATAAATAAAGATAAACTAAATGGACATAACTCATCTATAGTGAGGGGAGTTCATCTATGAATCTATAGTGGAATTATTCATCGTTAGATAATAAGTAATTAACTGATTATGAGTTAATCACTTAATTGACTAATTATTAAGCCCATGATCTATAGGTCCATCGGGTCCCTATGCTAGCCCAAATATCGTTGTAGCAAAACTAAGTTATTAATTTAACTTAGGAAGAATAAATAATTTAAGTAATTGAATTTACTTAAAATTAGGCAATATTAATTATTTAAATAATGAGATTATTTAAATGATAATTAATATAAATATTATTAATATTGATACAAAATTAATTATTTAAATAAAGAGTTTATTTAAATGGAAATTAATATAACATATCAATTATAATATTTTACGGCAAAATTAATTGTTTAAATAAATAAATTATTTAAAAGGAAATTAGTGTTAATATTATTAATTATTTAAATAATGAGTTTATTTAAATGGAAATTAATAATTTTTATTATTAATTAAATAATGAGTTTATTTAATTTAATAATAAATATTAAATACAATTAAATACAATTGGTTTAAGAAACAAATTGATTTTGGCCCAAAATAATTAATTAATTAGATAAGATTCAATAGTAATTAATTATATTAGTTTTTTGGCTAAACGTGCTTAATTAGAAATTATTATTTGAATTTTTCTAATTTTAAATACATAAATATATAATTATTAAACATAGAAAAGTATTTAAATAAGAAATAAATTATAAATATATATATATATATATATATATATATATATATATATATATATATATATATATATATATATTATATATATATATATATTTATTTATTTATTTATTTATATTTATTTTATTTATCTTTTTTATTATTTAATAATTAGGAGATAAATATATCTATAGAGATTAGATATCATATTTTCTTATAAATATGACAATTGGGATTCATATTTTATACACTTCTCACTTTAATTAGAAAAGTGAAAATTCTCTCTCATGTTTTTGCCCAATTGCCGATTTTCCTTAGGGAAAAATTTAGAAGAAATTTCTTCTTCATTTGTTCTTCCGGTTCGACTCCCACAAGTCGGTTTTTCTTTCGATTGGGATATAGCATAGAAGATCCGGTGTTGCTGAGGATTTGATGCTGTAAAGAAACCTCCAACCGATTCTTCATTAATTACTCAATGTAAGTAAACCGGTTTTAATTTTCGAAATTAAGCATGAATCTACATGTTTTATCACAAATTGCATGATGTTAATAGATCCGTTATTAAATGTTAATAAATTTACTAAATAAATTTCCGCTAGTTTAGTAAATCATCCCTTCATCTCCATTATGCGCCTTTTCTTTTTCCTTGATTAAGGGAATATTGGGCCCTATGTTAAAGCACTTAATCAGTCCATATGTGAACTACTTGTATATTTTCCAATAAGGAAAAGGGTGAATTCCATTCTTGTGTAATTATGTTCCCAGCTATAAGCAAGATGCAATCCCTAAAGTGGGAGGCATATTGAGCGAACTATATTGAGTCAATCTCTCACCCATGAAAATCAAAGGTTTTTCTCTTGCAAACAGGAGTTCGTAATGCACTCAAGATCAAGATCAATCGTACATGATCAACTGATTGATATATGAAGTGTCTTTTTATAATGGCTTTACCAGAAGACAGTAAGTATATCTTAGTACATTCTACTATAATATCTATTGCAGCAACACCCCCACTCACATGTCTCTACATGAGTGATCTATATGAGATCACTTGTACCAATTCACAAGTGGGTTGTGTTAGTAGTGTAACCAGAAATAAGGCACCTAACATTTATTCATATACCAAAGAATATTTGAGTTAAACTTAAGTGAATCTTTCCACAACACATGCTCAACTGAATTTATCATAAGTAACTCTAGATCTTATGATGAATTACATTTATTAGACAATAATAAATAACAATGTAAATATTAATAATTAAAGAATTCTTTTATTTATTTATAGTTTAATTGGATTACATTATATTTAGGGCAGAAACCCGAGCATGAATAAATACTTCATGACTATAATTGATGATTACTCTAGGAAAAGTTGGGTATATTTCCTGAAAAACAAATTTGAAGCCTCTGAAAACTTTAGAAATTAGAAAAACATGGTAAAAGTTCAGAGAAACAAAAGGATCAAAACTCTAAGAACTGACAATGGGCTTGAGTTCTTAAATGAGGAATTCAATAGTTTTTACAATAAAAAAAGGGAATCATAAGGCACAAAACAGTTAGCCCACACCACAGTAAAATGGGGTGGTAGAAAGAATGGATAGAATAATTTTTTAAAGAGTTAGGTGCCTAATGACTAGTGCCAACCATCCCAAAAAGTTTTGACTGAGGTTGTAAAGACAACCTGTTACCTTATCTATATGTGTCCCTCTTCAACTATAGATTTTAAGACACCAGATGAAATATAGACTGGAAGCAAACCTAAATTCAACCACCTTAAAATCTATGGATGCACAACTTATGCTTATAATAAATAGGGAAAACTTGACCCTAGAGCTATGAAATGCATGCTTATTGGGTATCCTGAAGAGGGTACAAACTATGGCAATCTATAGAAGGAGGAGGATTTAAAAGTTTCATGAGTACGGATGTGACTTTAAAGCATCTTAAATATTCACGAAGTCTACTAATCAGTCTTGTGAAGTTACTGCAGGAAAATATTCTAATATGCAGGTGGATGCGGAGTCTAAGAAGATAGAAGCTCAGGAAGAAACCACACAACAAGCCTCTTAAATCTCTAATGATGATCATCTACTTCAAGAGCATTAAATAAAAGATGTTGAAGACCTGAGCTCCTATCAACTGACCAGAGACAGAAATAAAGGGGTAATCAAACCCCCATCCAGGTATGAAAATCCTGATTTCACCTACTATGCATTTGTTGCTGCTAACCAAATGATATATAATGAACCATTGACCTGTAGACATGCTTTGAATGATCCTCATAAGCAAAAATGGTTAGATGCCATGAATGAATAAATGGTTAGCTTAGAGAAAAATAAAACCTAGATCCTAGTAGACAAGCCTAAAGATAATAAATTAGTAGGTTGTAAATGTATTTTCAAGAGGAAAGATGAAATGCCTGGAATAAAAAAGGTGAGATACAAGGCTATGCTAGTTGAAAGGGATTTACTCAAAAGGAAGGGATATATTATAATGAAATATATTTCTTAGTTGTGAGACATATCTCTATTAGAATACTGCTTGCTTTTGTAACTGAATTTGACTTAGAACTAGAGCAATTAGATGTTTATAACAACTTTTCTGCATGGAGATTTAGTAGAAAGCATTTACATGTCTCAGCCTAAAGGTTTTATATCTAAAGGCAATGAAAATAAAGTGTCTTCTAAAGAAATCATTTTATGGGCTTAAACAGTCACCTAGGCAATGGTACTTAAAATTTGACAATTTTAAGATTAAGAATGACTTCAGTAGATAAGTAATTTTGATAGATGTGTGTATGTTAAATGGATCAGCGACACTTGTCTTATGTATCTTCTATTGTACCTTGATGATATGTTAGTTGCATGCTCAGATCATAAGAGAGATAAATTAAAGTTATCTTTGAACAAGGAATTTGAAATGAAAGACCTTGGGAAAAGCTCAAACTATACTTAGCATACATATCAATAGAGATAGAAGTAAGAACTTTCATCTCCTCACACAACACAAGTATACACTTAAAATTTTAGAAAAGTTTCACATGAATAATGCTAAAGCTGTCTGCTCACCTAGAGCTTCTCCCTATAGTTTTTTGCTGCTTTGAGTCCTAAAACTGAGAAAGAACAACTGGAAAATGACTGAGATCCCATATGCTATAGCAGGCAACATTACGTATTCAATGCTTTGATCTAGACCATATTTAGCCTATGCATCTAGTCTTATAAGTAGATACATGACAACCCTGGGAAAGCTGCAAAATGTGTCTTAAGGTATCTGAAAGGTACCTGGAACTATGACCTTAAATACTCTAAGAGGAATAATACTAGCAGTGTAATTAGATATAAAACCTTTAGGCATTTTGCCCAAAATAATTAATTAAATTGACTTAGTTCAATATTAATTAATATATGAATTTTTGGCACTTATGTATTTATTTAGAATTTATTATTTATATTTTTTCTAAATTATAAATACATAAAAGATAAAATATAAATAAAAAAAAGGAAAAGATAAAGCATTATCTTGACCACGCCACATGTCAAAATCAAAAAGAAAATTTGTTTTCTTATATTGTAATGTGACTGACGCTTTTTTTTTTAATTATTTTTTTTAAATAATCTTGATTATTTAAATTAAAAGAAATAAGAATCCTAATTTGATTAGGAAACCAATTCTTATTTTCTTATAAATATGACCATTGGATTCTCATATTTGATACTTGATTTTTATCAAAAGCTCTCTCTTTTAGTCTCCCCTATAGCCGATTTTGGCTTCTCTAAATAAGAAGAAATTCTCTTCTTGTTTGTTCTTCTGGTTTGATTCCCACAAGTCAGGTTGGTTTATGATCGGGATATAGCATAGAAGGCTTGGTGAAGTGGATTGATCCTGTAAAGAAAACCCCAACCAATTCTCCATTAAATCTACAATGTAAGTTTTTCGAAAGCCTTATAATTCTAGTTTAAGGTTTGATCACAATTGCATGTTATTAACAGATCCGTAATTAAATGTTAATTAATTTACTTAACAAATTCCGCTAATTTAGTAAATAGTTCCTTCAAGAAGATCATTAATAGGTTTAATGTTTATACTGTTTGGAAAGGCCATTAATTGGAAAGCCACACTGTTGTAGCTCTTTTTACTATAGAGGCAGAGTATGTAGCCATTACTGGCTATCAAGGAAGCTACTTTGATCAAATGTATTGTATCTAAATTTGAGATTCAACAAGAGCAGGTGGAGGTACTTTGTAACGTCCCTTTATTTTCGTAGTAATTTTTTTTATTTATTAATTAATTTTTATTAATTACCTATTGTATCTTAGTTATTTATTTATTCATTTAGTTATTTATTTAAATTAGATTAATTTAGTTTGGTAGTTAGTTAAATTAGTTTAAGTTATATAATTGGTGATTGATTAGTTAATTTAAAAGGATAATGAAGTGTGGGGCCTACCCATTTGTCTTATTCCCCACAAATTAGGGCAACAAACTTCCCATTTTCACTTTTTATTTTATTTTATTTATTTATTTATTTAGATTCAACTCTCTCTCTCTCTCTCTCTCTCTCTCTCTCTCTCTCCCCCCACCTGTGAACAACAGCCAAACCCATCTTTTTCTTAGAAAGAAATTCTTCTTCTCCTTCGAGAACCACCAACAGACCACCGCCGCCCTCAACCATGGTTTTGTTTGGTTCACCGTCCCTTCATGAGTAAGCCATAGCCACTGTCGTCGTGAACCTTCGAATGACGCCAAAATCTGTTTCACGTGATCTGGTTCCGGGCCGTCCCTTTTGTGTTTTTGTGGGGTTGATAGACGAAGAGAAGAAGGAATGAACGGGGGGCGTGTATTGGACTAAACCCACGGACAAAAATACCTGAAAACCTGCCGGAAAATGAAAACCACGGTGAGCTCTAGTCTCTCCCCACCGTGCGTGTGCGTGATCTGTTTGTTGGAGTGGCCGGTTCACTTGAACTGGTTCAGCTTGGTTCAGTTGAATTATTTGTAAATTGGGTTCGGTTTTGGCTATTTTACTCCGGTTCTCTCGCTAATTGGTTGTAATTAATTAATTCACAGGTTCCGAGCTACTCTAAGGGCGTGATTTTTACTTTAATTGAGACCGGTTCCCAAATTTAGCTACTTTCCTAAGTTTCAAAGGTGATTTTAAATTGGTTTTATGTATGAATTGCATGACGAGTTGTTAATTGAGTATAAAAGGGTATGTGAAATTGAATTCCTATGAAATTTTGGTTGCTTTGATGATTATCGGGAGTGAGTGTTATGACTATTACATTGGTTTTATTGTATTTCAGAGTTTAGATATTGAATTGGAAATGTGAAGTAAAGTTTACTATTGTAATTGGAGGTTTCAAGATGAATGGAGTATTCGGGATTGGTTTCGAGAAAAGTTAAGCCTAGGGTGAGGATTGGAATTGGGATATGGGAAAAAGCTGAGTGTTGGGCGTATGGTTAGTGGAACGATGTTTCCCGTTTTCAATATTTGTCTTTGTGTTCTTCGTATATGTTTTTCCTTCATAGAATGGCTAATAGCATGATTTATCGTTTCTTACGCTTGCACCTTATATTTATTTGATTATTGGTTCTTACACGCGTATTCTACTTTTTACCGTAGTGATAACGAGTTTGACTCAGTTATGTGCTTTATTTTCATGTTTAATTGCGATTGTGGGCTAATGGTAGTTTGATAGTGGATTTGAGACTACCGATATTGGGGACCTTGGATGAAACAGGTCGGGTTGTCAATGAATGACGTGATTATGGAAATATTGGGGACCTTGGATGTAACAGGCCGGGTTGTCAATGAACGACGTGATTATGGAAATACTGGGGACCTTGGATGAAACAGGTCGGGTTGTCAGATTTTCCGTGGTTGTGATGTTTATAGTAAAGTGGAAATTTATTTGGCTAATGGTTCTTGGTCGAGGACATTAGCGGTGGTAACTTCGTTTTGGTAATATTCTTGGTCGAGAATATTAGAGATAATAATTTATGTGGCTAATGGTTCTTAGTCGAGAACATTAGTGGTGGTAGTATCATTTTGGTAATATTCTTGGTCGAGAATATTAGAGATAACAATTTATTTTGCTAATGATTCTTGGTCGAGAACATTAGTGATGGTAATATCATTTTGGTAATATTAATTGGTCGAGAATATTAAAGGTAACGTTCTTATTTTGCTAACGCTTCTTGGTCGAGAACATTAGTGGTGATTCATGAATTGTGGATGTGATTTATGGTCTAATTGTTTCTTTCGACGATATGTGGAATGTAAGTTCGAGATTGGATAACATGTGAGGTTAGGTTGTTTGGGAGTATGGATTGGGTAGCAAAGAGCATGCTAGGATTTTGGACACAATTTCCGATGTGGGATTCGTCCATAGGATTACATGACTCCATTTTACTCTCACTAGCATTTTTATGCTAATGTTCCTACACTTTATTTTTTTTCAGGTAAAGGTGGTGGTGTCGCGTGATCGCAGGATGATGAAAGAAGGACATGGACTTGATCATTTTGAGCATTCTTGAATGCATGAAAACTCTCGCATTTTAATTTACGATTTTCGCATACTTTGGATTTGTATTTTGAGCTCGAGAGAGCAATTTACTGTTTTTATGTTATATTTGTTCATTTTGGGACTTAAACTGTTAAGGAATGCGCATTCCTCGCTATTATCGCTTTCTCTGATTTGGGACAAATGTACACAGGTTTTGGCTAGTCCAAAATACAAACGGAACCATGCCGATTTTTTTGAAAATTTTAGACTTTCGCTACTTCACTCTATTTTAAATTGTGTATGAAATTTCAGGTCTTTACATACTTTGTGATAGACAAAGTGCTATATGTCTTACCAAGAATCAAATGTACAATGATATAACAAAACACATTGAGGTAAAGTATCAGTTTATTAGATATATTGTTAGCCAAGGTAAGATGATTGTTAACAAAATACACACCGATGATAATCTTGCTGATATGATTACAAAACCAGTCACAACTTCTAAATTAAGTAAATGCTTAGACTTTATTGGTGTGACTTGTTTTGAACCAGGTTGAATCAACCTGATGAGTTGGATGTAGTTCTCTGCTTGTTGTGCACTATATGCTAGAATCTGAGTTAAATAAGGCGGAGATTTGTGATGTGTTTAGCTCAGCTGTGTGTGGCCCTTTCTTCTTATGAGCCTAGCCTGTTCTTATGTTCAAGCCCAATCCAGCTAATGTAAGTCAAGAGAGGTCTTTGCTGAAGCTTTTATCAAACGGCCGTTAGTTCTCCACATGCTTCTTATCTTCATCAACTGTCATCTTGTTAGTGTGAGAAAGAGAGAGATCTTGAGAATGATTTAGAGTTATTCTTCATCCTCTATTTGTTAATAGTTCTCTCTGTGTTTTGATGAAAAGACTGTGTTTGTTTTGGCTTGTTGCTGTTATAGTGCATAAGTTTGGATAACTTCTCCAATAAATGGAAGTAGACCCATAATGGTTGAATCACAGTATAACTCTCTTATCTACTTATTTTCCTTTCTCTGTTGTTTGTGTTATTCAATTATGGGATTAAGTGCTAAAAGCATAACATTATCCATTCTAAATATTGAACTCATTTTAACTTTTAATGGTTTTATATTCATTCTTCATTCAATCTCAAGTCAATTGGAGAGATTATTTTTTTAGCTCATTTGTATCTCAACCAAATAAGATATTTTAAGCCAAGTAATATAAAATTTTGAGATTAAACTGAATCACTTTTATTTCTTGATGAACAATAGAATTTATTGACTCAAAAAATACCAAACTTCACAACAAATTCTAAACAGAAATCTTACAAACAACACAGAAAAATACTCTATTATTTTGACAACTAAAATTGACTTATAATAAGAATTTAAAATATATATATATATATAAGGATGAATTGAGATGTACTAATTTATATTTATCTCTTCCATATTTTCCAATCCATCAATGAATTGTCCCCAACAAGTAACCTGTGTTCTTATTTTTCAGATGACAGTTTCCTGATATGTTATCTCCTCAAATATATGTCATGTTTATTGCCTCTTGTCTAGAAGAGTCAAAGAGTTTAGTCGATAAATACCGCTCTCCGAAGCTTGGAAAGATGACCTAAAAATATTAGAACACATTTTAAAATTGAGTTTATGAAATAGCATATATATTGTTTCCAAATTGTCAGATATGGTCTGAAGGGGTATTAACAAAGACTTACAACAATGAGTTTTCCTGCATTTTCTGGCCTCTTTGCAACCTTTATCGCCGCAGCCGCAGCAGCACCAGACGAAATGCCGACCTACAAAAGGAAATGTAGTCACTTTTTGCGAAAACTGAGCATACCAAATTATCAGTAAAGGTTAATCAGGATCAAACACAATTTTAGTAACTGTGTGTGAAGATCTTGAAAGGAATACTAGAATACCAGCAGGCCCTCTTTTGAAGCAAGACTTTTCGCGGTTTCAATAGCTTCCTCACTTGATACCTTAAAACAACATAAATAAAATAGTTCAAAAACTTCAGTTGATTTCTTCCTTCTTTAATGTATTTACTTGTTTTGTTAGATTCTCAATGGAAGTGTTGAAGCATCCATGTCTGACTGTTTGGGTGAATTTTATAAAAACCGTGTTTGAAAAATGTTTTGTAAACTACTCAAATAGCATATTTTTACATATTAATAATTAAAATGTTAGATCTTTTTAAAAGTTACTCAAATAACATAATTATAATTCAATTATTTATTGAACTATAGTTTAATAGTTTATTGAACTAAAAAAAGTAAAAAAAAAACCAATAAATTCATTGAATATAAGAATGAAAAATAATCAAATAGTTCGATAAATTATTGAACTTGATCTAAAAAAAACAAATTCATTGAAAATACCCATGAGAAATAACAAAGTATACTTTAATTATTTATCGAATTATAATTATGTTATTTGAGTAATTTTTAAAAAGCTCTGACATTTTAGTAATTAATATGAAAAAACTATGTTATTTAAGATAAATTCTATTCTCTAAACATGTTTTCAATTGTTTTTTAATTTAAAAAATGTTTGGAAAGATAAGTTTTATTTTGTGTTTTCATTAACTTATCCTATATATTATCTTAAAACATCACATATTTAAATTAATTTATGCATAAATATATAGTTAATGACTATATATGAGAAATAAATATAAAAATAGTAAAGAAAACAACAAAATACCCTTTTAATAAGGGTAAATTGCAAATAACACCCCTATGGTTTAGGTCAAAATCATGAAGTTTAAAAATAGAAAAGCACACCTGTAATTTCAAATTATGCCAATAAGATTCATCATTTCCAACATTGTAAACTTTCTTTCAGCCATAACTTTTCATTTGAAATCCGACTTGGATGATTCAAGATATTTTGGAATTCTCATTCCGGGCTTTATATTATGGTCACTTAAAAACTTATAAATCATCAGTAAACAAACGGGTTAATAGCTTTAATCATACATAATATTTTGACAATAATAAACTCTCTAATTTATTAACAATTTTGAAGTTTTGAAGTGACCATAACGTAGAGCTTGAAATGAGAATTTCAAAATGTGTTGAATCATTCAAATCAAAGTTCAAACGAATAAGTTATGGCTAAAAAAAAATTTGCAACATTGAAGATGAGAGATCTTATTGACATAATTTGAAACTACATATATGATTTGTCATTTTTAAACTGCATGGCTATTCATGATTTTGATTGAAACCACAAATGTTTTATTTGAAATTTACCCTTCCCAAAAAAGTTTTTTCCATAAAAATTGTTCTTAAATTTTAAAAACAGCAAACTATTTAAAAACATGGTGCCCAAACATGCAAGCCATTTTAAACATTATGGAATTTTTTTCCGATTCTTTTTTAACTCTCAATATTTCAAAAATAAAACAAATACAAATAAAATCTAAGAGCTTAATTTTAAATGAATATGATATAATTAGAAAGTGATCATTATATAATACAAGAAAATATCTAAGCTTTTGTAGATTTCCAAACAAAATGATGTGTACTTTATTTAGATTTGTTACCATGATCACTTATGAAAGTATTGGTTTGATTTTTAATGTAACAAAACACGTTTGCATTATTAGAATTTCTTGTAAAATTAAAAAAACCTTGAAGAGATTTGACAAAACAAACTCGGAATAAAACTTAACTACTCATCAAGATTTCGTGATCCATCCCGCGCTAAACGCGTTTCTGGACTTACTTGAATAACTTCGTCAAGCAATTCGACGTCGAGAATTGAAGGGATGAGTCCAGTACCAAGTCCTTGGATGAGATGTTTGCCTTTCAATAGCCAAGATAATGTTAAGGGTCAGTACCAAGTCGTTGGATGAATTTCTCTTTTTTACCCAGTAAAAATTTATGAATGTTTAAATAAATTTCAAAGAATGAAATGAACAAAACAAGAATATAGAAAGGCAATTCAGGAACTGACCAGGTTGTCCTCCACTCAATACTGCACTTTCAACTGGTTCTATTCCATATACCTATAAATAAAATATTCGGAAAATTTACATAAATAGGGATTCACTTTGATAAATGATTGATTGACTATGATGTACCTATTGATTTAAGATAAATCAGTGATTGACTTAGATATTGATTGATAGTAAATCATGATAAATCACTGATTGACACGCTCGATTACTAAAAAGCACAAAGAAACCTTGATTGCTGGGTTCTGCTCCTTGAGGAACTTCCCAGCACCAGTTATTGTTCCTCCTGTCCCTATTCCAGCCACAAGTGCATCAACTTTTCCACCTGAATCTCTCCATATCTCTACCCCAGTTGTCTCATAGTGAATCTAATGAAATAAGATCAAATTATGATATAAATACCGATAGACACAAAAGTTTAAAATGTCTGGGTAAAGTAAATTTAATCTTTTTTATAATCTCAACACTTCTCCTCACGTGTGGGCTAGGATATTTGCACGAGGCCCAATCACGTAAAACATTAATAATTTTGGAAGAAATATAAGCAGAGGTTTGAACTGATCAAGACCTCGTTTTCTCTATTATCATGTTAAATTGTCAATAGACCTAAAAGCTTGACTGCTAGGCTAAGGTAATTAAATATAAAAATAAATTTGATCATTTATATATATTTTGAATAAAACTGAGAAAAAGAACCATTGATGCTTCATCAGAAGATCAAATTCCCCACAAAAAAATTACCATTGTATTGGAAGGATTTTCAAATTGCCTGAGAAAATAACCATTGGGTGTTGATTTTTCAAGATCTTCAGCCATCTCAAGAACAGCAGCAACACTCTTTTCAGGGTCTGTGATATGCAACTCAGCTCCTAAAGCAAGTAGAAGAATTCTTCTCTCAATACTGAAAGAAGCTGACATTAAAAGAATAAGTCTATAGCCTTTGATTGCTGCAATCCACGCCAGTCCAATGCCAGTGTTTCCAGCCGTAGTCTCAATGAGAACACTCTTTTGTCACACACACACAAAAAATTGTCAGTTCAATCATTTCGATACCCAATTCATCAAAGATGTGTAAAGCAATAATATCTAAGAAGTACGGATACAGATACGTCACACTTGTTTTTTACAATGACAA
The DNA here is from genome assembly GCA_028015215.1 of Gynostemma pentaphyllum. Lineage (NCBI taxonomy): Eukaryota > Viridiplantae > Streptophyta > Magnoliopsida > Cucurbitales > Cucurbitaceae > Gynostemma > Gynostemma pentaphyllum. The sequence continues at coordinate 55,433,757 of CM051351.1, read as the reverse complement.
CTTTTTTTATCCGTTTCTTCTTCACCACATCAGCACACTACCACGGTTTTCTAAAATGTTTCAAATGTACAACGTTGTGCTCATATGTTTTTAAAACTAGAATGACTTAAATATCTAACCTAAAAGTTAATATTATGATTATATTAAATATTATACATACAAATAAAATGAATTTTTATGTGTTTGCCATCAAATTCATCATTTTGTTAATATGGATAGGGGTAAAAATTAGTTCAATTCTCATATTACGTGAAACCGATTCGAATTGATCTAATGGAATCATTTAATTCGATTGAATATGAAGGTCATCGATTTGAGACCTGATTCATACATATTTGTATTCTTAAATGTATTAATTATGAAATTAATGTTTTTATTCTCGAAACTCTTATAAAAATAACTATTTTAAAATATAAAAAATATTATTAAAAAAATATGTTGAAATATCTGATCGAATCGTCAGATAATTTTTAAAACTAATGTAGTTTTTAAACATATTTGAAAAAACGTTGTATATTTGAAACACTTTAGTAAACTATGGTAGAGTATTGATGTGACACTTATGTAGCCTTACCTAATCCCTTTATTTTTTTACCACATCAACACACTCTAATGGTTTCCTAAAATGTTTCAAATACTAAATGTTTTAATAACATGTTTTAAAAACTACAATTATTTTAAAAATAGCCCAAATAAAATAATATGAGAGGCTTTTATGTATATAATTCTATCAACATGTAACATTTAATTAAAGAAATATTTGCAATAGTATGTGTTTCACGTTATATTAATCATAGGGAATTATTCATATAACTTTTTATTTTATCTAAGAGTTACTTGTTTAAAAATATATAATATACTTATTTATAAATATGTTCATAATTATTTATACATATCTAATTATTTTAATTATGGATATTTTCATAAATCTTACACAAAAATTTAGCCTTTTATATATCAGCAATTCTATTAAAATTATCAAAATGCACAAATAAAATATATATATATAGGCGTTCTATTTTTAATTTAATCATCATCTCTTCTAAATAGAATGCTTTTATATTAATTTAATTAAATCAAATAAATTTTATTTTTGAAATTGAAATCAAATCTCTAATGGTGTAAATAAATAAGTAAAAAGGTATAAAAGTCGCTTAATTATATAACAAAGATATAACACACTAAATTAAAATTAATAAATGAGACCAATAGTATTATAATGTAATAATCATCATAATTCATTATTTCCCCAATTCATATTAAAATGTAGATTAACCAATTTTTTTTATTATTATTTTATTTTTGAGGTAGATGATAGATATAAATTGTCAATAATTTAGAGGGTAGTTTTGTCTAAAAATGTTTCCCCAACTTCTTTGCTTTTTAAAAAAGTATAGATGTAATAGTATTTTTATATATTTTAATAATAAACAAAAATTAGTTTATGAAATTTATATTGAAAAAAGCAATGTATTACTTTTCTATTATATTTAATTTTTTGTTCATTAATTTCCAAATGAAACTAAATAAATAAAGATTTTATTTTTTTTATTCAAGTGTCCGACGCATGTCTTGTGTGCCCCGACACGTGTTCAATATGTTCCAATTAAGTGTCTGACACATGCTCAAGGTACTTAACCACTATTTGACACATATTCAACAAGTTTCAAAGTATCAAAATACATATCGGATATGGATACATCATCCAAATTGAAGTGTCAGTGCTTCATAAGACGTTTTGGGTGTCCACTATCGAATATCAAGTTCTATCAATTGGACAAACTAAATCATTTTGCATATGAAATTTTTTGTTGATTACCTTGCCTGGTGTTATAATCCCCTTATCCTCTGCATCTTGTATCATACTGAGTCCAATCCTGTATGCCAAAAGATTAAGAAGCAAATGCCATAAAAAAAAATCACAAACAATGCTTCTACTTCACAAGAAATAAAAATAAAATTTCTTTGGACTAATTACCTATCTTTGACGCTCGAACAAGGCTGCATTCCTTCGAGTTTGGCAGCGATCCGGGCAACGCAACCATCTACAACTTTGTTGAGATACACCATAGGGGTGTTGCCTATTAGCTGCAGGCCCCAAACAATCCATCAAAAAGCGAAAAAGAAGAAGAAGAACGATGGTCGAAACAGTGTAAATCAAGTGGAATGAAGAGTTAGAAGATGGAGTTTAAACAATAAACATCAATGCAGAGCGATATTACTTCAGTTGCATCACTTTTGATTGCAAACTTATTCTCCATGTCTCCAGTCATATTTGGTTCCAAAGAATGAAAAAAAAAATCCTACAAGTGAATATATAAGTCAAAAGGTGAGGAAGAACACAAAAAATAGATAATAACAAGAAGAGTATAACACAAGAACAAAGTGATGTATATATATGTTGAGAATCCCACATCGGAAAGATGATGGGACTCACAAAGTTTATAATCTCATTACCAATTGGTTTTGAGATGGATGCCCCTAATTATCAACAATATAACACACTGAGCAATAGAAATATTCCCGATAGCGCGAACACGAAGGCAATACATTCGAAACAACTAATGTTTGATATCGTACATGTTTGACATGGTTTTTAAAAGAGTGAAAAGTATTTTTAAACACATTATTAGTGTTTTTTCAAAATATCATATTGAAACTCAAAGCATCAACATAAAGCAAAATCATATGGAAAAACCTGAGAAATCAACAACTCCAGTGTTCAGAACCGTAAGGGAGATGGGGAAAATTCTTCAATATATAAAATTGTTGAGGAAAGCATCCCACAGAGAACAAAGGCAAAAAGACAAGCTTCTGGTTTTGGTTGTTGTCATATAATATATCTGGATCACATGGTTGGTGAGTCGGTGGTCTTATCCCAATTACATTAGAAATGTGATCCCAGTCCATTGAGATTATGCTTGGTGAGTCGGTGGTCTTATCCCAATTACATAAGAAATGTGATCCCAGTCCATTGAGATTCTTTCTTTTCGAGAAATTATTGGAAGAGATTGAAATAATATGGCCTTTCTTTCTTAAATAATTAAATTTAAATTTTTAATAGAAGAGAAATAGACGATTATATAGATCCAATAATTTATTTTATAGTAGGGAGGCACGTTCTCCGCCGACCATTTCACCCGCCACTCTTATAATTACATATTAAAAATTTGCTTCAATCAAACACGTTTATCAAATCAGCCGTTAACGTGAAAAGCAAAAGTATAAATAAATAATTAAAAAAAACTTGTTTAAAGCAAAGCCCATAATTGCCACAGTGAAGATTAATTAAAGGAAGTAATAAAAAAAAAAAAACACGCGCACACACGTTTCTAAATAGCTGGTTCCGCGATAATTTATATATAATATTCCTATTTCTATCATTTATTATTTTTATTTCAATAAAACCAAAAATAATAATAAAAAGGGTTAAAGACATGAATGACTTCTGCAGTTTTTCAATTTACACCCTCACACTCTTAATTTGAAAATTTTCACCCTTACACTATCAAAAGTCATCAAATATTAACTCTTCCATTAAAATTAACAATAACCATATTTTTTTAATTTTTTTATGCATAATATTCTAATTCTTAACTAACCATACAAAAAAATCTTTCACCATTCTCTTTAACTTTTAATCTTGTTAATTTATCCTCTCTCCTACTGCTTCTAATTCTTCTTATGCAAAATTCAAGAATCAAGATGATTTTCCTCACATATCACCCCCCTTTTATGAATCTTATTCCTCGTCAAGTGCATCAGAGAAACCCCATTCACGAAGCCAATTTTTCCCAGTAGTTTGTGTGAACACCTAATCGTCTTAATATCTAAAATACCTGACAAAAAACAAAAAACCAATCTTCATCCCTAAAATACCAAGATTGTAGTTCATTTTCTTCTAGTTTGGCACCACCACAAACTTAATCTTTAATTAAGGTGTCATCTAATCCTCCTTGATCTTTAGAATTGAAAGGATTAAGGCTTTCTGGATCTTTAGAATTGAAGTTTTTTTTTTTTTTTTTTTTTTTTTTTTTTGGGTTTAATGTATTGAATTTGTTTTGGTAATAAATTGAAGGGAAAAAAAATATAAATGACACTATTTTCTTTCCTCTTTTCATCAATAGCTATGTTTTTTCTTTTTTTAATTAATAGTCACATGCCCCAACTAAAAATACTAAATTACCCCTACTCATCAAATCACCGCTTCTCTCTTTCCCTTTTCCTTCTCTCATTCTCTCACGTTCCCCCCCCTTTTTTTTTAAACCAATTCAGATTTCCCTTCCCCTCTCTATCTATTTTTTTTATTTTCTTTTTATTTCTTTCTACATCACCATTTCCATCTCTCTCTCTCCCTTATTCCCTCATTCCACCATTTTTATCCATCTCCCCCTCTCATTTCTTATCTTACAAAACCCACCATTTTTAAGATTTGGTAAGTATACTCACTCTCTTTCTCTTCATCTATTTTGATTCTCTATTTTCGTATTTTTTCACCATTTTTCAATTTTATATTTGAAGAAAATCGAAATCTTTTTTCATTTCCATCAATTTTTGTCTTAATATATCTCAGATCTATGTTTTTTTTTATTGAAGATTCAAAACAAGAAAATATAGATCTGGGAACAAAATTGGTGTTTTTTTTTTTTTTTTTCATAAACCCTTATATTCGGCACGAATCTTGAAGCTTAAATAGCATGGAACTAACAAAAGGTTTGTTCTTTTTATTGTTGAAATCATTTCCTCCATATTTCTAAAATTTTCCTCACGTTGTCACCATTTTCTGGATTTTTTCGTTCTTAGATGATTATTGTAATATAAGTAAATTTGTTGAAGTGTACTGTAATATACGTTATATACGTATGTTTGTTTTGCTAGAAGTACAATATGTAATACACGTAATATACATAACATTCGCAAGATACATAATTTTTTGTTTTCAAATTCGTTGTCAATTTGATAAATATATATTATGTACACAAGGCTCTAATAGTCATCCTTTGTCTATTCGCAGTGCACTATTATGTATATCAAGCTTTGTTCGTAATGTTATGTGTCCATATTATGTATATTATGCATACGGGTCTTAATAATCATAATATGACATGATTCACAGTGTACTGATAAGATGTCATGCATATTATATGTATATTATGAATATGAGGACTAATAACCATAATATGAAATGATTCGCAGTGTACTGAATAAGATGATATGTATATTATGTATATGTGTCCTAATAGCTGTAACGTCCCATTATTTTTGTGATAAAAATAAGTTATTTATTTTATTTTTAAATGAAGTAATTAAAGTTTATTTTAGACTCGGTAATTTAGAATTTAGTAGTTTATTTCGGTTTAAGTCCTTTTAATTGCTTTATTAGTTTAAATAAGTTATGGTGGTATTAATAATTATTAACAGGCCAATCAATAATTATTAATCACCATTGGGATAGTTTAAGAACTTCGGGTTTCGTTTTATAAGTCAAAAGTCATTCAAGGATGCAACTGTCATTTCCAAAGTTCTTAAAAATATTAATTCACTATTCATATTCTTCTTTAAATTGCCTTTAACTAAAAGTTGGACCATTTTGCTCATCCTTTTTCTCTCTTTGGCGTGAGCATCAAAGGGATTGGGGGGATTTTCGGGTTTTGTTCAATTCTCGACGGATCGGCTCGATTTTGGTTGCATCGGAAAGCCATCGAGTCTAGGATTCATTTCCACCCAACCATCGTGCCTTCCACCCGTGATCTACAGACTTCTTGGTAAGTTAAACTTCAAACCCTAAGCTCCAATAGTGTTTTAATGGAGTTTTCTCTTTGATTCTTCAATTTTTTGCCGAGGAACTCAATGGTTTTAAGTACGGGAGTTGTTTTAAGTGTTTTTGAAAACTTTCCCTAAACCCTAAAACCGAGTTTCAATCGAAACCCTTCCCGTTTGAAATTTACCTTTCGGGGTTTGAATATGGGTTATTTATTATTGATTATATTATTATTGTAATTCAATTCAGGAAATTACACATTGTCCAAAAACCCGGTTTATCGTTACCCATTGAAAACCGGAAATTCCAAGGTACTTGAAATCAATCCAAAACACCTCTAAATTGCCTAAAAGCCGAAAAACCAAACTCGAGGCCTGTTTTTCCTTGCTTGGCCGAGAGCACCCTTTGGGGATACTCGGGGTTTTTCGACGTTTTATACTTTTAGTTGTCAATCAATCGATGTATGTTTAATTATTAATTGTTAGATGTAATTATTTGTAGGTGTTTATTGATTCTTTGCTTGACCACTCTTCCGGAGGTTTGGAGCGAAACCACATCTACCAAGGTGAGAATAAATAGGATTTAAAGTAACTTTATAAACCGAATAAGTAGAATGATTTGTAGGATCGGAAGTCGATTTTTAGGTTTGAATCCAAAAGGATATAAGAAAATGAGCTAACTTATTAGATTTGGGAGTTAGTTTTGATCTCGAGTTGAGAGATTTCATAAGTGTTTCAAAGGAAACATTGAACTCTAAAAAATTCTAAGTTTAGGTTAGTTTTGATGCCTAAGGATGACTGTTCGGAAGTTGAAGGTTTCAAGTTTAATGGACTTAATAAGAAACTTGATTTGGAAACTTAAGGTACTATTAGGAGAATTAGAATTCTCTTGAATTGGAGACTTTAAGATTAAAGTTAGTAAGTAAGTTTCTGAAAAACCGTTGATTTGATTTACTTATTGTTTTCCTTATCAGAAGTTGCTACCTTCTTATTATATTTAAGAGTGAAATACTTAATTCAATTACCTTTTATGTTCTTTAGTTTACCTCGAAAGTTTACATTTATTTACTCGTACTTGAAAGCCTATTCATATCATATCATATCATATTGCATAATCAAATTAGGAGGAATAATGAGGCATGCTAAGGACTGCGGGACTTAGTATTGTCTGGTATTATTCGTTTTATATTTCTGTATATGTACATGAGGAATGCTAAAGGACTGCAGGACTTTGCATGATCGAAGGATGGATAGTGAGATAATGATAGAACTATGTGAATTCACATTATCTGGTATTATCCATAATTATTGTGATACATATACGAGGATACAGGGGTGTATAGAACCTTATATTTAATGAGTGAGATAATGAGCTAATGTATTGTCCGCGGGACTTTGTTACCTGACATTATTCACTAGAGGTGGGAAGATATTGGTGTTGTAAGGGTCGAGAGCCGTATACACTTGATGAGCAAGATAATGGAGTATTGATGGACTGCGGGACTTCAATATCGTTCATTATAAGCAATTTGAATGTTATATTGATATCAAGATGGTGTATTCTTTATACTCACTTTACGAATGAATGATTAATTATTAGACTTCATATGTTAACATTATCACATTTATCTTAAAATGTGATTGTTGGGCATGTTAAGTCCGAACGAGATTAACCTTATTTGATTAAACATAAAAGAAGGGTAAATTGTATATTTACTATGAACCATCAAATGTATGACCCCGAAGGAAATGTATGATTTGGAATCATTCTTCTAAACTTTAGAAGTTTTAGTAAAGCATAAGCAAATTGAAATTGGACACAAATCAGAATGCGGGTTTGGGGTCTATCTTTACTTTTTATTCTGTCTATTCTCATTGGGCTTTGTTGTTAGCTCATGATATTACAAACATTTTCAGGTAATGCTCGTGCTAGAGGTCGTGGGAGAGGAGCTGGTGCTGTATGATTGTAGAATGATAACCTCATGATGGACTAATTGTATTTAAAGTCTATGGACTTAGTTTTTGTGAATTTTATACATTTTTTTGGATTTGTATATTTGTATATAGCTCTTAAGAGCTTTTAGTCTTTACTTTTATGATTATAACTCTTTTGAACTCCTGGATAGGAACTTAATGTTCCTTGTGTTTTTAGATTTCAGAATTTAAGATGTAAACAGATTTTGGCTAGCCAACTTTCAAACATAACCATGCCATTTTTCTTAAAATATAAAAACTTCCGCTGTGTTTTATAATTAAATGAATTTAAAAGAGTCGGGTCGTCACAGTAACCATTCTCTGTCTGTTTTTGCACTGCACTGTTATGTGTTCATACCAAGTTGTTATGTATTGTACTGTTATGTGCACATATCAAGTATATCACGTATATTAATATACAATGTAAATTATATATTGGTTTTAAAGTTTGTTAAAACGACATGTATATCATGTATATTATGCATAGTCAATAGCATCCTTGTTTGTGTTTGCAAAATAGTGTTTATGTATCCATATTAAGTAGTTTTTGTGTGTGTAGTGTTATGTGTCTATATAAGTATATTTTGTATATTAAGTATTGTGTAAATTATATATTGATTTAAAGTTTTTTTACATTTTTTGTTTTTAATGCAGATAAAATGACGTGTATATTACGCATATCTTCCTTTTCCCTCAAATTTCATTGCAAAGTGGAGGACGATATACCAGATATATAAAACCTTACATAGAAATCGGAGAGAATGTACGAAATTCAATTAAAATCAAACATAAAAATGATGATATACGGAATATACCAATAAAACTAAGAATATTATAGTGAAATACAAAAATAAATCAAAAAGAAATTTAAAAAAAAAAGATAAACAAATGAATATTGGAAAGAAAAAAGAAAAGAAATAAATGAGAGATAATAAATTAGGGGGAAAATGAATTTCAAATTTTATAAAATAAAAAAAAAAGAGAAAATAATAAAAATAATTGTTTTCATGCATTGGGAAGGAAAAAGTCAGAAATGTCAGATATGTCAGAATATACACAGTATACGGGAGGGGCAAAATGAGAATGAACAGTATACAAAGTGGTTGTTTTTATTAGTTTTAAAAAAAAGTGTCATCTTGATAAAACCCCACTAAAAGGTGGCTATTTTGATTCTTACCCCTAAATTGAATCTAGGTCTCATAGGAAAATGTGTAATTGGTTTTAATATAAAACTTAATCTCACACAAAGGTATAGAAAGGAAGAGATTGTGAGTATAGAGTTTGAAATTGGTTTCATTAAATCTGATTGTTTTTTTTAGAATAAAAGATTTTCTATATAATCATTGACCAATGATTCTCTTGCGAGATGAGTGAAATCATGAAGTAGGTAAGACTAAGAGGAATTTGTGTGAAATTAGCAGAACTTTTATTTTAAGACCGCGATGGAAAACGGAGAAGACATGAAAGGGGAAAGATTTTTGGATGGTTAAATTCTAATTTGGGTTAGAATATTATGAATAAAAAAATAAAAAAACATGGGTGGCTGTTAATTTGGATGGAAAAGTTAACATTGATGGTTTTTAAAAGTGCAGGGGTGAAAATTTTCAAATTAGAAGTGTAGGGGAGTAAATTGAAAAATGCTTAAAGTGCAAGGGTCCTTCATGCGTTTAACCCTAATAAAAATAGAATATTTATCTAAAATAGAAATTGCCTTGAATGGTATATTTCAAACGAGGAGTAAAATGTCGATGTCAACGGAAATGGTTCAAATTAACAGAAATATCGATGTCGATGGACATTCCCGGAAAAATCACGGAAACGATAAAAATATAGGTTACTTTTTTGACTTTATGAATAAAAATTTAACAATAGTTTAATTAAGTCATAATATATCATAGAGGATAAAATCACCTCATAAGATAGGCAGGCCCAAAACTCCAATGAACTAAGTCCAGGATGGAAAAGATGAAGAGGCCCACCACGACGAACGCAGAAGACCCATCAAACGCCCCAAAAGCTGAGTCATCACGGTCGAGTCTATTCGCCCATATGAGCCCTTGCCCAACTTAAACTCATAGAGGTGGACAGTTTTAGCCGAGGTCCGGGGAGAGTACAGTAGAGTACATCCCATATCTAACAACTCATCGAGTATATTTCATATTAAGATTATGGAAAAAAAAAACATTATCTTCTCCAGATATTATTTTTCAAATATTATGGAAGCTCATCAGCTTCAGGCCCATCGAGTTGGCTATAAAATGTATTCAAAACCTAATAAAACGGGTAATGCAATTTTCATAAGTGAACCTTCTTAATTCTTTTCTACTTCCTGCCTCCAAATTTACTGACTTGATCATCGAAGACAGTTTGGCAGGCACCACATCGACGTCTTCTTACCCGTTGATTGCAGGAATTCAAGGAGTGAAAAAGATGATTGCACATGAGTCGTACGTGATCGACCGTAGCAAAAAATAACCACTACAGTTTAGCGCCCACAGTGGGGCCTCGTAAAACATGTTCACGCAGGCCTTACCAGTGCAAATCGAATGGAAGAAACGTGAAAAACAAGAGAAGTAAAACAACTCCTCACTAATGAGAATTATGCCGATGATCAGAATAACGTCAAGGCAGACGAAGACATGAAGAAGCCAATAGTGAAAACGAACAACTGGTGATAACATCGCAAGAAACTTCTAAAGTATACCTTCAGTTCTTGGAATTGATCCATCTCAACCTTCGAGAACCGAAGACACTTCAAATGTCTCAGGTAACTTAAATTTTGATTTATCTCTTAGTCCCATACAAGAACCTTCTAATCTTGACATCCCTATAGCTATTAGGAAGGGAACACGTATTCGTACTAGAATCCCAAATATCACATTGCAAATTACTCCTCTTATGAAAAACTCTTCTCACAACCATAGAACTTTTACATAAAAAATTTCACATATGTTTGTCTCTAGAAACATCTAGCAAGAAATTGATGACCTGAATTGGAAGAGATCAATGCTCTTGAAAAAAACGGGTACTTGAGAATTGGTGGATTTTCCAAAAGAAAAGTATACAATAGGGCACAAGTGGGTTTTTATAGTAAAGTGTAAAGCAGATGGAAGTGTAGAGAGATATAAGGCGAGACTTGTAGCTAGAGGGTTAACCCAAACTTATAGAATTTATTATCAAGAGACCTTTGCTCCAATGGATAAAATAAACTCAATTAGAATACTTTTGTCAGTAGCGATCAATTATAATTGGCCATCAATTAGATGTAAAAAAATAACGCTTTTTTAAATGGTGATCTCATGGAGGAAGTTTATATGAATATGTTAGCTTTATGGACTTCAATCATACCTAATATTTTGATGATAGCAAACCAAATTTATACTAATGGTTTCGAAGTTTTTATGTGTCTATCTTGTAGAGCTTGAAATAAGGATTCCAACGCAATTTGAATCGCTTAAATCGGAGTTTAAAAGCAGAAGTTATGGACAAAAGAAGTCTAAAGGCAAATACATAATTCGGGATGACATCATCACATGACATGGACAAAAAGAGCGAACAAAAAACTAACACGTGGCAAAATAAATGAGGTGTCAAAGTCAATGGTCAAACATTGATGATGTGGCAGCTGACGTGGCATCCCAAATGGTAATTTTTTCTGATGTGGCGTTAAAGAACCAACCATATGGTGACATGTGGACAAAGGCGCTGATGAGACATTGACCGGACGTATGATGGCGGATGCTGACGTAATAAATCTGGACGAAAAGGGATATGACATGTGGCGACAACTTTAAATTAAAAAAAAGGAGAAGGCTAGTAGGCTGCAGGTGAGCAACGACGCGCCGGTACGCCCGTGTAGTGCACGCGCCAGACGCTGCAACGCGAGTACCAAGTGTTTCCGTAGTTGCGCACTTGGGCGAATAAGGATCTGATGAACTTGAATTTATATTTCCCCTCTTTGGTCAAATTTTACCCGATTTTCTTCTATTTTTTCAGCCATTTGATCAAATTAACTTAATCAATGGTCCACATATGATCTGAAGCAAAAACATGAATTTTGCTATCTTTAAACCCTATTTTCATATCTAAAACATCACCTAATGCTCTAAAACCTGCTCCAACTTGCTATCGAAAATTCCCAAGAGCTCTATTCTTCAATTCTCTCCTTCCATCTCATTTTGTTCATTATTTTTGAAAGAGATTTAATTGTGTGAGGAATTTGAAAACTTTCTAACGGTACAAACTTTGTGTATCTCCTATTTGAAAGGATTTGTGAGGATTTTTATTTTTAATTTTCATTGGGAGTTGTATTAAGGTGTGGGAATACCTTGGGTGTGAAAAAGAATTTGGTTAGATCCTGACTCAGTAAAAAGGATCGGGGTTTTCTCTTTTTCCTATTGAAATTAAAGAGGGAGATTGTACCGATTTGATTCACACCTGCAAGAGAATGGGCGATAGTAAAAAATCTTAAGGACGAGCCTTATGGGGTTAACGTAGGCTTGTCGGACCACTACAAAAAATTTTGATGTCTTCTTTCTCTTAAACTTTTTAATTCCGCACGTTTTACTTTATTAATTGTGATTGTTGGTTGTGTCTTCGATTAATTTTTTGCATTAATCTTGACTAGAATTATATTTTCGGTTTGATTGGTTTTTAAATTTGCAACTTGATCGATATAATTATTAATAATTTGCTTGATCGGTTTAAAAAACTTTATTGTTCTAAAATTTTATTTTTAAATTTATAATTTTTTTAAATCAACCCTATTCACCCCCCTCCCCCTCTAGTGTTGCCATTCGGTCCTACAATTGGTATCAGAGGAGGTGCTCAAACGTTTAGAAAACACTTTTGTTAAAAATATTTTTTTCGTCGTTTTAAGTGAAAAATATTTTTTGTTAATTTTCAATTCTGATTTTTTATTTTATTTTTGAGAAAAGTTGTGGAAAATATTTTTATTTGAATTTGAATTTTTGATACTTAATTATTTTGAGCAATGGCAAATATCGGTGCTAACGGTTTTTCTAAGGGTCAGTCTACTAATAGGCCACAATATTTTGATGGAAATAACTAGTCTTATTGGAAAACTAGGATGATGATTTATTTAATATTTGTGGATTATAATTTATGGGAAATTGTTTCTAAGGGTACTATAATTCCAACTAAGAAAGTAGAAAATGAAGTTGTGCCTAAGCGTGGAAATTAGTTCAATGAGGAAGATAAGAAAAAAATGTCCTTCAATGCTAGAGCTATAAATTATTTGTACAGTGCTTTATATCCTAGTGAATTTAATAGAGTGTCTGCATGTAATACTGCAAAAGAAATTTGGGACAAACATGAAGTTACGCATGAAGGAACAAATCAAGTTAAAAAATTTAAAATTAGCATGCTTGTACATAATTATGAACTCATTAAAGTCGAGCCTAATGAATCTATTGCTGAGATATTTACCAGGTTCACAAGCATCATAAACTCATTGAAAAGTTTGGGAAATGAATACACTACTTCAGAGAATGTGAGAAAGATTCTCAGGTCACAACCTAAAGCATGGGAAAGCTAAAGTGACGGCTATACAGAAAGAAAAAGATCTTACTCAATTGCGTTTGAAAGAGCTTATTGGTTCACTCATGACACACGAGATAATTATGAAGAAAAATATGGAAGATGACACTAAAAAAAAGAAAAGCTTAGCATTAAAGTCAACATCCCTTAAAAAAAAACTTAGATGACGATATAAAGCTGAATGAAGAAGAAATGGCATATCTCACAAGGAAATTTAAGAATCATTTCAGAAAGAGAAATTTTGCATGAAATACAACAATCAGAAATTCAAAGGTGAAAAGAGAAACAGGCATAACACCATATGCTATGAGTACAAGAAACCAGGACATGTGAAGTATGATAGTCCACAATTAAAATCATCATCAAAGAAAATAAGAAAAAAAACAATGAAAGCTACTTGGGATGAAAGTAATGTTGGGATAAACATCGATTCAATCAAAGACAAATTATCCCTCTCTTGTGTGAATCTAATAGGAAACAATAATAAGAATAATAGCAAAACAATAAAATGACACTAAGAATTTTACGTGGAAAAACCCTCCAATGTAAAGTGTAAAAAAACCACGGACCGTAGTCACAAACCCCCCACTATAATTACAACAAGTCGTCTCTAGATAATACTAGAGGCATACAGCATCAACATCAAAATAAAGAGTAATCTTGGCAAACAATGAATGAGAACCTTAGAGAAACCTCACTTAGAAAAGTGGCACACTTCTACTCAATACAATTTGATGTCAAAAGACTCGAAATCTGATCTCCACTATCCAGATTGAAGTACCTTGCCTTGGAAACATGCTCACCAAATTTCAGCTCAATCCAACGGTAACCAAACTTTAAAATTGGTTTTTGAAATTCTGAGGCGGGATTGCACTTTTCTCCAAAAACTCTCAATTTCTCTCTCTCGGCTACTTCTCTCTTCTTTTCTCCGGCTATGCCTTTTTGTCCATTTTTCCCTTTTCTAAATAATGAAGCCTTATTGGGCTTGGGCTTTTGGTTCCTCCACTTGAGGAAATAAGCCCAACGAATCTACCCTTTCAGCTATGTAGAGGAACTTGCCATTCCAGCAGCAGAATGGCAAAACTCAAGCTTCTCCCTCGGTAACAACTTTGTCAACATGTCAGAACCATTATCATCAATGTGTATCTTCTCAAGTTCAAACAAATTGTCATTGAGAGCATCTCTCATCCAATGATATTTAACATCGATATGCTTAGTTCTTCTATGAAAGGTGGAATTCTTACCAAGGTGAATGACACTCTGACTATCACAGAAAACCACATAACGTTGTTGTTTGAAACAAAGATCTTGTACAAAGCACTTTATTCACAAAAACTCCTTACACGCTTCTGGTGCTGCAGTATATTCTACTTCAGTTGTAGAAAGTGCTACACTTTTCTGCAACCTAGACTGCCATGACATAGCTCCCCCAAAAAAGGTCATCATATAGCCTGAAGTAGATTTTATGTCATCTACATCCCTTACCATATCAGAATCAGTATAGTCAACAAGTATCAATTTCCCATTCCCAAAATCGAGCTTCAAACTGGAGGTAATACGCAAATATCTCATGATCCACTTAACTGCCTCCCAATGATCTCTCCATGGATTAGATAGGAAACGACTGACAACACCAACTGCATAAGCTAAATTTGGTCTACATACCATGGGATACATCAAGCTCCCAACTGCGAAAGCATATGGAACTTGTCTCGTGTTTTCCTTCTCTTTATCTGTAGAAGGGCTCTGCTTACTACTTAGCTTAAAGTGGTTAGTTCTCCTTTATCTAGTCAATATATTCCTGTTTACCCTCACTACGTGACTAGATAAAGGAGAACTAACCACTTTAGCTTTACTCATATGAAAGCTTTCAAGCACTATTTCAATATATTTCTCATGTGACATACACAATTTCTTGGATGCTCTATCTCACTCAATACGGATCCCAATAATCTGCTAAGCTGGCTCCAAATCCTTCATGGCAAAGGATTTGCTCAACTGTTTCTTCAACCTATCAATTCTTTAAACATTCCTTCCAACAATCAATGTCATCCACATAAGGTAATAATATAACAAAATCATCATTAGAAAATTTATGAATCGAAAGTAGTCTTCTTATAGATTTTCTCCCCCATAACTGACTCAAACTTCTTTTACCACTATCTCGATGATTGTTTCAACCCATAGAGACTTTTCTTCAACTTGCAAACATATTCCTGTTTACCCTCACTATGAAACTCTCTGGTTGTTCCATATAGATATATGTATCTAGATCCCAATGAAGGAATGCGGTTTTGAAATCCATCTTTTCAATCTCTAGATCAAGACTAGCTGCCAAACCCAAAACCACTCAAATAGAAGACATTAACACAACAAGAGCAAATATCTCATTAAATCAATGCCTTTCTATTGACTGAACCCTTTTACAACCAATCTAGCTTTGTATCGTGGCTGTGAAGAATGTTGTTCTTACTTCACTCTGTAAACCCACTTATTTTTAAAATCTCTCTTTCTTTTCGGCAACTCGACATGCTCAAAAAGTGTGATTTTCATGCAATGACTTCATCTCATCTTCCATTGCATCAACCCAATCTCTTTTGTACTCATCATCAATAGCTTCTTCATAACTTTCAGGTTCTCCCCCATCAGTTAACAACACATAATCATAAATAGTATACCGCCTGGAAGGATATTTATCACTCACACTAACCTTCTAACTGGAACATCTGGTGGGATTACTACAGTTAGAGACTGCTCTATACCTGATCATCCACTTTTGTTTTTGTAGGAGCTTCATAATCACCTGTATCAAAATATTGATCAATATGCATTTCATATTCAACTTGAGTAGGAAGTTGTGTGAAAGAAATATGATCTAAATAAATCAAATCATCATTCTATTGAAACTCAACTTTATCAGTCTTCTCAATGTCATGTATTGTTTGGTCTTCTTCAAATACAACATCCCGACTTCTAACAACCTTTTTGTGCACGGGATCATAAAGCTTATAACCAAACTTATCTTGGCCAAAGAAAATAAATACACATGATCTTGTTTTGGTGTCAAGTTTAGATCTCTCATATATAGGAATATGAACAAATACTTTACGACCAAAAACATGCAAATGGTTATAAGAAATCTCTTTCCCTGATCAAATTCTATTTGGCAGTTCATTTCCTAAAGGAACATACAGTGATAGATTAAAAGCATGTATAATTGTACTCAAAGCTTCATCCCAAAACAATATTGGCAACTTTGACTGTGACAACAAACATCTCACTCTTTCAACCAGTGTTCGATTCATTCTCTCTGCTAACCCGTTCCACTGAGGAGTCTTAGGAGGTGTCTTTTGATGTCGAATGCCATAAATGTTACGAATGGTGTCCTGGAACTTGTAATTATTTAATAAAGATAATTTATTTCGAATAAGTTAAATAAATGAATATAAGTTCTTTCTATTATCTATATTGATTCAATTGACTATATTAGGAATATATGGAAATATATTAATATCAAAATTTAAATAGTAAAACCCTAAGTTACTCTTATGAAATCAAGACTAAGTATGTGAGTCATACGAGAGGATTAAAGTCGAGATAAGTAACATAAAGTGTCTACAGTAAATGGATAACGTTTGGGAACATTATAATGGTAACATTGTTGATAGCTTGCCATTTTGTTTATAGACAAATGATCTAATCCTGATCATTCATGTGGGTGACATGAAATGGAATTATCACATGCAATGTTCATTGTATAAGACAGGACCACGATGTTTGATCAAATTTCTCATTAGTACCGTTTATGAGAAAAGATCAAAGATCAAACTATGTTTATCAACCGTGATAAATCTCAATCTTGAGTGAAATGTGGACTCCTATTCATGGAGTTATGTTCCTTGATTCATATGGTTGAGAGCGATCTTATATGAACGCTCAATACGCTCCTGTTTTGGGAACATAACAAGATAGAAGCTGGAACACATTTACATGAGATGAGATTGACAACTTTCCTATAAATTAACGGTATCAGTGCGATACATAAATATTTAGGAACGTTAGAAAACTCTCTTGATGTACTGATTCGAGACATGAATAAGTGGCACTACGACTTCTATTGATCACAGAAGTACTTTATCTCTAGTTCGACTATTAGATAATGTTCTTGGAGAATTAGCGGGAACACAAGGATAAAGTGTTAATTACAGGGGCAAAACAGTAAACATAATCCGCCTGTAAATATGAGGGTTCCATGTGAAGGATATATCACAGTTATAAATAAAAGATATACTAAATGGATATAACTCATCTATAGTGAGGAGAGTTCAACTATGAATCTATAGGGTAATCATTCATAGTTAGAAAATAAGTAATTGACTGATTATGAGGTAATCACTCAATTGACTAATTATTAAGCCCATGATTTATAGGTCCATCGGGTCCCTATGCTAGCCCAAATATGGTTGTAGCAAAATTAAGTTATTAATTTAACTTAGGAAGAACAAATAGTTTAAGTAATTGATTTTACTCAAAATTAGGCAATATTAATTATTTGATTAATGAAATTATTTAAATAAAAATTAATACTAATATTAATAATATTGATACAATATTAATTTTTTAAATAAAGAGTTTATTTAAATGGAAATTAATATAACATTATCAATTATAATATTTTAAGGCAAAAATTAATTGTTTATATAAATAAATTATTTAAACGTGAATTAATGTTAATATAATTAATTTTTTATAATGAGTTTATTTAAATGAAAATTAATAATTAATATTATTAATTAAATAATAAGTTTATTTAATTTAATAATTAATATTAGAGAGAATTAAATAAAATTGGTTTTAGAAATAAATTAGTTTTGGCCTAAAATAATTATTTAATTGGATCGGATCCAATGGTGATTAGTATATTAATTTTTGGCTAAATTTATTTAATTAGAAATTATTATTTGAATTTTGTTAATTTTAAATACATAATTATTAAAGAAAAGTAAATAAATAGTATATAAATTAAAAATATATAAAACTTACCTTTGCAATTTGACGGCAGCGTGCATGCGGCTGGAAAGGTGAGTTTTACATGTTATTTTTATTATAGATTTTATTTATCTTTTATATAATTTAATAGTTAGGAAATAAATAACTTTAATAAGATTAGATATCCTATTTTTCTATAAATATGATCATTGGGTTCATATTTTGTACTCTTCTCACTTTAGAAAAGTGAAAATTCTCTCTTTAATTTTTGCCCCATTGCCGATTTTCAATATATAAAAATTTAAAAAAAAAATCTTCTTTTGTTCTTCCGTTCTATTCTCACAAGTTGGTTTTGCTTTCGATTAGGATATAGCATAGAAGATCTGATATAGAGGGTTTGGTGTTGTAAAAAAACCTCCAACCAATTCTTCATAATTTACTCAATGTAAGTAAAAGGGTTTTAATTTTCTAAAAACTAGCATGAATCTATATGTTTTTGTCACAATTGGATGATATTAATAGATCCTAAATTAAGTGTTAATTGTTTATTAAATAAAATTCCGCTAATTTAGTAAAGTAATATCCCTTCAATATGACGCATACAATAGTCATCAAAAGGACAACAATACTCACCTACATTATCAGACCTGATGTATTTCAATTTAACTCAAGTTTCTCTATCAACAAGTGCATGAAACTGTTTGAACGCATCCAATACCTGATCTTTTGACTTTAAGGTATAAACCCAAGTATTTCTTGAATGATCATCTATAAATGTCACAAAATATAGAGAAACCATCAAGTGTCCTTATTTTCATAAGACCACACACATTAGAATAAACTAGATCAAGTTTACCTAGCTTCCTTGAATTTTGATGAGATGTCTTGAAGGCAACTCTGGTTTGTTTCCCTGCCAAGCAATGTGCACACCTCTTTAAATGTGAATTCTTTACATTAGAAAGCTGATTTTTCTTGGCCAAATGCATCAAACCCTTCTCACTCATATGACTAAGCCTATTATGCCACAACTCTATTGCATCATCACTACCAACTGTATTGGTAGTGGAAATTTTCACCCTTGCTTGCATTGTAGAAACCGTATTTTGTCCGGCTCAATTTCATTAAGAAAGTTTAATTTCAGTGAAGATAAGTTTAATTCATAATTAATTTTAAATGATAAATTGAATTTTGATTTTAAAATTTAATTTTTAACTAAACTTTTCATGGTTTTAAAAAAAGAATTTTTCTTATTTAAAATTGGTAGATTGTTAATAAATACATAAAAGACATCAAGTACAATTTTGGTTAAAAATCATTTGAAAATCTCATTTAAGTTGATTGGAAAGCAATTTTGGAAGGAGTAAATTTTGCTAGTAATTTGGGCTAATTTGTGACGAGGTAAGTTGATTGATTGGTTTATTTTCGAAATAATTGACAAATCAAATGATTGTTTCCTTATTTACTACGTTGAATTAGTCCTTAAATAAGTCATATTTTAGACCTAAAAGAAGGAGACCATCGGATGTCACCTCATCGCCTCCTAACGATCTCACAACATCACCTCACCAATTCACCACCCTCATCAGTCACGATCTCACCATCGGATAACCACCTCACCCTTACCATCATCACCTCTCAATTCTCTTCCTCCTAATTATTTCCTTTCTTCCTCACCACCCTCAGCACCTCACGACGGTGTGACCTCTTCTCTCGGCCTTTTAACCTCTCTGCAGCGGCAACCCTAGTGGTCTCATGATTTGTAGATAAAAATCACCGCTTAACAATTTCTTAAGAAGAAAAACGAAGGATCAGGTAATGTTATTATATATATATATATATATATATATATATATATATATATATATGTAGATCTCAATCCATATTGATATAATACTTTTGCTTCTTCCAGAAAGTTGTATGTCAAAAAAAATTGTGTTTCCTTCTTAATAAAATATATTATTTAGAAAAGATCAAAAAAATAATTTCCCATATCTTATTATTGTTTCAGATTTATATTGGAAAAAATTAGAAATTGGATTTTTATATGTATATGTGCTTTATCTTCCATTTATGTTTTATTTATATAAAATCATCTTATCCCAGTGGCTTTAATTTGGTTATATGTATATATAAAACTAATCCTGATGTTTTAGACTCTTTAAATTTTCTATTTATTTGAAATTTCAATATTATGTTTAAAATATAGCATATTTATGTCAAAAGATGCACGGTGGATTTTGAAATAATTGGTTTTTCTTTATAATTGAGTCTATGTAAATGTAATCCCAATTTTGTAAATTTTTAAATAGAAGCAGTTATATTTTTTATCGTTACTCTGTAAACCTTTTTTTTTAATAAATAAATCCATGTTTATTTCAGTGTAAGATTCATATTATAAGATAAAATTAAAAAAAAAATCTTTTATATCATAAAAATTAATTAGGAACAAAGTATTGTATTTGTTAGAATCTCGATAAGTGTGTGAAAATCATCACGTATGTGAATGCTGAGTAATGTGCTTATCGGGATTCTCATATAAGCGTACAAAAACCCTAAAAAATTATAAAAATAGAAAAACTTTTAAAAAAACAATATTACATGTATTATTTCAAAAATAAAATAAAAAAATGAGGTTATTTTAAATAAGTTTAAATGTTATTTCAAAAAATAAAAGGGAAGTATTTTAAATAAAAATAAGGAAAATGTATTAAAATATAAATACAATTCCTATGATGGGATTTGTGAAGTAAAAGCCTCAATTTCTTAAGGTGGAATAATCTAAATTCCAATATTGTTCAATTAACGATTATAACCCTGCTCATTTTAATCTTTATTGCTTACTTCATTTTTGAAATTGAGAAATGATTAAATGAGACATTTGTTTTTATAAATAATTTTTTTTAAACTATTTAATTTAAGGACCATCATTTTAAAAATAAGATAATATAAGGTAAAAATATGGTGACCATTTTAAAATGGGTGTTGTAGGGTGCTAACACCTTCCCTACACACAACCGACTCTCGAACCCAATTTAATTTTCGTAGGCCATTACTTTTTTTTAATTTAATTTGGTGATCAATCACACCCAAATATGGTTGATGGCGACTTCCACTTCATTTTCATATAAAAGACCTAATATTTAGAATGTCGGCCGCTCCGCATCGCAATCACGTTGTGACATGCATCAAATACAATGAGGAAATATTCTCACCTCTAGCTACAATCATGGAACCTCTAGTAAGCTTCCATTTACCATTCTAAAAGGTATTGCAAAACCCTTCATCATCAAGTTTGCCGATGGAAATCAAATTCAAGTGAATATATGGGATGTGTTTCACATTTTTCAGAATTAAAGTAGTTCCATTACTGGTTTCCAAGCACATATCAACCATACCAATGGTTTTTGAAAAACCATCATTACCCATCCTAACAGTACCAAAATAACCAGACATGTAGGATGTGAAGAAATCTCTTCTCGACGTAGCATTAACTGAGGCACCACTGTCAATCACTCAATCAGTCAATTGGCAAACACGATTGATTAATTCATCATCATACACAAAGAGAAATTCCGTTGTAGCAATTCTTTCGCCATTGTTGTCATCATTTACTCTTTTTTTACTCTTGTCATTTTTGTTCTCTCTTTTAAACTTGCGACAATGCTTCTTTATATACCCTTTCAAACCACAGTGGTAACACTCAATATTTGAAAACTTGTTGGATTTACCTTTTCTTCCATGTCCATTCCTTGAATTTCTACTTTGAATTCTCCCCTATTTTCAGTGACTAGGACATCGTATTGTGAAGAAAAACCTTGTGACTTTCTTCTCGTTTCCGCATTCAAGACATTACTCTTGGCTAAATTCTAGTCATCTCTTTATCAGGAACACAGTTTGACAGAGAAGTTCTAAGTGTTTCCCATTAATCAAAAAATGTGGCAAGAAGCCATAAAGCATTTACCTCTTCCTCAAACTTGACATTCATTCCAACTAACCGATAAAGAATCCCTTTGAATGTATTCAAGTGATCTGACACAGATGTACCATCTTGATATCTCAGATATATCAATTGTTTCAACATATACAATTTGTTGTTACCGGTCTTTCGTGTTAGGAATGGTGTCCTAGAACTTGTAATTATTTAATTATAATAATTTATTTCGAATAAATTAAATAAATAAACATAAGTAATTTATATTATCTAGATTGATTCAATTGACGATATTAGGAATATATGGAAATATATTAATAGTAAAACCCTAAGTTACTCTTCTGAAATCAAGACTTATTATGTGAGTCATACAAGAGGATTAAAGTCGAGATGAGTAACTTAAAAGTGTCTACAGTAAATGGATAACGTTTGGGAACCTTATCCTGGTAACACTGTTGATAGCTTCGCATTTTGTTTATAGATAAATGATCTAATCCTGATCATTCATGTGGGAGACATGAAATGGAAGCATCATATGCAATGTTGATTGTATAAAACAGGACCACGATGTTCGATCAAATTTCTCATTAGTACCGTTTACGAGAAATGATCGAATATCAAACTAAGTTTATTAACCCTGATAGATCTCAATCCTGAGTGAAATACGGACTCCTATTTTTGGAGTTATGTTCTTTGATTCACATGATTGACAGCGATCTGTAAGAATGCTCAATACACTTCTGTTTTGGGAACATGACTAGACAAGTAGCTAGGAACTCATTTTCATGAGATGGAATTTATAACTTTCCTATAACTTAACAGTATCAGTGCGATACCTAAACATTTTAGGAATTTTAGGAAACTCCCTTGATGTACTGATTCGAGACATGAACAAGTGGCGCCACGACTTCTATTGATCACAGAAGTATATTATCTCTAGTTCGACTAAAGATAATGTTCATTGGAGAATTAGCTGGAACACAAGGATAAAGCAATAATTACAAGGGCAAAACGGTAAATTTATCCGCCTGTAATTATGAAGGTTCCACGTGAAGGATATATCACAGATATAAATAAAGATAAACTAAATGGACATAACTCATCTATAGTGAGGGGAGTTCAGTTATGAATCTATAGTGGAATTATTCATAGTTAAATAATAAGTAATTAACTGATTATGAGTTAATCACTTAATAATTATTAAGCCCATGATCTATAGGTCCATCGGGTCCCTATGGTAGCCCGAATATCGTTGTAGCAAAACTAAGTTATTAATTAACTTTGAAAGAACAAATAATTTAAGTAATTGAATATACTTAAAATTAGGCAATATTAATTGTTTGAATAATGAGATTATTTAAATGAAAGTTAATATTAATATTATTATTATTGATACAATAATAATTGTTTAAATAAAAAGTTTATTTAAATGGAAATTAATATAACATTATCGATTATAATATTTTAAGGCAAAATTAATTGTTTAAATAACTAAATTATTTAAATGGAATTAATGTTAATATTATTAATTATTTAAATAATGAGTTTATTAAAATGAAAATTAATAATTATTATTATTAATTAAATAATGAGTTTATTTAATTTAATAATAAATATTAGAGAGAATTAAATACAATTGGTTTAAGAAACAAATTAGTTTTGGCCCAAAATAATTAATTAATTGAATAAGATTCAATAGTAATTGATTATATTAGTTTTTGGCAAAATGTGTTTAATTAAAAATTATTATTTGAATTTTTCTATTATTAAATACAAATAAAGAAAAGTTATTATAAATAAATAAATGAATTAAAAAAAAAAAGAAGAAGTGAAATGTCAAAATATTCAGCGCGTGCGTCCAGAAGATGACTTTTCTTTTATTTTTTTAATTTAGTTTGTTTATTTATCTTTTCTTTTTTATAATTAGGAGATAAGCATATCTATATAGATTAGATATCATATTTTCCTATAAATATGACCATTGGGATTTTCATATTTTGTACACTTCTCACTTTAATTAGAAAAGTGAAAATTCTCTCTCAAGTTTTTGCCCAATTGCCGATTTTTCTTAGGGAAAAATTTAGAAGAAATTTCTTCTTCTTTTGTTCTTCCGGTTCAATTCCCACAAGTCGATTTTGCTTTCGATCGGGATATAGCGTAGAAGATCCGGTGTTGCTGAGGATTTGATGCTGTAAATAAACCTCCAACCAATTCTCCATTTATTACTCAATGTAAGAATCAGTTTTATAATTTTCGAAAACGAGCATGAATCTACATGTTTTTATCACAAATTGCATGATATTAATAGATCCGTAATTAAATGTTAATTAGTTTACTAAATAAAATTCCGCTAATTTAATAAATCATCCCTTCAGCATATAGTTCTTCAAGTTTCTTCCACAAAGATCTAGCATGTGTCTCCTCCAAAATGTGATTGAAAACATTATCATCTACCCATTGCCTAATATAGCCGCATACTTGCTTGTGCATAAATTCCCATTTGTCATCGGTTTTATCTTTCGGCTTTTCAGTGGAAAACACAGGCAAATGTATATTCTTCACCATCAAAAGATCTTTGATCTTTGCATTCCAAATATAATAGTTTGATCCATTCAAACTAACTGTTATACTTGTATTTCTTTCCATCATTCAACATAAGGCATAAATCAATTACAACCTATGCTCTAATACCACTTTGTTGGGATAAACGCCGATTCAATCAAAGAAAAATTATCCCTTTCTTTGGTGAATCTAATAGGAAACAATAATACGAATAATAGCAAAGCAATAAAATGACACCAAGAATTTGACGTGGAAAAACCCTCCAATGTATAGAGTAAAAAAAACCATAGACTGAAATCACAAACCTCCAAACCTCCACTATAATCAACAATAGGTACAACAAGTCCTCTCTAGATAATACCAGAGGCATACAACATTAACATCAAGATAAAGAGTAATCTTGGTAAACAATGAATGAGAAACTTGGAGAAACCTTACTAGGAAAAGTGGCACACTTTTGCTCAATACAATCTAATGTTAAAAGACTCGAAACTCGATCTCCACAGTTCAGATTAAAGTACCTCGCCTCGGGAACACTTTCACCAAATTTCAGCTCGATCCTTGTCGAAAGTCTGAGGCGAGATTGCACTTTTCTAAAAAAACTCTCAATTTATCTCTCTCAGCTACTTCTCTCTTCTTTTCACCGGCTACACCTTTCTGTCCATTTTTCCTTTTTCCAAATAATGAAGCCGTATTGGGCTTGGGCTTTTGGTTCCTCCACTTGATGAAATAAGCCCAACAAGTGAGTCTGAAAGCGAGGAAGAAGTAGCAAACTTATGTTTTATGGCTTTCAAAGATAAATATGACAACGATGATGGGGTATGTAATGAAAACACTACTTTTTATGAATTGATGGAAGCCTATAATGAGATAAAATATGAATTCAAAAAAATTAGGCATGAAATATGTTACCTTGAAAAAGCAAAGTGGTAAAATAGCTCTTGAGAATATTGGAGCGTAATAAGTTAATGAAAGATTGTGAGAAGTTAAAAAATGATTTAATGACATCTGATTCAATGTTGCATGCATTAAAAGAAGAGTATGAGATCTTAGAAAAGAAATATGAAAATTTGAATTCTACTCTTTTAAAATTCACAAATGGTCATAAACTTCTAGATATCATCATGGGTAAACAACAAGTTGTATTTGACAAAAGTCGTATAGGATATAAACCTCATTTAATGCAAAAGAAATTTCAAACTTTTTTTTGTCAAAGAAAGCACTATATCTTCTATTGTTTATAATGCATGTGAAAAAATTGGTCATAAAATATATACATGCAAGTTCAGGAAATTAAATGCCTTAAATGAAAGTAAAATGACATGGATTCCTAAATCTTTTCTTACTAACTCTCAAGGACCCAAGAAAGTATGGGTACCAAAGAATTTATTCTGAAAGAATTCTTATTTAGGTGTGCTTGAGGACTATAAAGAACAAATGGTACTTGGACAGTTGCTACTCAAGGCACATGATCGGGGGCCGAAATAAATTCTCACTCCTAGAAATGAAAGATGTTTTACTTGTATTACATGACATTTGGTGACAACAGAAGAGGCAAGATTATTAGTAAAGGTAAAATTGGTAATGATTCAAAGTTTCTTATTGAGAATGTTTTACTTGTTGATGGTTTAAAACATGATTTATTGAGTATTAGTCAGTTTATGTGATAAAAGATATCAAGTTATCTTTAATGATAAAAAAAATTGCAATGTTGAGAATACTGTCGATAAGAAAATATTGTTTGTTGGAAATAGAAATCATAATGTGTATACAATTGATTTAAATGACTATCCTTCTATTGATGATATATGTTTCCTAACTTTGCATGATGACTGTTGGTTGTGGCATAGAAGATTAGATCATGCTAGCATGTTTTTAATTTCATATATTTCTAAGAAATCTCTTGTAAGATGTCTTCCTAAATTGAATTTTGAAAAAATACAAAATCTGTGATGCATGTCAAATGGGAAAACAAACTAAGTCTTCTTTTAAATCAAATAAAATGATTTCTACTTCTAGACCTTTACAACTTTTACATATTGATTTGTTTGGTCCTACTAGAGTTGCAAGTTTAAATATAAATAAGTATGCTTTTGTTATTGTTGATGATTTTTCAAGATATACATGGGTTTTATTTTTAAAACATAAAGCTGAGGCTTTGAAATTTTTTGCGAGTTTTTCAAAAAGGGTTCAAAATGAAAAAGGTTTTATGATTTTTAAAATTAGAAGTGATCATAAGGGAGAGTTTGAAAAAGGATGCTTTTGAAAAGTTTTGTGATGAAAATGGATATACCCATACCTTTTCTACTCCAAGAACTCCACACAAAATAGAGTTGTTTAACGGAAAAATCGATCTTTACAAGAGTTAACTACTTCTATGTTAAATGAATATAACTTACCTAAATATTTTTGGGCAGAAGTATTTTTTTTAGCAGGACTGAAGCAGTTAATACAACTTGGTATGTGATTAATCGTGTTTTAATAAGACCTACTTTAAATAAAACCCCCTATTATTTGTTTAATAATAAAACTCTCAATATTGGCTATTTAAAAAACTTCTGGTGTAAATGCTTTATTTTGAAAAATAAGGGAAATCATGGGAAGTTTGAATAAAAAACTGACATTGGCATATTTTTGGGATATTCTTCATCTAGTGAGGCATATAGTTTAATAAAATATCACTTGTTGTTGAAGAATCAATCCATGTTCCGCTAGTAACAAGTAGAATTCTATTGCATTATCTACTACTGAGGCCGAATATATTGCACTTGCTAGTTGTTGTGCTCAAGTTTTATGGATGAGATAAACTTTGCGTGATTTTAATTTAAACTCTGAACACGTGCACATTTATTGTGATAATTCTAGCACAATATGTTTGACTATATCCCATTCAACACTCTAGGACAAACCATATAGATATTCGACATCACTTTCTTAGAGAGTTTGTACAAAATGGGAATATTATCATTGACTTCGTATTAATAATGAAAACCAAGTAGTTAATATACTTACTAAGCTATTAAATGAAGATTTATTTTCTAAGAATAACCTTGAACTTGGTATTATCCATATTTGATTGCATTTGTTAGTGGGAGAAATCTTGTATATATTTTTTTATTTATTGGCATTTACTATTAAATTGATTTTTGTATAAATTATCTTTTCAAGGGGGAGCTTTGATATTTTTTTGATGTTACAAAGGGGGAGAATTTTCCAAGAAAAATCTATGGATGATATTATTATAATTTTATGAGCTACTTGATTATTTTTCTTGAGTGGTTTGTAACCATAAAAAAAGGGAGAGATTGTTAGCTTTATGGGCTTCAATCATACATAATGTTTTGATGATAACAAACCAAATTTATACTAATGGTTTCGATCTATGTTGTAGAGTTCAAAACAAGTATTCCAAAGCAATTTGAATCACTTAAATCGGAGTCCAAACGCAATAGTTATGGACAACAGAAGTTTATAAGCAAATATACAATTCAAGCTGACATCATCACATGACATGGACAAAAAGAGTGAACCAGAAACTAACATGTGACTAAATAAATGACGAGTTAAAATCAATGGTCAGACATGGATGACGTGGCATCCTCAACGGTAACATTTTTTATCACGTGGAAATATAAGTGGATGATGACATGGCGTTAAAGAGCCAACCATGTGGTGACACGTGGATAAAAGAGCTGACGAGGCATCGACCGGAAAAATGAAGGTTGATGCTGACACAATAAATTCGGACTAATAGGGATGCGACACATGGCGACAGATTAATTTTTTTAAAAAAAATATGCAAAAAGGCTGGCAAGTTGTAGGTGAGCGACGACGACGCGCGTTCAGTACATGCGCTAGACGCTGAGCGTCCTGGCTGGCTGCAATGCGAGTACGAAGTATTTCTATAGTCGCGTGACTTGGCGAAGAAGGATTTGACGATGTTGAAGCTATTTTCCCTTTTCGGGTCGAATTTTACCAAATTTGTTTTCCAACCATTAGATCAAATTAACTTAATCAATGGTCTCGGTCTGCCATGAAGCAAAAACACAAATTTGGCTATCTTTAAACCCTATTTTCAGATTTAAAACATCACCTAATGCTCAAAAATATGCTCCAACTTGCTGTTTCTCAAGAGCTCCATCCTTCAATTCTCTCCTTCCATCTCATTTTGTTCATTATTTTTTTGAGAGATTTAATTGTGTGAGGAATTTTGTAAACTTTTTAACGGTACAAAATTTGTGTATATCCTATTTGAGACTATTTGTGAGGATTTTTATTTTTAATTTTCATTGAGTGTTGTATTAAGGTGTGGGAACAACTTGGGTGTGAAAAAAAGGGTTAGATCCTGAAACCAGTGAAAATGATCGAGGTTTTCTCCTTTTTCTGTTGAAATTAAAGAGGGAGATTGTACCGGTTTGATACTCACTCGCAAGAGAATCGAAAATAGTAAAAAATCTCAAGGAGGAGCCTTGGGGAGTGGGCCTAGGCTTGCCGAACCACTATAAAAAATTTCGGTGTCTTCTTTCCATTAAACTTTTTAATTCTGCACATTTTACTTAATTAATTATGAATGTTGGTTATGTCTTCAATTAATGGTTTGCATTAATCTTGACTAGAATAATATTGTCAGTTTGATTAGTTCTTAAATTTGCAACTTGATCGATATAATTATTAATTTGCTTGATCGTTTCGAAAATTTTTATTGTTCTAAAATTCAATTTTTTAATTTATAATTTTTTTTCCTTATTCACCCCTCTAGTGTTGTCATTCGGTCCTACAGAATTTGTCACTTGGGTTTGATAGAAGAATGAGACAAAATAGAGTGTGGACATTATATAGTCTCAAACAATCACCTAGAGCATGATTTGAACGATTTAGGAAAATCGTGAAAAATTGTGGCTACTATCAAAGTTAAGCTGATCACATTGTAATCTACAAGAATGGTAAGGAAGGACATGTAGTAATTTTAATTGTTTATGTAGATGATATAATCTTGACAAGTAATGACAAGGAAGAACTAAAAAAAATTAAAGAAGAAGCTTGCATTTGCCTTTGAGATCAAGGACTTGGGGGCACTGTTGGTGAAAACGGTGAGCAAACTAGGTGGTGAAGGGTGGCATGTAAGTGCACATGGTCAACAAGTAATAGTAGTAGTAAGTGAGTGTCATGTCCCACGAGGATGGTTGGTTTAAGGCAATGTCAGAAATTAAGGGCGAATGCAATTAACAAGGCAAGATAAATATCAAAGCTAATCGTTATATTGCTCGAAGTAAATGGATCAGACACTTGGTGTAGATCAGAAAAGTGAGGTTGTGATGTTGTGCATGGGGATTAGAATAGGTTTTTATCATCAAATAATATGCTTGGTATGAAACGTTAAGTACAAACTGAGTTCATAAAACAACAATAAAGTAAGAATAAAAAGTCAAGAGTAAGTTCTCTCAAACAAGCTCTAACACGACTCACCAACCCTTGATTCTATCTCTAAAACCTTAGATGATTTCCACTTCCCTTTAATTTCTAATTATTATTATCTATTCTTCCTAAACATCCATTTATTTCTAAAGTTAAGGATAGGATGAACAAGTGAATCCTTACTCTAAGTTATCATGCAATGGATTTTTCAATGCTTGAACAAACTCTTCTAACTCTATTTTCATAAAACTTTAAAGAAGAACATGATCATGAAGAATTCTACGTCACAATCTCAATAAACATACGAGTCTCAAAATATTATCTTTAACCTATCCATATCCCACTTAGCACAACACCACAAAAGGATTTAGCCTAACATTGCTAACATCATGAAAATAAATGAGTTTTGCTAAAAGTAGTTCATAACAGAGTAGTAAAGTACAGACATTAATTAAATAAACTATAAATGAAAACTAAAATTCTAAACTCTAAACTCCAATCACCTCCTTGCTCTGTTCTTCTTCTTCTCCGATTTTGCTCTCTCTTCGACCTAAAGTTCACACCAATTTTTTTATATCAACCAATGCTTGCTTGTTTTTTTTCATTTTTTCTTCTTTCCCGCAAAAATAATAGTTGGTGAAGTCTATCAGGCTGCACGCATGGCTAGGGGACTGTAGCGCGAAGTAACAGTGGCTTGTCCCATAAAAATAGCTGGCAGCAGAAGTAAATATCTTCTCTTCTTCCGATTGGCTTACCTCAACATCATCACTGCATGCTTTTCTCAGTACTTTGCCTTGAAATAACAAAAACTACCAAGAGCACTAACTATGAACTTATGCTCACAATGGCCAACATTAGGGAGTTGGGAGCAAACGCTTAATTGAGAACAGTAGAATCACACAATAGAGCTAATATAAGATCAAACCTCAAAAGAACTAGCAACCACAAAAGTACTTTGAATATATACAATGATCTTACCATTTAACTTAATTACTTGGTCTTTTAACCTAGATTTGTCCAAGTTTAATTATGTGAACACTCCCTTTCCAAGGACTTATCAGGCACTAAAATATTTCTTTGGGAATGAAGTTTGCTAGATATAAAAAAGGTATTTTTGTAAATCAACGTAAATATGTTCTTGATTTACTTAGTGAAACAGGTTTTCATTAAGTAAATAATATAAACCTATTAAATTAACAATAATTTTGTCAATTGAAATTAACCATTATTGATTTAACTAATATAAATCTATTAAATTAACCATTATTTTTCATTTTATAAATTTTGTTGCTGGAAAAAGCATCAATGGTAACTTGTTAAACTCACAATATTTTTTATATAAATGTTATTTCTGGATTTTGTTGGTTTTAATTTGGCAATTTAAAAAAGGGTTAAGTGCTCCAACAGCCTCTACACTCAGGCTTTTTCAATTTACACCCTACACTCTCAATTTAGTATTTTTTTTCACCCCTAAACTTTTGATAGTCCAACTTCTGTTATAAAAAACACCGAAAATTAACAGATTTCATTTTTTTTAATATTATTTATAACTTGGGTTACATAAAGCTAAATAGAAAGACATTTTTATCATCATTAACCATGGTCTACTCAAATTGACCACGTCAATTTCATTGGGTTAAAAAAAACTATTGCCTTCGACGATTTTGCATTTGCCAACACCATATGCGGCCGATTTTTCACCGGCGAGCAAAGAAAGGTTGGATGAACAAAGATCAATCTGCGACGATGAGATTGGACCACCCACTTGCAGATGTTTTCTTTGAACAATTTTCTCTGAACATTTAATTAAATCTCTAGATTTTTTGGGGTTTTTTTTGTAAGGGTTTTTATATAGAAATTTTGGGTTTTCCCCATCTACTATAAAAATTAAACAAAATGTTTAACACCTTCTGTAACGACCCGTTACCAAGTATGAGTATAAAAATTGGAAGATATTACAATTCTCTCAAAATAATACTAATTAAGTTGGATTGATGAATTTGGTGAGAAATAGCTCTTTTTCTCGTAAGGGTATTTTGGTAATTTCACAAACCTCAAAATTAAAACCACAAGTTTAATTTAATATTTTGACATGATGTTGATCGTATCGTTATTACGATTCCAACGCAACTGACGGATCATCATTCGGAGTCCCGGTGAATGAGTTATGATCGTTCTAGTGCAGTGGTATTTTCGTAATTATCATAACTCCGGGATTAAACCCTAAAAATTCATCTTCTTCCTTCATTCAGTCGAAATCAGCCTTTCAAAATTTATTTTTTATCCCATTTTGTCAAAAGATAACCTCAAGAAGTATTTTGGTCATAACTTCCTCATCTAGACTCCGATCTGTGCAAGTAAGGAGTCTATTTCGATCTTTTTTTCGTCATCTTTCCATTGAGCATAGTTTCGTAGTAATCTGACTTCTGTAAAAAATATTATGAGCCAAAAACAATTCAGATCCATTATGTTTCTATCCGATTTTGATCATTTTACTTTGTATATTTTTCGTATAGATGAAGAAAGGCTTTTCCTTGCAGTGAGGATGAAAATTGAGAAACGTTTCTTCAACTTTCAAGAGAGGTTGTAGGATTTCTTGGAAAGAAGATTTTTAATTCTTGAAAAATTCAAGAATCTAAGGTGAGTAGATGTGTTTAACGTTAATTAATTCTATGTTTTGTTTTCCTTTTCTTTTATAAGATGTTTTTAGAACTTTTGGGCATTATAGAGATCATTTAAGTTTGTTTTAAAGAGGATATGAGGTTGTTTTGTTTATGTTGCAGAAATTGGGTTATAAAGTGCTAAAAAAATTGGAATTTGAGCATGCTAGTTATCCGTTTTGCCTCTTACTTTTGCGCAACTCTTTTGGAGTTAATTATGGACTATTTGAGGATGTTTAAAACTATTTTATAGAGGTTTAAAGATTAAATATAGTTGCTGGTTTTAGGAGAAAAGTGCAATACTTAGTGCCCATTAGGAGGAATTTTAGCTTAGGCCATTTTCTTGTTTTATAAATAGACTCTTGTTGAGATCTTGATTGTTGGCAAGTATTATTAAATATTTTTGGGAGTGATAATATAGGTGTTATGCCGCCAGATTTTATCTAGAATCTTTAGGCCACCCTAGTGTCCAAAATTAGAGCTAAACTACACTAGTTTAGGCTAGTTTAGCTCTTTTTACACTAAAAAAAACTGTCAAAATGCGACCAGAAATTTGCGACAAAAAAAAAGTGGTAGTTTTCTGGTGACCACCTGGTCACTTTCTTTGAAGGTTGACTCTATGTGACCATCTGGTCACTTTTTTTGCGACCAGATTACGACCAAAAGTAGAAGTAGTCATAAAAAATGGCGCGAAATTATGGCGCAAAAGAAGCGACCACTTGGTCACCTAACAAAACGACCAGCTGGTCGCATTTTTGTGACTAAAATATGCCTTGGTAGCAAAAAAAGGCGCGTAATTTCAGAGGGAAAAAAGCTACCAAGTGGTCACAATTAAAAGTGACTACCTAGTCGCAATTTTTGTGACCTTTATTGAGCAGTGGTAGCTTAAAATTGGAGGGAAAAAAGCTACCAAGTGGTCACAATTATAAGTGACTACCTGGTCGCAATTTTTGTGACCTTTATTGAGCAGTGGTAGCTTAAAATTGGAGGGAAAAAAACTACCAAGTGGTCACAATTAAAAGTGACTACCTAGTCGCAATTTTTGTGACCTTTATTGAGCAGTGGTAGCTTAAAATTGGAGGGAAAAAAGCTACCAAGTGGTCACAATTAAAAGTGACTACCTGGTCGCAATTTTTGTGACCTTTATTGAACAGTGGTAGCTTAAAATTTTGGCGGGAATTAAGCTACCACATGGTCACATTAGAAAGTGACCGGATGGTCGCAAATTCTGTGATTTTATATGACCAATAATTTATAAATAACTAGTTTTTTAACACGTGCGATGCACGTGGAATTTTTAGTCTTATTTTACAATTCAATTTTATATTTTAAGAGTTTTATGTGTATTAGTTAAATGTTTGTTAATCAATATTTAAATTATATTTATTTTATGAACAAATAAAATCTTTAATGATTGTTGATTTTTTCCCACTGTATTTATGGGGTAAAATAGATAAAGTAAAAGGAAAATTACATTATAAACTTACGAAAGAAAAAATAAAAATAAGAATAGATGATTGAAAAAATTACCAATAATTCCAAAATTTCAAGATGTGGTTAATTTTATTGATTACATTTCTTAACAATAATAATAATTTCAATTAAATAAAAATTATTCACTTTTAATTAATATAAAACTCTTCAAGATCAAGAAGCTATCTACACGCCTTTAGATTTTTCTAAAATTTGTGTAGAGTAAATAATAATATTTAACCTCGTCTTGAAATATCTGAATTTCATACAAAGAGAGAACAATAATATTGTACAGAGAAGAATTATATTTTCCTTAAACCTCTAGTTGAATCTAGTCCCTTTGACTCTTTTTTGTTCAAGTAAAGCATTTACAATTATGAATAAAGCAATAGACCAAACTTAAAATCAAAAGATGATGAAATACGATGAAAATGAAATTAACTTTTTTTTTTTTTATTATAAGAAAGATTCCTCTTGATTTCAACTTTGACATGTTTATATATCGAATTCTGCAGTGGAATTGCTTCAAATGAATATGTGGATGCAAATTATATATAAATATGTACATCTTCAATAGTCTATTTGGTTCCCTTCTAGCACTTTCTATCTTGAAAAACAAGAATAAAGTTATCTATATCTATTAAAAAAAAACTCTTAAATAGAATCAAATAGTTCCAAATCAAGAATTACAAAAATTTATCTCGAAAATCATCAAGAAAAATATCAATAAGTATAACAACATGGAAACAAGAGTTCCCTTCATATGTAAATATCAGAAAGTAACCCAATATATAAAAAAAAGTATATAAATATTAATATTTGGGACCAGGTGGTCGCAATTTCACAAAAAAGGTGACCACATGGTAGTAATTTAGAAGGGAAAGGCGACCAAATGGTCGCATTTTAGGGTTTAGGGTTTAGGGTAGTAATTTTGGAGAGAAAAGCGACCAAATGGTCGCATTTTTGGAAAAGTATAATTATATATTTTTAAAAAATATAAGTGAAATTGCGACCATATGGTCGCAAATCTGGACGGTAAGTTTAAATTTTCATGAAATTTATGGCGGTGAATTTAAACAATACGACCATCTGGTCGCAATATTTGGCGGTGAATTTCATTATTGCGACCAGATGGTCGCAATTTTTGATGGGACTCGTGATATGACAAATTGTTCTTGATAATGGTAATCGGGCGACCAAATGGTCGCTTTTACGATAAATGCTACCATTTGGTCGCAAATATCTCGAAAATGCGACCATGTGGTCGCATTTTCCCCACCATGCGACCTTTCGTTTCTGTTCATTATTACATATTTGCGACCAGTTGGTCGCAAATTATGATTTAAATTCCCATCACTTTCCTTTCCCCCGTTTCTTCTTTTCTTCCCCGTTTCTTCTTTTCTTCCTTTCTCTTTTTCTTCCTCTCTTTTTGTTCTTTTCTCTCTTTCCCCTCTCCCGTTCCCCGTTATTTCTTCCCGTTCCCGTTCCCGTTCTTACTCTAAACCTAAAACTCTCAACCCCCAATCCCGGTTTCTATTACGAGGTTAGTTTTCGTATAAAATTGAAGTTTAGTTTAAGAATTTAGTTTACTTAGTTTTAGTTTTTAGTTTTCAATTAAGTAGTTTAGTTTAGTTTTGTTAATTTAATTAGTTTTAGTTTAATGAATTATAAATTTGTGTAATCAATTACTTAGTTTACTTTTGTTTAATTCATAGCATTTTAGTTTACATTAACTAATTAATTAGTTTAGTTTAATTTTGTTACTTTAAGTAATTTTAGCTTAATTAATCTAATAGTTTAATTAATCTAACTTAGTTTACTTTAATTCAATTTAAGTAGTAATTAATTTAATTACTTAATCTAATTTAGTTTAATTACTTATTTAGTTTATTTAAGATAGTTTACTTTAATTTAATAAAATTAAACTAAATTAATTTATAATTACACTAGTTTAACTATTAATTTTAGTTTAATTAATATAATTTAGATTACTTTAATTAAATCAATTAATTTAAAGTAGGGTAATTAATTCAAATAGTTGAACTTCAATTATACTTAAGTAGTTTAAATTAATGAATTACACTAATTTAATTAATTAATTTTAGTTTAATTATTAAATAAAAATTGTTTAATTACTTAATTTTAGTTAAATTTGATTAAAGTAAACTACAAAGTATTCTAATCAATTAATTTGAATTAAAGTAAATTAAAATTAGATTAATTGAAACTAAAATTAATTCAATTAAACTTATGATTGATTAATTAAAACTAACATAAACTAATCATTTAATTTGAATTAAAGTAAATTAAAATTAGATTAATTGAAACTAAAATTAATTCAATTAAACTTAAGATTAATTAATTAAAACTAAAATAAACTAATCAATTAATTTGAATTAAAGTAAATTAAAATTAGATTAATTGAAACTAAAATTAATTGAATTAAATTAATTTGAGTTTAATTCAATTAATTTTAGTTCAATTAATCTAATTTTACTTTACTTTATTTCAAATTAAATAATTAGTTTATTTTAGTTTTAATTAATTAATCTTAAGTTTAATTGAATTAATTTTAGTTCAATTAATCTAATTTTAATTTACTTTTATTCAAATTAATTTGATTAGTTTATTTTAAATTATTTACTTAATTTATGTTAGTTTAATTTACATTATTTCATTAATTAATTAATTAAATTTATTTCAATATTTTACTTACGTAATTAGTATTAAAATAGTTTATTTTGGTTGTAGGATTATGACGGGCAGACGACATCCTCCCCAGTCAGACGAGCCTGACGAAGCGGGTGACGAGGGGTCTCCGCAGACGCCATCGGCGCGCCCCGATGCGGACGACTACGGAGGAGTTGGACATCCTCTTTAGTTACGAGACGGGACTTGCCGCCACGCTCGATGATGCGATCCCTGAGACCGACTCTGCGACACCACGATCGCCGCAGACTCCCTTGGCCACGACTTGGGCTTAGCATCGGTGCATGGGTATGCATCCTGGTCCGCGTCCGGGGTCCGCATCGGTCGGATCCAGCTGGCCCCTCGATTTCATGCACGCAGCTGTCTCGGGCCGCAAACTCTACCCTTCGGATTGAAGGGGATACGTAAGTAATTTTGTTTACTATTTTTCAAAGTGTTTTTTATTCCTTTTAACTAATAGTTTCTAATATATAGCACAATAATTTTTTTTGATTTTGTAGATTACAGCAGCATACAACCGTTTCAAAACGGTTTCGCGAGGTCCTCCAGAGCATGCCTCTACCCAGCGACCTTCGCTGGACGAAGATTCCGACGATGGAGAAACGTCGGATGTACGACAATTGGAAGGTAAAAACATCATTTATTTTCATAATTAATTAATTTTGAAATTTATAGAAATAAATTTATTACTTTAACAATTTTTTATTTCAATTTTTTCAGGGCAAGTTTCCTGTTATCGATCCCGATATCACCGACGGTAGATTGTTCCCCCTATGGGACAGTCACGTCTGGGATCGATTCAAGGACCTCATGTTCCGGGCGCGCAAAAAGCAAGCAACAAACCGCCCCGTGTGGATGAGCCCGGAGGACCACGCGCGGCTTCTCGCGAGCTTGAGCACTCCTGAGGGCAAGGCAGTGTCAAGCAGGAATAAGGCCAACCGCGCGAAGAATCCCACCAAACACACAGTGGGGGCGCGGACCCCACGACGAGCACCATCGTCGATTGGTATGTTTTTTTTTCCATCGTTTTCTTACTTACGTACTTTTTTCTCGTTTTCTTTTTTCAATTACTTATTAATTTATTATGTTTTATTCTTCACTCTTTAATTTTTTAGGAAGCGAAGCACGGGCGCCCCGTCCCGCCCGATGAGCTGCACCGAGTTCTTCACACGAAGAAGGACGGGACGTTCTTCGACGATAAGGCGAAAGCAGTTCAGGTATTTAATAATTTTTTCAATTATTATTTTTTCTTTAAAATTTTTCCTACCTTATATATTAACCATTTTATTTTCTGAATTTTAAATGTTTAGGAACGTTTCACGGAGTCCTTGACTCAGCGGTTGCCCACACCAGACTCGCAACCGACTCAGGAGGACCGTAGAGAGGCGTTCTTGGAGGCTGCTGGAGGGGTTCGGCCTGATGGGTCAGTTCCTGGGCTCGGCTCGTACGGGCGACGCCTTTATGCAGATGTGCCCCGGCCTCAGCGGAGCTGAGCAAGCACTAGCTCCGGACCTTCTCCGGTTGAGCAGCAGCTGCGCGCGGACATAGAGGCTATGCGCGAGGACTTCGTTACTCGAGTCGCTGCTATTGAGGCCGACATGCAGGCACGAGTCGAGGTCCATGTCGCAGCCGCTTTGGCCGCGTACTTCAGATCTCTAGGTGGCGGCCCTTCATCATCGACGCCTCCTCCCCCACCCCCCGCCCCTCCGCAGTAGTTCTAGGATTCTTTCGACTGTATAAAACGTTTTTTTAATATTTGATATATATATTTTTTATTTTAATTCCAATTTTTTTTTATGAAATTTTAATATTAATTAAATAAATAATAAATAATTAATAATTAATTAAATAATTATTGAAATTTAAATTTTAAAAAAAAAATTCTTAAATGCGACCAGATGGTCACTTTAAAAGCGACCATCTGGTCGTATTTTTACTTAGTCTAAAAGTGACCATTTGGTCACTTTTTTATGTGACCAATTGGTCACTTATCTTTTACATAAATTACGACCAGATGGTCACTTTTTAGGCGACCATCTGGTCGTATTTTAACTGAGCCTAAAAGTGACCATTTGGTCACATAAAATACGACCATTTGGTCACTTTTTTATGTGACCAAATGGTCACTTCTCTTGAAGATAAATTACGACCATATGGTCACTTTTAAGGTGACCATCTGGTCGTATTTTTAAAAGGTTGACTTTTTTGTGACCAAAAATTTTTGGTCGTATATTTGTGACTATCCAGTCGCACAAATTCTGGACCGACCAGCTTTTTGGCCACCACTTATTTGGTCGCATTTTAGGTAAAAAACGACCATTTGGTCGCAATTTCGTGGTCGCAAGTTGACAGTTTTTTTGTACTGTTAGTGGAATTTCTTTGGGTGATCGATTTGTGAGATAAACTTAAGATTTTGGATGATTTTAGATCATCTTAAGGTTAGGAAAGAGCCTAATTTCCAGAAATTAAAAATTCCAAGTTAAGCCTCATAAAAGTCGGTTTTGCGTAGAAACGTTAATTCTAAGCTAGAAATCGGACTTAGGCTTGTCAAGCATTCTAATAGTGATGCTTGTAGTTAAATCATATTGTTTTTGTGCCTTAAACAATATGGTTGGAGGTTTGCACTAAGTAGGGTCATACTTAGTGAAGAATATGTCATTAAGTGGATAATTATAGTTGTGCACGACATAATATCACTTAGTGGGGCAGGTTCATTCCATTTGATCAATGGTAAAGAATATACAGTGTAGGTTCCGCTTATGTGTTTGAGGATACATGAGAAGAATACCTCAAAGGATTGAATTGTAGAAATACGAATTCAATGCTTTTGGGGAGGAAACTCACTTTTGTTCACGAACATTAGTTGAGTTAAGGCATTGGGTAAAAAGTAATAATTTTTAAGTTGAGAGAACATGTTCGGTGATGTGAGATCGATATGGACTTAAAGGATTTAGAAAAGCATCTCAATGACGTTACTTTTCTTTAAACATTTCTACTCATTGGGTGTAGCCTCATGATGCTACACATATTTTTTTTTTCAGGTAAAAAGAAAGAGAAAGCTGGCAACTAACGATGTTTCGTGATTGGTGGATCGGTTGGGAGGATTTACATGTCGGCAATAGATATTTCTTCTCTTTTGTTTAATTGGGTTAAATTTGGTTAAATGACTTTTAGTTCATTTTAAATATTTGTTGTTTTAAAACAAGTTGAGATTGGATGAAATTTTTTATTGATGTTTTTCTTTTATTATGGATTTTGGTATTTTAAATAAGATCGATCGAATGTGAAAATTTTCTAAATTTGACTTAAATGAGAAGAGTTTTTGTTTGAATTTTAGCTTCCGCTGTTTATTATTTCAATTTCCATGTTTTGGGAATTTGGGGTTGTTACACCTTCCAAAGTTACTAAGATATAAGGTTTTGATAAAAAAAAGTTATAAGATTTTTAACGTTTTTGGATGATGGGTTCGTGCCCAGATTATTGATTTTTTCTTTTCTTTTGTTTGGGGAAATTTGTCCAAACAACTTCTAAAATTCCCTTCTAAGGTTTATTGACCCTCCCCTCACCACTTTCATTTTTTTGACCTCTTTTATATATGAAAGTACAAGAATATCATTTACTTCTCTCCTCTCTCATTTTTTTTCGTTTTGCGTGCACTCCATCTTCTTCTTAATGTTCTCTCTTTTTCCAACAACTTTCAAGCAATTTTCAGGAAAAAAATTATAAATGACACTTTTTTACCTCCTCTTTTCATCAAGAGCCCCCTTTTTAATTTAGTTAACTAGTAGCCAAATACCCTAAACAAAAATACTAAAATGCCCCATGTCAAATCCACCACATCAAATCACAATTTTTAAAAAAATATACTTTTATCTCTCTCTCCCCCTTCCCTCTTTTCTGATTTTTTCAAAAACAAAAATTTCCCCCCCCTATTCCTTTCCCCTTATCAGATTCCCCCCCTCTCTTGTTCCCACATTTTTTTTATCATCTCTTCAAATTCTTCTCAATTCCATGGCCCCCCTTTAACACCCCAACACAAGGTAATTTAAAAATTTTCGAATTTAATATTAATTTGGTTAATAATATTAAATGGTTGGAAAATAAATTAAGATTTTATATTGCACCATAGGTTTCTAGGATGACAATTTGCAAGAAAAGGACTTTTGGGCATTTAATTTGAGTTAGAAGGAGTTTTTAATAATTAAGGAAAGAAGGGAAAGGATGACAAGGGTTACTCTAATGTGTCAGACAAAGACCTAACGTGAAAATTCCTCTTCTCTTCTTCCCTCTCACGCCGCCGCCGCCATCCTTGGATAAGTCGGGAGTTCAATTCAATTTTAATCGTCGTTCTTCGTGCCGATCGTAGTTTTGGTGTAGTAGGGAATTGTCTTTGAGATCAAGAAGGTAAATTTTCATTTTCCTTTTCCTTTTATTTCTTCATTGCCGCCGCCCCTATGCCATGGAAAATTGACGTTTGGCTCGTCAAATCTTGTGGTTAGGTACTCGATTTGATCGTGAGAAGTTGATAGGTGAAGTTTGTAGATCGTTTCCGTGTATTTCTATCATTGGGTAAGCGTTTCGGATCAAATTTTAGTTATTTAATATTCTGGAATTTTTCATAAATTTATGAGTTCTTGATTTTCAAGAACTCATTTGTGAAACCGATACCTTCGATTCCAAACCCAACCTAAGAGCCTAAACCTCTAATCGATTTTGATCTCCTTTACCTAAAACTAAAACCCATCAAAATCGATCAACCCTTGATACAAAAATTGACCAAAATAAGACCCTAAGGCCTCGGTTCAGCCGCTGCCATGATAGCAGCCACGGCGCTGCTGTCCCGTTCAAACGGCGACCTTTTTCGTCATTTGGTTGTCCCATTCTTCGCGCCATCGAACCCCGAACCTCTCTGATTTATTTGCTACTATTTTAGGATATTTTTTAATAGATTTAGATGGTCGTTTCAGGTCTGGACCGTTGAGGAATTAATTCTGAAAGCGTTGACGAAGGTGAGTTAACGGATTAATTGACGGCTAAGGTTTTGGAGAAATCTAAAGCCCAAACCTTAGTAAAATGTTTTCTTATAGTTATTTATATTATTCTGGAATTTTTTGGTTGATTATGATCATTGGAAGTATGAGAAAGAAATTAAGAAAACTAAATTTTCGGTTAAGACTAGTTTAGGCTCTTTCGGTGGAAATTGTATGATTCCTTGTTCAAATCGATTCTGATGGATGTTCATTTGTTTTCTGGGATTATTATGGAGTTTAAGGTTGTTTAGAGTTAAGAGAATCGATTAGGAAGTATTTTTAGTGAATTTTGGCTTTTCGGCAGTTTTTACCCGTTTTCGGCAGTTTTTGTGTTTTGTTTGTATTTCTAATTGGGCTGCTGCATTTTGATTCATAATTATGAAATTTATATTGATTATAAAGAGCATGGCATGTACTTTTGTTGTGAGGAAGTTGGAGAATTGATTGTCTACAGATTGTGCTTACTAGTATTAAGGCTACGAGCTTAATCATATGTCATTTCAGTTATGAAAAAGATTCATAACCAAGTGCTAAATAATCATTGCTCGTAAGAATGATTTATTAGAGGATATAGTAATAGATGTTTCTATAACCGGGTACTAGGAAGTGTTAGTAGTCTCGAGGGACCGCTTTCTTTGTGATGCATGCTAGTGTAGTTTAATATAAGCTTTATGTTAATCGATAGATTAGAATTTTTTGATGTCGGGTTTAGAATAAGAGTAATTGTGATGAGGCCTTGAATATCTAATTTTGGATTAATTCCCTATTTATATAAAATATTGAGTTTGAGTTTTAAGTGACGCTTGAGTGTAAGAGAGTTTGGAGAGTGTTGAGTGTTGGGACTCGGTTTGGTTTGTTTATAGACTATTTGAAATCTTACCTGTTGATTAATTTGTTTTCTCACTGGCGTTAGTCTCACAGTGCTATAATGTTGTTTTTCAGGTAACAATGAACCGAGAAGTGGCGGTTGATGAAGTGAAAGAGATGAGGGTTCACGTCGTGGTGGCTAGCCAATTGCATCTTTAATTTTCATTGTGATTAAGAATAAAGTATTTCGAATTTTATTGACTATATTTTGTTTTATGAGATTTGAGACTCGTGTTAGTCTTAAAACATTTTGTTATTTGATTAGTTCATTGTTTTTGTTTTAAAGATTGTAACTCCGGAGTTGTCGTTTTTAATAATTGATTATTTGATTTAAGTTAAATTTCATATTTTCAATAAATGATATTTATTGAGTGTTCCCCTGCTTAAAAATGTGTTTATTTATTACTCTGAAAAGTCGGGTCCTTACACCCCCTCTCTCTCTATTTTTTTTCTTTTCAAAATATCACCATTTTCATCTACTCTCTTTATTTTTTATTTTTCATAATCCATGAATGTCAATTTTTTTAAAAATCCACCATTTATATGCTTCTAAAAACTCCTTTATCACATTTGTTTCTCATATTTTACGAATATACTCTTTTTTTCTTTTCATTTTTCTCTTTCTCATTTTTTTTCCATAAACCATGTTCTACGTTTTTTGTTCTTTTTTTTAATCCATTTTTTCTCTCCAAAATCTTAGATCTTGCGAATCTTGAAAGGGAAATCGGATAAATTTTCCTTTTGTTTGTTACTCTTGTTTACTTAACTTAAAAAAATGTATAAGGTATAAGGTTTTGATGGAAAAGGTATAT
Organism: Gynostemma pentaphyllum; assembly: GCA_028015215.1. Classification (NCBI taxonomy): domain Eukaryota; kingdom Viridiplantae; phylum Streptophyta; class Magnoliopsida; order Cucurbitales; family Cucurbitaceae; genus Gynostemma; species Gynostemma pentaphyllum. The sequence goes on along the minus strand of CM051351.1, from coordinate 55,390,016 downwards.
AATCTGAGAACAATCCTGGTGTTTTTTTTTTTTTAGCGAAAAACGATCCTGGTGTTCATTCATCAGAAAATCGTCAAGCTCTTCCTACGCTAAAGGTAAAATTTGATGGTGGTAAAGTTCTTTAACCCAAATTAAATGGAGTCTTACTTGAATAGGGTTAATAAGGACTACAATGTCTTTTCCTCTACCCATAGTTAGAAATAATATTAAAAAAACTGTTAATTTTGGATTTTTTATAACAGAAGTTGGACTATCAAAAGTATAGGGGTGAAAAAAAACTAAATTGAAAGTGCAAAAGTTCAAATTAAAAAAGCTTGAAAGTGAAGGGGTCATTGGTGCATTTAACCCTTTTAAAAGTGATATTGGGTTAACAAATATTAACTCTGTTAAACTGAAGAAATTCATCCATGGTGGTTTAATAACACTTGGAGGGAGATTGAAGAAGAAAATGGTTTAAAGAAAAAATTATTTTAGTTATTAGTTAGATAGAATTAGATTTCCCTTTTTTAATTTTAAAACTTTTTAATTTTACTTAAATTTAGCACAATTTAAGGGATTTCATAATTTTGCTTAAATATTGCATGGTTTAAGGAAAATTAAATCAAGAGTATTTTTTCGTCTTTTCATATTTTCTGGTGGTGGTGTATGACCTCTTTTATAATTAAGGTAGTAAGTATGACCTCTTTTATAATTAAGGTAGTAAGCATTATATTCTTATAATATATATATATATATATTTTGTACATAATTGTTAAAGTAGTAACCATGATATTCTTTAAATGGTTTTATATTCATTCTTCATTTGATCTCACGTCAACTGGAGAGTATTTTTTAGGGTAAACTTACTTGTAGTTTGGGTCAAATGCATGATAGTCCATGTAGTTTAAAAATGGTAAATCACACCCCAATAATTCTAATTTTTGTCAATGAGACCTCGACTCTCCAATGCTATAAACTTTCTTTTAACCATAATTTCTTCGTTTGAACTCTAATTTGAATTATTCAAGATGTTTTGGTAATCCTCTTTTCTGGTTCTATGTTTTTGTCACTTTAAAATTTCTAAATCATCAGTAAACAAAAGGGTTTATGACTTCAATCATACCTAATTTTTTTAATGATAATAAACTCTTTTATTTACTGGTGATTTCAAAAATTTGAAATGACTATAACGTGAAGCTAGAAATGAAAATTTCAAAATATCTTGAATCATTCAAATCGGAGTTCAAATGAACAAGTTATGATTAAAAGAAAATTAATGGCGTTGGAGGGAAGTGGTCTCATTGGTATAATTTAGAACTAGTGTGATTTGCCATTTTCAAAACACTGGGAGTGTTTATGCATTTGTCCAAAACCACAGGATTCTCAGTTGTATTTTACCATTTTTTTAGGTAATTTGAGTATCTCGGCAAAATAATTTTTTTTATGATAATAGATAAAATGAAAGGGAAATTTCGAGTCAAATTGCAATGTATTTTATTTTTCTAAAATTATAAACATTTTATAAAAAGCCAAGAAATATGAAATTTTGAGATAAACTGAATCACTTTTATTTTTTAATGATGAACAAAGAGATTACACAGTAGAATTTATTGACTCAAAGAAGGAGGAGGAGGAGAATACTAATGTGTAAGATTTCCACAGGTAACCTGTGTTCTTATTGTTCAGATGACAGTTTCCTGATTGTTATCTCCTCAAATATATATCATATTTATTGCCTCTTGTCTAGCAGAGTCAAAGAGTTTAGTCGATAAATACCGCTCTCCGAAGCTTGGAAAGATTACCTAAAAATGGTAGAACACATTTTAAAATTGAGTTTATGAAATAGCATATATATGTTTCCATACTATCAGATATGTTCTCAAGGGATGTTAACAAAGACTTACAACAATCAGTTTTCCTGCATTTTCTGGCCTCTTTGCAACCTTTATTGCCGCAGCCGCAGCAGCACCAGACGAAATGCCAACCTACAAAAGGAAATGCAGTCTCACTTTTTGCGAAAACGATCATACCGAGTTATCAGTAAAGGTTAATCAGGATCAAACAATTTTAAACTGTGTGAAGATCTTGAAAGGAATACAAGAATACCAGTAGGCCCTCTTTTGAAGCAAGAAGTTTCGCGGTTTCAATAGCTTCCTCACTTGATACCTTAAAATCAAAATAAATAGTTCAATATAGCTTCAATAGATTTTTGCCTTCTTTAATGTATTTACTTGTTTGTTTTGTTAGATTCTAAATGAGAACTGTTGAAGCATCTATGTCTATTTTTTAACCTTGTTTTCTATTGTTTTTTAATTTTAAAAAAATGTTTGGAAAGATATTTTTTTTTAAATGAATATGATATAATTAGAAAGTGGTAATTATTTAAAATAAGAAAATATCTTAGAAGTTTTAGATTTCCCAACAAAATGATATGTACTTTATTAGATTTGTTACCATGATCACTTTTGAATCATTGGTTTTTTTTTTAGGCTATAGTAAAACATATGGCTCAATGTAACAGTCCTCTCCTTGTAATATATATGGAGTATTCCACTTGTTCTTTAAGTTAGTAATCCAAATTGTTAAATAGATTTATATTTCTACATTGGACCACATCAATTTAAACTTAACAACTATGCAATATAATTTCTTGTAAAATTAAAAGCTAGAACAGATTCAACAAAACAAACTCGGAATAAACTTAACTACTCATCAAGATTTCGGTATCGATCTAAATGTTTTGAGACTTACTTGAATAACTTCGTCAAGCAATTCGACATCGAGAATAGGAGGGATGAGTCCAGTACCAAGTCCTTGGATGAGATGCTTGCCTTCAAATTGCCAAGACAGTGTTAAGGTCAGCACTAGATGAAATGTTATATAACCATAAAATTATCAGACCAGGAAGTTCTTTTTTAACCAATAGAATTTGTGAATTGTTTAAATAAATTTCAAAGAATGAAATCAACAAAAGAAGAATATTGAAAGGCATCTCAGGAACTGACCAGGTTGTCCTCCACTCAACACTGCACTTTCAACTGGTTCTACTCCATATACCTATAAATAAAAGATTCGGAAAATTTACATAACTCAGTGATTAACTATGATAAACGATTGATTGACTGCGATGATGTAACTATTGATTTAGATAATTCAGTGATTCACTTTGATATTGATTGATAGTAAATCATGATAAATCACTACTTGACACGCTCAATAAAAATTACATATTTATAAATATTATATAAACTTTCATTATTTTGTAATTTTTTTTTAGATTTGTAATTACACCAAGAAGATGTTAAAAAAATTCTGCATCAACAAATAATCAAACTCTCTTGCACACAAACTAAAGTAATAAGTACAAATAAACCTTGATTTGTGGGTTCTGCTCCTTGAGGAACTTCCCAGAACCAGTTATTGTTCCTCCTGTCCCTATTCCAGCCACCAGTGCATCAAGTTTTCCACATGAATCTCTCCATATCTCTACCCCAGTTGTCTCATAGTGAATCTAATGAAATAAGAAAAAATATACGATATAATCACCAATAGACATAAAAGTTTAAATTATTGGGATAAAGTAAATTTAGTCTTGTTGAAAATAAACACATTATTTATAGGTAATTTGATACATGTCTTTAATTTAAGATTATTTTCATGTATTTACACATTCATGTATTTTTATGTTCATGTATTTGGAGATTCATGTATTAGGAGAAGTCATGTCTTTGGTAAATATATGAATGAGTGAGTTCATAGTATTGGAGTTAATTAGGATTCATGATTCATCCTTGTAGAATCCTATAAATAAGTAAGACTTCATTTGATTGAAGCAAGTTGTGAGGAGAAGAAAAACAAAGAGATTTAGAGTGTGTGAGAACTTGTGAACCAAGTGTGTTTTGTGAGAAGTTTTTAATACAAGTATTGTTGATTCTTCTCAATCTTATTTGTTCTTTCTTTGTGAGTGTTTATCATGTTGGTGTGCGAACAAAATTCCACATTGGTTAGGGAAGGGAATGATCATGGGTGTATAAGGGGAAGGACTCATCTCCATTGGTATGAAGCCTTTTTGGTGAAACTAAAAGCAAAGTCATGCGGGCCTTGGCCCAAAGTGGACAATATCATATCACTATGGAGTTATGGAGGCCCGTTTTCCCGTTAACAAGTGGTATCAAAGCCATGCTCCGATCCTAACCATGGGTTGAATACTCAGTTGCCGAACAAGATGAGGAGTCTCGGAAACCCAATCTGTGGTGGGTTCTATCGGACAGATGATGTGCTCCGGAGAAACGGAGTTGGCCTGGATAGAGTGGATGGATGGAGGGGAGGCTCAGTGTATATTTGTTTGAGGGGAGGATTGTTGAAGTGTGAACAAAATACCATATTGGTTAGGGAAGGAATGATCATGGGTGTATAAGGGGAAGAGTACATCTCCATTATTATCAGGCCCTTTGGGTGAAACTAAAAGCAAAGTCATGCGGGTTTTGGTCCAAAGTGGACAATATCATACCAATGTGGAGTTGTGAAGGCACATTTTCCCCTTAAACATATCACACGCTTCCAACTAAGTGGTATCAGAGCTTGAGTTTGAAAAGAGAGAGTTGTCTTGCAAATGGCAAACAACAATTTAGTTCCTTTCTAAGTGCCTCGACTAACCAAGGAGAATTATAGTAGTTGGTGCATTCGTATGAAGGCACTACTTGATTCATAAGATGTATAGAAGATTATTGATAGAGATTATGAAGAACCCAATGATGTTGCGGCTTTGAATAAAGTTCAAAGAGAAGCATTACAAAATACTCGAAAAATGGATCAAAAGGCTCTCACCACAATTCATCAAGCAATTGATGATGAATTTTTTTAAAAGATATATAGAGCAACTACTGCTAAACAAGCGTGGGGGAATCTAGAAAATATCTATAAAGATGTTTATCGAGTAAAGAAGGTTCGGCACCAAAAGTTAAGAGGTGATTATGAAGAATTGCATATGAAGGACTCTGAATCAATTTCAGATTACACTTCAAGATTATCAACAGTGGTGAATGAAATGAAGAGATTTGGTGAGACAATAAGTGATGTGCAAGTAGTTGAAAAGATACTTCGTTCATTGGATAGGAAATTCAATTTCATTATTGTGGCTATTGAAGAATCAAAAGACTTGAGTGAAATGCAAATTGATCAACTTGTGGGAACTTGACAAGTACATGAAGAGAAGTTTCACAAGAAGAAAAAAGGAGTCAGCTGAGTAACTTTTACAATCTAAGCTGTAGTTGAAAGATAAAGACGATAGCCATGAAAAGGGCTATAAAGGTCAAGGTCGTGGTAAAAGTCGCGGACGTGGTGACTTTAGAGGTCGAGGTAGAGGAAATTTTGGTCAAAGAAATTTTGATGGGAATTATTCAAATTCTAACTCATCAAGAGGTCGTAGGAGAAATAATCAATCAAGGCCATATGAAGAAAGATCAAGTGGTGATAGAATACATGATAAAAGACAAGTTGAATGTTATAATTGGCATAAATTTGGCCATTATTCCTGGGAATATAAAAATAAAATAGAGGAAAATATCAATTATGCGGAAGAAGAAAGCAAAAGCAAAGGCAACGAGCCTTATTTGCTTTTGGCATGCAAAGTCGAAGAGATATGCGAGAATAATTCATGGTATCTCGATAGTGGTTCAAGCAATCATATGTGTGGAATAAGATCAATGTTCAATGATCTTGATGAATCCGTTGGCTGCTATATCATTTTTGGAGACGCTAGAAAGATTCCAATGAAAGGAAAAATGTAAGATCTTGATTACCTTGAAGAATGGGAAGTATGAGTTTATTTCAAATGTGTATTATGTACCAGACATAAAGAACAATATCTTGAGTTTGGGGCAACTTTTAGAGAAAGGGTATATTCTAATGAAGGATTATAGTCTTTCGATAAGAGATGAAAGAGACAAGACGGAGAATCGAATGTTTATATTGAGTATTCAAACTGATGTTGCAAAATGTTTGAAGTCTTATTTGAAAGATTCATGATGGTGTGGCATTCGAGGTTTGGACACTTAAATTATGACAGCCTAAGATTATTGGCCATGCAAAATATGGTGAAAGGTCTACCATATGCAAGCATCCAGATAAATTTTATGAAGGATGTCTTCTTGGTAAGCAATCAAGGAAGAACTTCCCACAAGAATCTTTATCTTAAGCAAAGAAGCCATTTGAGCTTGTTCATTCTGACCTATGTGGACCGATTAAATCAAGTTCTTTCAGTAAGACTATTATTTCTTTTTTTATATTGATGATTTCAGTCGAAAAACTTGGGTTTTTTTAATCAATGAAAAATAAGAAGCATTTGATGCATTTAGAAGATTCAAAGCTCTAGCTGAAAAAGAAAGTGGTTATTATATAAAGCTTTTGAGAATCTTATAGAGGAGGATAATTTACTACTAAGAAGTTCTATAATTTGTGTGATGAAAATGGAATACATCATATGCTCCACAAAAAAACGGTGTAGTCAAGAGGAAGAACATATAACAATTCTCAACATGACACGAAGTATGCTGAAAAGTAAGAATATGCCAAAGGAGTTTTGGGCACAAGTTGTTGAATGTGTTGTATGTTTATCAAATTGTTCTCCTACTAGAAGTTTATGGAACAAGACACCTTAACAAGTATGGAGTGGAAAGCCATCTTGCTCACTTAAGAGTATTCGAAAGTATTGCGTATGCATATATACCAGATCAAAAGCGTAGTAAGGTCGATGATAAAAGTGAAAAATGTGTTTTTATTGGCTATGATCCAAGCTCGAAAGGCCACAAGTTGTGCAATCTTACTACTGAGAAAATGGTAATAAGTAGAGATGTTGAGTTTGATGAGGAAGCTACATGGAACTAGGATGATGAACCAGATGAACTCCAGGTTTTAATCTTTCCACAAGATGATGTGTGTGATTTTCCACCAGCACCACCTTCATGACTAGTTACTCACATGAACAAATAACATCTTCATCATCTACAGCTAGCTCAAGTGAAGGACCACAACACATGAGAAGTTTATGAGACATATGATGAAACTGATGAGTTATCCCAAAGTTTCAATTATCTTAGTCTTTTCTGTATTTTTGGTGATAATGAACCTTGATGTAATCTTCCTTCGTGGATCTTGATTTCTTTTACACAGAAATGCTATTTGCTGTATATTTTGACACTGATCAATAGATTGATTTTTCAATCCCTTCTTTCTTTCCTAAAGCTCTGATACCAAATGTTAGAAAACTAAAACTCAAAGTATCAATAACACAATGAAAAAGAATAAAGAAGATGTATATCATATATGAGAAGTTGTATTTACAAAGAGAAATTGACAACTATATATACAAAAAAACTCTCTAGTTAAGCCTTTTATAGTAAAGCATTAACTAGTTACAAAAGCACAATTCTAAGCCAAGCATTCTTCCTAAACCCATCTTTTCAACTGTCACACGTGAACAACTTTAACAACCTCAGTCACTTCAACTGTTTCTGTCAATAAATTTTACATTGACCAATTATACTCTGCCACATGGATTAGCTTTTAGATGTAGGGTCATCACACAACATGAACCAAGTGTGTTTTGTGAGAAGTTTTTTAATACAAGTATTATTGATTCTTCTCAATCTTATTTGTTCTTTCTTTGTGAGTGTTTATCATGTTGGTGTGCGAACAAAATCCCACATTGGTTAGGGAAGGGGATGATTATAGGTGTATAAGGGGAAGGGCACATCTTCATTGGTTGAAGCCTTTTTGGTGAAACCAAAAGTAAAGCCATGTGGGCTTTGGCCCAAAGTGGACAATATCATATCAATGTGGAGTTATGGAGGCTTGTTTTCCCCTTAACAAGTGGTTTTAGAGCCATGCTCTGATCCTACCCCATGTGTGTTGAATCATCAGTTGCCGAACAAGATGAGGAGTCTTGGAAACCCAATTTATGGTGGGTTCTATATGATAGGCAATGTGCTCCGGAGAAACGGAGTTGGCCTGGAAAGAGTGGATGGATGGAGGGGAGGCTCGGTGGATATTTGTTTGAGGGGAGGATTGTAGGAGTGTGAACAAAATCCCACATTGGTTAGGGAAGAGATGATCATGGGTGTATAAGGGGAAGTGTACATCTCCATTTGTATGAGACCCTTTGGGTGAAACCAAAAGCAAAGCCATGCGGGCTTTTGTCCAAAGTGGACAATATCATACCAATGTGGAGTTGTGAAGGCCCATTTTTCCCTTAAGTGGTATCAGAGCTTGAGTTTCAAAAGAGAGAGTTGTCTTGCAAATGGCAAACAACAATTTAGTTCATTTCCAAGTGCCTCGACTAACCAAGGAGAATTATAGAAGTTGGTGCATTCGAATGAAGGCACTACTTGATTCACAATATCTAATATGAGATTATTGATAGAGATTATGAAGAACCCAATGATGTTGCGGGTTTGAATCAAGTTCAAAGAGAAACATTACAAAATACTCGAAAAAGGGATCAAAAGGCTCTCACCATAATTCATCAAGCAATTGATGATGCAAATTTTTGAAAGATATATAGAGCAACTACTGCTAAACAAGCGTGGGAGAATCTAGAAAATACTTATAAAGGTGTTGATCGAGTGAAGAAGGTTCAGCTCCAAAAGTTAAGAGGTGATTATGAAGAATTGCATATGAAGGAGTCTGAATCAATTTCAGATTACATTTTAAGATTATTAGTAGTGGTGAATGAAATGAAGAGATTTGGTGAGATAATAAGTGATGTACAAGTTGAAAAGATACTTCGTTCATTGGATAAGAAATTCAATTTCATTATTGTGGCTATTGAAGAATCAAAAGATTTGAGTGAAATGCAAATTGATCAACTTGTGGGAACTTTACAAGCACATGAAGAGAAGCTTCTCAACAAGAAAAAGGAGTCAATTGAGCAACTTTTACAATCTAGGCTGCACTTGAAAGATAAAGACGGTAGCCATGAAAAGGGCTATAAAGGTCAAGGTCAAGGTCGTGGTAGAAACCGCGGTCGTGGTGACTTTAGAGGTCGAGGTAGAGGAAATTTTGGTCAAAGAAATTTTGATGGGAATTATTCAAATTCCAACTCACCAAGATGTCGTGGTAGAAATAATCAATCAAGGCCATATGGAGAAAGATCAAGTGGTGATAAAATACATGTAAAAGACAAGTTGAATGTTATAATTGGCATAAATTTGGTCATTATTCCTGGGAATATAGGAATAAAATAGTGGAAAATATCAATTATGCGGAAGAAGAAAGCAAAAGAAAAGGCAACGAGCCTTCTTTGCTTTTGGCATGCAAAGTCGAAGAGATATGTGAGAATAATTCATGGTATCTCGATAGTGGTTCAAGCAATCATATGTGTGGAATAAGATCAATGTTCAATGATCTTGATGAATCCGTTGGCGGCAATATCATGTTTGGAGACACTAGAAAAATTCCAATGAAAGGAAAATGTAAGATCTTGATTACCTTGAAGAATGGGAAGTATATGAGTTTATTTCGAATGTGTATTATGTACCAGACATAAAGAACAATATCTTGAGTTTGGGACAACTTTTAGAGAAATGGTATATTCTAATGAAGGATTATAGTCTTTTGATAAGGGATGAAAGAGACAACATGATTGCAAAAGTGTTGATGATGAAGAATCGAATGTTTATATTGAATATTCAAACTGATATTGCGAAATGTTTGAAGTCTTATTTGAAAGATTCATGATGGGTGTGGCATTCGAGGCTTGGACACTTAAATTATGACAGCATAAGATTATTGGCCAAGCAAAATATAGTGAAAGGTCTACCATATGCAAGAATCCAAATCAATTTTATGAAGGATGTCTTCTTGGTAAGCAATCAAGGAAGAACTTCCCACAATGAATCTTTATCTTAAGCAAAGAAGCCATTGGAGCTTGTTCATACTGACCTGTGTGAACTGATTAAACCAAGTTCTCTCGGTAAAAATAATTATTTCTTTTTGTATATTGATGATTTCAGTCGAAAAACTTGGGTTTTTTTCATCAATGAAAAATCAGAAGCATTTGGTGCATTTAGAAGATTCAAAGCTCTTGTTGAAAAAGAAAGTTGGTTATTATAAAGCTTTTGAGAATTTGATAGAGGAGGAGAATTTACTTCTAAGAAGTTCAATAATTTGTGTGATGAAAATGGAATACATCGTCCTTTTGACTGTTCCATATGCTCCACAAAAAACGGTGTAGTCAAGAGGAAGAACAGATAACAATTCTCAACATGACACAAAGTATGCTGAAAATAAGAATATGCCAAAGGAGTTTTGGGCACAAGCTGTTGAATGTGTAGTATGTTTATCAAATCGTTCTCCTTCTAGAAGTTTATGGAATAAGACACCTCAACAAGCATGGAGTGGAAGAAAGCCATATATTGCTGACTTAAGAGTATTAGGAAGTATTGCGTATGCACATATACCAGATCAAAAGCGTAGTAAGGTCGATGATAAAAGTGAAAAATATGTTTTTATTGGCTATGATCCAAGCTCGAAATGCTACAAGTTGTACAATCTTACTACTGAGAAAATGGCGGTAAGTAGAGATGTTGAGTTTGATGAGGAAGCTAATGGAACTAGGATGATGAACCAAATGAACTACATGTTTTAATCTTTCCAGAAGATGATGTGTGTGATTTTCCACCAGCACCACCTTCATCACCAATTACTCACATGAACAAGTAACTCCTTCATCATCGACAGCTAGCTCGAGTGAAGGACCACAACACATGAGAAGTTTACGAGACATATATGATGAAACTGATGAGTTATTCCAAAGTTTCAATTATCTTAGTCTTTTCTGTCTTTTTGGTGATAGTGAACCTTTAAGCTTTGAAAAAGCTACAAAAGAAGAAAATGGAGACATGCCATGGATGAAGAAATCAGGTCTATAAAAAAGAATGATACGTGGGAACTTACTACTCTACCCAGTGGCAAGAAAGCAGTTGGTGCAAAATAGGTGTTCAAGACAAAGAGGAATGAAAAAAGAGGTGTGGAGAAGAAAAACAAAGAGATTTAGAGTTTGAGAGAACGTGTGAACCAAGTGTGTTTGGTGATAAGTTTTTTTAATATAAGTATTATTGTTGATTCTTCTCAATCTATTCTCTTGTTTGTTCTTTCTTTGTGAGTGTTTATCACACTCTTCTGACAAATTTTTTTGTATAATCTCAACACTTATCCTCATATGTGGGCTCGGATATTTACACGAGACCCAATCACGTGTAACATTAATAATTTTGGAGGAAATATAAATAGAGGTTTGAATTCAAGACCTCCTTACCCAAAAGTTTGAATTGTTGGGCTAGCGTAAATATAAAAGTAAATTGGTCCTTTATATATATTCAAGATAAAACTGAGAAGAAGAACGATGTAGCAACCATTGATGCTTCATATCAAAGAATCGATATCCACACAAAAATTACCCTTGTATTGGAAGGATTTTCGAATTGCCTGAGATAATAACCATTGGGTGTTGATTTTTCAAGATCCTCAGCCATCTCAAGAATAGTAGCAACACTCTTTTCAGGGTCTATGAGATGCAACTCAGCTCCTAAAGCAAGTAGAAGAATTCTTCTTTCAATACTGTAAGAAGCTGACATTAAAAGAATAAGTCTATAGCCTTTGATTGCTGCAATCCAGGCCAGTCCAATGCCAGTGTTTCCAGCCGTAATCTCAATGAGAACACTCTTTTGTCACACACACAAAACAATGGTCAGTTCAAGCCTTTCGATAACCAATTAATCAAAGATGTGCAAAGCCCATAATATCTAGGAAGCACAAATACAGATAAGTTTATGATGTTTTTTACGATATAAAACTTTTTAGTTATATAATAACATTTTTATACATTTTAATCAAACTTGTTTTATATTATGAAATTTATATTGAATATAGGCAATGTATTACTTTTCTATTATATTTAATTTTCTGTTCATTAATTTTCAAATGAAACTAAATAAATAAAGATTTTATTTTTTTTATTCAAGTGTCTGCCACATGTCTAGTGTACCCATCACATGTTCAATATATTTAATTAAGTGTCTGACACATGCTTAAGGTACTTAACCAGTATTTGACACGTATCCAGAAAGTATCGAAGTATCAAATATAAATCAGACATGGATACATCATCCAAATTCTAAATTGAAGTTTCAAATGCTTCATAGGCATTTTGGGTGTCCACCTCCAAATTTTCAAGTTCTTCAAACTCTTATCACTTGGATAGACTAAATCATTTGCACATGAAAAAGAACAATTGTGCAGTCATAGCTGCACCAAGCCTATAAAGTGCAGCCAAGTGGGAAAAAATGTAAAAAAAAATGTATTTTTTTTTTATAAAGAAAAACATGTGACTACACCTAATTGGCTTGGTGCAGCCAAGTATTTTCCCATAAAAAATTTGTTTACTTACCTTGCCTGGTGTTATAATCCCCTTATCCTCTGCATCTTGTATCATACTGAGTCCAATCCTGTATATCAAAGATTAAGAAGCAATGTAATAAAAAAAATTACAAACAATGCATCTACTTCACAAAAAAAGAAAAATTAAATTTCTATATAACAATGGACTAATTACCTGTCTTTGACGCTTGAACAAGGTTGCATTCCTTCGAGTTTGGCAGCGATTCGGGCAACGCAACCATCTACAACTTTGTTAAGATACACCATAGGGGTGTTGCCTATTAGCTGCAGGCACCAAAGGAAAAAGAAGATATGATGGTAGAAACGGTGTAAATCGCGTTTAAAGAATAAACACCCATTGGAAAGAGAAATTACTTCAGTGGCATCACTCTTGATTGCAAACTTATTCTCCATGTCTCCAGTCATGTCTGGTTCAAAAAAAAAAAAAAAAAAAAAAAAACCTCAATAATTTAAAAAAAGGAGATAATTAACAACAAAAAGTATAACACAAGAACAAAGTGATGTATATATAACACACACAGCAATAGAAACATTCCCAATAGCGCGAACTCGAAGGCAATACATTCAAAACGACTAACGTTTGATACCCTAAATGTTGGACGTGATTTTTAAAAGAGTGAAAAGTATTTTTAAACACTTGCTGAAATTTTCAAAATAATATTAGTTTTTGAAGGTGTTTAAAGGTATTTTGATTAAAGTATATGTTTATGAAATACATTAAAAAAAATATTTTTAATCACTTCCAAAAACTATTCCAGACGTACCCTAAAACTCAAAGCATCAACATGAAGCAAATCATATAAAAAAAACCTGAGAAATCAAGAACTCCAGTGAATGTGATGAGAACCGTAAGGGAGATGGGAAAAATTCAACAATTATAAACCAATATTTACGGAAAGCATCTTACAAAGAACAAATGCAAAAAGACAAGCTTCTCTGATTTTTTGTTGGTTATATAAAAAATGTCTGATCACATGTTTGGAGCGTCGAGTTGTCTCATCACAGCCCCATCAGAAATTATTTTGTGTTCCGGGTGCATTGAGATTCTTTCTCTAGAAAAATTAGTGAAAGAGTAGACACTCCTACATTTTATGGTTTTAATTTTTGTTTTTCAATTTTTAACTTTTTTTTATTTAAAAATATAATGTTTGTGAACGTGGATGTAGGGTTAATATTTTATCTGGACTCGGCAAATTTTGTCCGGTTCGAACAATGTGATCTTTTGTTAATAAATTATTAGATTTTTGTTTTTAATAGGAGAGAGATAGGTAATGATATGGATAAGGAGAAACCATGTGGCGTCCTGCCAGTCTTATAATACATGTTTTTCTTGGCTGAATCAAACACGTTTTTCTTCAAATGCTGGTTCGGCAATAATTTATATATTTATACATTATTCTTATTTCAATTTATTAATTTTATTTCAATAAATTATTAAAACATAAAACCACATGTAATGATATAAATAGAAATATATATTTAAATTAGAAATTGTCTCAACTAGTATATTTTAGTGGAAATTTTATTGGGTAACGGATTATGATGTAATATTTGTAAATATATTATCACTTAAAACTATTTACAAATATGACAATTTTTATTATATTAATTAGTGATTTAATACGTGAATCAGTGATAAACTTAATACAAAAAATTACAATTCAATGTGAATCATCGAATCATTTGATCAAAAATTAAATCAAAATTAACTAATTTAGATGATAATTATTCGGTTCAAAACAAAAGTTAAAATATTAAATATTAAAAGTAAGCAATTGATAAATCAATAATAATCCTTAATATTTAGAGTTATCGTCGCCATTACAGATTAAATCCAAGAGTAAATGGATTGAATTATTGAATGTTTAAGGGGAAAAAAATCAATTTACACCCCTGCATTTTACATGGTGTGTTAATTTAAACCCTAAACTTTTAATGTAATCAATTTACACCCCTAACTTTTATATCCTATGTTAGTAAAATTACTATTATTTTTTGGAAATTTTTAGTTAGACGTAAGAGTTTTATATATAAATAAAGTTAATTTTTTGAAAATTAAATTTATATTTATGTTAAATATTTTTATGATTAAATTTAATTGTTTCCCACGACCCCGAACATTACCTTAGCAAGTCAATGTATAATCAAACGGTTCAACGAGACATCAACGTACACCCGAAACTTTTTAGGGCTTCCCTTAAGGAACGAGAAATGCTACAAGGTTAGGTGGGATAGATTGCCCACATCCCGAGCAATCCAACGCAAATGACCTCATCAAAATCGGTTGAGAATCGAAGAAAGGACAAGAGAAAATCCCTCCCACCATGGGAGAAGAGAGCTCACGGCAACCTGGTCATTTTTGTGATTTTTAAAGAAGAATGAATAGTGATTTTAGATATTTTTTAAAAATCAAAAATTACGGTTACGTCCCTTTAATGATATTTGCTTACAAAACGAACCCGATGATCTTAAACTAGTCAAATGGTAATTAATAATTATTAATTGGCCTGTTAATAATTATTAATGCGACCAAAACTAATTTAAGCTAATAAAGCGATTAAAAAAATTTACGAATGAAATAAACTCGTAAATTCTAAGTTATAAACTCTAAAATAAATCTAAAATTTAAATTAATAAATTCAAAAATTAAATTAAGTGCTTTACAACAAATAATAATAATTAAATTAAATAATAAAAAAAATCGTATAAAATAACGGGACGTTACATTTCGACTCAGGATCAGGAGGTTTTGTTGGCTCATCCTTCTTCTCAACAATTCCTATAATCTTTGTGCTAGTCAAGGAGCAACTAAGCAAGTTTGTAAAGGACCATTAAGAATTTTGTTGCCTACTGAATTAGATAACAAATTGTCAAGAACATCAATCTTATGGCAGGTACTGACCTCATCGAAAATTTTCAAAGAACGATAGATATTGAAGTGTACCTCCTCTTCGTTGACCTTCAAAGTTAACTTACCTTGTTGGACATCAATCAAGGCACGACCTGTAGCTAAGAATTGTCTCTTTAAAATGATAGGAATCTCTTCATCTTCTTCAATGTCTAGGACTACAAAGTCAGTCGAGAATATGAACTTATCAACCTTTACCAACACATCTTCAATGATTCCACGAGGGTAAGTGAGTTATCTATCTGCAAGTTGAAGAGATATAGTAGTACGTTGAACTTCACTTAATCCAAGTTTTCTGAATACAGAAAGAGGCATTAAATTAATACTGGCACCTAAATCATATAAAGCTCTATCAAATAAAGAACTACCAATAGTACAAAGTAAAACTCCCTGGATATTTTAGCTTCTGTGGCAATTTCTTCTAAAGTATGACATTGTATTCTTTTGTCATCTTTATTATTTCAAAATTCTCCAACATCCTCTTCTTAGACATTATCTCTTTCATGAACTTCACATAATTTGGCATCTGTTCCAGCGCATCTGTAAAAGGAATGTTAATGTGAATTTTATTAAAAATATCTAAAAATTTAGAAAATTGAAGATCAATCTTTTTCTTTTGAAAACGTTGAGGATAAAGTAAATTAGAATGTGCAACAGAAAGATTAGAAGATAAGGGAATAGAAATTGTCTTTTCTGCTAAACTAGGTGGAGCCTCATGTTGTTCTTCTTCCTTGCTCTCAACTGTTTCAGTGATGGAATCTTATGCTAATCGTAGAGTTCGTTCTTGAAGCTCTTTTCCACTCCTAAATGTGATGACATTGCATTTTTCCCTTGGGTTTACTTGAGTATCACTAGGAAACTTTCCATTCTGAAGTGCATTCACTGAAGTAGCTATTTGTCCCATTTATACCTCTAGGTTTTTCAAAATAACACCATGATTATCAACTTTTATTGCCAAATTTTCTATCATAGTTTCATTTTGATTAAACTTTTTTCTAGATTCATTAATGAAAGCACCAAACATGCTCTTAAGAGAAAACTTATTATCATCATGATTCTGTGGAGGAGGTTGCAAAACATTCTTATTGTTCCCGTATGACAGATTCTCATGATTTCTTAGCCCTGGATTATAATGGGTAGGCAATGGATTCTGATATTGATTTTCTCTATACCCATAATTCTTATTATTCACATCTTGGGCTTGTTAAGGGTCTACTCTTTACTTATAAGTTCAAGGTTAGATATTGATTTTGCTACTTAATGTGAAAGACCCATAGATTTGATCTTATTATTCACATCTTGCGCTCTTTGCCTTGTCAATTGTAGGCTTTTCCCCTTCATATTGAGCCTCTTTACTAGTTTTTAGACTGCTAAAGTCATTCATATGTGCCCGTCAACATTGAAAGTTGTTAGTATCCTGAAGTCCATGATTTGGACCTCCCTCAAAAGTCCCTAAATCTCTCCTAAGCCTCATATAAGTTTTGACTTTGTTATTAATGTTGTCCCCGAAAGTGAAGCAATCTTTAAGATTTCGCCAATGAATGTTACATCATCAATCGTCTGATCTAAGCTCCCGTTATTTTGTGATTAACTTTTTTTTTTTTTTTTTGATTTTTCTTTTTTTTTTTTTTTATTTTTTTTTTTTTTTTCTTTTTTTTTTCTTTTATGTAGGGCCATTAATAATTATTAATCGCCATTGGGGTAGTTTGAGATGTTCGGGATTCGTTTTAAGCAAAAAATTTTAAAACCATATTGTACAATTTAATTCTAAATTCTTTGTCTTTAAAAACAAAACTTTTACGACAAATTGACAAGCTTCACTTTCTTCCTCCCCACCGACCCCTCATTGGTTTCCAAATTTCAACATTCGGATATTTAGTATGGAAAGCCCCCGGTCGTCATTTACCCATCATAGCAAAAGTTGAAGCTCCAAATAGTTTTTTTCTTTTCTATTCTCCGTGAAACTCGTGTTTGTCCATGATAGTTTTAGGACACTTTTGCAAAAGCTCCCTAAATCTCTCCTTCCGTTAAGCTTCCCTTTATAAAATGTTAGTTATATGAATGTTTATCTAAATTGTTGATTAAAAGTGTTGATTAAACCAACTCAAAACGTATTTGAATTGCCAAAAAGCGAAAAAAAACGAGCTCGTTTTGATGATAGGCCCGTGGCCTCTTTGTGGGTTTTATGTTTCTTCTTTTATTTTAGATTTTTGAATAGTGGTTTCTTTGATTTCTAATTCTTTGTGGTTTTGAACCGTGGTTGATTGCTCTTTCGGTGTTGGGACAAGTTATTTTTAAGGTCAAAAATTTTCAACCATATGCCAATGAGTGAGGGTTTGTAGAGTTTGAAACTAGTTAGAACGTCTAGGGTGAAGCCCTTAGGATTTTATCCTTCAGGTGAGAACTTAGGGATTCTCGAAAAAGACTTCAATCTTAGAAGTTCTAAGTTAGACACTACGAAACTAGGTTGTCCTTGGAAGTTAAGAATCCAACTTGTAATTAGAACGATTAATACCTCGATTTATGAAAGGAAAAAGACCGGAAGGTTATTATCTTTAGTTGTTTCTTTTTATTGATTTGGATCCTTCATTCATCGTTAACTTTATTTGCACCATGTAAATTTCTAATTTCTGCACCTGGATAGAGTGATATTTGCATCTTCCTTGAAGAATGAAAATCCCTCCAAAGCTGGATGTTGTTAAACCATACCAATCATGAAGAAGGTCCCCCCCCCCCCCCCTTCAATTCAAAGTTGTTAACGTTGATGAAATATTTTCGGATACCTAGCTTTGCCTGGAAAACAACGTAAAACCCCCAAAAAAAAAAAAAAAAAAACCCCCCCCCGGGGGGGGGGACCACGGGGGGGGGCGCCCCCCCCCCCCCCCACCACCCCCAACGCCGGGCCCGCCCCCCCCCCCCCCCCCCCCCCCCCCCCCCCCCCCCCCCCCCCCCCCCCCCCCCCCCCCCCCCACCCCCCCCCCCCCCCCCCCCCCCCCCCCGGGGGGGGGGGGGGGGGGGGGCCCCCCCCCCCCGCCCCCCCCCCCCCCCCCCCCCCCCCCCCCCCCCCCCCAAACCCCCCCCACCCCCCAACCCCCCCCCCCCCCCCCCCCCCCCCCCCCCCCCCCCGCGCCCCCCGCGGGGGCCACCAAACCACCCCCCCCCCCCCCCCCCCCCCCCCCCCCCCCCCCGCCAGAGGGGGCCGCCCCGCCCCCCCCCCCCCCCCCCCCCCCCCCCCCCCCCCCCCCCCCCCCCCCCCCCCCCCCCCCCCCCCCCCCCCCCCCCCCCCCCCCCCCCCCCCCCCCCCCCCCCCCCCCCCCCCCCCCGGCCCCCCCCCCCCCCCCCCCCCCCCCCCCCCCCCCCCCCCCCCCCCCCCCCCCCCCCCCCCCCCCCCCCCCCCCCCCCCCCCCCCCCCCCCCCCCCCCCTTTTGAGCAACAATGAGTTTGAAATCATTACAAGAAAAAAGTTGTACGATAGCTTTATAAAATGCTATGGTAGGCTTTTAATAGCATTTTAGCATAAGTCGTGATAGCCCATGCTATGAAAGTGTTCAACTTACCTCAAGCATGGAGAAATTGAATTGAGGGCTTGAAATTGATTGACGAAGTTGATTGATTAAAAAAATTAATTTTAATTAGGGTAACAGAGGTAGAAGAAAAAATAAAAAAAAATTGATAATAGAAGGGATAGATTTTGCAAATGATTTAAGATATTTAGGTAGCGTTAAAAGATAGACTTTTTTGTTTTGGATGGGAGGAAAAAAAATTTAGCGCTTTTTTTTAGTTTCCTAAATTATAGCTCTCAAATTTAAATGTTATGTTTAAATGCTACTTTAGGCCCTAATTGTTGTAGTGAATCCTTAATTTTTCTCGTCTTGTTCAAGGTAAGTGCATTCTGATCATCTAGCTTAGCCATTATCTCGGGTTTGAAGCTTTTTCTGCTTACAGTTAGCTTTTCAGGTTTTCTCAATCTCCGAATTTAGTGGTGTAAGACTACTACTTACGTCCTTTGGCATATAATATGTAATAATCTGCAAAAATAACAGCAAACAACAAAACAAGTAAGCAAAGGATAATTAAAATTTTCAGAAAGATGCAAACAAAAAAAATAAAAACTCTTAATTAAGACTAAGTTAATGCACAATAGAATCAAGTAAAATTAAATTGCCTATTCCCTAGTAACGACACCAAAAACTTGTTGACGAAATTATCAATTACCCGCAAGTGTACGGAGTCAAGTTTTACTATAGTGATAAGAACAAAATGGTTGTCGTCCTCTGGAAAAAGAATTAAGTCTACCTAAGTATTAAAATATGACTAACTTAATTTTATTTAGAAATCATAAAATAATAAGTGTTAACTAAAGCTAAAAATCATAAACTGATAAGCATAAATAAAACTAAATACAAACAGGTTGAATTAAATCAATGGAAAAGGTGATGAATGATTTGACTACTTTAATTTATGGAAATAATATTTGTTTAGTCAAGACCAACAATTTCATATTCTATAAGTCAAGAACACTAAAACTCTTAATTACCTCTCTTGAGCGTCAAATCAAGAATCACAATTAATTAAGAAACTAATATCCCTATTCAATTTCAATAATTAAAAGTGTATGACTCACAAGTTTTTTTTAGACTTCTAAACTAAGATTAAGTTTCCCAACTATAATCTACCTTCAGTTATGTTCCCAAGATCTATTCTAAAACCACCTTTCCCAAGTGTTAGATTTTAGAATTAAAATCAATTCATCTATGTCCAGTAAATAAAAAGCATTGAGAACATAAGAACATAAATAGAATCATAAAATTTCTTTTCAAAACTAAAACTAAATAATCAAACCATAAAAATAAAGTAGCTACACCAATCCCCTTAGAATAAGAAAATTAGCTATCCATAAAAATAAAATTCAACAAAATAAATATTCTAGAAAAAATAAAAGTGTCAACTCCCTCGAAAACCGCTAAAAATCTCCAAAAACTGCTCTAGAAGGTGGCTATCTTGCAATATGAATAATGAAAAAAAATAAGCTTCAGCCCCTTTAATAGCCTTCTGAAGTTGGTGGCTAAAATTGTCCTCGAGCGACGCCTCGCTAATGTGCAAGCGATGGCTCGCTTGGTTTTCAAAAGGTCTTCATTTAAACGGATAAGCAATGGGTCTCTAGGCTAATTTTTGGCACTCTTCTAAACGGTTAAGCGATGGATTTCTTGATAAGTAAATATCTTTCAAAACCTACATAAAAAGAGAAGAAAAAAAATTAATGTAGCATAAAACCAATCAAAAACCAATTAAATTAAGGGTAATCTTATAATATAAAACCATGTCAACAATTGGCAATCCCATTAGCCTATAAATATATTCGTGGATTATTCATAATGATAACATTCAATTTTTCAAAAATTAAAATTTTCTTTTCTTCTCATCGCTTGTCGATTTTAGGCCAAATAATTAGGAAGAAAAATTCTTTTTCTTCTTCCTAATTTCTTCAAAAGTTTGATCTCATCATGAGGTTTTGCTTGTTTGATTGATATATAGTGTAGAAGGCTCTTTGATAAAGGAACCCTCCAATATATTCTCCATATTGACTCAATGTAAGTAAAATATTTTAGTTTTTGAAATAAGAATCTACATATTTTTTAACAATTTTGCAAGAAATTAAAGTTGATCAGTCTCTTCCATGTTAATTAATTTAGATTAATTAGAGTAACTTCTCGTGCATTAACTTGTAACAACCTTCACTTAGTAGGTTCATGAGCTATGTCAGAAATACATCACACGATGAAGAGAATTTAGGTGGAC
Organism: Gynostemma pentaphyllum; assembly: GCA_028015215.1. Lineage (NCBI taxonomy): Eukaryota > Viridiplantae > Streptophyta > Magnoliopsida > Cucurbitales > Cucurbitaceae > Gynostemma > Gynostemma pentaphyllum. The sequence continues at coordinate 55,368,874 of CM051351.1, read as the reverse complement.
ATTCACATGATGGGAGGGTGAATGAAATGTATGAAGTTATATATTCAGGAGTTACGAGGCCAGATACATGAGAATGCTAGTAGTCAGAATGTTGAGAGCGAGAGATCCACAAATAATCATTTCTCACTGTTGTTGGGTGAAGTTGGAAGAGAATTATACACCGGTTGTACAAGGTTGTCTGCTCTATATTTTTTGGTGAAATTGATCCATATAAAAGTTTTGAACAATTGAAGTAACAAGTCCTTTGATATGCTTCTCAATCTCGACGGTCCTTTTACCGCAAAAAATTCCCGATGAATTATTTTCACCTGGTAAGGCTATGCCGACGAAATTTTTCTTGAAAAACTATCCAAATTTGAAAAATCATAAAAACTAACTAAATTTGAAAAATTATTGATTTTTAATTTAAAGTATCCAAATTTAAAACATCACAATAATAATATTGAGCATTAAGGAATAATTAAAGAGGAAAGAAAATGAAAAATAAAATTTCATTAATTTTATGAAACTACTCATTAAATTAACGAAAGAAAAAATGTCATTTTAAAAATGTTTCAAAAGTTTTCCTATTTTTGAAAATATCAATTTAAAAAGTACCATATGGTGGAAAATCTCTTTAAAATTTGTCACATAAGTACAATGTACATAAGTTTAATTAAAAAAATGTAACATCATTTATAAATAATGGCACGTTAGAAATGTGTTAAAAATTTAACAGAAATTTGACGGTAAATACTAGATAGAACGCTTAACTGAAACACGGTGGTATATTTGTGGAGTTTGAAAACATAGGTTCCAATTAGAATGTAAATTAAAAAATCAAGGACTAAAAGTGTATTTTGTTCGTTTCAACTTTTTAAAAAAAGGGTAAAGTACCTTTTTGGTCTCGGAGTTTTGGAGGTTGTGTCTATTCGTTCCCCATGTTTTTAATTTGTGTCTAAAATGTTCCTGAGTTTTGAATGTCTTGTCTATTTGGTCCATACCTTTTCAATTTATGTCTAAGTGGTCCCCGAGTTTTAGATATTATGTCTAAGTGGTACCCGAGTTTTGGATATTATGTCTATTTGGTCCCTGAGTTTTCAAGAATTATTAGAAATAACTTTAATTGGTCTTTAGTTTAACATATTCGTTAACTCCTTAACAGAATGTTGACTTAACACTGATATTACTTATTTAATTTGCCAAAATACTAACACAAGATTAATATTAATTTCAAATATTTCAATCAATCCATGCCTAAGATTTGAATTAATAATAAATCTAATGTAAGTATTTTGGTCAAGTAATCATTTTATGTCATCGTTAGGTCAACATTTTGTTAGGAAGTTAAAAAATTAAGGACCAATAAAAGTTATTTATAATAATTCAGGGACCATTTAGACACAAATTGAAAACCCATGGACTAAATAGACACAAAAGTTCAAAACTTAGGGACCACTTAGACATAAATTGAAAACACAGGGATCAAATAGACACAATGTCTAAAATACAGGGAACACTTAGACACAAATTGAAAACATGGGGACCAAATATAAATAACCTCCAAAACTCTGGGACCAATTAGACACAAATTAAAAATTCGGGGACGAAATAGACACAACATCCAGAATTTAGGGACCACTTAGACACAAATTGAAAACATGGGAAGTAAATAGACCCGACCTCCAAAATTTAGGGACCAAAAAAGGGTACTTTACCAAAAAAATATATATCAAACTCTGATTTTATACTTATCATTCAATTTTCCAAAATTATTTTTTTAATTAATTTAACCATATTTTATCTATTTTAATCTTTTAACACAATTTTTGAAGTCGTGCTTTTTTATCAAACACATAAAATGGCTATTTTATTAAAGAGATAATGATGTGGATAGCCACTTTTTAGCCCTCCATTTGAGTACATAGCCACCATTGCGTATTTTATGGTAGATAGCCACCTAGATATTTTTACCTTATTTTCATACATGTTATACCCTTGGGCACAATCATTATTATGTGGGAAATGGTGTATGCAAAACAGTGGATATTTGTTGAAAGAAACTGATTTCGAGTAACGTACGTGTGTCATCCCCTTTTTTCAAGGTACTTGGTGAGGCTTCTCTAAGAAGCTTTGCACGCTACCCGATTGTTTTTTTTTTAATTTTTATTTCTCTCTTTTTCGTAAGTAAATAATATGTTACATGTTATTTTTATATACATAAGGACCTAACATATACCCTCAATCACATTCCTATTTCATATATGTTTATTATTATTTTTTTTAATTTTATCACCCTATTTTTCATATATGTTATATATATATATATATATATATATATATCATTTCATTTTCAGCTACATTCCTATTTTTGTTTTTGAAAATTCATTTCCTCCCTTTCTAAAACTCCTCTTTATCTATTATTTTGCGTTTACACTATTACGAACCATAGATTCTGCATGCTGATGAATGTTCTTTGAAGGTAATACTGTAGACTTTATTCAAATGAAATATCCTATAATTTCCATCATTTTTAATGGCTTTTTTTTTCCTGATTGTTACTCTATAATTTTAGTATTCATGTTTTATTAATGTTGTGACGACCCGTCACTTTTAAATAAATTAAATCAGAGAAAAACAGCGGAAGTCTTTTATTTTAAGAAAATTGGCGTGATTATGTTTGAAAATAGGCTAGCCAAAACCTGTTTACATCTTAAATTCAAATATCTAAAAAACACAAGGAACATTAAGTTCCTATCCAGGAGTTTAAAATGATTATAATCATAAATCAACGACAATAAGCTCTTATGAGCTAATTACAAAGTACAATTCATCAAAATGATATAAAGTTCACAAAACCATGTACATGGATTTTTACATAACACATAGTCCATCTCGAAATCATCATCATCTTCTCGATCAAGCGCGCACCAGCTCCTCTTCCACGATCCCAAACATTACCTGAAATGTTTGTAATATCATGAGCTAACAACTTAAGCCCAGTGAGAATAATAAGAATAAAAAGTAAGAATAGACCTCAAATTCGTATTCCGATTTGTGTCCAATTTACTTGACACAATTACTCCTATAATTCTCCAAACTCTAGGTAATTTCATTATAATTTTCCAAAGGATGAAATTACTAACACTAGTAGTCAAATACTCATTCATTAACTTATTACGACATAAATAAGAAAATAAATAAACTTTGTATAAAATAAAACATCTCAATCCTCTATCCAGGATATATATATTTTCATCGATCATATGCATGAAGATAACGAGAACATTCCGTAGGATACACATTCACCCTTTATGCATGATATGCATGAAGAAGAGGATGCGGACAACCCCCGAAGGGTCCAAACATTCTTCCCTTCTTTTCTTTTCTCTCTTTATTTCCTTTTTCTCTAAAGGCCATGCGAACAATCCCCGAAGGGTCCAAACATTCTTACCTTCCTTTCTTTTTCTCTCTGAAGGCGATGCGGACAATCCCCGAAGGGTCCAAACATTCTTACCTTCTATGCTGCGAGATGTTATGGTGCAATATGTTATGGTTATGCTTGCACATGCTTGTAAAAGTAAATAAAGGTAAAGTATGAATATTAAAGTAACCAGAACAAACATAAAGTAAAGACATAAGTAAAATAGATAAGAATCCCGGATGAACAATATATAAATTGAACTTCGCTACCAAAAATAAAAGTAAAACCATAACTTAAACGAGTAACCTAAACTTTCCAGGATTCTAAACTTCCAATAAAGTTTAAAGTTCTATTAATCGTTCCAAATACAAGTTTGGATCTTTTAACCTCCAATGATCCAACCTAAGCTTTGAAAACGAATCTAACTTAGAATCTTCTAAGATTCACTACTTTTCTCGAGAACTACTAAGTTCTCACTTAAAGGATTAACTTCTAATCCTAAGGGCACTAACTCACATCCCTCTAATCTTAGATTCGGATTCTAGTCTTAATTTCAAACTCTACAAACCTTCACACCAATTCGATTTCTATAATTACTTTAAATCCTAACTATTCTCACCTTAGCCAAATAAGAGTTCGCTCCAAGTTTCCGAAACCACGATCAAACAATGATCCGAAACACCTACAATTAATTACATCTACAATTAATAAATAAACATACATCGATCAATTAACATCTAAAAGCTCAAAACAACGAACAACCCCATAAACCCCACTATGAGGCTCTCGGCCCCCCCATAAAAAGTGGGTCTCAGGTTTGGTTTTCCGGCTTTTAGGTACTTTAGAGGTGTTTCGAGTTGGTTTTAAGCAAATTTGATATTCCCGATTTCAATGGGTATCGATAATTAGGGTTTTTGAACATTAAGCCCTTTCCCGAATTGAATTTAAATAAACATTAATTCACTAATTTATAACCCATAATCAAATCCCAAAAGGTAAATTTCAAACGGGAAGGGTTTCGACTGAAACTCGGTTTTAGGGTTATGGGAAAGTTTCCAAAAACTCTTAAAACTACTCCCGTATTTACAAACACCGAGTTTCACGGCAAAAATCTAAAGAAAACAAAGAAAACTCCATTAAAACACTATTTGGAGCTTAGGGTTTCAAGAGAAACTTACCGAGAACTCCGTGGATCTCGAGTGGCAAGTACGATAGTTGGGTGGAAAAGAATCCTAGACTCGAGGCCATTCCGATGCAACCGAAATCGAGTCGATCCGCCGAGAAACGAACGAAAACCCAAAAATTCTCTTCCCCCCCTTGAACTTTCGGCCTTGAGGAGCAAAATGAGAGGTTTTCTTGGTCAATGATGGTCAATGGTCATTTAAAGAAGAATAGGGAATAGTGTTTAGATATTTTAAGAAATTGGAAATGACGGTTGCGTCCTTTTATGACTTTTGACTTATGAATCGAAACCCGATGCTCTTAAATAAATCTAAAAGTGATTAATGATTATTAATTGGCCTATTAATAATTATTAATGTCACCGAAACGAATTTAGAGCATTAAAACAATTAAAAATGAATTTCGATCGAAATTAACTACTAAAATTGAAATTACAAAATAATAATTAAACTAAATACTTAAATTGAAATAAATAAATAAATAAATAACATAAAATAAAATAATTCATTTCAAAATTAACGGGACGTTACAAATGTTTATAATTAAAATTTTACCGAAACAAAGTTCGGATGGTGCGATATATATACATTTCGTTCTAGTAGCATAATAAGTAATATGTGGAGTTCGGTCTTAAACAAATATTAAACATGAATACTGAAATGTAATACTTGGTCGTATTTCATTGTAACAAAGTAATGTTGTTATCCTTTTTATAACATTACTTACAGGGATAACGATGAACTGAACGAAGTTCCGAGTTCTGACCCCGTGTTCTAGTTGTATTGCTATTTTATATAATACCATATAAAATAGCGTACATGTAATACATACTATACTCACGCAACTCACCGTACATATAAAAAGTTATTTACACATTGAAATAATAGCTGTTTTACACAACACGTATATAATATGGTACGCACTATACACATGATACATTTGTATACAATTCAATTTCAGAGGTCAACAATTTGGGCAAAGAACCTTTTTCCCGTTGAATTCCAGTTTTACATTGTACGTATAAAATAGCCCATGATAACTTTTACACACTATATTCACGAAAGTTAAAGTACATATAAAAACTTATTCAGATGTAAAAAAGGCATACTATAACTGTTCCAATAATAGCAATTTATACAACACGTATATAATAAGGTACATGTGGTACACACGATATGCATGATATATTCTACGATGTATTCAAAATTGGGAGTTAAAAAATTGGGTCAAAAATCTCATTTCCGACAAACTTTGATTTTTCGTAATACGTACAAAATACCATACGTATAGTACAAATAATACGTACATCTGGCACCATCCTGAATTATCTGGCTCCATCGTGCTTGGTGTCTGAACAAAGAAAAGTAGGTATGGTAAGTACTACATATATCAAAGCAAATACATGTAGTACAGATTATACATGCGTCTACCTCACTCTCGTCTTCATGATCTGATGAAGACTCCGCCCCTTTACCTTTACATTTTCCATATGTGAAAACAAATAAACAATAAATATTTGTTGAACAAAAAAAGAAAATACGATGATCTTTAAGAAAACGGAAAAATAAAAAATTACTTTTGAAACACATGAACAAACACTTAAACATAGATCTTTTGTATAAAAAACACAGCCTAACAAAATAAACAACAAAAATACATAGATCTTGTGTAGTGAAAACAACAAAATACACAGCCAAATAAAAAAAACACAACTTTTTTAGACAAAACAAAAATAAGACGACAACAACTTCCCACTTTGAAGTTTTTCTTTCAGAGTAAAAAAAAAGATGAAAATAGCCACATGCAAGTAAAGCAAAAACAAATAACCACATACAATAACAAAAATACAACTTTAAAAGGAAAAGCCAAGAAAATGCTCTGAAACAGAGATGACAAACTCCAAAACTTAAAAAAAAAATTGCTTACTCTTTCGAAGTAGAAACGAAAAAAAAAAAAAAAGATGTCAAAAGCCGGATAGAAAGAAGAGGGAAGAAGAAGAAAAAAAGTGAAAAATGAGGGAAAAATTAGAAATCAGGAAAGAGGAGGGAATGCTAATAAGATAGTCATAAATTGTAGTTATTAAATAAAAACTGACACCACATTTCCCCATCTTTGAGTTGAGAGCTACTACTTTTCAGTCCACAAAGGATAGATGTGTAAGTTCCTTTATCTTTCTTTCTCTTGAGGCAATAAATATGGCTATCTACTCTAATTTTTCACCTCATGGCCATGTACTCTTATTTCAGTCAAAATGTGGCTATTTAGATGGTTAACCCTTTATTAAATTGAACGTAAAATATGGCTATTTACATACTTATCTTGATTGAAAAATTCGGTAGCATTTTCCCATTATTTTATTTTATTTTTCAAACTGTTGACAATGGCATTTTCCCATTATTTTATTTTATTTTTCAAACTTTTGACAAATTTGGCACGTTCTTTGAGGGATTGGGATTGGGATTTGGGATGAGACCACCAGCTCTCCAAGCATGCTATCAAATATATTATATAAAGGTCAGATTTTATAAATGTTACAACGAAAACAAGCTTATCTTTTTTCCTGTCTGACCCAAAATAAAAAAATAAAATATTAATTTATAATTAAATAAAAGAAAAAAGCTGTTGGCTGTTTGACTTTTGCTTTGCTTCTGCTTCTGCTTCTGCTTGACTATTGATTATATTGTGGATTTTTCCCATCTCCATAACGGTTCTGATTACTGGATTTCTTAATTTTCCAGGTTCTTCATATGTTTTCAGTTTTAATATGATTTTGTTTTTATTTTTCTTTCTCTCTTTTGTTTCTGAGGTTTGAAGTTAGAAATATTTGAATTTTTGTCTTGCTTTTGCTCTGTTTTGTTTCTGTTTTCTTAAATGTTTACAGTTCATGTGCCTCTGTGAGAATGAAAAAATGCGATATTTTTTTTAAATAAGTTTTTTTTTTTTTTTTTTGGAGGGGGGGGATAGGGAGAGATTTTTAGAAGCAGAGTTTTTAAGTGAACAATAAGTATTAAGTGTTTTCTAAAAAAAAAAAAAATACAATTTCATTAAGTTGCTTTTAAATGTTTTTGAAATCTTATCAAAAACACATTTAACCATGTAGACTGTAGTATCATGAAAACTTTATTAAATGTTTAAAAACATTTTTTAGTTTTTTAAATGACATATCAAACGCCAACCTGAGCAACTTGAACGTAGCTTTAATGGTCAGGCATCCGCTCTCTTTCCATGAGATGGAAGATTCGAGTCTCCCCTCCCCATTTTGATGTAATATCTTTAAAAAAAGTCATGTCAAAACACTCTTTAGACAATGTCATATCGTTATTGACTTCGAGTTCGTGCTATCAATCCAAGAATGTTTGTCTAGCTGTTTCATTCTTCATGTTTCATAATATGTTGCTCTAACTAAACATGGGTTGACCTAGTGGTTAAAGGGTTCCTTTCCAATCTTGAGGTCATAGGTTCAAACCATGATGACCACCTACCTAGGATATTATTCTACAAGTTTAACGATGTCAAGTGTTGTAGGGTCGTGTGGTTGTCTCGTGAGATTAGTATTGGTGCGGGTAAGCTGGCCCGGACACTTACGGTAGAAAAAATAAAATACTCCGTTGTTCTATGTTTAGAATAAATCACTTTGTTCTTGATCTCATCAAAACATTTCCTGCTTTCTTCCTCACCTTTTCACGTATCCGCTTGTAGGTTTTTGGAACCAGAAATAGCTAGAGACATGGAAGATAAGTTTGCAATCAAGAGTGATGCAACTGAAGTAATGGCTCTTTTCATTGGTGTTTATTTTTTTTATCACATCTTCAACTTTTCATTCACTTGAATTACCCCGTTTCGACCATCGTTCTTCTTTTTTCGATGGATTGTTTGGGGGTTGCAGCTAATAGGTAACACTCCTATGGTGTATCTTAACAAAGTTGTAGATGGCTGCGTTGCCCGAATCGCTGCCAAACTCGAAGCAATGCAACCTTGTTCGAGCGTCAAAGACAGGTAAATAGTTCATTTTTACATTTTTTTTTTTTGGTAGCATCATTGTGTATGACCTTTTTGTGCATTTTCTTCTTAATCTTTTTGGCTTACAGGATTGCACTCAGTATGATAAAAGATGCAGAGGATAAAGGGATTATAACACCAGGCAAGGCAAGTAACAAAATGGTTCATGAGCAAATGATGTCCTTGCGTGTTTGTGTCGTAGTTTTTAAAAAAATGCCGTGATGGCGTGTCCATGTCAAGTATGCCTATCTGTGTTTCTAAACGCTTGAACTGACATGTTCCTTTTGTGTGTGGCAAAAGAGTGTTCTTATTGAAGTTACAGCTGGTAACACTGGCATTGGACTGGCATGGATAGCAGCAATCAAGGGCTATAGACTTATTCTTATAATGCCAGCTTTTTTTAGCATGGAGAGAAGAATTCTTCCACTTGCTTTCGGAGCCGAGTTGCATATCACGGACCCTGAAATGAGTGGTGATGCTGTTCTAAAGATGGCTGAGGATCTTGAAAAATCCATACCCAATGCTTATTTTCTAAGGCAATTTGAAAATCCTGCCAATACAATGGTAATTTTTGTGTGCATATCCTTTGATGAAGCATCAACGGTTACTGCATCAGTTTTTTATCAGTTTTGTTGAGCATATATGAAAAGCTAATTTTACTTTAGTCCAATCCAATCGTTTAAGTTTTTGGGTCTATTGGTAATTTAACATGCTATGAGAGCAGAAGTTTCTAAATTCATACCCCTGCATTGTATTTCCTCCCAATTTATTGATGTTCCACGTGATTGGGCCTCATGCCAATATCCGAGTCTACGTGTGTGGGGGAGTGTCGAGATAATGAAAAAGATTGAATTTACCTTAGTCTAATAGCTTTTCTGATGTAACAAGTTAACATGATATTTAGTTAATTTGATATTTATTTCATTAGATTCACTATGAAACAACTGGGGTAGAGATATGGAGAGATTCAGGTGGAAAAGTTGATGCACTGGTGGCTGGAATAGGGACAGGAGGAACAATAACTGGTGCTGGGAAGTTCCTCAAGGAGCAGAACCCAGCAATCAAGGTTTCTATGTGCTTTTTACTTTAGTTTTTGTGCAAGAGAGTTTGATTATTGTTGATGCAGAAAATTTTTAACATCTTCTTGGGGTGATTACAAATGTAATAAAAAAAATTACTAACTGTTAAAGTTTTATATAATATTTATAAATGTAATTTTTATTCACCGTGTCAATCAACGATTTATAATGATTTACTATTGATTACTATCGAAGTTAGTCAATCATTTATCATAGTCAATCACTGAGTTATATAAATTTTCCTAATCTTTTATTTATAGGTATATGGAATAGAACCAGTTGAAAGTGCAGTGTTGAGTGGAGGACAACATGGTTAGTTCCTGTGATGCCCTTCTATTGGTAAACATTTCGGAAGTTTGGTTTAATCTAGTGCTGACCTTAACCCTGTCCTGGCAATTGAAGGAAAACATCTCATACAAGGAATTGGTGCTGGTATCATCCCTACTATTCTCGATGTCGAATTGCTTGATGAAGTTATTCAAGTAAGTCCCGAAACGTTTATATGCCTTCTAGAATCTCGATGAGTGGTTAAGTGATATCTGAGTTTGTTTTGTTAGATCTCTTCTAAATTTTCAAGAAATCCTATTGTAAATTTGTTTAGTTTAAATTGATGTGGTCCAATTTGGAAGTCACTCATTTTCATCCTTTTGATTACTGCATAAATTACAAGCATAATATATGTTGAACCATATGTTTTATAATCCAAACATCCTTAAAATCATATAAAAAAAATCCAACTAATGCTCCAAAAGGGATCATGGTAACACATTTAACAAAATACATATATTTTTTGTTTAGATATCTCCAAAATCTCACACATTTCCTATAATTATATGATAATCACTTGCTCAGTGATGGGATTACTCCTTGGATTGGCTATCCTTGGAGTGTCTCAAGGTTATAAAAAAAGCTATCACTTTTGGGATTTCCTGTTATTTGTAAACGGAGCCATATCATATTTGTTTCCATTCAGGATCTCAGATTTTATTTGTACTTTTATTTTTGAATTCTTGAAAGTTGAGGTTGTTTTCCCTCATAAAAGAGAAGAAAAAAAACAAATGCATTAAGAAGGAAGAAATCTAATGAAGTTATTGAACTATTTATGTTGTTTTAAGGTATCAAGTGACGAAGCTATTGAAACCGCGAAACTTCTTGCTTTAAAAGAGGGCCTGCTGGTATTCTAGTATTCCTTTCAAGATCTTCACAGTTTATTATTATTGTTTGATCCTGATTAACCTTTACTGATAATCCGACATGCTCGTTTTCGCAAAAAGTGACTGCATTTCCTTTTGTAGGTCGGCATTTCATCCGGTGCTGCTGCGACTGCGGCAATAAAGGTGGCAAAGAGACCAGAAAATGCAGGAAAACTCATTGTTGTAAGTCTTTGTTACCATCCTTTGATAATACATCTGACAGTTTTGAAACATATATGCTATTTCATAAACTCAATTTTGAAAAGCTCTACCATTTTTTTTTCATTCGAAGGTAATCTTTCCGAGCTTTGGAGAGCGGTATTTATCAACTAAACTCTTCGACTCTGCTAGACAAGAGGCAATAAACATAGCATATATAGTTGAGGAGAAGGAGAACAAATCATGAAACTGCCTTCTGCTTTGTTAAGGTTATACACTAGTACAAATAAGAACATAGGCTGTTTTGTGTAAATTAATGTAAAGAACTTGTTGGGAGACGAGTCATAATGGAATGGTTGGAAGAAATAAAATGTATATAATTCCTTTTTTTTTTTTTTTTTAATAATAATTACATAGAAAAATCAGGGCTTAGACTCGAAATTTCCCCCTCCCCTTGATTGATTGTCATAAAAAAAAAACTTGTTTTCTTAGGTACAAATTAGATATAAAAATACTCTTAAGTGACTTGAGATCAAATGAAGATTGAATATAAAAGCACTTTAAAAGTTTAAATGAATTCACAATTTAGAGACCAAACAAATAAGTTTATCAAAAGCAGTCTCTTCATTGAGAAAATACTTTGGCTCCCGGTTTTGAAAAGAGGGTTTAGGCTACACAAACTTAATCCGTGTATAACTCCCAGTTTTACGAGCTCGAATGGTGGGTCATCTAACATATTATGTTTAATAAACTCATTCTTTTTATAATTCAAACACATCTCACACTTAACAAACACATTATTTCAATACAATCCAAACATAATTAATAACCAAGACTTCTCAATCTAAGACTCAATAAACTCAATCATAATCGTGAACCAAACATCCCATAGAAAAAGCAAAGAGACAAGACAAAAAGGTGATCCAAATCTCAGTGATCTTTTTGACAAACTTGCTACCTTTAAAGAGCTAAGAACAATGAAGAACAAAGATTTCTATTTGATGTTGTTTTCCCTTTGAGATTGTTATGGCCTTAATGCATCTACAATACTCAGTGTAAAATGATGTAAAAAACCTAACTCAGAAATGCACAACAAAGAGGCTTTATATCTTAGCCAATTAATTGATACAAGGACTAACTGTCACTTTCTAACAGAAAACAGTTTCTATCTCCAACTGTCAATTCAACAACTTCTTCATGCTTTCATTTTGCAGCTAATTAAAGTTTTAATCCAATGTTAATACTACAAAACACCCTCTTAACATTGATCATACCCAAACAGAACACAAGTTCACAATAGAACAGGCCTGTTATCACCAAAGAGCTTTTTGATCATCCTTTATCCAATTTGAGCTTGTTGCATAGCTATTCAAACTTGGTAAAAGGTACAGCTTTGGTAAGCATGTTAGTTGGATTTTCTGAAGTATCAATCTTCTCAAACTCTACCTTTTCATCTTGAACCATGTCTCTAACAAAATGGAACCTAACATATATATGTTTGGTTCTGTCATGGAAAGAGGGATTCTTTGAAATGGCTAGGGCACTTTGGCTGTCACAAAATAGCCTCACCTTGTAATCATCAACACACATTTCTGTCACAATTCCTTTTAGCCATATAGCTTCCTTCACTGCTTCACACAAGGCCATGTATTCTGCCTCTATTCAAGACAGTGCTACCACTGTTTGAAGGGTTGATCTCCAATTGATTGTGTTATTGAACAGGCTAAACACATATCTTGTGAGTGATCTTCTCTTGTCCTGATCTGCTGCATAATCTGAGTCTACATAACCCTTCAGGCAATCAGTGGCTTCATTTGTTTTAGAAAAGAATAGGCCCTTGTGAGAACTCCATTTCACATACCTTATGGCACATTTAGTAGCTCCCAATGAGGCTTGCCTGGATTGTTCATGTACCTGCTTATAACACTCATGACATAAGCTAAATCAGGCCTTGTGCTTACCATCCCATACATTAAACTCCTCACTACATTAGTATAATGAACAACTTCCATTTCTTTCATTTCTGCTTCAGTAATGGGAGATTGTTTAAAGGAGAGTTTGAAGTAAGAGGCCAGTGGAATTTTAACTGTCTTTGATATCTCCATATGGAATCTCTTCATAACTCTCTCTAAGTAATCTTGCTGGTTGATGGACAGAGTTTCTTACAATCTATCTATGTGTATGGTCATACCCAAAATCTTGGTTGCAGGGCCAAGATCCTTCATCTCAAATTCAGCACTTAGCATTTCTTTTACTACTTTGATTTCATTTGTATCCATTGATGCAATGAGCATGTAATCGACATAGAGTAGTAGGTAAACAGTAATATCAGCTGAGATCCTTCTAATATAGACACGGTGATCAAAATTGCTTCTGAGGAAGTGCTTTGAAGTAACAAAACTATCAAATCTCTTATTCCACTGTCTTGGTGACTGCTTCAGTACATAAAGTGACTTCTTCAATCTGCAAAATAGATTCTCTTAATCCCTTTCAATGAATCCTGGAGGTTGCTTCATATAAATCTCCTCTTCAAGGCTTCCATGTAGAAAGGCAGTAGTAACATCCATTTGCTCTAGATGAAGATTCAATTGAGTGACAATTGAGAGGTGAATTCTGATTGATGTGTGTCTTACAACAGGTGAGAACACCGCATTGTAATCAATCCCCTGTTTATGAGAGAACCTTTTAGCCACAAGTCTTGCTTTGTATCTAGGCTTCTCTACTCCTTCAATTCCTTGTTTCAACTTGAAAATCCACCTACAGTCAACCATGCTTTTGTTTTTGGAAAGTTCTGTTAAGAACCATGTATCATTCTTGCTTAATGACATGAATTCTTGTTCCATTTCTGTGAGCCACAACATCTTCTCTTTTGTTTTCATAACCTCTTCAAAAGTGGTTGGCTCAAATTCTGTGTTAAAGTCTACACAGTTCAGTGCATAAGCAACAAAGTCAGCTTGATCATACCTTGAGGGAGCTCTGATTGTTCTTCTTTCTTTATCTCTTGACAATTGATAGTTAGCTAGGCTTTCTTCACTCTTTAAGTCAGTATTTACAGTAGAACGACTTGCACTAGCATCTTCTTGTGTGTCTGAATGAGGTGTGACAGAAGGAATTTGAATATCTTGAGATAATTTACAGTCATTTGAGCCTTCTAATTCAATTTCATAAGACTTCATCTCTCCAGTACTTTGCATTTGATCTTTCTTCACAGTACACCATGGCATTTCTTCTTCATTAAAGGTGACATCCCTGCTTATTACACATTTTTTCTGTCCAGGTTCCAGTGACCATAATTTATACCCTTTTACCCTTGCTGGATAGCCCAAAAATATGCACTTTTAAGCTCTTGGTCCCAGTTTATCATCCTTTGTGTGAGCATAGGCAGCACAGCAAAAAATTCTCATATTTGACAGATCATGTAGCTTCCCAGTCCAGACTTCTTTGGGTGTCTTTGAGTCAATGGCAGTGGATAGACTTCTATTAATCACATATGTAGCAGTAGTTTCAGCTTCTCCCAAAATGTCTTGGGCATCTTTGCATAGGCTAGCATACACCTCACCCTCTCAAGGATGGTTCTGTTGTATCTCTCAGCAAGCCCATTTTGTTGGGGGGTGTGTATGGGATAGTCAGATGCCTCTTGATGCCACCGGTTTTACACATATCATTAAAGCTTTGATTCAAGTATTCAAGACCATTATCAGTCCTTAAGACCTCGATCTTCTTTCCACTTTGATTCTAAGTCAATACCTTCCATTCTTGGAAGTATTTAAACACTTCATCTTTACTCTTCAGCAAGTATATCCATAATTTTCTAGAGAAATTATCAATTATAAACAGAAAATACCTTGCACCTACATGTGTGGCTACTCTAGCAGGCCCCCACAAATCTGAATGGATGTAATCCATGATTCCCTGTGTGCTTTTCTTCCCCTTGCTGAATCTGACTTTGGTAGCTTTACCAATCACAAAGTGTTCATAAAAAGGTAGTTCTTCCAGACTTCCTTTTCCTAGCAATCCCTGAGTTTGAGATGATTCAATCCATGTTGGCTGATGTGTGCTAGTTTGTTATGCCAGAGAACAGTTTGATTCTTTTTGGATCCAGTAACAATATTTGCTTGATCTAGTGTTCTTGATCCAGTAACAATATAAGCAATTCATGCGATCTGCCTTCATTACCAACATTGATCCCTTGTACACCTTTAAGGTGCCATTTTCAGCTTTGAAATTACAGCCAACACTCTCAAGTGTTCCTAAGGATATTAGATTTCTTTTCACATCAGGGACATATCTGACAGAAGTAAGCACTTTCACAATACCATTGGATATGGTAATTCTTACATTCCCAATCCCCTTAACAAGACATGGTTGGTTGTTTCCCAAGTACACACTTCCTCCTCTTGTGAGTTCTTGAAAATCTTGAATGTAATTTCTCTGTGAAGTCATGTGGAAAGAACAACCCGAGTCCATTATCCACTCTTCTATGCCTGCATCTTCAAATATCATTAACAACTCTGCAGAATCATACCTTTCAAGAACATTTGCTTCATTATGCTTCTCTCTTTTATCAATAGTTTGATGCCTAAAAGGATTCTTGGGACAATCCTTCCTCAAATACCCCTCTTGATTGCAATGAAAACATTTGTTGTTCTTGACTTTGGTTCTAGATTTACTTCTGCCCCTTGGTTTTTGTTTTCCATTTCTTTGTTCCTATCTTCCTCTGACAAATAGAACTTCAGCATCTTGTTTCCCTGACTTGAGTTCCAACTCTTTAGATTTCAAAGAATCCAATACAAGATCTAAGCTTCGTGTGTCTCTACCATATTTGATAGCCTTCTTAAACCCTTTGTAACTTTAAGTGAGTGAATTTAACAATATCACCGCCTTGTTTTCTCCACTCATTCTTTCACCTGTCTGAGCCAAATCCATACAAATTTTGTTGAACTCATGCTGAATTCATTCTGAAACCAAAAAATCTTCCTTTAAGGTAAATTTTGTTTGGCAAGGATCTTGTTGAATACAGAACTTCCAGCTTCTTCCATAGCTTCTCTACTGTGTCTTCATCATCAACAAGCCGCAAGACATTGTCTAAAAGGTAGAGAATGATGGTACTGAAAGCTATTTCCCCCATCTCAGCCTTTTTCTCTGCAGATACAGTAGCAGGAATGGTGGATGGATCATCTAAAATCTAGGTAACCTTTTGTTGCACAAGCAATGCCTTGATCTTCTTCTTCTAGAGTTCAAAATCACTATTTCCATCAAACTTTTCCAATTCAAATTTAGCAGACATGCTTCCTGAGATCAATCTCTCAATCTCGATTGATTTTGATCTAAAACACTTTCAAGAGAACAGGTAGAACTTCTGGTTTGGTTAGCAAAACTGATGATCAACACCTTTTTGGAATTCTTCTGGCTCGTGAATGCTTTAATGGAGATTTACTTTTCTTGATTAAACCACAAGCTCTGATACCATTTGTGATGATCTATTCTCAAGAACAAGTAACAAAGAATCTGCACACTTGCTACCTTCAAAGAGCTAAGAACAATGAAGAACAAAGATTTCTATTTGATGTTGCTTTCCCATTGAGATTGTTACAGCCTTAATGTGTCTACAATACTCAGTGTAAAATGATGTAAAACCCTAACTCAGAAATACACAGTAAAGAAGCTTTATATCTCAGCCAATTAATTGATACAAGGACTAACAGACACTTTATAAGAGAAAAAAATTTCTATCTCCAACTATCAGCTCTACATCTTCTTCATGCTTTCATTTTGCAGCTAATTCAAGTTTTAATCAAACGATAATACTACTGAGATTAGAAGTATTTTTTTTTCGTACTTGTGTTGATTCTATGAAGTAAGAGAGTCTAAAGGAAGAATGTCTTGAAATCATTTTAAGAACAAGATTTTAATGAAAACATACCAAAATATACAAAATTGTTAGGAAATTTGCCTTATTTACCTTGAAGTCTTAGCCCTAATGAAACTTAACTTTCATTTTCATTGCTTAAAAATAAAACCTTGTGCAGATGTCACCTATGTATAAAAAGACAAAAAAAACCCCCCCCCCTTAAGTTATTATTTCGGACCTCACGCTATTCCAAAAAGACGTCAAACAAAAAAATAGACATTGAAATAGCAGAACCCACAATCTCACGAATTGAAACCCACTCTCTGTGAATTCACGATTTGATTTGATTTTCCTTTAAGTTTTCGTTTTGAGTTTCAAAATCCAATGCTCAAGCTCAAGCAAGAATTATTGAACTCATTTCAAATGCCTTTACTACTAAAAGAAAAGGTATGAAAAACTTACAGCCAAAATACTAAAATGTTTATGGAAAATTTTCTTAATTTTTTTTGAAAACTTCTAGGATTGGTCATATCATGCACATGACTTGTCTGATCGTTTTCTATAATCAGTCAAATCATTCATAATAGATTCGAAATGATATTTTACTCATAACTTTTTCTGCAAATTGGGATTGCTATGAATTTAGATTCAATGGATAAATATAAAAAATGAATGAAATTGATATCTTATTTGAGCAAAATAGAGCCTTAATGGAGAAGTTAACACCAAAATACTAATTTTGTGAAGGAAAAATAATCTGAAAAATATTTAAAAAAAAATTGGGCTGATTGGACCCATCTTGGTCTCGAATCGAACAGATCCCAGACAAGCAGTGGTGGTTGTTTTTTTTTTAAAGAAAATTTTCTAGATTTTTATTTTTACCAAAATTTAGTATTTTGAAATTAACTTTTTCATCCGAACACCGTTTTGCGCAAATAATATATCGATTTCATTCGTTTTTCGATATCTATCAATTGAATCTAAATTTGTAGTAATCTCAATTTTGTAGAGAACGTTATGAGAAAATATCATTTCGGATCTATTATGAATGATCTGACCGATCATAGAAGAAGATCGGACAGATTATGATCTCTCAGATTTAAAAAAAAAAATTTAAGAAAAATTTTCAGAGTTTTTTTTAATAACATTTTAGTATTTTGGCCGTAACTTCTTCATCCGAACTACGTTTCACGCAAGTAAGCTATCAATTTCATTCGATTTTTCAATATCAATTTATTGAATCTAAGTTTGTAGCAATCTCAATTTTGTAGGAAAAGTTATGAGCAAAATATTCTTTTCAAACCTTTTGATCTTTTCACCCAATCGTGACATAAACAAAGGTTTTGAATATAAAAATTAGAAATGGAGGTCAAGTTTCATTTGGGCTTTTCGAGGTCATTCTATTAAATTTCCCAAAATTGTTCTAGAGTATTATTTTTTTTTTATAGGAATTGTTCGAGAGTATTCTTAATAGTATTTTTTTTAGATAAGCAACAAAATAAAAATATATTATAGATATTTTTTTTAAAGTAATTATTTTCTTTGAAAATCATAAATTTGTGAATAGTGGACTCAACTACCTGATAATCTTAACCTTTTCAAGAAATAAGTTTTTCCTAACCGTTCGTTTTGAGTAGAGAATTATAATTTTTTCAGGTCTTAGCATGATTTTAAAAATTGGAAATAATTTAAAATTCATAATTTTATTTGGATTGAGAATGTAAAGACCCGACCCTAATTTTTCTTAAAATAAACACAATAAATATGTGGTGGAAGTCATTTCAAATCATGGAAGTCATTTCGTGTGAAGAACGCGATGCAGCTCATTGGGCGGGACATGGCGACCGTGCTTTGCTTCCTAAAAATATTAGAGATTGAAGAAGAAAAAATAATAAATTAATAACTAATTGAAAAAAGAAAACAAGAAAAAAATACGTAAAAAAACAAAAACAAAAAAACTTACCAATCAATGATAGTGCTCGTCGTGGGTTCGGGCCCCGGCTGTGTGTTTGGTGGGATTCTTCGCGTGGTTGGCCTTATTCCTCCTTGACACTGACATGCCCTCGGGAGTGCTCAAGCTCGCGATAAGCCGCATGTGGTCCTCCGGGCTCATCCACACGGGGCAGTTTGCTGCTTGCTTTCTACGCGCCCGGTAAATGAGGTCCTTGAATCGATCCCGGACGTGATTGTCCCATAGGGGGAACAATCTATCGTCCGTGATATCGGGATCGATAACAGGAAACTTGCCCTGAAAAAATTGAAATAAAAAATTGTTAAAGTAATAAAGTAATAAATTTATTTCTATAAATTTCAAAATTAATTAATTATAAAAATAAATTATGTTTTTTACCTTCCAATTGTTGTATATCCGACGTTTCTCCGTCGTCGGAATCTTCTGCCAGCGAAGGTCCTCACGAAACCGTTTTGAAACGGTTGTATGCGGCTGTACTCTGCAAAAACATAAAAATATTGTGATATTAGAAACTATTAGTTAACAGAAAAACAAACACTTTTAAAAATGTTTAAAGATTTAAAAATTAAGTAATTAAAACAATAAACAAAATTACTTACGTATTCCCTTCAATCCGAAGGGTAGAGTCTGCGGCCAAGGAGGCTGTGTGCGTGAAGTGGAGGGTCCGGCTGGATCGGGCTGTGATGTAAACCCCGATGCTCCCACGAAGTCGTGGCCTAGGAGTCCTGCGCCAAGCGTGGTGTCGCAGGCTGGGTCTCAAGGACTGCATCATCGAGAGTGGCAGCAACTCCCGGCTCATAACCGAAGAGGATAATGTCCAACTCCTCTGTAGTCAGGTCCGCATCAGGGGCAGCGGCAGCAGGTGGCTGCGGCGTCCCCTTGTCAATCTCGTCGTCAGGCTCGTTTGACTGGGGAGGATGTCGTCTGCCCGTCATAATCCTACAACTAAACTAAACTAATTTAATACAAAGTAATTAAAATAATGAAAGAAATTAAATTAATTAATTAATGAAATACTTTAAATTAAATTAATTAATGGAATAATCTAAATTAAATTGATTAAATAATGTAAATTAAACTAACATAAATTAATTAACTAATTTAAAGTAAAATAATTAATTAAATTGAATTAAAGTAAATTAAAATTAGATTAATTTGAACTAAAATGAATTAATTAAAGTAAACTAACTACCGAAGAATTAAACTATTAGATTAATTAAACTAAAATTAATTAAATTAAAGTAAATTAAGTAATGAAGAATTAAACTAAATTAGATTAATTGAACTAAAATTAATTAATTAAAACTAAATTAAACTAAAGTAATTAATTATAATAAAGTAAATTAAAATTAGATTAATTAAACTAAGTAATTAATTAAAGTAAAGTAAGTAATGAAGATTTCAACTAAGATCTATTAGATTAATTTAAACTAAAATTAATTAAATTTAACTAATATTAATTAATTAAAAATAAAATAAAATAAACTAAACTAATTAATTAAATTAAACTAATTAAAATTAGATTAATTGAACTAAAATTTATTAATGAATTAAAGTAAATGAAAATTAGATTAATTAACCTTAAGTAAACTAAGTACTTATTTAAACTAAATTACATTAATTAAACTAAAATTAATTAAATTAACAAAATTAAACTAAACTAATTAATTAATTAAAGTAAACTAAAATTAGATGAATTAAACTAAAGTAAACTAAGTAATTAATTACACTAAATTAGATTAATTAAACTAAAATTAATTAAATTAACAAAATTAAACTAAACTAATTAATTAAAACTAAGTAAACTAAATTTAAACTTAAACTAAAACTAACTAAAAATTAAAAACTAAAACTAACTTAAAACTTAAAATCTATACGAAAACTAACCTCATAATAGAAACCGGGATTGGAGGTTTAGGGTTTTTAGTTTTAGAGTAGGAACGGGGAAAAAATAACGAGCAACGGAACGGGGGAAAGAGGGAAAAGAAAGAAAAGAGAGAAAGAAAAAGAGAAAGGAAAAAAAGAAGAAATGGGGGAAGGAAAACTGATATGAATTTAAATCATATTTTGTGACCAACTGGTCGCAAATATGTAATCATAACCAGAAACGAAAGGTCACGCGTGCTGGGGAAATTACGACCACCTGGTCGTATTTTTACACATATTTGCGACCATCTCGTCACATGTATTGAAAAAGTGACCATCTAGTCGCGCAATTGGGATTATCTAGAACAACTGTCATTTCACGTGTCCCATCGAGAATTGTGACCAACTGGTCGTAATCTTCAAATTCACCGCCAAGGATTGCGACTAGATGGTCATAATCTTTAAATTTGCGACCATCTGGTTGCACTTATTAAATTAACCGCCAAAACTTTCATTAACA
The DNA here is from genome assembly GCA_028015215.1 of Gynostemma pentaphyllum. Taxonomy (NCBI): domain Eukaryota; kingdom Viridiplantae; phylum Streptophyta; class Magnoliopsida; order Cucurbitales; family Cucurbitaceae; genus Gynostemma; species Gynostemma pentaphyllum. The sequence continues at coordinate 55,347,650 of CM051351.1, read as the reverse complement.
TTTTATAATATCCTTTGAGTTTTGCGACCAACTGGTCGTAATTTAACTTATATTTTTTGAAAAAAAGTATTTTACTTTTCCACAAATGCGACCAACTGGTCGCATTTAACTTCTACATTACTACCATGTGGTCACCTTTTGTGTTAAATTCCGACCATATGGTCGCAAATATTAGTGTGTGTATATATATATATATATATATTATCATTCATTAAAGAAATAGTTTTAATAAAACATACACAGTGAATCATAAAGTTACAAAATGTCTCATTCATCATCCTCAGTTTCTTCGGTCGTCGCTTCTTCTTCTTCTCTTTCTTCGTCGGATTCATTGTCTCGAATAAATTCAGTATCAATGTCACGTGCGTGAGAAGTGGAAGCATTTGTATCATCATCATGCAATGTTATCGTTCCATCGTGCAAAGGACGAACAGTACTGGCATGCTGACCATTGTCGATTGCATGACATCTTATCTCATCTTCTTGAAAAGCAACAACTAACTCTGTATGGTCGTCTTTCTCGGACAAGTTTTCTTCTACCTGGCGTGGTTTAACTTTACAAACAACTAACCAATCTGTCAGATCTCGTCTATTAATCGGATAGTTCAGGTAATAAACTTGAATCGCCTGTGCAGCCAGGACAAACCTATCAGCGGTGCGCATATCCTTAGACTTGTTTACCTCAACGATTTATAAATGATCAATCTTACGGACTCCGCCTCGTCTGGTTGTCTCGAACCAAGTGCAGTTGAACAGAACAATGCGCTTTAGCGTCGGACTTGCGTATTGAATCTCAAGAATCTCATCGATTACTCCGAAGTAATCGTCTTCGTTTGTGCCGAACACATGACCTTTTATGCAAACACCACTGTTGTTTGTTGCCTGTTAAATGAATGCGCCTTCGTTTGAAATCTGTAACCGTTACCAGTATACGACCTTGCAATCCGTCCAGGTCCCTTTGCCAAAGAAATAATGTGAGGATCATCTACCAGTAATGTAGGGGAGTCAACCTGTCATTGTTCACATACAGTAATAATGTTAGGAAGATATTAATTTTTTTAATAAATTGCCACGGTTTTTTTGAAAAAAGTACGTAAAATAACTCACATATGCACTGAACCAAGAACGAAACTCTTTGTCGATTATTGACCCCTCCTCAGCGGCTGTAAGACCAACTCGTGTCATTCGAACGTATAACTTTAGAAATAATCTGTATGTTACAAAAATAGTTAGCAAATAGTTTGTAATTGTTTAGGTGATGAAATAATGTTGCTATTTTAAAGAAAAAGTAGCTACTTTATAAGAATATCATTATTAATGGATAAATGTGAGGGGTAATGAAACATTGAAACTTGTCATATAGAAAAGAACTGTGGAGGTAGCATAGATCATATCTCTGTCATGACTTCATCGAGTTTCTGTCGGAAGGATGATGATCGTCTCTTTTCTACCGACGAAACTCCCCATTTTTTCAAAATCATTCTGGCTCATACTCTCAGGGAACAAAAACTAGTAAGTACAAAATTATTCTTTAGGCAATGAAATAATGTTAAGTTATGAACTCACTCTATGTAAGGATCGATCTCTGCGCAGTTGCATAACACATATGTCTGCATTACGTGGTACTCAGAATCGGTCAATGGCCTACGTACTGATCTTTCAACTGTCATGCCAGGTTTCTTAAAAATCGGCAAGTCGTTTATGTCAACACCTTCAAGTAAATTTTCGATGATGTTTCATTTCGCTTGTCCAAACTGCTCTACAATGTGTTGATCAAAGTAGTATGAACAAAATGTTGTAGTCTCTTGTGTCAGGTACGCACTAGAGATAGATCCTTCTACTCTTGCTTTATTTCCGACCGTCTTTTTCAACCGACGTAAGTACCTGTGGGTGGGTACAATGTGTAGAAAACATAATTTACATTCGATCACTGTACTTTATACATGTAGATTACAAATTAACTGTGCTTACCTTTCAAATGGGTACATCCAGCGGTAACGTACCGGACCCCCTAAGAATGCCTTGTATGGAAGATGCACTGGAAGATGCTCCATGGAGTCAAAAAAGCCAGGTGAGAACATTCGCTCCAACTTACAAATAATAACAGCGATCTCTGAACTCATTGAAGCGACAGTAGCTTCAGTCAGCTCTGTACATGTCAAGTCCCTGAAAAAAACACTCAACTGTGCAAGCGGCTCCCAATGTCTATTCTCTAGGAACGGTCTGAATGCGACAGGCATCAATCGTTGCATGAATACATGACAGTCGTGGCTTTTCATCCCGAACATTATATGTTTTTTACTGTCTATACACCGACTCAGATTTGAAACGTATCCGTTCGGGAATTTGATGGATTTGATCCACTCAAATAATGTTTTCTTTTCATCCGTCGTTAACATGTACTTTTCTTTTGCGTAATTATCATTGTCGTCAGGCTCCAACACAGGACGGTGACATATCTCCTGTATATCATAATGTGCCTTCAGATTGTCCTTCATTTTTTCCGAAACGTTCAACATCGTATTGAAAATGTTGTCGAAGAAATTCTTCTCGATATGCATTACATCCAGATTGTGTCTAATCAGTAGATCTTCCCAATATGGTAGATCCCAAAAAATACTCCGTTTCTTCCAACCCATGTTTTTCCGACCCGCATTGTTTGCACTCTTTGCACCGTCCAATGTAATCTTCTGCATCCCTATAGCATCTATACCGTGAAGAATCTGCCTTGCACTATACATTGTCAGGGGGTATCTTTTCTTACTCGTCGACCCTTCTTCCAGTCACTGCCGTTTGAACGGAAAGTATGATCCAAAGGTAAAAATCGATGGTGACAATCAAACCAACAAGTTTTCCGACTATTTCTGAGATAAAATGAATCTGTGTCTAGCATGTAATGTGGACATGCATATTTCCCTACCGTACTCCATCCTTTAAGAGGAGGAGATTGAGGTTCACACAATTAACTACACTGACTAAGCAAATCAAGAGCTAAAACTAAACACATACTCAAAAATGTATATGAAAGTAAAGATCAACATACCTGACAACATTGAATACGCAGGGAAGTCACTGATCGTCCAGATTAACGCAACGCGCATCAAGAAATTTTGTTTCTTCAAAATGTCGAACGTCATAACACTGTCAGTCCACAACCTTTTCAACTCTGCAATAAGTGGTTGCAAATACACATCCAGTTTCTATTTTGAAATTTTAGGCCCAGGTACGATCACTGTTAGAAAAATCACCAGGTCTCGCATGCACATCGAGGGAGGCAAGTTATTCGAGGTTACCATGACTGGCCAAACTGAATATTGTGCCCTGGATGCCCCGAACGGGTTAAAGCCATCCGTGCATAAGCCCAATCTGACGTTTCTTTGATCTTGTGCAAAATCCGGATGACAATTATATAAATACTTCCATGCCGCAGCATCTGAGGGATGTCCCATAACACCTTCATCCTGTGAATGCTTGTGATGTCATCTCATGTGTGAGGCTGTCACATCCGATGCATACAACCGCTGCAGATGTGGGGTCAGCGGTAAATAGAACATACGGGCGTATGGAATGAGGTTGCGTTCCCCTTATTTATATCTTGGAAGAAAACAAAATTTGCAGTGATGCAGGTCCTCATCCACATCCTAGTAAAGCAGTCATCCGTTCCGACACGAATCTATTTTCTCCACGGGTAATCCAAGTCCCTCCACTAGCTTTTCGTGTCATACAAACTGTGGGGCATAATATTTTCTTCTGGAGCGCATCGACGAAACCATGATGCAATCGAATCAAATCCTTGACCAGGTATGTTGTACTGTGCCTTTATATTTAAAAGTTCTGTAGCAGCAGCAAGTTGACTTACCTGATACCCATCGTACAATGGTCAGCTGGCTGTCTTTAGCATCTAGTGCATCTTACGTGCTTTCAGATTCATTTCCTCTTCAACAACCCGTTCATCTTCGTCTACGTTTAAACTTTCACGGAAATTTTCATTGCCCCCATACCCCGCACCATCAAGTATCATTTCCTGCATCTGACTATACTATTGTTCATCATTTCGTTCTTTGGCAACAACCTCTACATTCGAGCTGCTACCTTCGTATCATCTCGATTCATGTAATGCAGCGTCGAACATTTCCTTTGTTTCCCCTTGAAACACCCAGTGATAATAATTCTGCACAAATCCCCGACTATAGAGATGAACCTTCAAATCTGTAACCAGTATGATTTTCCTATTGTCGCATTTCCTTCACGGGCAACGTAGCTTTCCACCATACTTTTCATAATAGACAGTTGTCATGCAAAACTCAACAAACTGTTCAACCCCGACCACAAACTCATCGTTCAAATACCCGTCTAACAAACGAACATACATCCACTCTCTCATTTTCTTTTTTCTTAATGCTAACAAACAATGGGAGGAGGGGATTTTATAATGGACTCCTCTGCTCATTTGCGACCAGATGGTAGTATTTTTGCTACCACCTGGTCGCATTTTCCAGCCAAAATTTCCCGCCATTTTCCTCACTACCCCAGGCCACATCAAGTCATAGCATTTATGACCACATGGTCACTTATTTTGGTGACCACTTGGTAGCTTTTCTCCCTCCAAATTGTTTATCTACCACTGGTCACTAAAATCACAGCATTTGCGACCATCTGGTCACTTAACAATGTGACCACCTGGTAGCTTATTTCCGCCAAATTTCTAAGCTATCACTGGTCACCAAAGGTCACCAAAATTGCGACCATCTCATCACTTTGAAATGTGACCACTTGGTAGCCTTTCTCCCCCCAAGTTTCTAAGCTACCGTTGGTCACTAAAAGTCACCATAATTGCGACCATCTGGTCACTTTTAAATGTGATCACTTGGTAGCCTTTCTCCCACCAAATTTACGTGCCTTTTTTTGCTACTAAATGATAACTCGTGTCACAAAATTGTGACCACATGGTAGTAATTTTGTAGTGACCATATGGTCACTTTATTCGCACCAAAAATTCGCGCCATTTTTTTATGACTAATTCTTTACCTGGTCGCATTTTGGTCGCAAAAAAGTGACCATATGGTCGTTTTAAGTCAAAATTCATTTTTACTACCAGAGTGGTCACCCAAAAAACTACCCAATACTTTGGTCGCAAATTTCTAGTCGCAATTTAACAGTTTTTTTGTAGTGTGCCTTTGGTTTAAAAATTCTATTGGATGAGTGGGAGGGATAGTAGTAGGGATTGGATCAGAATGAAAAGGAGGAATGGAAGTATGAGTAGCAGGAGAGTAGTGTTTCGATGAAGTGATAGAGATGTAAAAGAGTTAGAGACTAAAGGTGTATAGGGGAAAATGTTATTGGGCAGTGTTGTAAAAGGAGTAATGGAAAGGGCTTGAGAAGATGGTGTTTTATAAGAGGCAGTAGCAGGAGAAGAGGTAGAGGATTGTGACTGTATAGGAAGAGAAGTGGGAGAATAGATAGTAGGAGGATTTGAAATGGATGGAGGAGATGGATTGGGTAATATAGGGGAATCACATTGAGGTGAAACATAGAAATAAGGAAAAGAGGAGATATCATAGTAAAAAGATTGGACGGAGGAAGCATGGGACTGAAGGGAAGGGTAAGGAAAAAAATGCTCATTGAATATGACATGCCTAGAAAGGTTTATTCTTTCAGATGTTGGCTCAAGGCAAAGATAACCCTAATGATTGGAACTATTGCCAATGAATATACATTGTGCTGATCTATATTGAAACTTGTTGATATTATAAGGATGAAGATAAGGAAAACAAGCACACCCAAATACTTTTAACAGATTGTTGTTTGGATTGGTATGGAAAAGATGTTCATAAGGAGATTTGTTTTGGAGAACAAGAGAGGGTAGGCGATTAATAAGATGAATGGTTGTCTGAAATATATAAAACCAAAAAGATTTTGGTAATTGAGAATGTGAAAGTAAAGAAAGTCTTACCTCAACAACATGTCTATTCTTTCTTTCTACCCTACCATTCTGCTAGGGAGTACACTACAAAAAAACTGTCAAAATGCGACCAGAAATTTGCGACAAAAAAAAAGTGGTAGTTTTCTGGTGACCACCTGGTCACTTTCTTTGAAGGTTGACTCTAAATGACCGTCTGGTCACTTTTTTTGCGACCAGATTGCGACCAAAAGTAGAAGTAGTCATAAAAAATGGCGCGAAATTATGGCGCAAAAGAAGCGACCACTTGGTCACCTAACAAAACGACCAGCTGGTCGCATTTTTGTGACTAAAATATGCCTTGGTAGCAAAAAATGGCGCGTAATTTTGGAGGGAAAAAAGCTACCAAGTGGTCACAATTAAAAGTGACTACTTGGTCGCAATTTTTGTGACCTTTATTGAGCAGTGGTAGCTTAAAATTGGAGGGAAAAAAGCTACCAAGTGGTCACAATTAAAAGTGACTACTTGGTCGCAATTTTTGTGACCTTTATTGAGCAGTGGTAGCTTAAAATTGGAGGGAAAAAAGCTACCAAGTGGTCACAATTAAAAGTGACTAACCTGGTGCCAATTTTGTTGACCTTTATTGAGAGTGGTAGCTTAAAATTTTGGCGGGAATTAAGCTACCACATGGTCACATTAAGAAGTGACCGGATGGTCGCAAATTCTGTGATTTTATATGACCAATAATTTATAAATAATTAGTTTTTTAACACGTGCGATGGACGTGGAATTTTTAGTCTTCAATTAAATTTTATATTTTAAGAGTTTTATGTGTATTAGTTAAATGTTTGTTAATCAATTTTTAAATTATATTTATTTTATGAACAAATAAAATCTTTAATGATTGTTGATTTTTTCCCATTGTATTTATGGGGTAAAATAGATAAAGTAAAAGGAAAATTACATTATAAACTTACAAAAGAAAAAATAAAAATAAGAATAGATGATTGAAAAAATTACCAATAATTCCAAAATTTCAAGATGTGGTTAATTTTATTGATTACATTTCTAACAATAATAATAATGTCAATTAAATAAAAATTATTCACTTTCAATTAATATAAAACTCTTCAAGATCAAGAAGCTATCTAAACGCCTTTAGATTTTTCTAAAATTTGTGTAGAGTAAATAATAATATTTAACCTCATCTTGAAATATCTGAATTTCATACAAAGAGAGAACAATAATATTGTACCAGAGAAGAATTATATTTTCCTTAAACCTCTAGTTGAATCTAGTCCTTTTGACTCTTTTTTGTTCAAGTAAAGCATTTACAATTATGAATAAAGCAATAGACCAAACTTAAAATCAAAAGATGATGAAATACGATGAAAATGAAATTAACTTTTTTTTTTTATTATAAGAAAGATTCCTCTTGATTTCAACTTTGACATGTTTATATCGAATTCTGCAGTGGAATTGCTTCAAATGAATATGTGGATGCAAATTATATATAAATATGTACATCTTCAATAGTCTATTTGTTTCCTTCTAGCACTTTCTATCTTGAAAAACAAGAATAAAATTATCTATATCTATTAAAAAAAACTCTTAAATAGAATCAAATAGTTCCAAATCAAGAATTACAAAAATTTATCTCGAAAATCATGAAGAAAAATATCAATAAATATAACAACATGGAAACAAGAGTTCCCTTCATATGTAAATATCAAAAAGTAACCCAATATAAAAAAAAAGTATATAAATATTAATATTTGCGACCGGGTGGTCGCAATTTCACAAAAAAGGTGACCACATGGTAGTAATTTAGAAGGGAAAGGCGACCAAATAGTCGCATTTTAGGGTTTAGGGTTTAGGGTTTTTTAGGGTTTAGGGTAGTAATTTTGGAGAGAAAGGCGACCAAATGGTCGCATTTTTGGAAAAGTATAATTATATATTTTTTTAAAATATAAGTGAAATTGCGACCATATGGTCGCAAATCTGGGCGGTAAGTTTAAATTTTCATGAAATTTATGGCGGTGAATTTAAACAATACGACCATCTGGTCGCAATATTTGGCGGTGAATTTCATTATTGCGACCAGGATGGTCGCAATTTTTATGGGACTCGTGATATGACAATTGTTCTTGATAATGGTAATCTGGCGACCAAATGGTCGCTTTTTCAATAAATGCTACCATTTGGTCGCAAATATATCTCGAAAATGCGACCATATGGTCGCAATTTTCCCCAAAGACGCGCGACCTTTCGTTTTGTTCATTATTACATATTTGCGACAGTTGGTCGCAAATTATGATTTAAATTCCCATCAGTTTTCCTTTCCCCCGTTTCTTCTTTTTTTCCTCCGTTTCTTCTTTTCTTCCTTTCTCTTTTTCTTCCTCTCTTTTTGTTCTTTTCTCTCTTTCCCCTCTCCCGTTCCCCGTTATTTCTTCCAGTTCCCTTTCCCGTTCCCGTTCTTACTCTAAACCTAAAACCCTCAACCCCCAATTCCGGTTTCTATTACGAGGTTAGTTTTCGTATAAAATTCAAGTTTAGTTTAAGAATTTAGTTTACTTAGTTTTAGTTTTTAGTTTTCAATTAAGTAGTTTAGTTTAGTTTTGTTAATTTAATTAGTTTTAGTTTAATGAATCTAAATTTGTGTAATCAATTACTTAGTTTACTTTTGTTTAATTCATAGCATTTTAGTTTACATTAACTAATTAATTAGTTTAGTTTAATTTTGTTACTTTAAGTAATTTTAGTTTAATTAATCTAATAGTTTAATTAATCTAACTTAGTTTACTTTAATTCAATTTAAGTAGTAATTAATTTAATTACTTAATCTAATTTAGTTTAATTACTTATTTAGTTTATTTAAGATAGTTTACTTTAATTTAATAAAATTAAACTAAATTAATTTATAATTACACTAGTTTAACTTTTAATTTTAGTTTAATTAATGTAATTTAGATTACTTTAATTAAATCAATTAATTTAAAGTAGGGTAATTAATTCAAATAGTTTAACTTCAATTATACTTAAGTAGTTTAAATTAATGAATTACACTAATTTAATTAATTAATTTTAGTTTAATTATTAAATAAAAATTGTTTAATTACTTAATTTTAGTTAAATTTGATTAAAGTAAAGTACAATTAGATTAATTAATTAGAATAATTTTGTTTAAGTATTCTAATAAATTAATTTGAAATAAAGTAAATTAAAATTAGATTAATTGAAACTAAAATTAATTCAATTAAACTTATGATTGATTAATTAAAACTAACATAAACTAATCATTTAATTTGAATTAAAGTAAATTAAAATTAGATTAATTGAAACTAAAATTAATTCAATTAAACTTAAGATTAATTAATTACAACTAAAATAAACTAATCAATTAATTTGAATAAAAGTAAATTAAAATTAGATTAATTGAACTAAAATTAATTCGATTAAACTTAAATTAATTAATTAAAACTAAAATAAACTAATCAATTAATTTGAATTAAAGTAAATTAAAATTAGATTAATTGAAACTAAAATTAATTTTAGTTTAATTCAATTAATTTTAGTTCAATTAATCTAATTTTACTTTACTTTATTTCAAATTAAATGATTAGTTTATTTTAGTTTTAATTAATTAATCTTAAGTTTAATTGAATTAATTTTAGTTCAATTAATCTAATTTTAATTTACTTTTATTCAAATTAATTTGATTAGTTTATTTTAAATTATTTACTTAATTTATGTTAGTTTAATTTACATTATTTCATTAATAATTAATTAAATTTATTTCAATATTTTACTTATGTAATTAGTATTAAATTAGTTTATTTTGGTTGTAGGATTAGACCCCCCCGGATGGGGGGGGGGGGGCCCCCCCCCCCGGGGGGCGGGCCCCCCGGTTGCAGGACCCCCCCCCCCCCCCTTATGGCGCCGCCCCGATGCGGACGACTACGGAGGAGTTGGACATCCTCTTTAGTTACAAGACGGGACTTGCCGCCACGCTCGATGATGTAGTCCCTAAGACCGAGTCCGCGACACCACGATCGCGCAGAGACTCCCTTGGCCACGACTCCTGGCTTAGCATCGTGGTCTGCGCATCGGGGTATGCGTCCGGATCCTGGGCCCTCCACTTCATGCACGCAGTTCGCCTGGACTACCCTCTGGATTGAAGGGGATACATAAGTAATTTTGTTTATTATTTTTCAAAGTGTTTTTTATTCCAGTTAACTAATAGTTTCTAATAGCACAATAATTTTTTATGATTTTGCAGAGTACAGCCGCATAAATAATTAATAATTAATAATTAATTAACTAATTAATAATTAATTAACTAATTAATAATTAATAAATAATTAATAATTAACTAATTATTGAAATTTAAATTTTTAAAAAAAATTCTTGAATGCGACCAGATGGTCACTTTTAAAGCGACCATCTGGTCATATTTTTACTAAGTCTAAAAGTGACCATTTGGTCACATAACATACGACCATTTGGTCACTTTTGTATGTGACCAATTGGTCACTTATTTTTCACATAAATTACGACCAGATGGTCACTTTTTAGGCGACCATCTGGTCGTATTTTAACTGAGTCTAAAAGTGACCATTTGGTCACATAAAATACGACCATTTGGTCACTTTTTTATGTGACCAATTGGTCACTTTTAAGGTGACCATATGTTGACTTTTTTGCGACCAAAAATTTTTGGTCGTATATTTGTGACTATCCAGTCGCACAAATTCTGGACCGACCAGCTTTTTGGCCACCACTTATTTTGTCGCTTTTTTGGTCGCATTATAGGCAAAAAACGACCATTTGGTCGCAATTTGGTGGTCGCAAATTGACAGTTTTTTTATAGTGGTATATGGACAAGAGATTCTATGATGAATTGTCATGACCCGACTTGAGACCTCCCTATAGACCTGAGACGAGACGTGCGCCGATGGCAAGTGATAGCCAAAAGCCAACACGTACCATCAAGGAAAACTAAACATGACTATGCTAAGAAAATATTATAAACTAAAATGATTCATGTACTAGCTGATCCGATGCGATATGGGTGGTGGATAAGCTCGTCTTAGGCTCGATCATCTTCTGAAACTCGAATGCTACCTGTGGGGGAAAAAAATTGAAAAGAATGAGCTAAAAAGCCCCAGTGAGTGGAATTTTTATTAAACTAATATTCATAATATATAGTAGTTTCCAAATTTATAAAACTGTTCAAAACTAATTTTCGTAAAACATAATAATCATAATATTCAAAACTAAAACTCGTAAAACTTGATATAGTCGTAATTTAATAATCATATAAATACTTGAACGTAAATATATAAATACAATATAAATTGTTCATATACTATATCGTAGTGATAAAAACCCACTAAAAATGTACCCTTAACTGATCATAGTGCATGTAGAGCGAAATCATGCATGTAGCAGAGCAACTGAATACTGAAACTGGTTATACGCATGCAGAGCTGCCCCCAAAGGGCTAAGCACCCTAACATTCGACCCAAAGCCTATATGTATGCTAAAGTGGGTCCCAAAGACCTGCTAAAAGCTGATAACTGAGGGTACTGTTTCTAGCAGTTTGAAAATAAACTACTGAAAATAATATCATAATTTTCAAACCATTGTAAAATTGTAATTGATTCGTAGTTGGCATAAATCATATACACTGAATATTGAATATCTAATATGTATTTATATCAATAAATAATCATATACGATAATATAAACTCTAAAACTTTTATGTTTTGTAAACTACTAAAAGCTCAATACTACTAATAATTTTAAATGTGAAAATAGAATCCACTCACAAACTTTTTCTTTGAATACTCCAAGCTGTAAATATTTAAAGTCTCGATATTACCTGAAAATATTGATTTTAGAAAATACATATCAATCATCTATTTACTAATTTGAAATGTTAGAAAACCATATTTAAAATAATATAAAATTGTGGTTAATATCACATGGCTAAACCTTCATTTTTCCTTCAACAACTACATTTCCAATATACTTTTCAAAGCCAATAATATCAAACTTATTGCATTTCCTCTTCCCACCCATAAATCTCAACTCAAATTGAAGAAAAACCACATACAAATCCTCTTCCTGTCCATACAATTTTCATAGCAACTCCATCAAAAATATGGAAAACTCCATTTCTACACTATTCTTAATTATTCTTTAAACACCAACCTCTCCATTAGGTTCAATTCTTTTATCAATTCTCTTAAAAATCCATAAATAATAAAACTCATAAAACCCATAAACCAACTTTGAAGCTTAGCAAAATCTAACAAAATCCATCAAATAGAATAATTGGGTTGGAGAAATCACTTACCAACAAGCAATTACACCCAAATTGACCACCAATTCTCGAAGCCTTCAAGAAATTCAAGCCAAATTTCCTTCCTTCCTTTCCTATTCTCTTTCTCTCTTTTTTCCATTTGTTTCCTTTCCCACGGGTGGATGAAGCAAAAAATGGAGTTTTAATTTTTTTTTTTTTTAAAATAACACTTCCTTGCCATGTGTCAAGCCAAAAGTTTACCATGTTCTTTTAATCTTATCTTCTCCTTTTTTTTAAACAATCTTATCCTCTCATTATTATTATATTTTTTTTTCTTAAAAAAATAATAATAAGAGTTTACATGAATGTCATTTATAATCAGAAGAGAAGATAAAGCTCAAAATTCTCCACCCCAATCTGATTGAATTGCTTTAAGTTTGGTGTCAAATTGATTGTGAATCATTGCCAAGAAGAGAGAAAAGTATTTCAATGTTTCATCTTTTGACCTGAGTAGATACAGCCATGAATAACCAGTAAAATCATCCATAATTAACAGAAAAAATCTAGCTCCATTAACAAAAATAGTGGGGGAAGGTCCCTTAAGATCAGTGTGAACAAGCTGAAATGGTTTAGTACTAGAACTTGTTGAAATTGGAAAAGGTAGACTGTGGCTCTTGGTCAATTGACAACAAGGAAGTTTAATGTCTAAATAAGAAAGTAAAGCTTGTTTGGTTTACAGACAGGAAGGGTGACCAAGTCTGTACTGCCATAAGGTGGATGGAGACAGAACAACATTGTATGAGGTAGGTGGGGGTGATGAAGGATGAACAAGTTGTCTTGAAGAAGAGCCTGAGAGTGCTTTATAGAGACCATTATGCAGATGGCCATGAAGAAAAACTTTCTTGGTTTGCTGATCCTTCACAAGAAAGAAAAGGGGGTAAAATTCAACAGAGGCACGGTTGTCATTGCATAATCTAGCAACACTAATAAGTTTGTTGGCTATTACAGGTACATGTAAAACATAATTTAGTTTAAGGGAAGAGACATGAGTGGAAAGAGTAGAAGTGCGAACATGGAGAATAGAAACATGCTTATCATTTCTCGTCATGACTTGCTCATGACCAGTGTAAGGGGTTGCATTGGTCATAGAATTGAAGGAAGGAGTCATGAGATGCATTGCACCAGTATCAAGAAGCCATTCATGATTAAGGTGAGGAGTAATTAAAGACAACTTAATTAAAACTTCAACTCCACATTAAAATTAATACTTCCAAAAACCTAAGCATCATAAAATTATTTAAAAAGTCTATGAATAATCCTTTAGATTTCTACAAAGGATTACTCAAAAATCATGATTGTTCACTCACATTGATATCAATTCAAAATCCAACCGGCGAACATAAAGTCTACGAATGTGAAAATATTAATTCTAAACTAATCAAAACACATTATAAATAATTTTAACTAATTTAAAATGATTTGGGTTCAAGGTTTAAGCCACGATAAGTTGACAAAAAAGGTTAGTAGGCACACATTTTTTTGGCCATGATGGAATCGGATATAAGGCTATTTTTGGCTCTCTTTTTTTTTTTTTTTGAAAAATTAGTAAGGGAATACTCCGGTTTTTGGGCTTAATTTGGTTTGGTATACCATTATCAATTGGGTTTAGGTTTTAGGTCAAATTCTTGTAGTGCACAACGTGAAGAGCTGACGGTCTCTTTTGATAAGAGAGATAAAATGATGGAGTAGCCACCTACCCAATTTGATAGTGTGATTGGTCACCAAATTATAAGAAAAAAAAATAAAAGGTCTCCAAAAAACCAATTAGGTTAGGGAGTATATTTATGGAAGGTATTAGCACCTTGCAAAACCCCTTAAATAATTGTTACCAAATTTTATCTTAAATTATCCTTTTTTATTTTATTTATAATGGTCCAAAAAAATATTTAATTTATTTTATGTTTAAATGTCTCATGTTTTACTAATACACACTTCAAGATAAAGCAAGAATTAATAATTATGACCGGCGCTAAGGCCAATAGAAAAATATTATTAGATTAACTCTCGACTTTCGAAGTAACTCCTGAAATTCAAACATCCGTGGTCGGAATTTTTTAAAGATATTTTGATATGTTATTCTATATTGAAAGTTTATCTAGATTTTAGTTTTAAAAATTATTAACAATAATTCATTATTACAAAGATGGTACTTGAAAATAATAGTTGCCTTTATTTTTATATATATATATGTGTGTGGAAAATTATTATTATATGTTTAAATTTAAAGGGGCATTTGCAAATCTAGCAAATTTTTTAGTAATATTTGTAAAAATAAAAGCTCAAAAAAATATTTGTAAATATAGCAAATTTTGATCAAGTTTATCAGTGATAAACATTGAATTACATATTTTTACACTATGTGTATCACTGATAAACACATAAATAATTGTTTATCAGTGATAAACATGATAAAAATTGCTATATTTACAAATACTTTTTTGAGTTGATATTTTTAAAAATATTGCATAAAAATCTGCCCCCAATGAAATTTCCCAAATTTAAATGTTACTTATTATATGATGGGATTTTGAAAGAAAATTTATTTGTTATTTTTATATCAAAAATATTTTATTTGATATAAACTATCTTGCCTATATATATAAAAAAAAATAAAAAAAACTTAAAATATAACGAGCAAATATTACAAATTATTTTTCAAAAATGAACTCATAACCAACCAACCAACCAACCAACGATAAAATTAGTATACTATGTGTAAGCATTTGATTAAAAATTTATACTAAATATGGTATCTTTTTTTTGTCAGAACGATATACTTTCATAGGAAATCAAACCACCCAACAAAAGTTCAGACTCCGCTTAGCCAAAGCATGAGCCTCAGTATTACAAGCTCTACGAATAAAATAAAACTCGAGCTTCTCAAACAAAGGAAATAAAAAGAGAATGGCTTCCAAAATACAAAATAAGTCGGGAGGACAAAAAGTCGCTTCTTAATGACATCGATGAGCGACTTGGAATCGGAGAAACTGACCAAATTTGCGATATTCAAATCTCGCGCACCTCGCAAACCATTGAGAACACATCTACCCTCCGCCTGAACCGAGGACAAACAAAAACAGCCTCTTTCAGAATTGGTGGCAACTTTAGACCCATTCGGATCCTTAATCAACCAACCATAACCGGAGGAAAGGGAATCGGCCAACCACGCAGCATCACAAAACAAAGAAAAACCTTCTAAAGAAGAAGGAATAGAAGAAGAAACAGAGATACGACCTCTATCAAAAGGAATCGAAAAACTCTGAAACTCTCTGAAGTCCTCCACCATTTTAGAAATGCTAATACCCAACTCCCAATTTTCGTCCAAAAACAGCCTCGCATTTCTCAACTTCCAGAGTCTCCATAACCCAAACCCAAACAGAGAGAGAAGATTATCGTTAGAGTCAGCCTTACGAAGCCGTTGATGAATAATAATCCAACTATCCCAAAAAACTCCACCTTCAAATTGATCAGTATCCAGTTGAAGAGGAGAACCAAACCAAAACCTCTTTGCAATCTCACAAGTCAATAATAAGTGATTAATAGACTCCACTTTATCAGACAAAAATCACACTTAGACATGGCCGATAAACCTCGGACCTGAAGATTTTCTTTTGTAGCCAGGATACCAGTTACACGCCCACCAAAGAAAGAGCTTGACTTAGGAGGAACGCTCAAATTCCAGGATAGCCATCCACTCAACCTTGTGATCGCAATAGAGCTACTCTCGCCTCCAACAAACACCTCCGGAAACAAATTTTAGAGCTGAACGATAACTCGACTTCACCGAGTAAGTGCCAGAATTAGAAAAATGCCAAACCAGCTCATCAGCTGAATCACAAACACTAACAGGGATAGAGGAGATCAGCTTTGAATTAGAAAAATTAAAACACACCTGGAGGGAATTCTCATTCCACCCCCTACCATCACTATTGAGTAAATCAGCAACCTGAATGAAATTTTCATTTCTAACAGACGTAGGGCGGAAAGTAGAGGGGCGAGGGAGCCAAGGGTCATCCCAAATATGAATTTTCCGACCATTACCAACTCTCCAACGAAGGCCTTCAAGTAAAATTTTCCGACCATCCAAAATGCTACGCCAACCCCACGAGGGTCTACTACCAACTTGAGCAATGAGGAAATCAGCATCCTTGAAATATTTTGCTTTAAAAACACGAGCAAGCAGAGAGTCTGGCTTATGGAGGATATTCCACCCTTGTTTTGCAAGTAAAGCAAGATTAAAACTTTGAAGATCTTTCAAATTAAGCCCACCCTCATCCTTCGGTTTTGTAAGTTTAGACCAAGCTCCCCAATGCATACCTCTTTTCTCCTTGGAAGACTGCCAGAGACTAATTGGCAGCTTAAAACAATTCATTGCAAAAATGGGCATTGCTAACGCAACCGATTTGAGCAAGACTTCTTTCCCCGCACTTGAAAGAAATTTATCTGCCCAACTATGAGCTCGAACCTCAACTTTGTCCCTTATGCCCTGGAAAACCTTTTTTTTTTTAAGCACCGAAATCAACCTCCAACCCCAAATACCGGCCAATCGAAGACCCTGCATCAATACTCAGCAACTCGGACACCTCCCCACGACAAACCTTTGGAGTATTTTTACTGAACACAAGACAGCTTTTGTTGACATTTATTTCCTGACCAGAATTTTCTCCATACAACTTAAGAATTTTGCAAATTTCTTGAACCTCCAAAGCTTGAGCTTTACAGAACAATAAAGAGTCATCGGCAAACATCAAACTATTAATGCAAGGGCTTGAAGAAGAAACTTTGAAACCATGAATGCGATTTTCTCTATTGGCTTTATCCAGCAGGCTAGAAAGACCTTCGGAGCATAGAACAAAGAGATAAGGAGACAAAGGATCCCCCTGTCGCAAACCTCTACTCGGCTTGAAAAAACCATAAAGACAACCATTAACATTCGGACTAAAAGAAGTTGTTGAAATACGACCCATCACCCAACCAATCCACTTCTCACAAAAACCCAGCTTCCCAAACCGCCTCCACATAATGCCATTCCAAACGGTCATAAGCCTTTGCCATGTCTAGCTTAATACCCAAATCATACTCCTTCCCGTGTCTCTTCATCTTCATAGAGTGCAAAATCTCATGAGCAATGAGAATATTAT
The DNA here is from genome assembly GCA_028015215.1 of Gynostemma pentaphyllum. Classification (NCBI taxonomy): domain Eukaryota; kingdom Viridiplantae; phylum Streptophyta; class Magnoliopsida; order Cucurbitales; family Cucurbitaceae; genus Gynostemma; species Gynostemma pentaphyllum. Next base: position 55,330,243 of record CM051351.1, on the reverse strand, counting down.
CCGTGATCGATCTTCCCCGACAAAAGCGGTCTGGCAATCACTAACAATTCTCGGCATTAAACCCTTCAAACGATTAGAAAGCACCTTCGAAATAATTTTATAAGCCACATTACAGAGGGAAATAGGGCGGAGTTGAGTCATGTTGGTGGGGCATTTAACCTTAGGAATAAGAGTAATATTAGTATGATTCATCTTCCGCAGCATCTGACCACTGATAAAAAAATCTTTGACAACAGCAAGCACATCCACCTTTACAATCTCCCAATGGTCTTGAAAAAACCCAGCTGTCATACCATCGGGCCCCGGGGCTTTATTCGGATGCATTTGAAATAAAGCACAGGGATTTCCTTGTCAGAAACAGCCATAGTAAGAGCTGCATTATCACTCTGATGCATCCTTTGGGATCACTAGGGAGCCTAGATTTCTACCCCAAGTAATTTTTTTTTAATTGACAACAATACTAAAAATAAAGGTGGAATTTATCTCAAAAAAAAAAAAATAAAAAAAAAATAAAGGTGGAATTGCAAATCTAACAATTTTTTTAGTAATATTTGTAAAAATAACATCTCTTTAAAATATTTATAAATATAGTAATTTTTTATAGGGTAAATCAGTAATAAATATTAAATTACATATTTTTACACTAAATTTATCACTGATACACATTAATCACTGATTAACATAATAAAAACTGCTATATTTACAAATAGTTTTAAGTGATGATATATTTATAAATATTGTATCAATATCTGTTATTAAGTTAAATTTCACATAGTTATCCAATGGGCTTCAAAAACATTTTCATTATTAAAAAAAAACCACTTTTAAATAGTTTTAAAAGTTATTTCAATCACGCACTTCATGTGACGTTCATCTATCATTAATTAATTCTGTTTTTCAATTTATTTTGTTCAGTCTGAAGGTGCTGCTTTTATAGATGGCAAAGGGCCAAGCAATTGGGATAACTACACACACCAACACCCAGGTCTCTTTCATCTCTCTCTAGTAAATTAAAATATGGTCAAGATGGATATTTCTTTGTTGAAAAAGGAGTTTTTAATTTAATAACTTTATTTGGGAAATTACAGAGAGAATATTTAATCGTGCCAATGGAGATATAGCGATTGATAAAATTAAAATAATATGGAATAAAAAGAATAGAGTGTAACGTCCCGTGTTCTCGTAAGTTTTAATCTAAATAAATATTATTTTCTTTTAATAATATTTATTGAAATTAAGAAAAGTGATGGTAATTAATATTTTAATTTCTTTTCAGGAATTTAATATATTTTACCTTTTCATTTATTAGAGATAAAGGAATAAAAAAAAAAGGGAAGGGAACTTAAAAAAGAGGAGGAAGGAACAAAAAAAAGGAGGTTTTCTTCTCTTCAGAACGTGAAAGGCAGTGCAGAGAAAAAAAGGTAGGGTTTTCTTCTTCTTTCCTTCTTCTTGATTTTTCATCGATTGGAATGTTTCGAAAGGGTTTTCCTAATCGATTTCGATTAATTTTTCTCCTAGGATTGAAGTGTGGTGGTGGATCTTTGGGAGAGAAAGTTGAAGGTTCCGGTTCGATAACGAATTGAAGGTAATTAGTTTTCTTCTCTCAAATCTGAATTTCTTTTTCGTTATCGGAATTAAAAATCTATTCAAGACAAATTCACTCCACTTTTCTTAAAAAATTCCATTCAAATTCTTCAATCCTTCAAACCATAGAAACCCTAACTTTTCTATCTCTTGAAAAATCCTTTACCCTTTCATTCTTGTGTAAACCAAAAAGGTTATCGGAACCCCAAAATTCTTCCCCCTCCGTCATAATCGTCCTATGTCTGTCCTACATCCGTCCTACACCTGTAGCCCTCTGTCATAACCGTCCTAACACAAAACCAAACTCGTAGCCCTCTATCATAACCGTCCTAACTCAAAGTCGAACCCGTCACTCTCCGTCCTAATACTGTCCTAATTGTCCTACCATTGTCCTACCCCGCAATCTCTTCGTGTCGGTTTGTCCCGTGTGTTCATTTTCGTTTCCTCTTATTTGTGTGGTATTTTTAGTATAGATATTAAGTAGTTATAGGCTTGTTTCAGGTTCTTGAAGTTCTTTGAACAAAGACTAAAGTTTAGAACTTTGGAAGTTAGAGGTCATGAGTAGAAATTTGTTAAACTTTAAATTATGACCGTTTGTATTTTTCTATTCTTTAATAGTTAAACCCCTGAATTTTTAAGCATGATATTGGGTGATTTTAAGTATGATTAAGAGGTTTATGAGCTGTTTTAAAGAAAAATATATTTTGGAGTTGAAGTATGTGAAAAATTGGAATTAAAGCATGCTTTAAGTGACTAATGATATTGGTTTATGCATAAATTGTTTCCTTGTGATCTTTGACCTTGAAATTGAATAATTATGCATGTTTTGGATGTTTAAGGATGTTATTATATGGCTGGTTATGAATTACCTTATGTGGAGATTAGTGCCCACTAAGCCAATAATTAAGTCTAGGTGGTTAGTTAGTTTTTATTACATTGCTTTGGACTTTTGGAATGTTTTTCTCCATGTTTTAGGACTGTTTTGGGAGTGGCTTTATAGGCATTACTCCGCCGATTTTTAGTTAGAATTTTACTAGTTTTAGATTGCCCGAAAAAGGAGCGAAACTACACTAGTTTAGGCTAGTTTCGTTTCAAGACTTGTAAGCCATTGAGAGTTGTTGGAAGTGACCCAAAAATGATATGTTGGGTGAATTGGGTCATTTTAGAGTGATTTAAAGGTAAATTTTCCAGAATTTATTCTTAGGAAAATTTGGCCTAAAGTGGGAGTTTTTTAGAAAGGTAAGCTTTGGCTTTCTATGAGAATATTGCTTGTGATGAGTGGAATCATATTACTAAATACCTCGGTAATATGATAGTAGGTTTGCTTTAAGCAAACGCCTTTCTTAAAGAAGAATATTGTCGTTAAGGGGGATTATATAGTTGTGCACAACTTTATAGCACTTAACGGGGCAGGTTCATTCCATCCGTACAATGGAAAAGAATATTTCTCGTAAGAATTTAAATTAAGAAACGAGTGTTTAAATTCTTTACTGAGCGTAGTCTCTCTTTGTTCGCGGGCAAAGAGGAGATTAGAGGTATTAGATAAAAATTTCTAAATCGAAAAGTTTTAAAATGAGAAAAGAGTGTTTAAAACTGTTTCGAATATTTTTTTATCTCGATGAGATGGGAATTAAGTGATATATGTATTTATTGGAATGTTGTGATTAAATCCTGAGTGTTTGGAGTAAGTGAACTTTCGGAAGACGGTGAGGCCGATTATGGACTTAAAGTCTTAGAAAAATCTCTCATGGCATGATTTTTATTTTAACATTTTTTATACTCATTGGGCGTAGCCTCATGATGCTACATTTATTTTTTTTTCAGGTAAGGGAAAGAAGAAGCTTGGTGGCTGATGCGGTTCAATGTGGTGACCGGTTGGCATGGATTTGCACGCTAGCAAATCGGTCTTTCTCTTATTATATTGGGAGGGTGAAAACTTTAATTGTTTTCGTGTTTTGTTTTGATTTTAAATAAAAGAAAATGTTAAGCTTTTATTTTGAGAATTTTAGGCAATGATTGAGATTGTCTTTTCTTTCAATGTTTTATTGTTTTAAGTAAAACCGATCGGTTGTGAACTATTTATGACTTTGATTTTTGATAAAAAAAAAAGACTCAATGTATTTATTTAATTGCTTCCGCTATTGTTTTATGTATTTCAATGTGTTTTGGGATTTTCGGGTTGTTACATAGAGAGAAGAAGAAAAGAGGGGAAGAATGGAAAAACCGGTAAAAGCCGGAAGACTACATTGTGAATTTTCTTCTTATGAATATCAAACCTATTACATTGTTTATATAGAAAACTAACCCTAAATAATTAAGGAAAATATAATCTAAATAAGCAAAGATAAAGCTAATAGGAAAAGATAATTATCATAAGGACTATGATAATTATCAAAGGAAATAAGATAAATAAGGAAAACATATCAAGATAGAATCAACTAATTGTGGCAGCTTTTCTACCGAACCGTCGCCGCGCCACGGCATCGTTCCTTATCAAATCTCTATACCCTCCCTCAAGTTGGATCATGGAGATCACGAAATGCCCAACTTGCGAAATATGATCGAAAAAGAAGGGTCTTGAAAAAAAATGTTGTTTCTAATCGGGAAACGCCATAATTCATCAGGAGCAATGGTTGTCGCTGTGTAGCATCCACACAGTCGTTTCCAATCTAAAAACGCCGTCATTCATCGTTTCAAATATTGAAACGTCTTCATTCATCATGTACTCTTTTTGAGTTTCTTCCATGGCCGTCTTTCAAGTTCATGTCGCTTAAGCAACATCTCCACGGTCGTTTCCAATCTAGAAACGTCATCATTCGTCGTTTCAAATATTGAAACGTCTTCATAAGAAACTCTTCATGAGTTCTTGTCATTGCTCGGTTATGATTCCAAAACCCAATTTGTTCTTTGCACAAATATTATTGCGCATTGAACATTCTTCACCAACGTCTCAAATCATTGAACATTCTTCACCATGCCGATTGTTTCGACTTCCAGTTCAAAACCCAACCCGGTCGTCGTCTTCGCCTTAAACATAGGGTGACAGAGGAAGATATAGTTTAGTCCACCCCAAAAGTGTTAATGTTACGTGAATTGAATGATACATCTTCACTCTCATCCAATCCACTATCATCAGCCACTACTTTTCTTACCCCTTGCCGCAATTGATTGATAGCTTTCAACAATTCCCCACGCTTTCTGATTGAATTTTTTTTTTTTAAATAGTCACAAGACTATCAACCTTTATTTCATAGATTAGGATTCTAACCTGCTTTGATACCATGATAAAATTAAAATAATATGGAATCAAAAGAATAGATAGAAGAAGAAAATAGGGGAAGAATGGAAAAACCGGTAAAAGCCGGAAGACTACATTGTGAATTTTCTTCTTATGAATATCAAACCTATTACATTGTTTATATAGAAAACCTAACCCTAAATAATTAAGGAGAATATAATCTAAATAGGCAAAGATTATTATCATAAGGAATATGATAATTATCAAAGGAAATACGATAAATAAGAAAAACATATCAAGATAGAATCAACTAATTATTGTGGCAGCTTTTCTGCCGAACCGTCGCCGCAGCCACGAACCCTCGTCTCCATGGCATCGTTCCTCATCAAATCTCTATACAATTGATCAATACCATCGCTATAAGGTATGTTTGGGACACAATCAAATAATAACGAGTTCTGGGGTTTTTGCAAATTGTGACATTGAAGTCTAAATTATTATTTTTTTTAACAGGAAGATATTATCATTTTGAAGAATCTGAATTTTGATGCTAACAGATTCTCAATATCCTGGTCGAGAATTAAAAAATTATACTAATCTTATAGTCATTTTAAAAAAATTATAACTTAAATTAATTTTTTTTATCTTAAAAAAATGTTGTAGAGGGAAAGGTTAGTGGGGGTGTAAACTTGTTAGGAGTCCAATACTACAATAACCTCATCAAGGAGCTGCTCCATCATGGTATGTATTGTAATATTTTATTCATTAAATTAATTTCCTTGATTTTTCTTTCTTAACAATTTTAGTTTTTAATATTAATAAATCACCCTTGTAATTTGTAGGTATTCAAACCCTATGTGACACTTTTCCATTGGGATGTTCCCCAAGCGTTAGAAGATGAATACAAAGGCTTCATGAGTCCTAAAATTGTGTAAGTTATTAGGAAATTTTAGTTCATTGGTTTGAGAATATTTGGATAACTATGTTTATTTTACAAAATTTATGTAGGAAAACATATAATAATAACTACATTTGATTTAAATTATACTTTTTCTTACACGAAAATACATCTGTTATATTTTTATTAATTAGAATTATTTGAATATTTAAATTACATATTATACTATACTATTTTAATATAAAGTAAATAATTTATAAATTTATTACATTTAATTCCATTGTAATTCTACTTTGATTTAATATATTATTGAACATATATTAGGATATAAAATAATCCAAATGAAATTCGATTCTGTATGGTGATCGAATTTAGTGATGGATTAATAAATTAATATCTATTTTACTTTATACATCTAAAATAGAAAATGAGAGAGATAAATAAGTAATAAAAATAGTTATCTTAATATCATGGGTATCAGATTCTCAACATTCCTCTCAAAATGATGCCCACATTTAGATTTGTTGGGATCTGATACGTAGACCATCTTGATATCATCGAGTTCCATCTAAAAACTAATTAGCAATGAGATGACTAACCGATATATCTTATAAACATTGTATTGAAGAATGCGCTGTTATTGCGGCAATAGTGCCCATCGCCGCAGCAATGGTGGCGCAGCAGCAGTGGTCTCTCATCAGCTGGGACCTGGGACCGTTTTTGAGTAGCCTTGGGCCAAAATTCCCAAGAATGGACGCCGTAGCAACAAGATCTCGTTGCTGCGATGCCCAGGACATCAGTTTGCACAAAACTGTCTCGTTGCCACGACGACGAGATCTCACCGCCGCCGCGGCAGGCCAAATTCGTAGAACAATTTTTTATTTCCTTGTTTATCTTTGTAAATCGTTTATCTTTTCTTTGACCTCGTTGCATATGTATAAATATAGGCATCAAGCAATCATACTAAATGAGAAACACAATTCTTCAAATTGTCTATGGTATCAAAGCAGGTCGACAATCTATGATTTAGATGGCCGCTCATTTAGATCTGAAGGGAAAAGAAGTAGAAGCTGCCATGAGAACTGTGAAACCATTGGATTCGTCTTCACCGTACTATCTTCATAATTTAGATGGACCACAAATCACAATTTTCCTTATCGTGCTTCGTGGGGATAATTATAATGAATGGGTTAGATCTATGCGAAATAATTTTCGCACGAAGAACAAACTTGGGTTCATCGATGGAACCATCAAGAAGCTGGAATTAGGTTCTTAGGAGGAGAATCTTTGGGTGACTGTTAATTCTACTCTTGTAGGATGGATTCACAATACTCTGGATCCGGGACTGCGATCTTTAGTTCCTCAACCAGATGACATGAAGGATATGTGGGATGATATAAGGACGTGTTTTTCCATTGGAAACGGTCCAAGAATTCACGAATTGAAAATTCTTCTGAGTAGCTGTAGGCAACGAGGTAACACTATAGTTACATATTATAATGATTTGAGGAAGATTTGGGATGAACTTGAGGGATACAAGATTGTTCCAACGTGCACGTGTGAAGCAACTGCAATTATTTCTAAACAAAGGGAGAATGAGAAAGTCCATGACTTTCTTGTTGGGTTAGATCCTGTTCTTTATGGGAATGCAGTCTCAAACATTCTGATGATGGAGCCCCTACCAAACTTGAATACAATTTTTGCTAAAATAGTCACAGAAGAGCGTCATCATTCCATAGCCCGTTCCACAAAGAGCAAACCAGGTGCGGTTGGGTTTGCAACTCAAGGGGCATTTAACAAAGGAAAACCACAGACACGTGGAGGAGATCGATCTAAGGTGAATTTATTTTGTTCACATTGCTCTAAAACGGGGCATGATGATTTAACTTGTTTTCAACTGCATAGTTATCCGGATTGGTGGCCTGGAGATAAAGGAAAATGAGGACAAGGGAGAGGTGGAGGTCGCTTAGGTAGAGGTGGTGGAAGGAATGGTGGTGGTCGTGGTCAGATTGTAAATGCGGTCATCACAACAAACCTGAAATGCAAGGACAAATCAACTCTACAGATCGTAGTGGTCTTCATGGTCTATCTGATGACCAATGATCTATTCTCGTTCATATGCAAAATTCGAAAGGCCAGTCCTCTTCTAATGATAAATTGAATGGTGAGTTAAAGAATACAGATCTATGGATCATCGATACAGGATGTTCCAATCACATGTCAGGTAATGAAAGTCTTTTTGAAGACTTAACCAATATAGCACCGATCTCAGTCAGACTTCCAAATGGGAAGCAAACCTTTGCAAGGCAACGAGGATCAATGACATTAAGTCACAATATGAAGCTGAATCGCGTCTTATATATTCCTGATTTATCCTACAATTTATTATCTATATCTCACTTACTTAAAGACTTGTTTTATTTTATCATATTTACTGATAAGCTATGTGTTATTCAGGATCGTACTTCGAGGATTATGATTGGAGCGGGTGAGCAATGTGATGGGGTTTACTGGTTTCGCCCTCTACAACAACAACGGGCATGTCAGATAACTGTGGAGGAGAATGCAAATTTGTGGCATCATCGTCTTGGTCATCCTTCAAGACAAGTAAAGTCGTCTTTATCTAATTTTTTTGGGTCAAATAGGATGAAAAAAAGTATTTATGTTTTAAAGGATTCTTGTGATATTTGTCTTCGTGCTAAACAAACGAGATGTACTTTTCCTTTAAGTATTAATAAAGTTGATGATCTTTTTGAGCTTATCCATTGTGATATATGGGGTCCTTACAATGTTCCTTCTACTTATGGGGCTCATTATTTTCTTACTATTGTTGATGATTGCTCTAGGGGAGTATGGGTTTTTCTTATGAGTGTAAAGTTTTAAGTTCAACAATTGATTAGAAATTTCTGCGCGATGGTAAAAACCCAGTTTGACAAGAAAGTGAAAATTTTAAGGAGTGATAATGGTGGGGAATTCACATCTCTACATCGTTTCTTTGAGGAAAGTGGTATCATACACCAAAGTTCGTGTGTCGATACACCTCAACAAAATGGGAGGGTTGAGAGAAAACATCGTCACATATTAAATGTGGCTAGAGCCTTGCTTTTTCAAGCTAACCTTCCTACTACTTTTTGGGGTGAGAGTATGATGATAGCTGTTCATTTGATTAACCGAACTCCAACCCCTATTCTTGCGAATAAAACACCCTATGAAGTCCTCTACAACAAAGTTCCTCTTTTTACACACTTAAGAGTATTTGGTTGTCTTTGTTTTGTCAAAAATTGACCTCGTGTCAAGGATAAATTCGTCACTCGATCGAATAAGTGTATCTTTGTGGGGTATCCTATTGGGAAAAAAGGGTGGCGTGTCTATGATCTTGAAACTAAAGATTTTTATGTTTCCCGAGATGTATTTTTCTGTGAATAACGTTTTCCCTTCATGGATACTACTACTAGTGAGACTCTTATTTCCCCCTCACATAACCATACTTTGTATGAAACCATTGAAGATATGGGGAGTGATCATGAGATATTACCTACATCTCCTGAGAATGTTGAAACAAGTGTCTCTACTATTCAAGAGGAGGTTAGTGAATTGGAAAATCTTGAAGATCCATCAACAGAAACTGTGAAAAATATTGACCCACCGACAACAGGTAGAGGGCATCGAGTAAATTAAAGAAGACTTCAAGCAGATTGACAGATTATATTACCAATATAGTTCGCATTGTAAGACGCATCACATCTCATCCCTGCTCCTTCATCGTCTTCAGGTACCCGTTTTCCTCTAGATTATTATGTAAATTGTGATAGGTTTTCTACTCAGCATACATGTTTCTTGGCTACTATAACCACCGGAAAAGAACCATCTTCTTTTCAAGAGGCAGTGAAGGATCCTGGTTGGAGGAAAGCTATGAAGGAAGAAATTGACGCTCTCGAGAGTAATGGCACCTGGAGCTTAGAGAAACTACCACCAGGTAAACGAGCAATTGGGTGTAAATGGGTTTATAAGATCAAGTATAAATCTGATGGATCCGTGGAAAGATTGAAGGGATGGCTTGTGGTGCATGGAAATCGACAAATTGCAGGTATCGATTTCAATGAAACTTTTTCCCCTGTAACAAAGATGGTCACAGTTCATACTTTCTTATCTATTGTCGTAGCTAGACAGTGGGAGTTGCATCAGATGGATGTATACAATACTTTTCACCATGGTGACTTAGAAGATGAGGTCTACATGCAGTTGCCTCTTGGTTTTAAACCTAAAGAGTCTGGTAAGGTTTGTCGGTTGAGAAAATCGTAGTATGGCTTGAGACAGGCACTAAGAAATTGGTTTGCTAAATTATCTACTGCATTGACAGAAATTGGGTTTGTTCAATCCTACCGTGATTACTTTCTTTTCAGTTATTCGAAGAATTTTGTCTTTCTTCATGTATTAGTCTATGTGGATGATCTTATTATAACAGGGAGCTCATCTAAGGCTATTATTTCCTTCAAGAAGAAACTTAACGAAAAGTTCCATATGAAAGACTTGGGTGTATTAAAATACTTCCTTGGTATTGAAGTCTCTCGTGGAAAAGATAGTTTGTATCTCAGTCAGCGTAAATATGCCCTAGACATTATAGGCGAATCTGGCTTGCTTGGAGCCAAACTAGCATCAACACCCATGGATTCAATCATCATCTTGCTATTATTGATGGTAAACCTCTTGATGATCCAGAGAAATATCGTCGTCTTGTAGGGCGAATGATTTATTTGACTATCACCCGTCCCGAATTGAGTTACTCTGTTCAAATATTGGCTCAATTTATAGGCAATCCTCGTATTGAACATTAGGATGTTGGCTTGCGTGTTTTACGCTATTTGAAGGGGTGTCCTGGCCAAGGAATTCTTCTTCGTAGTGACTGTGATTTTCGGCTTACTGCATATTGCGATAGTGATTGGGCCACTTGCCTTCTAACTAGGCTATCGTTGACGGGATATTTTATTCAGTTGGTTTCTTCATCTATATCGTGGAAAACTAAGAAACAAGTTACTATTTCTCGATCTTCTGCTGAAGCAGAATACCGATCTATGGCAACTGCCACTTGTGAGTTAAAATGGCTTAAATCTCTTCTGTGATGTTTTGGAAGTGACCACTCTCAATCAATTCTGTTGTATTGTGATAGTCAGGCTGCATTACATATTGCAACTAACCCGGTATTTCATGAGCGGACAAAGCATATTGAGATGGACTGTCACTTTGTTCGTGATGCTCTTTAGAATGGAATTATCGCTCCTTCATATATTCGTACTGGAGATCAACTTGCAGATGTTTTGACTAAGGCCCTTGGGAAAACTCAATTTCATTTTCTTATTCGCAAGTTAGGCATTTGTGATTTGCATGCTCCAACTTGAGGGGGGAGTATTAAAGAATGCACTGTTGTTGTGGCAATAGTGCCCATCGCCGCAGCAATGGTGGCGCTGCAGCGGTGGTCTCTCATCGCTGCGACTGGGACCGTTTTTTAGCATCCCTGGGCCAAAATTCTCGAGAGTGGACACCGCAGCAACAAGGTCTCGTTGTTGTGGCGCCCAGGATGTCAGTTTGCACGGAACTGTCTCGTTGTCATGGCGACGAGATCTCATCGCCGCGGCGACAGGCCAAATTCGTAGAACTGTTTTTTATTTCCTTGTTTATCTTTGTAAATCCTTTATCTTTTCTTTGACCTAGTTGCATATGTATAAATATAGGCATCAAGCCATCATACTAAATGAGAAACACAATTCTTCAAATTATTTACATTGCAAATTTAATTCATCTTTCCGATCAATAAGTTACACTAGCATATTATACCACTATAAGAAAAATGGGAATAGGAGACACTGGCTATTTTAATAGGTGACACAATGGAAAAAAAAGTGGATGAATAGTTTTAAAATTAAAACCACATCATACTAAAATGCGGAAGAAAAAAGAGAAACAAAATGCAAAAGATAAACGAAAAAAAAAAAGATAGAAACGAAACCCTTGAAACACAAAACCTCTCGCTCTCTGGCTCAACACGAAGTCAGAAGAAACCAAATCTCGATCTCTCGCTCTCAAACCAAATCTCCAACTCCTTGAAAACAAATCTCTCACTCCCAAATATTTCAAACCAAATCGCAGGCGAAATCGTTGAAGAAAAGGGTTTTTGGTCAAAAGAAATCGCTCAGAAGAAAGGGATTTTGCTCAAGAGAAAAGGGATTTTGCCCAGTCTTTGATTTTACTCTCCACTCTCCATTGATCCGTTCATCCGTCAATCTTGCTTAGTCTTCGATTTTGCCCAGTCTTCGATTTTGCTCAAGAGAAAAGGGATTTTACTCAAGAGACGAAACCCTTCGATTCTCAGTCTTCGATTCTACTCTTCAAGGTACTTTTCCTTTCAGCCTCTATTAAGATTATTGAACTATTTGGAAGTGTACCTTCTTTTAAGATTATTGATTTTTTCCACAGATTGATCTATCATATTATGAACTATTTGGAAGTCTCAAGATAGCTCTGCTAAACAGCTCCAGGCTTCCTGCCAAATAGGAGGTAAGGCTTAGTTGGGAAAAATATTCTTTTTCAATTTGATTATCTTTTAGCAGTACCCATGAAATTAACATTTTTTTGCTCTTTCTTGCTGGTATAGACATTAAAAGAGGCAGTAGTTGAAATCTTTAACTACATTAAAGTACACATTTTGTTTTTCAAATGCTTATAGTTCTAGCTACTTAGAAACGTCTTTAATGAGAGACAAACCATTCATGTTTTTTAATTTGTTTTTCAGGACAAATCTATATATCCTTGGGTTGAGAACGTTTCATTTGAACAGGTGAGATACTACTTCAAAATTTCACCATCAAACCCTTTAGGATGACTTACCACTGTACATCCAATGGCTATAATCATCTTCAAAATCGTCCTACTCTACGTAGATGTTTATTCAAATGCAAGAGAAGAAGTTGACTACATACTAACTTCCACTTCCAACAATGTGATGCCATTAAGAGGAGTTCAATTGATATTGGCTGTTTTAGTTTCAAGATCATTAAAATTTGTTAGTTTGATGTGACAATGTTAATGGTTTTTATATATTTCTGCCCCTCCTATGGTGTAAATTGGCAAAGTGCACGGTATTCTAAGTCTCAGATCATTATAGCCTCTATGTGCCCTAGATATGAATTGGTAGTTTTCTTCTTTAGCTGTATTATTTGTGGCTTTAAGCTTCTGTGGTATCATATCATGATGTTCTTGGCTTGTGTTGCCTTATTCTTGCTCGTGTTATTGTGTTTTAATTGTTATATTATGAGGAGGAAATGTTTTTAATGCTGTAGCGTTGGTGGTTCTTCGAATTCGGTGTCGATTAGGTAGAGCCTTGTATCAAACTCTTAGTTATTTAAGTTTTGGATGGTGTTTAATAAATGGAAGTGAGCGGCAGGAGCTCAGCTGAGAAAGAAATGGAGAATTTTTTTAGTTACATTGGTTCATTGGACCATCGTTGCAATATTGTCTTCTCTCTTTCTTTTTTTTACACTAGTAAGAAAATAATGAGAGTGAGGGAGATTATGCCAGCATTTGTAGAATTTCATGCAGTTTTTCTCAATTGTTTCCCCCCGGTGCTATAAGTTTATTTACGTGAAACAGATGATGGACCTTGATATCAAAGAGACCAGTCCCTGTAGCCTGTGGGCTATTCAGGAAATCACTAGCTTAACTGATGTTGTGGATAACATTTTAGAGCTTGATCCGTGAAAATGAAGAAATTTAGCTGTCCAGATGATGAAAATGGACGAGTTCTTGGATCCCGTTTATGTGTTATGTGCTGAACTATAGCAATTCAGTTTTCTGGAATTTGATAACATATTTTCCACTATTTTCCTTTTATTTTTACTGCCACTTGTATGGTCGAATGTTGGGATTTGAGCATTAACACATTTACTTTCAACTTTACATTTTTTTTATTATAACTGAAAGTTGCAACAAATGTTATCTCCCGTTTCTGGAATTTGATTACATATTTTCCACTATTGTTTTAGGCTTGTTGCTGATACAGGAGGACAGACAAGATGAATGTCAATGATAGCTTTTTTTGTTGGCTTGTTGCTGATACATGAGGACAGATAAGTCTCAGGTTAGTGGTGGTCAGTTTTTGGCTATTTTACTTGGAAGTTTAAACACTATGTGTGTTTTAGTTTTTTAGAAGTTGGTAGAATGAACATTCAATGATAGAAATCGAAACTAGCACATTAGTACTATTTTTATTTTTTATTTTCATCTCTTTGGGAAATTCAGGCTTAGGCAAGATAAAGAGTGTTTTTTCTAACCTGTATTTACCATCTAAGAGAAAGACTTGTAGATTAAAAATATATTTGTACATTTTAGCACATCTCTTTGATTTTATCAATTATGAAACAGAGAAGATTATAATTTCAAATTTTTCATCATGTCATGTCGATATCTCAACTTGTAAATTGCTTTTTGCTTAGCCTCGCAAATCATCTCTAAATCTGTAAAGTCTTCATCTCTATTAAGTTTGAGCCCTAAGATTTTCACCACGACTTATGGTGTTCCGTTGGAGTTTTTTCCAGCCATTAATGTTTAGAAAGGCTTTTGATTTGAATGGTAATTCATTTATATTTGGGCTTCTTCTTTCCTGATTTGGTAATTCATTTGGTGGAGGTAAGTTCATTTTTTTCTCGATTTTTAGTATATGTTGTGGTTGTTAAAATGATCAATTTTAGTTTATGTTTAGTTTTTTTAACATCATTGAATTAACTTGTTAAAGTTTTGGATATTCTTCTTGGTTTTTAGTTTAATTATTAAGGTTTTTATGATTATTGCATATGTGTTGATTGGGAAAACTTAAAAGCAATTGGTGATGGCATTTTGATGTTTTGGAATGCAGAAATGTTTTCAAGCTTCTAAGTTTGTGTTTTGTTGTTTTTTTTTTTTTGGCTTACATTAAGAGTAGTTTGGCTTGATAAATTTTGATGGAATATGATATTTGACGATGGCTTGAATGATAATATTTAACTCTGAAAGTTTATTATGAATTTATTGATTAGTAACTGTTTTTTGATAATGTTAAGATCTGTCACTCAACTCTTCTAGTCTTGTCTTTAGGTGACATCAAGTACTAGAAAAAAGAAGCTCACAAATTCTTGAAAATGGAATGACATATTTAGGTAACAGTCTTTTTGTGGTTTTGTAATAATTTTTAATTAAAAGACTCAACCCTATTTATTTTCATTGAAATGAGATACTATTTATCTTTAATCATCATTATTATATTTTTTTGAAAGGAATGCACACAATATTGATTAAAATATAATATGGAACCTTAGATATTGAATTTAAAGTTTTTGAGCCATTTATTTATGACATTAAATTCAAACTGACTTGATGTAACTATGCTTTTTTGTAATGTAATTGTATGTTAAATGGTGTTTGTATGTTTAATGCATTGATTCTGATTGGTTTATGAATAATCTTGATTCTTTTTATTTAACAATGGATAGTGACAGTCTGTGTAATATCAACATTTTATTACTTTTATGATTTGATAAACTAAACTTAATAAAAACAAGAAAAGTCTTGACCTCACTTTCGTTCTTAATCTATTTGAGTCCATTTCTACTAAGGCATATGCTAGAATTGATTTTTTTTTAATTGATGAATTTAGTTTAGTTTGATTTAGGTACTTGTGGATTAAGGATTTTTCTGTTAGTTTTGGTGTTCGTGTTCCTTTGAATCTCAGCCTTCAATTCTCTTCAATTTCCCCTTAATCATTTTTTTTCCATTCTGTTTATGTATTTACCTTTTCCATTCTCCCTTTTGTCTTGTGATGTACACTTAGCATCAAATCTCGAGTTTCTCGCAGTTGAAGTGCTCGAATTGGATGAAAATGTGAGCAAGGATTTGAAAGTGAAGAGACTCACTCCAAAACATCCTCAACTTACTATCAGAGGAGATTAAGAGCTTGATTCACTGATCAAGAGAACCATTGCTGAAGGTAGTGTAATTCTTCACATTCACAAATCACTTATTAACAAAGTCTCAATGGACTAAGACCTTTACCTTGTGTTAAAGTTATTAAGTTGGTTAACTAATGTTACTTTTATTTAGGATTGCAAAAGACATTGATTCATGTTAAGTGTATAGATTAGGATTTATTGTTATGTACAATTGTTGTCTTGCTAAAATGTTAAGCTTTTTTTTTAAAGCATTCGTTGTTCTTTATTAGCATGTCCATGTACCCTTGACATGTTTTAAACATATATCACTTATGAAGTGTAGTGTCATGACTTGGTCTTACTGTACCAGGTTCATTGTCATGGACAAATCATGGATGGCTAAAAGTAAACTCTCTAAAGAGTACGAGTTGGGGGTTGAAACTTTTATTGAGTCTGGGTTATGTCATGCCAAACCATTAAACACTATAAGATGTCCATGTTTCAAATGTGGGAATCTACACAATTATAACCCTACTACCATTCGAACTCACTTGTATATTAATGGTATAGACCAAAGTTACAAGGTATGGTATTGGCATGGTAAAGATTTGCCATCGGAAAAAGTTAACCATAATGAGTCATATAATGAATTTGACGAAAAATTTGGAGAGGAAGATTTCGAAGATGTGATTGAGATGGTTCAAGTTGCTCAAGAACAATTAGAGAAGAATTATGTATCATTCGAAACAATGTTTAGTGAAGCTCAGAAGCCTTTATACGGAGGATACAAAAAATTTGAGAAATTATCATCTTTAGTGAGGCTATACAATTTGAAGGTCCGATTTGGGTGGAGTGATAATAGTTTCTCAGAACTACTATCCATAGTTAGTGATCTCTTACCTAAACCCAATGAAATGCCAATTTCCATGTATGAAGCAAAAAAAATCTTACGTGCTCTAGGGTTGACTTATGAAAAAATACATGCATGTCCAAAGCATTGTTGCTTGTATAGAAAGGAATATTCAGAGGTCGTTAGATGTCCTATTTGTGGTACTTCAAGATGGAAATCAACGAAGAATTCACAAATAGAGAAAAAAGGAGTTCTTGCGAAGCAAATATGGTATTTTCCTATCATTCCAAGATTGAAAAGATTGTTTAGAAGTGTTGATCATGCGAAAAACTTGTTTGGCATGCAACAAGTAGGAAAAATGACAGGACTTTACGACACCCTTCTAATTCGCCGTCATGGAGGTTAGTAGATCACTTATGGCCAGATTTTGGGTCAGAACCAAGAAACATCTGGTTGGCTCTCTCAGCAGATGGGGTTAATCCTTATGGAGATTTGAGTAGCAAGTATAGTTGTTGGCCTGTACTGCTTTCAATATATAATCTTCCACCATGGTTGTGCATGAAGAGAAAGTTCTTGATGTTGTCATTGTTGATATCAGGACCAAAACAATCGGGCTATGATATAAACGTATATTTAGCTCCATTAGTTGATGACTTGAATCTTTTATGGGAAATCGGAGTTGAGTGTTACGATGCATTTAAGAAAGATACATTTAATTTAAAGGCAATATTATTATGGACCATCAATGATTTTCCAACATACAGTAACTTGTGTGGATGCACTGTAAAGGGTTTTCATGCATGTCCAATATGCGCTGAAAATACATCTTTACTCTATTTAACACATGGAAAGAAGATGACATATATGCGACATAGGCGGTTTTTACCACGACATCATCCGTATAGAAAATAGAAAAAGGCATTCGACGGGAACACTGAACATGATAGTGCTCCCCAACCATTGTCAGGAGAAGCTATTTACATGAAAATTAATGAGATTAAATTTTCAAGTACTAAGAAGCATGTAAAGAAGAGATATTAGAAGAGAAAGTCTATATTTTTTGAGCTTCCATATTAGCACAAATTGCATGTAAGACATTGTCTAGATGTAATGCATATCGAGAAGAATGTTTGCATGAACATAATTGGAACCCTTCTTGATATTCCTGGAAAGAGTAAAGACGGAGTTAGTGCTAGATTTGATTTAGTTAAATTGAATATTCGGACTGAATTATCACCTAGAGTTGAAAAAAAGAGAACGTATTTACCTCCAGCTTGTTATACCCTTACAAAAGAGGAAAAACGTCGTGTGTGTAAGACTTTATCAGAAATTAAAGTTTCAGAGGGATATTCATCTAACATTAGAAACCTCGTGTCAATGGAAGACTTGAAATTAAATGGACTCAAATCTCATGATTGTCACGTATTAATGCAACAACTACTTCCAGTAGCTCTACGCTCGGTCTTACCTAAGCACTTGAGGTATGCAATAATTTGAATGTGTTTCTTCTTTAATGCGATATGTTCAAAGTTGATACGTGTAGCAGAGTTGGATAAACTGCAAGAAGATATTGTCGTGACATTATGTTTGTTTGAGAAATACTTTCCTCCTTCGTTTTTCACAATAATGTTGCATCTAACCGTCCATTTAGTAAGAGAAATAAAACTATATGGTCCGGTTTATTTACGATGGATGTATCCTTTTGAGAGGTATATGAAAGTGTTGAAAAGTTACGTGAGAAACAGACACCATCCGAAGGGTTGTATTAGTGAAGCATACGTTGTTGAGGAAGCCGTGGAGTTTTGTTCAGAATTTCTATCTAATATAGAACCTATTGGTCTTGGTTTGTACAAAAAAAAAAAAAGAGTTAGAATATAATCAAGACAGACCATTATCCGTCGTGACTTACTCAAATCCTAGCTAAGATCAATTACAGCAAGCACATCGTTATATATTAGAGAACACTAATGATGTGCAGCCATACATTCAGTAAGTTCATTTTTGTATCATCATTTAATAAACAATGTTAATGATTTATAATATCTTTGCTATCACATTCGTAGGGAGCATATGGAATTCTTAAAAGCTCAAAATCCGAGTAAATCGAATAGTAAAAAATGGCTACAAGATGAACACAATCGTTCGTTTGCTTCTTGGCTACGTGACAAGGTATAGTATGCCTCTAATTATAAGAGATGACATTGATGTTCTCATAACATCATTTTGATGTTTTAATGGAATTTTTCAGGTAGTAGAACAATTAAGTAGCGTAGATAACAATGTCACCCAAACTTTAAGATGGGTGGCACATGGCCCACACCACAACGTGAGGACATATGAAGGTTATCTCATCCAAGGTCGTCGATACCATACAAAGTCTCATGATAATATGCATACCGTACAAAATAGTGGGGTTTCTTTAGTAGCCACAACGATGCAAGTAGCCAGTTCCAAAGATAAGAAACCTATCACAACAGAAATGACTTTTTGTGGGGTCATCCAAGAGATATGGGAGGTCAATTACAACACATTTACAGTTATAATGTTTAAGTGTGATTGGGTGGAGAGTAAAAATGGATTTCAAAAAGATGATCTCGGATTCAAACTTGTTGATTTCAGTCGTATCGGGCACAAGAATGATTCTTTCATATTAGCTTCACAAGCTAAGCAATTATTTTATATTGAAGATTCAAGTGATAGGAGATGGTCTGTTGTTCTTTCACCCCCTGATCGTGAATATATCGATGAAAATGATGATGATGATGATGATGCATCCTTTGATTGCCCTCCTCCAACTAAATTTGTTCCGGAAGATCCTTTACTTGATGATTTAGATGAAGATATGTCATTGTATATGCGAGATGATTGTGATGGAACATGGATTATAGATTCATAGCTTTATAATTGTTTTGTAATGTATTTAACATGTGTTCTAGTTTAATACTTGTTTTCTAATGTATTTACTATTTCATCCAGTATAAGACTTGTTTTGAAACGTTTTCTTCATGTATAATATTTTTTGTTTTGTCGTGATATCTATTGATTTTCAAGTACTATGTGTCACTCAAGATGAACACATCATCACTACCACTCGAGTGACACATGACTCAAAGAATGAAAAAAAGAAGAAGACTCGTGGACCAACTACCATGCGACATCTATTTCGTGCTATGAGTGAAGGAATAAAAAAAGATGTACGATATAATGAATTCGGTCAAACCATTGGATTGGATTCTATCAGCTTATCAAATTATATTGGGGCATGCGTACGCGAGAATGTTCCGATTACGTATAGTAATTGGAATGTCGTCCCAATGGAATTGAAGGATAAATTTTATGTCATGATTAAGGTAAGTAGACGATTATTTTAAAACTATTGAATTATAATATATATAACATCATCTTAATATCGAATTCTAATGTATATAGGGACCATTTAATACTACCAAGTAATCAAAAAAATAGTTGATGAGCGCCGCTGCAAATTGTCTTCGTCAGTTCAAAAATAAATTGGGGATGAAATATATTACGCCCCATCTCGACAACCCTAACCGGTTATATCGTCCTCCAGAGATGTATCCCCAGATCACTCCAGAGATTTGGAGAGAGTTTGTCAATTCCAGACTAACTGATGAATTTAAAGAATTCAGTGAACTACAAAAGGCGCGGCGAGCGAAGAATACCTATAATAACAAGATAGGTCGACAAAGCTACCCAAATTTTAAAGAACAATTGGTAAGAATTTAGCAAGATATCCTTATTCTTTATTGTTTTAAAGATTTAGAAGTTGTTATAGTGCTTATTTGTAATTCATTACTGTTATGAATTATATGTTCTTTTGTTATTATTGTTTAAGATGAAGTTGTTATTTTGCTTCTTTGTTATGATTGATGAACACACAGATTAAGTCTAAGAAATATGAGTTGATTGATGATCGAGTTGTGGTGTGGAGGGAAGCACGATGTGATAAAGATGGGAAACTGGATGAAATGACTCAGGCCGTGGCAAATCAAATTGTTTGTATTATTTACATTTTCTTATTCGTTTAATTTTACATTGTTTATTCTAACGGTTTTACATATGCGTAGGATGCGTTAATTCAAACAAATAATTTAAATATCGAGTCATTATCTAGAAAGAATGAGGATATATTGACAACGACATTGTCATCTAAAGAACATTCTGAACGAGTTCGAGGATTAGGCAAGGGTGTCACCCCAAATTCTTATTTTAATAAGCCACTACGTACTAGAAAGAAGAAAGAGAGAGATGAAGAAGAAGAAGACCCATATGTGCTTCACGCACGTATCCAAGAGTTAGAGTCCGAGCTGTAAACACTTAAGAAAGAGACTATTTCTGAGCGGGATAGTTGCTCTAAGATGTTTGAACAAACAGATGAAGAGGTACTATAACACTTTTTATTAATAGTTATAGTTTATCACAATTAATAAGTTATTATTATTTCCATTTATATTTTACAGAATGAAGAATATAATGTTGGTGAAGATATTGTTGAGATACCACAACCTATTGAGGTAGTAACATTCTTATTTTTTATATATGTTGAACATATCTTATGTGTAGTAATTATTTCATTTTATACTTTGTATCAAAGGGGAGAAAAGGTCGATTGTCAGCGAGATCCATTACCAATATTGTGGCTATTGGGATGACATTTGTACAACAAAATACCACACAAACAAGTTTGATTGTGGAAGAGGGTAATGTGATGGTATCTATTGATATGCTTATTGGGGAGGATTGTTTGTTGCCTCTACCGCCTAGTGAGGAGATATCGAGACTTTCTCAAGTACTCGGTTCAACGTTGGCATGGCCTAAAAACCTCATCTTGTTGGGAGAAGCCGTGAAGATCGAGTCTGAAAAAAAGAAAAAGGTAAACCGAACCAAAAAGATGGTAGCAGAGAAGAAAAAGCAAAAGAAACCTCCTCTTGCGGTGCAATTTTTGAGACTACGAGCAGAACATAGTCATGTTCTTAGTTCAATATTGTTTACCCTACCTTTTGAGTTGTTTGAATCGGAACGGGGTTACAGGCTATTGCAAGAAGATTTTATTCATTTATGTGATATGGAGCCTATTGCAGTTGATTGCATAACTGCTTATGTTGCGTAAGACATTTGTTTTATCCTAATTTATTTAATTTTAAAGTTTTTCACTTTATATTATGTGATTAATTTTTTTCGATTCTATAGGTATTTGTACACCCAGTTGATTGTACCTCATGATTTGGGTATGTACAAATTTATGGACATTCGAGATGTATCTGTGAATGGAGGTACTCATGAGGCGCGAGAGGTAAAATTATCATTGAGATTGTGCACACTTGAAGCTAGCCAAATCTTGTTAGTTCCCTATAATATTGGGTAAGTGTTTTCTCAATCACCACTTTCTTTATTATCTTAGCAATTTCTTCTCCTATTATGAATGCATTCATTTGTTCTTCGGTTGATTTTTAGGGGTCACTATGTTCTAGTAGTGATCGATCCAAGAGCAAATATAGCCTATTACATGGATTCTATGAAAAATCGTTTGTGTGATGAAGTAACAATTGTGGTGGAAATGTAAGTTAACTAGAATTATGGCTTCAATTCTCAATAATTTTTTTCTTACAATAATTATCTATCAATATGTATTTCTTGTAGGGCCTATAAATTGTATCAGGTGAATGAAGGGAACAAAAATAGAAAAAAGCTAGCATTCAAAGTGGTGAAGGTAAATACATCTCCACTTTTTATTAGCGATTAGTATTTATTAACATAGCTTTATTAAACTATTTCACTATGTAGTCTCCTTGCCAACCTGGTGTCATTGAATGTGGCTACTATCTAATGAGATTTATCCGTGAAATCATCAAAAGTCATAGCACACAAATCATCGATGTGGTAATGTTGACTTCTATCTTCATTGTTTAAGATCTAAGCAAATATTATGACATCCATGTTTTGGTCGAACATTTTGTTTTGTGTGTAGATGAAGAATATGCCATCAACGTTTAGTCAAGAAGAACTAGATGAAGTCAGGGGTGAGTGGGCCGAGTTCGTGGCAGCTCAATTAGATTAGGTAATACTTTAAGTACTTTTGTGACTATTTTATACATATCGAGTGTCATGGCTATCCTGCAGTGACGCTAGCCTTGACTAT
This sequence comes from Gynostemma pentaphyllum, assembly GCA_028015215.1. Taxonomy (NCBI): domain Eukaryota; kingdom Viridiplantae; phylum Streptophyta; class Magnoliopsida; order Cucurbitales; family Cucurbitaceae; genus Gynostemma; species Gynostemma pentaphyllum. The sequence continues at coordinate 55,307,560 of CM051351.1, read as the reverse complement.
GGTTATTTATTTATTTATTGTGTCTATCTTGTACATATCGAGTGTCATGGCTATCCTGCAGTTATGGTAACCTTGACTATGGTTTTTATATTTATTGTGTATATTGAGTGTCATGAATATCCTTGTGTTTTGGTAGCATTGACTATCGTTATTTATTTAATGTCCCTACATTGTACATAAACCCATCATTTTTCAGTTTTCTTATCCTAGACAAGTTAAAATCAGCTTTCAAAGGGAATAAATTGAGAAAACTCACAGTGGGGAAAGTATTGCTAGTGTAAGAGTATGAGCATGAATCTAGCAGTAGTCCTCAACATAAGGGATATAAATGCTTAGATCCTTCTGGAAGAATTTATAGCTCAAGACATGTCAATTTTAATTAAAACTCTTTTCCCTATATGTCTCTTTTTCAGCCTACATATAATAGTGTCTCTCTTTTTGTTTCTATGCCTTCAATACCTTTAGTAACTTCATCTCCACCTTCTCCTTCTTCCCTACCATCTATTCTAGGTCCTTATCTCCATCAATCTGTTTCACAATCTACATCACCTACTATTCCCACTTCCATAGTCTCCCTTCAACAAATTGAACCTGTATGTGATATGTTACCAACACCTTCAGATACTCAATTAAATTCTATTGCTCCTACTACTCATATACTGAATAGTCATCATATGATTACAAGAAGAAAGAATGGGATTACCAAACCCAAGATTCTAGTTGTTGACTATACTAAGATAGAGCCCACAACAGTGAAACAGGCTCTTCAATCTCCTCACTGGGTTCAAGCTATGAAATTTGAGATTGATGCCTTACATAAGAATGATATATGGCAATTAGTTCCTCAGGAATCTGATCACAAACCAATAGGATGCAAATGGGTATTCAAAATAAAGAAGAATTCAAATGGTTCTGTGGCAAGATACAAAGCCCGATTAATTGCAAAAGGGTATCATCAACAGCAAGATATAGACTATATTGAGACCTTTAGTCCAGTTGTGAAGGCAGCAACAATTCGGACAGTGATTACTCTTGCTCTAGCCAATAACTGGTCTATACGACAGTTAGACATTAATAATGCCTTTCTTCATGTCATTTTGAAAGAAAAGGTCCACATGGATCAGCCTCCTGGCTTTACAACTTCATCAGGATCTGTTCCATTAGTGTGTAAACTACAAAAAGTAGTCTATGGTTTAAAACAAGCCCCAAGGGCTTAGTTTGACAGACTAAGTAGTTTTCTGTTTTCTCAATTCTTTGTTTAAGCTAAGGCAGATCACTCTCTTTGTCAAAAGGTTGATTCTCATATCAGTCTATATATCCTTATCTATGTGGATGATATCCTAATAACAGGCAACTCTTCTTCAGCAATTCAATCACTGATTGATCTTCTTCATCAAACATTTGCTTTAAAAGATCTGGGACAACTGACCTATTTTCTTGGTGTTGAGGTCTCCTATCTGCCAAATAGAAGTATTCATCTATCTCAATCCAAGTATTTGTCTGATCTTTTAAGAAAAACAGACATGACAGAAGCCAATCTCATTTCTACTTCTATGATCAGTGGAACAATTTTATTTGGCTTTCACAGTGAACCATTCTCTGATGTACAACAATATAGATAGGTTGTTGGAGCTGTACAATATGCTACATTGACACGACCAGAATTGGCATATTCAGTCAATAAAGTGTGTCAATTCATGCATTCTCCAACCTTAAATCACTGGAAAGCTGTAAAACATGTTCTTCGATATGTAAAAGGCACATTATCACATGGTCTCTTATTCAGGAAGCCATCATATCTTCATCTTCAAACTTTTGCAGACTCAGACTGGGCATCCGATCCTGATGACAGAAGATCAACTTCTGGTCTATGTATCTTTTTTGAAGGAAATCTAATATCCTAGAGCTCGAAGAAACATCAAATTGTATCAAGATCTAGCACTGAGGCAGAGTACAGATCCTTAGCACTTGCTTTAGCTGAGATTCTATGGTTACAATCCCTTTTTCTTGAGATGAAAATCAGTCTTCCACCAGCTAAAATCCTCTGGTGTGACAACATGGGAGTTGTTCATCCCAGTGCCAATCCTATTCTACATTCTCGCACCAAACATATGGAGCTTGACATCTATTTTGTGCGTGATTTAGTAAGAAATCAACAACTTGCCATTCAACATTTGCCTGCCACGGATCAAGTAGCTGATGCTCTTACCAAACCCCTTTCTGCTCAAACTTTCTGTAAATGGAGGGAGAAGCTTGCTATTATTAGTTTAGCAGATTTGGATTTGAGGGGGAATATAAAGTCAGTTCATTAATTGAATGGTTAAGTTAGTTATAATATTGTAATTAGTTATTGGATTGGTTAGAAGTTGTTGAGCTAACAACTTTTGTAATAAATACTCTGAAATCATTCTTTGCTGAGATATTGAAAATTCATTTCTCTTCTTTCTTCTTCTTCTCTCTCTCACATTCTCTCTCTTTACACTCTTTGTTTTTGTGATTCCTAATTTCTGATTTTTTTGGTTTTTATTCTTATCGTCTTTACTCATTTTGTTTAATAAATATAAACCTGTTTAACTTAACTATATTTTTAGTTTAATAATGTTAAACTATATATTTTATCAATTTTTAATGAATATAAACATAATAAACTAACCGATTTTTTGTCATTTTCTGGATTTTATTGGTTTGACAAATATAAATTTGTTAAACTAACCATTTTTTTGTTTTAATTAATTATTTTATTGATTTTATTTAATTTGTCAATAGTAAATTTTTTAAACTAACCATGTTTTTTTACATATGTTCATTCTAGTGTTTATTGGTTTCATTTTTGCGATCTTTACCCATGTTTATCGGATTGACAAATATAATATCTTATTTAAACTGATCATTATTTTTTAGTTTATAAATTTCGTATCAATGATAATTTGTTAATATAAAATGTTTTTGTTTATAAATGTCCATTTTTGGATCTTGTTGGTTTTAATTTCGCAATTTTTAAACAGGATATTGGCTTATCAAATATAACTCAATTAAACTAACCAATGTTTTCATTTTTTAAATTTTGTAGCTTGAATATACATCAATGGCGGTTTTATAGCACTTGGAGAAATATTGAAAAAGAAAGGGGTTTGAAGAAAATTTTATTTTAGTTATTACTTAGATAGAAATCTTCAATCTTACACGGTTTATTTAAGGGGTTTAATAAATTCCTGAAAATATTGTATGATTTAAAGAAAATTAAATTGAGGGTATTTTTCATCTTTTCACATTTTCCAGGTGTAGTATTTTGTCATATTCGTAATAAAAGTGGCGCGCCCAACATTTTTGTAATTAGTCTTCTCTTTTTTATTATTATTGAAAATCGCTCATAAAATTCATGTAGACTGTTTTACTAATTTTTTTAATTTTTTAGATTACAACCCTAATTAACCCTCAATTTTATTGGTTATATAATATGAGTAAATTAAATATCATTGAATTGTTAAAACTTTATATATATATATATATATATATAGGTTTCAATAATTAGCTAGTAATTTGTGAGATTTTATTGAAATCATGAACCATTTCATGAACCAAAAGTTCATTGAAATAGTGAATTCGAGTTTAAATATTTGGACACATCAGAAAAATGTGAAGATTCTAAACGTATCAATTCCTCATTCATATGTCATGTTCTCTACTTCATGTCTGATGGAGTCAAAGAGTGTGGTAGATAGATATCTCTCTCCAAAGCTTGGGAAGACAACCTGGAATTGGACAAAGTCATATAATATACATTTCAACCTCAGATATGTTGCAAATTTTAATTGGTGTGACAGATTATTCCAAATATAAATTACAAATTTGTGGATTGATTACTGCTCGGACCAAACAAAATCCTACAATGGTTAGATTAAGTGATGATCAGAAAAATATAAAGAGGGGTCAACATCTCTATTGGTATGAGACCTTTTAGATAAAACAAAAAGTAAAGTCGTATTAGACATAAGTTAAAGTGGACAATATTACACCAACATGGAAATTATGGAGGCCTATTTGTCTCCTAATAATTACTATTTTGAAAATGAAATTTGGTGGATAGTGAGTTTTTTTTTTTTTTAAATACTATATTTTTAACTCGTACAAACATACATATAATTTATAAATAGTATAGAAAATAAGACCAACTCACTCAAATTTCCCCTAATATTAATTAGGATTCGGGAAGTCAACCGGGACTATAGAAACTTTTGTCGGTTTTCTAGAAGAAAACTCTTAAGCAAAGCACTAAATCTCTCGAACTAAACTTAGTGCCTGTTTGGAATATTTTTAAAAGTGTTTAAAATTGTTTTTAATGGTTATCAAACACTTTTTTTATTCATAAATACTTTTAAACACTTTCAAAAGCTATCTCAAACGGACATTAATCATTCTCTCTTTAATTGTTTTCGGTTAATATTGATCCATGTTGTTATCTATAAACAAAAAGCAAATATATGCTTACAACGATGAGTTTTCCAGCATTTTCTGATCTCTTTGCTACCTTTATTGCGGCAGCTGTTGCAGCACCTGATGAAATTCCAACCTTACAAAGAAAATAGAGTCAAATATTTTTTTTAGAATATATAAAAGATTATATGTGTCTTAGCTTAATAGTTTAAGCTTTTGGATCTATTAAGATTTTAACATTATATCACATTAGAAGGTCGATATTTCCTCCTCAATTATTAATATTTCACGGGATTGAGCTTCTTATAAATATCTTAATACACATGGAAGAGTGTATTGAGAATATATAAAGGATTAGCAAGGGTAAGTTCATGCTGCAAAATTCAATGCAAAAATTTATATATATAGAAAAAATTTAGCTACCATACCAGCAACCCTTCTTTTAATGCAAGAAGCTTTGTAGTTTCAATTGCTTCCTCACTTGATACCTGAAATCAAGAGTCAATTGGCTTTAAAATAAAAAAGTTAAAATAGAGTAGACTTTAATATAGCTATTGTGTACTAATTATTTTAAAAATAAAATGAATTTTAACTGACCTTTCATTAGTACTAATTATTCCCACTATAAGATAAATTAAGAAAAAATTAAGCAACCAAAAAGCAGTTTCAATTTTTTTCTAACATATTCAGTAAAGGATTAGACAAAGACTTCGTGATTCAACTTTAATATATAAGAGAGATGCAAATCTAATAAATTTGAATAAAAAAAATTATAAAATAGTATGAACTGATGATTATTTATCAAAATTAATGACTGATTAATGATTTTTATTTAAATTTAAAAAATTATGATTACATTTACTTTTTAATTAAAAATGTCAAATTTACAAATATTTTTTGAAAAATAAAGCTAAAAAAAGATCATGTAAAATGTAATAAAGAAATTCACATGAATAATTTCATCAAGGACTTTGAAATCCAGAACAGAGGAGATGAAGCCAGCACCAATTCCTTGAATGAGATGCTTGCCTATGATCACAAAAAGAAAAAAAATATATGTATAAGAGTGATTAATAATAATCTGGAGGCATTTAAAAATGATAAATAAATCGTATAAGAATTTTTTATCAAAAAAAAAATGTAAAAACATAGTTAAATATCAAGAATTGCTTCAATAATGATAAGAAGAATTCATACAACAATCAAAACTTGAAGTACTTATTATCTAATTTAGAATCAATCGGAGAGTGCTTTTAATTTTTAATTTTATTTTAAACTCGAATTTTTAGAAGATGAATAAAACACTAATTAATTGATGCTTCTTAAAAAATTCACTTTGAAATACTTTCAAGTATTTTTTTTTAAATTAAAAAAAATGATACGAAACAAAACATGATAGAAAAGTTCAAAAGTGTTTTGAATTAGTCAATAACATTTTTGACTAAAAAAAATCCTAATGGATGATATGTTCAATAAATACATACTTCTTTTATTGGTCATTTAGAGCTCTTGCAAAAATAGCAAAATTAGGTCCAATATATATAAAAATAGCAGTAAAAAAAATTATTTGTAAAAATAGTAAAAAACTTAAATTCACACCTAAAATATTACAAAACTACCGCTAGGTTTATATGAGTAATCAGTGATTTCCTCACAAGTAATCATTGATTTCTACACAAGTAATCACTCATTTTACTGATATCCTGATATTTTATGCATGAATCACTGATTACCTAATAGTTATCACTGATTATCTCACAAGTTATCACTAATATCTCTGATTCACATGAATAAAGGTTTTTAAAAATCTGCTATATTTGCAAATACTTTTTAAAAATGCTATATTTATAAATATTGTAGAAAATTTTGCTACCCAATGAAATTTCCCATTTATTTTCTTATAAAAAAAATGCTGAAATATCAGAAAATAAAATCTAATTATTCAAATAGGACAATTTTAAAAAATTTACCGAAATAACATATCTTTTCTAATTCAATAAGTAATTGACTTGCTTACTTTTAATATTTATTTTTAAAACTTTTATTCTGTGCAGAGTAATTATCATCAACATTAATTTTTAAGGAACTAAAATATTCATTTTATTATAAATTAAATTGGTAATTTAGTTTTGATAATATATTCCTCAATAAATTATAAATTTCCTATTTCAGAAAAGAAAGAGAAAACAAAAGTAATGACATAAATGGAAAAATATAATTATAATTTATTGTGAAATTTCTAGAAATAAAAAATAAGAAAATTTACTTGAGGGAAATCCAGTTATCTATAGTTTGAGAAACTAGGCCATGTTGAGAAACTTTTTTCAAAAAGTTTTCTACTTTTTTAGAAGGAAAATTTCATTGAGTGGCAGATTTTTATGCAATATTTGTAAAAATATCAACTCAAAAAAGTATTTGTAAATATAGCAATTTTATCATGTTTATCAATGATTAACAATGATTTATAAGTTTATCAGTGATAAACATAGTGTAAAAATATGTAATTCAATGTTTATCACTGATAAACTCGATCAAAATTTGCTAGATTTGCAAATATTTTTTTGAGCTTTTCTTTTTACAAATATTACTAAAAAAATTTGCTAGATTTGCAAATGCCCCTTTTTAGAACAAAATTAATAAAAGCATTATAAAAGCATTGTTTTTAAAAGGTTGCATTTTTCTCGTCCATTTTTAATTCAATAAAAAAAATCTATTTATTTAAATATTTGAAGTTATATCTAACTATTTCAAAATTGTTTTGAAAATAAAAAGCTTTTGAAAACAATATATCTAAACCGGGCCTAGTATATATTCTCCAAAAGTTGATCAAGTGCTAGTAAGGATTGTAAAATTCCCAGCGGGTTAGGTGGGCCCCTCCCTTATAGGGGCCGAGAATCCCCGTTTCATATGGGTTAGGGTTAGGGTTAGGGGAAATTTTCCCCGATTTGTTTTAGGGTACGGGGATGGGAATACATTACCTGCCCCGCCCCTGACCCCAAACCCGATATTTTAATAATATCTTATGTATTTTGTTTACTTTTATCTTTATTTATTGAAAATATATACATACATACATACATATATATATATATATGGTTATATTAACTAATAAATTATAAAATGATTAGTATTGTGTGTTTGTCTTGAAAATGTATATTTTAAATATAAATTTCATTTTTATATTCCTTTTTAAGTAAGAATTAAAATATAAAACGGAGAATTTTCCCCGCGGAAAACCCAATCCCCAAACCGGAAATCACCGAACCCGCCCCCGATTTTTTGATTCGAAGATACGGTAGGGTATGAGGATTAAAAATCCTTGTGGGTTAGGGGATGGGAAGTACATTCCCTACCCCGCCCCCGCCCTATTGCCATCCCTAAGTGCTAGCTCTCTATGATATAAAATAAATCTTTTTAGCTTGCTTTTTGGGAAATTAGCACGGATATTGAGGAGAAATATTTACAAATTTGTTAGAAAAAAAATATTTACAAAAATGTTAGAATTTCAAAGGGGCGGTTACTGTTCATAAGAAAATGTCATAAATACCCTTATTTCATACAAGTATATCAATCAATTAGTGATAACGATAATATATCAGCGATAGTTTTTCAGTCAATCCATTATAGTATATCAGTGATAGAATATGTTTAACAAGGTATATCAATAATAGTATGTCATGGTACATCAAGAATAGTTTCCCATGGTATATCAGTGATAATATATTTTAGTATATTAGTCATAGTATATCTTGGTAAATCAATGATAATCAATCACTGATGTACTAAGATATATCGTCACTAATATGCCATTACAAATATGGTAAACTAGCGACTTACTAATATATATATGTATGAGATAAGAGTATTTATGATATTTTTCTATGAACAGTAACCGAGCCACTAAAATTCTAATATTTTTGTAAGTATTTTTTTAGGTTAACATATTTGTAAATATTAGAGCCCATTTTAACATATTTGTAAATGTCCCTTACTTTAACTTGGTCTCTTCGGAAAAAATAAAATAAAATATGATGCTTTAAAATGGGAAAACTCACTCACCATGTTGTCCTCCAATTAACACTTTACTTTCTTCTGGTTCCACTCCATAGACCTACACATATTACAAAAGGGAAATTTTCAATTTATATCGTATTTAAAAAATTTATCTATCTTTGAAAAATATGATTATGTGTTATTGTTTGAGCTAACTAAATACAGACACTTGGCAAGAGAAGGAAAAGGCTTCACAAACTCTGTCATAGACCTGAGTATAGCGGAGAAAGCTTCATCTTCTTGCAATAGAAAAATGACTTTCATGAAGTATTTAAGCTCTGGTTTTTTATAGATTTGTAACGAAAACTGTAATTCATTTTTCTTGAAAAATTCTTCAATAAGATTGACTGCTGGGAGGCAAAGAGAAAATAGACATTTTGGTCGAACCTCTATAATTCTGTGTCTTTTCTATTCTTGTTTTAATCTTGATTTTGAATCCATTGTTTTTAGAGAGTTTAGTTGTTCTTGTTTATGCATTGATTGAGTTGTCCTTAGTCTTGTGAGAATTGAGTGTTCATTGAGAGTTTTTTTCGTAACAAAATTGGTATCAAAGCTTACTTTCCACATCCATGGCTTCTGTGAAATTTGATGTTGAGAAGTTCAATGGCACTAATGATTACAAGTTACGGAAGACAAAAACTAAGAACATATCCAACAGAAGCCGTTTTGGCTTTCCAAGATCTAAATTCCTTGCCTGCAATCACCACTAAAGAAAATAAACAGATGATTCAAGATGAGTTACAGTGCAATAATCCTAAATGTGTCAAACAACATCTTGATAATGCCTATGACATCTTGAGCAAGCTGGATTCAATCTATCTGAAGGTAGATCCTCCCAATAATATCTTGATGAAAGAAATGATGTTTACCTTTCGAATGAATCCTTCATAGAATCTAGAAGAGGAACTTAGATGAATTTAAGAAATTATCAAATGATTATAAAGTCATTGGTGAAAAACTTGGAGAAGAATCAGAGGCAATCCTACTCCTGAATTCACTACCTGAAAGTTACAAAGATGTTAAAGTAATCTTGAACTCCAATCAAGGATTAACAGTTTAAGGAGTTCTTGCTGCTGCTAGAACAAAAGAACTTGAAATGAAGATTGAAGGAAGAAGTAATGGTGGTGCAGAGCGGTTGTCCATGAAGGGAAATACTAATCACAATAAGAACTGGAGGAAAAACAATTGGTGAAGCATCAATTAGAGAGAACAAAATGGCATATTTTGATGCACTTGCAGCCTCTGATGAAAGATCAAAGGGCAGAGATGGTGACTTAAAATTAGAATGGATTTTAGACTCTAGATGCACATACCACATGACTTCTGATAAATAATGGTTTATGACCCACAAGTCATGGAATGGAAGAATTGTTTACATTGGAAACAATGAGGTATGTAGTGCAGTTGACATTGGTGATGTTTACTTGAAATTATAGGAATGACATGAGGCTCTTTTGAAAAATGTGAGACATGTACTAGATTTGGGAAGGAATTTGATCTCCCTGAGTACAATGGGCTCATTGGGCTAAGACTTTAGTGGAATAGATGGGTTTCTTGATGCCTAGAAAGAATCTATAACTGTGCTAAAGGGAAAGAAATATAATGGTTTATACCTAATAAAGAATGTATCAACTGCTAGCAGTGCCTTGGGAACTGAGGCATCAACTAAGCAGTAGCTAAATCTATGGCATAGAAGATTATCACATATCAGTGAGAAAGACTTACTTGAATTTGTTAAACAGAAGTTGATAAGGATAGATGGCAATAGAAAGCTTGAGTTATGCGAACATTGCATCCATGGGAAGGTCAAAAGACTGAAATTTCTAGTAGGAAAGCATTGTACAAAGGGCATTCTTAATTATGTGCATTCAGATCTTTGGGGGCCTATAAAAGCACCATCCATTTCTAGCTCTAGGTATTTCTTATCTATAGTTAATGATTATTCAAGGAAGTCTTGGATTATGTTCTTAAAAAAAAGATGAAACCTTGAACCAATTCAAAGATTGGAAGGCAAAGGTTGAGAATCAAACCAGAAGAAGGGTCAGGTATCTAAGAACTGATAATGGCCTCAAATTCTATAAAGATCAGTTCAACATATTCTGCAATGAAGGGGGGATTACAAGGCCCATGACTGTGAGACACACTCCTCAACAAAATGGTGTGGCTAAGAGACTAAACAGAACCCTTGCTGAGAGAATGAGATGTTTGTTGTCTGAAGTTAAGCTTTCTGATGGGCAGAAGTTGTGTCCACAACAAGCTATTGCATAAATAAAAGTCCAAGCATAGCCAATGACCTCTTGACATCAGAAGAAAAGTGAACAAGACATATCCACCCTGTGTTTTAAAACTGAGAGCTTTTAGATGCACTGGATATGTTCATATGAATCAAGAAAAATTGAAACCAAAAGCCTTGAAATGCTTTTTTTGGGATATCTTGAAGGTGTGAAAGGCTATAGCTGTGGGATCCTAGTTCAAAGAAGTGTATCATAAACAAGGATGTTATTTTCAAAGAAGATAACATGTTCAAGGAGGTTGAAAAATTGAAGAAGGGACTGAATTTGAGAAGACATCTTTTGAGGTGGAGTTTCCTAACTCATATGATTACAGTGAGCTGATTGGAATGATACATGGAGAAGGAACCTCATCTGACCAGCAAATTGTCCATGTTGAGGGCTAACATGAACAAGAAAGTGATGATCTATCTGATTATTCACATGTAAGAGACAGGGCAAAGAGGTAGGAGATAGCTCCTGAGAGATATGGGCATGAAGATCTAATAGCCTATGCCCTGAATCTTGAATCTGATGAGTGTTGTGATGAACCTAACACCTATGAACAAGCTATAGCATGCTTTGAATATAAACAGTGGTGTGAGGCTGTCATCTCTAGAAAAGAATGAAACTTGGACCCTACTTCCAAGGAAACCAAGTCAAAAACCAGTCACCTACAAATGGATCTTTATGAAGAAACCATGAGTTCAAGGTGAGAGCAAGATGAGATACAAAGTCAAGCTTGTAGCCAAAAGGTTTTCAGAAAGGGAAGGGATAGACTACACATAAATCTTCTCCCCAGTTGTAAAACACACTTCAATTAGAGTTCTATTGTAACAACTCGGTTTTTTACTTAAGGGTATTTTAGTCATTTCACTTATTTTTATTTAAATGGTTTTATTTTTAGTTCTTTCTAACTTTCGTGACATTACGAGTTCAATGCAATTAACCGTTTTTCAATTCGAGCCCCGAGTAAAAAGTTATAGCCTAAATACTCGTTGTGTCCTTATTCATTATCATTGTTCTCAAGGGGCATTTTAGTCTTTTTTTTTAGCCAATCAGGTGCATTTAATGCTTCACATAAACCTTGGTCAAACTCTCTATTCTTTTCTTTCACTTTTCTCTCAGTCAACGCCATCACCGTTCATCGTCGTGTTTCGTTAGTTTTCCCGTTCGTTTTTCATTCGTTTCTTCGAGGTAATTCAACCTTATAGTTATTTCTTTTAATTCCATCGATTTGTAGCTTTGATAATCATTCTTCTTCATTCAATTTCCATCTGATAATGAGCCCAGTTTGGATCCTCTCGTGCCGTTGGAAAACATCCGCATTCATCATAATTTACGTCGCTTTCTTGAAGGTAATTCATTTTCTTTTGATCCATTTTATTGTTCTGTTGAATTTTTGTTATTTAGAATAATCTTCAAGCTAATGGGATGTGTTTTCTTTGTGTTTCGTCAGATTCAGAAGCTCGCTAGATTCTGGAATTTTCTTCAATGGTTTCTAGAGATTTTTGCTACCATTCTTCAAGTTTCCTCGTCATTTTAGGTTGAGATTTTCAACTCATTTTGATATGTAGCGTATTTCGATCATTTCCCATCTGTTTCCTCGCCATATCGTGCTCATATTACATTTCCGGAGTGAGAGGTAAGTAAAAATGCAAGTCTTCATTTTTTTGGGATTGTTCTGTCTTTTGGGGAAGAACCAGGCCAACTAGACCGGCTGGGTGGGTCCAATTGGAATGGTTCAGCTGGTCCAGATTGGTTTAGGGGCTATTTTGGCTCAATTTGAGCCAGTTTTCGTCCCGTTAAACCGATTCTCATTAAATTAACTTTAAATTAATATTATTACAGGTTATGGGCATCGTTAGGAGTATTTTTGGACTTATTTTGAGAACGTTTCTTAGCTCGATTTGAAATTAAGGTAGGTTAATTTCCTACTTAGAAGTTTAAATTAAATAATTTGAGCTTGCTTGTTTATTGTGCAGTTATTAAGATATTTTGGGAGATGAACTATTGATTAATAATATTGTTATGTGATTGTTATGGCTTGCAGATATTGATTATCCATTATTTTTGTTTGATAATTCGATTAGTGGTTTAGTTAAGGCATTTAGGTGTTACAACTTGGGTTGACCTTAATAAATAAAAAGGTATTAAATTTGTAGAGCTACATACTATGGCACGTATCATGGCTTGCCTTGATACACATATTTTCAAGCTGATAGTATGGCTCGTATCACTTGTGGTCACGTTTTTCACAGTGATACCGATATACAAATTTATTAGAAATTAAGAGATGTTTTAGACTAAGTAACTACTAATTATTGATAAAATGTGGGAATGGACTATCCAAAAATTATTATATTTATAAGATGATTTGAATTTGATTTACTTATTTAAGTTGAGGATTAATCTACTAAGCTAAAAACTCACGGTATTCAAATGCGCTGCAAACTTTTATTTTGCAGGTAATATTAATGATGGTATCTAAGGCGAGTGACAAGGATGGTTTTACACATGGAGGGCCCTTAGGAGTTGTCTTATTGGAAAGAAAGGAAAGCTTAGTCCAAGATTCATTGGGCTATTTGAAGTGTTGGAGACGATTGGTTCTTTAGTATATAGATTGGTTTTACCACCAGCTTTTTCAGGTGTTCACAACGTATTTCATATTTTGATGCTTAGAAAATACGTTGTTGATCCGTCACATGTGATAGACTTCGAGCCAGCTCAGTTGAATGTCGATTTGTCATTTGAGGAGCAATCTGTTGAGATTCTGCTAATGGGCAAAAGCTTTTGAGGAATAAAACCATTAATTTGGTTAAAGTTCTATGGAGAAATTAGACTCACAAGTAATAGATGATTTGATGATTACATAACATCAAATGGTTTCAAAATGTGCTCTTTTGATCAATGTGTGTATTTCAAAGTGTCAGCAATAAAATGTATTATCTATCTCATACTTTATGTTGATGATATGTTATTGGCTGATGACAATGTTGATGAGATAAAAATAAATAAAGAAGAAATTGGCTTTTGAATTTGAAATGAAAGATTTGGGGGCTGCAAGGAGTATACTAGGCATACAAATCAAGAGAAATAGATGTAATATGAGTCTATTCTTGTCCCAGTCAGATTATGCATAATTTTTCTTTAAGAAATTCAATATGATGGATTCAAAGGCAGTGTCAGTCCCAATGGCACAACACTTTAAGCTATCATTGAGAGATGCACCATCTGATGAGGAAGAAAGACAGGCAATGGCATCAATTCCTTACTCAAATGTCACTGGTAGTGTAACGCCCCGTTACAAGGTAATTTAAAATTTTGGTTAAAATTAATTTTTCATTTAATAATACCGAGTTTTGAATTTTTGATTTAAAAATTTCTTGTTTGCATCCATAGGCTTGTTGGAAGACAAATTGCGAGGGAAGGACTTTTTAACAATTTGTTTTGGAAGGAAAGATGAAAGACCAAATTAGGAAAGTAAGGGTGAAAGAGGTTAGGGTTTGCCTCATTTATAAAAAAAAATAGAAAATTTTCTATCATCTCCTCTCCTCTCTCACGCCGCCGCCCCTTACCGCATTGGTGATTCCGGATTTTTGCTCGCTTCTTCGCCAATCGCTCGTCGTTCCGCGAATCGTTTTGGATTTGGTAGTAGTTGGTGACCGTCTTTCCAATCAAGAAGGTAAAAACTTTCTTCCTTTTTTAATCCTCATTGCCGCCGCCCCTAGGGATTTCAAAGTGATGATTTTTTCGTCAATTTGAGTTGTAGGATATCAATTTGATTGTGGTTGATCGTTTGGGGAAGATTGGAGGCGTTTTCCATGATTTCCTAACCATTGGTAAGCGATTTAGATTGTTTTTATAATCTTTTCAAATATGAAATTTTTTATTAAATATTGAATTGTGAATTTCTTGAACCTTGCCTTAAAACCCATCCTATAATACTTTTCAATTCCTAATCCTCGGCTTAAACCTTAATCAGTATTGATCTCCTTTGTCTAAAACTAAAACCCATCAAAATAGACCACCCAAAACTCAAAACCGCGACCAAACCATGACCCAAAGGCCACGGTTCAGCCACGACAAGGGGACAGCAGCGCCGTGACTGTCCCCTTCCCAACGACAATTCGTTCGTCGTTTGTTTTTCCCCGTTCTTCAAGCCATCAAACCCCAAAATTTTATGTACCTATTGGGATTGTTTTATCATGTAATTTAATTAATTAGGACCTCTGTTTTAGGTTTGGACCGTAGTGGAAAGTAGCACGAAAAACCAGAATTAGCAAATTTTAAGGTGAGTTTTAGAGAAATCTAAAGCTTTTACCTTAGCGTATTCAATTCTAAATATTTAATTGTGTAATTCTGGAATTTTAGGATGAGAAATATTATTGGAAATACCAAAAAACTATCGGGAGAAAATATTTTTCAGTTAGAACTAGTTTAGGCACTTTTCGATGAAATTCGATGTTTTTAGATTTGAAATGCTTCTGAATGTTTATGGATTCAATTCTGGAATTTTTGGGAGTTATTTAAGTTCATTTTCTATGAGTTTTGGGTTAGGAAGTGTAAAAGTGCATATTTTGATACTTCGGCAGTTTTCCCGTTTTTCGATAATTTTGAGAATTGAATGTTATAAGTTTGGGCTGCTGTATTTTATGTTTATAATTGAATTTTTATTGAACATTATCATGTGTATAATGTTGTGATTGTTGAGATTGATGGCCTGTTAAAGATATGCTTACTAGTGTTGAGGCTACGAGCTAAACACTTAGTCATTTTAGTTATGAGAGAGTCCATAACCGAGTACTAATGTTCATTACTCGTAAGAATGATACATTAGGGGATTTTTAGTTATAGTTGAGGCTATAACCAGGTACTAAGAATTGATAGTAGTCCCGAGGGACCACATTCTTAGTGGTTTGTTAAATTGTTTGTTGTGTTAAATTAGAATTATCTAATTATCCGGAATTATTAAGTATCGATGTTGGGAGTTTGTGAATGGGATGCCTTGGGTATGAAACTTGTGAGAGTTTTCTATCAATGTAAAGTGAGATTATCGAGAGACCTTGAATATGGAATTTAAGTTGATTGCCTATTCATGTAAAGATTTGAGATTGAAATTAAGTGACCCTTTGGGCGTAAGAGATTTTGGAGAGTGTTGAATGCTTGGGACTCGGTATAAGTTGTTAGAGACTATTTAAGACTTCATCTTTGATTAAGTCGTTTTTCACTAGCTTTAGGCTCACAGTGTTCTATGTTGTTTTTTTTTTCTAGGTAACAATGGACCGAGAGGTGGTAGTGATGAAGTGGAAGAGATGAGGGTTCATGTCGCAGTGACGTCAATTGATTTATTTATTCGTTATTATTTTCGAATAAAGTATTGATTTTATTTGGTTTTATTCAGTTATTGACATTTTAGTTATATGTTTTTGATTTGTAGAGACAATCCTGATAGCCTTTGAGATTTTATTATTTGAGAACATGCTTTGGATCATTGTTTTGTTTTAAAGTTTGAACTCCAGAGTTATTGTTTTGAATTAAGTGTTTCTTTAATTAGTAAATTTGCATATTTCAATAAAGGATATTTATTGAGTCTTTCGCTGTTTTAAATAAGTATATTTATTACTCTGAAAGGTCAGGTATTTACAAGTAGCCTGTGTACCTCATGATACGCATCAGATCTGACCTTACATATTCAGCTAGCTTTACTAGCAGATTCATGGTTGATCCAGACAGAAAATACTGGGATGCAATGAAGTGGTGCCTGAGATACTTAAAGGGATCATTGAATCTTGGTCTCTTGTACAAAACCATGAGTGATGACAAACAACCTCTGATTGAAGGGTATGTAGACTCAGACTATGCAGGTGACCTCGATAGAAGGAGATCACTGATAGGCTACACCTTCCTATTTGGTGAAAATGTAATCAACTGGAAGGCTTTTCTTCAACCTATGGTAGCATTGTCAACAACTGAGGCTGAGTTCATACCAATGGCAAAAGCTGTAAAGGAAGCAAAGTGGCTTCAAGGCTTACTGACAAAGATTGGTTTTGAGCAGGAAGCAGTGTCAATTTGGTGTGATAACCAAAGTGCAATCCATTTGTCTTGAAACCAACAATTTCATGAAAGAACAAAACATGTTGACATCAAACTATATTTCATAAGAGAAGTGGTGGATAAAGGCATTGTTGAAATAAAGAAGATTCCTTCTGAAAACAATGTAGCTGACATGATGACCAAAACAGTCACTAAAAGTAAGTTCCAACATTGTCTAGACTTGCTTAGAGTGATCAATGATCCAGGTTGATTCACTGTCAAGTGGATTAACCCTCAACAACAACAGAAGAAGAAGAAGTTTTTTTCTTCAATAACTCAAAGGTGGAGATTTGTAATTGTTTGAGCTAACTAAAGACTGTCACTTGGCAAGAGAAGGAAAAGGCTTCACAAACTTTGTCATAGACATGAGTATAGCAGAGCAAGCTTCATCTTCTTGCAACAAAAAAATGACTTTCATGAAGTATTTAAGCTCTGATTTTGTTACAGATTTGTAACGAAACTGCAATCCATTTTTCTTGAGAAATTCTTCAAACTGCTAAGAGGAAGTAGACAATTTGGTCGAAGCTCTATAATTCTTTGTGTCTTTTCTATTCTTGTTTTGATCTTGCTTTTGAATCCATTGTTCTTAGAGAATTTAGTTGTTCTTGCTTATGCATTGCTTGAGTTGTTCTTAGTCTTGTGAGAATTGAGTGTTCATTGAGAGTCTTTTCTTAACATTATGAATAAACAATCATTTCACGTAATAACTATTAATTAACTATGATAAATGAGTCTTTCAAAAAAAAAAAAAAAAACTATGATAAATGTAAATCACTGATTGTAACACACTCAATAAAAATAACACTCCTGTAAATAATATAGAAAATTTTGTAACATTTATAAGTTTTTTTTTTTAAAATACTATATTTGTAAACCTTTTTTTTTTTTATAGATTTATAATTATCGCTATTAGAAATGAAAATTTGGTCAATAGAATTATAGTCTTGTTTATTAGCAGAAAAGTAAACAAGAAACCTTGATGTTTGGGTTCTGCTCCTTAAGAAAATTTCCTGTACCACTTATTGTTCCACCAGTTCCAATCCCTGCAACTAAGGCACCTACTTTTCCTCCTGAATCTCTCCATATCT
Organism: Gynostemma pentaphyllum; assembly: GCA_028015215.1. Taxonomy (NCBI): domain Eukaryota; kingdom Viridiplantae; phylum Streptophyta; class Magnoliopsida; order Cucurbitales; family Cucurbitaceae; genus Gynostemma; species Gynostemma pentaphyllum. Next base: position 55,289,619 of record CM051351.1, on the reverse strand, counting down.
CTGGCCCAGTGGTCTCATAATGAATCTAAAGAATACAAAACCAAAATTAGTCCTCCATATTTGAATATAACGTATTAATATCTAGGGATGTTAGGTTGGGTAAAGTTTTTGACCCGATCCAAATATTCGAGTTATAAATTTACTCGACCCAAATAACTCGGGTCGTTTGGTTTGCTTATTTTAAAAGGGGGAATTACTCAAATAAAAAATGTTTATCTAATTACTCATATAGAATAAATTTTAAAATTTATCAAAATAACATATTGCTTCTAGGTTCACTGAATTAGTGACCAGCTTACTTTTAATATTTACTATTTTAAATTGAATAATTGTCATATAAATAAGTTGTTAGGAACTAAAACTCTCATTTAACAAATTGGTTATACATTATTTTATCAAAAAAGCATGTTACTTCTATTTCATTAAATTATTGAACTAATTCACTAAATTAATGAACTATTATTTAAATAAATAATTAAATGTAAATACGTGATATTTTAATAAATACATATCTAAAATATTTTATTTAAGGTCATTTCTTATTTTAAAAGTAAAATACGTAAAGTAGATTAAGAATTAATACCTTTTGATATATAAAATAAAAAATATTGTTTGGACAATCTTTTCTGTTTCAATTAAATAAAATTTTAAAGATCCAAATGGACAATTTACAACCTTTAGTGATGAGAAAAGTAGGTACGAAAAAGGTGTCGTATGGATGAAGTGTATACATCTTTTTTTTCAATTAATAAATGCAGTTGCCTCGATTCAATATAAATTAATTTTCAAAAGACTTTAACCCAACTCAAATTATAGAGATTAAACTTATTTGAACCCAACCCAACTTGATTGGTATTTCAAATAAACAGATTTCTTTTTTTTTTTTTTTTAATTTAAGATCCCTATTTATATCTTAAAATATTATCTCAAATAACATATTTTTACATATTAATTATTAAAATATTATAATTTTTTTAAAATTACTTAAATACCAGTTCAATAAATTATTATTATTTTTTATTATTATTATTCATATTATTATTATTTTTATTTTTTAGTTCAATAAACTAATATCAATAATTTATTGATTATTTTTCATTATTATTTTTTAATAAATGTATTCTTTTTTTATCTTTTTTTAATTTAATAATTTATTAAACTATTATTTGAATAATTTAAAATTTAATATTTTAATAATTAATAGGTAAAAATATGTTACTTCATTCATACCTTTTATATCTGTGTAAATCAGAAAACTTACATTTGGGTTTGCTGGATTGTCAAATTGTTTGAGTAAATGACTATTGGGTGTGGCTTTGACCAGCTCTTCAGCCTTTTTCAAAAGCCCTTCAAGCCCTGCATCAGGATCTGTGAGGTGCAACTCAGCTCCAAAAGCTAAAAGCACAATTCTTCTTTCAAGACTATATGAAGCTGGCATAACAATTATAAGTCTATAACCCTTCACTGCTGCAATGCTTGCCAATGCAATGCCCGTGTTACCGCCCGTAATCTCGACGAGCACCGTCTTTTATCAGACCAAAAAATAAAGTCATTCAACACTACAAACTTCAAATCTAAAAAGTATCAAGTTAGGTTACAAAACATAGTTTTTCATTTACTTACTTTCCCTGGTGTGATAAGGCCCCTATCCTCAGCATCCTGAATCATGCTGCATGCAATCCTGCATCACAATTTTTAATTGTTGCTTTTTAAACTTCAGGCACCAAATAAACACCAATCATTATTTTTACTCAACTTTTAAATGCGGTCAATACCAAAATCAGGAATTTTTAAATATATTAGGGTTTATCCAGTTCAAAATTCACACCCATGTGAATAAATTACGAACATTATTAAAAATTTGAACGCTTGTTTTTTCTTCCCACAATTTCATTATTAAATAACTGATCCAATTGAAGAGAACCTTTTAGGTGCATTGTTTTAAAATATATCAAATTGTTATATTTTAAGATTATTTTTATGGAATTGAAACATAAGACGAACATATAATAAACACGTGTTCCAATATTATTAAAACTTATCAGTGGTGTGTTTTACAATTGTTCAAACTAAATTATAGGGGTGTGATTTACCATTATCTCTAGATTTTTAATATATATTCTACAATCTTTGTTGACTCCTTTTAACATAGTAGTACCATTTACAAATTATGACACCAATATTCGTCTATTCACTAACCATTAAAGACCATTGATAAGATTTTACTAAAATACAAAGGATTATAATAAAACTTTTGAAAATATATGAATTAAATTGATATGAGTCCTTTAAAAATAAAATAAATAAAAGAGGTATGAACCTGTCTTTAACACTAGAACATGGTTCCATTGTCTCTAATTTGGCAGCAATTTGGGCTAAACAACCATCTACAACTTTACTTAGATATACCATTGGTGTATTGCCTATTAACTGCATGCAAAATAATCCAGAAAAAGAGAGATAAAAATTTGTCAAAATCAAGAAATTAAGTTTCAATTAAACCACACTCATAGAAAAGAAATTACTTCTGTTACATCTTTCTTGATTTCACTCTTCTCCATGCTAAAGTAATTTGTACTTCACATATTTTCACAAGAACTGCAAATAAAAAATAAAAAAAATTACAAGAAGAGGATGAGTTCCCTCAAACTAAAAGCAGAGCATGAGAAATTCCTCACATTAGAGAGTTTTGGCTCGCGGGTTTAGACAAGGGGGGTTTGGGTTGAACAAGTTTAAACCGTGTTTGTCTCCTGATTTTATAACCTCAGATATTTGGTTATCTAGATTCATCAAAACCTTAGTTAACACATTTTTTATTAACTTGGATTTAACAAACTTATTATTCTGCATAATCCAAACACAAGTTTAATAAACTTAAATTCAATAAACCTATCCAATCCCACGAGCCAAGCACTGCACTTTGCTTAAGAAAATACTACAAGTGAAACCAACAGTTGATAAGAAAAAGTATACGAGATTTTCAAGCAATAAAACAGTACATAGAGAAAATAAGCAAGATTAGTAACTTTGGCAAATTTCTACCGAGCTATCGCCATGGCCGCGAACACTTGTGGCCACGGAACCTGCCATCGTCGAGGGAAATTGTCTCTGTTGGGCACCGTGGCCACACGGGTTCACCTGTAAAAGGGCTCAAAATAGATTTGACTTAAAAGATGGTGTTACCTGAGAAAAAAAAAGAGAAATTCCAGTTGATGAATCTGTTCAATAATGCAAGACTTGGGGAAAATTATTATTAAGCTATTTTTTCTCTTATGCGGTATATCATTAACAGGGCAAGTATGGCTTCCTACTGGTGAATGGGCGGCTGGCCAAGTTGCCAGTTCTGGCGTGATTTGGATTTTGTTGTTGAAGGAGACGTTCATAATAGCCACTCATTGCAAGAATCAATGATTGGGTTCATCAACGAACCAATTGGTGCTCGGATTAAAAACACGTAACATCAATCGTCTCAAATATCATATTTCTACCTACAAAGTATTGAAAAGTTAAAAAAAATTTTAAAATGATTCAATTAGTAATTTGTTCGATAATTTATTGAATTATTTTATTATTTTTCATCATTTTTCCAATATTTTTTTGGTTTTTGACATTTTTTAGTTAATAAACTATTATCAATAATTTATTGAAATATTTTTATTATTTTTCAATGAACTTGTTCATCTTTTTATATTTCAATAAATCCTTAAACTGTTATTTAATTAATTTTGTGGGTTAAAAAAACTGTGTTCAAATATCTTTTAATTAAATTCTGTAGGCACATGCACGTGTCATATGATGAGTGGAGGCTTCAATTGTGCGGCAGAGACAGCTCCATCGACCACGTGACGATGAGGAATTGGTGGATATTGCATTGCGTCAGGAGATTGACCCTTACCGTCATGGATCGCTTCACGCGCGGCTTACACTTATGACGACGTGGCGAGTTTATGACTATTTGATAAAGCCATACAGCTCAATCGAATGGTTCATACGATGAGTACGAGAAACGCAACTCAGCGTATCATTTTGTTGATTTTGAAATTACTTTTTAAGTTTATGAATAATAATAAATAGAGTTAATTTCAGTAATAGATAAATTAATATTAATATTGTTTATTTTAAAAAACACAATATTATATATATATATATATATATATATATAAACTATATACATACCTCGATTTAATTTTCTATAATTTTTGCAAGATTCAATGAAAGTTATAAAATCCCTTAAATTTTGTAAAATTAAAGGAAAATTTAAATCTAAAAGGATTAAAAAATGCAAGAAAAAAAATCTTCAAGCTTCTGAATATTTCTTTCTTCTCCGATCATCCTCCAACCGCCATTGATACTCCTTCAAGCTCTGGAATTGTGTTAAGAAAATAACTGTAAGTTTAAAAATGTTAAATGTGATAAAATAGTTTATAAATGATATTAAAAGAAAAAAAAATTAATAAACGAAAAAATGTCAAAACAAAAAAATCACACATAATTTAACATGTTTATTTTTTATAAACTGTGTTTAATTGATAAATCGAAAAAGAAAAAAAATAGTAATAAGTATTAATTTTCATTCTTAATGCTCAGATGTAAGATTTATAATATGTTTATCATTAGTAAACTTAGTATTTATGTTCAACCAACAGAATTAAAAATGTCAGATTCAACTAGGGAAACTAAAAAATGTAGAAGTTTAACATGTTTATATTTAATAAATGGTGTATTATTGATAAACCTTTAAACAAAAAATATTCATAGTTTAACATGTTTATATTTAATAAACGATGTATTATTAATACACCAGCATATAGCAACAGCAAACGAAAATAAAACCATAGGATGAACTCCAGTGAAAACTCTGGCGTCGATTTCAACCAAACGAAACAAAACCACCGCAGAAGTGGCCGACAAACTAAAAGAAATCATCACGCCAAGTCTCGTATTCATCAAAATATGATTGCAAATAACCTAACAAATTATTCACAAATATTCAAATAGTAATTCAAAAAACACCATTTCTCTATTCCATCCAAATTCGCAGGTTGTTCATTATCTCTCTCTTCCATTTTCATCTCTATAGTTTCTTCCATTGCTATCATCTTCTGATCTCGATCGCGAAGCCATGATTCTCTTAACGGAACGATGATAATAGTTCAATTATTGATAATAGTTCATCTTTTCCTTTGATGAGCTTCTTATTCTAATTAGTCAAGCTTTTGTTGATCTCACATAACTTCATTTGATTCATTATATAAATTTGTGTAAGCTTCTTCAATGGTCTCTTCATTAATTTTAACCTCATTGTTGTTTTCCAAGTCATTCATATCTTGTTCCAAACCTGCATTATTAGTAACAGAGGCAATAAAAGCAATGTTTTTTTTTACCGAATTGACTTCCTCTTCATCATCTGAGTCCTTGTCACTCTATGTCATGGTCATAACTTTGTTCTTCTTTTTCAAAGTGTTGGCGCATTCAACTTGGATATGTCCAAACCTGTCACATTCACGACACTTTATTCCTTTCTTTCTCTCAAGGGGTTTTTTAAAACCAGTGTTATTTAGCTTGAAGGACTTTAAGTTTCCTTTGTTGTGTATGGACATATTCCTCATGAACTTGATGGAATTTTTATCAAGAGATTTGTTTGATCTTCATCTTCATCATCTCCTGATAGTTGTTGTCATAAGTCATCTTGAAAGCTATTGATTTTTCTTGTTTTATGTGCTTCAAATTTAACTCAAAAGTTCTCAAAGAACTCATTAGTTAATCAACTCGTATTGTATCAAAAAAATTTACTTTCTTCAATAGTGGTTATTTTAGGCAAAAAGCTATTGGGAAGAGACCTAACAATTTTCTAACAAGCTTTGATTCAGACATTTTTTTCTCTTAATGCAAATTATTCATTAGCAATATCACAAAGTTTGGTATAAAAATAAAATAGAGTTTCATTTTCAAGCATGGATAGTTTTTCAAATCGAGAAGTAAGCATGACTAGCTTTGTGCGTTTTACATCAACTATTCCTTCATATGTTTTTTTGAAGGATATCTCATGCTTCTTTGGCGGTCTCACACGTTGAGATTAATTTGATTTGATCCGAGTCTACACACCCAGATATAACATTGAGAACTTTACTATTTAAATTTGACAACTTGTCTTCTTCCCAGGTCCATTCTTTCTCCTATTTTAGAAAGATGATTTTCATAATATCATCTATTTTGTTGGGGCAAGTCCACCCAATCAATACAACTTTCCAAGCCTTTTCATCCATCACCTTAATGTAAGGCCTCATTCTGATCTTCCAATAAGGATAGTTCCCTCCATTCAAAAAGGGAGGTTTAGTACTTGAGATTCCTTAAAAAATAGACGTAAATCAAATACAAAATAGGTAAGTGGAAAATTTTCAAGATCTCGCTAATAATTTAAGAGAAATCGCTTTGATACCACTTGTTAGGACGTAAACTATTTGATTTTAATAAGTTTAATTCAATCTCTTTTAAGTCTAAGTAAGCCAGAAGTTTAAGATACAGATTTGTGTGTTACAGCACCGAATGCTTGATAGAAATGTAAATGACAGAATATAAATTATGTAGAACACGAAATTCACAGTGTGTGTACAATACAAAAGCAGTTCGACAAAATTGTATGGAAGAGAGAAAACAGGAAGATATCGACATGCCGAGAATTGATTAACGTGAGAAAACTCTAACTAGTAAAAACTTACGGGCGCTAGCCCAGAAAAGATCCACTAAATTTGTTAAAAGTTCAACACAAGAATTTAAAGTAAAACGCACAAACAAAAAGAAAAAACTCCCTTTTTTTTCTTCGATAGCTCTTTGAAACGACGACGTATTCGGTGAATTTGATCACAAGCTTCCCTTGTGAAAAGGACATTCAAAACAAGCTCCCCTTGTAAAGAACTTTTACGAGAAACTCTCTTCCTCGATTTGTAGTTGTTAGACTTCTTTTCTCAAGAATCCTCTAACTTGATGCTTTATTAAATGTAGATGGTTGAGCACCAAATAGACACTCATAAACATACTTTTTGCCACAAATGTTACTAAAAGCAGAGGCAAATATCAGACATTAAAAGCTTAAAATGAGATATGAATAGCAGCCCAATATATAAACAATTTTTCAGAAATCACGAACTGTGTAGAAGTGGCAGGCCAAGACCCAAGGAATTTTCTCAATCAATCTCTAACCTTTCTCAATCAACTAGCTAGTGTTTTAGAGGCTGTGAAAGGCATACCTTTCATGGAAAAAAGTAGAAGACAAAATAGCAAACACTTCCCATAAGAAAATGGAAGGAAATCAGTACCATAAAGAAGGCTAGAAAAATGGAAGAAAAAATATATTTGAAATCTGCCAGCCAATGAGAGAAAAAAATAAATAAAACAATTTATTTTTATTTAAGTCAAACGAAAGCCAAAAAGGAACTAAATTTTATCATAAAATAATTTTCTAACATAAACATATAGTGTTGCATGTGTTTTTAGACTTTTTTTAATTGGGAGCGGCTATATTGCAGCAGAGTTAGCCGTCTCAAAGCAATTTTACCAGTCTTTGTTTTAGGTTGCACGTGTTTTAGAGTTTTTTATTGGGAGACGGCTATCCTGCAGCAAAGTTAGCCGTCTCAAAGCATGTTGTTTTTTAATATTTTATTTAGGGGGTTTTTAATTAAAGGTAGAATTGATTTTTAAAATTTAGTTAGTATTTTGTTTATAAACAATATTGATGAAGAGTTGGTGTTGCGGTCATTGAGCGAGTAATGTGTGCTTTAAGCTCCCGTAGTGATAATGAAGAGTTGGCAAATGATGATATTGATGAATTTATAAATGATAGAGTTGAGAGAGGATGAGTTAGAAATTGATAGTGATGCATTGAGTCATAAAATTATGGTGATTAAGTCTGGCTCATGTAGTTTTATTTCATTACATATATAATAATTTATATGTACACTTAATCTATTGTTTTATATTGTTTTATTTGTTTTCAACAGGAAAAATAAGGGGCAGGAGAAGAAGCAGATGGACACACCCATCGCACCAGGCTATAGGAGGACTCGGCTCGCTGTGGTACAAGGATAGAGATTAGAGAGGCGTCTTCAGAGAAAGCCTCACCTACGACCTCACTGATATACTGACATCGACATCAGATGTTTCGGCAGACTCACCATTGCCGACATCTACTTCAAGTTAGAATTATTCTTACTTGTCAATTATGTTATGTTCTTTCTATATGTAAATAATATGCAATATTTTCTTTTGTAGTGACGTCTCAAAGAAAGGTGTCAAGACGCGGCATTGCAAAGAACTTGGCAATGAGAAAAAGGAAGCCAGGTGAGGTAAGAAGAACGTCAATATATCCCCACTGCTTAAGCGGGTGGTTGGAGAGGATTCAAAAAATTTATCACAGATGTAGTCGTACTCATACGCCAGTTCGTACCTTTGAGTCATAGGGGATATGACTTGGTGCCATCAGAGATTCTAGACACGATCAGACATCGTATTGCAGTAAGCATTTGAAAAATAATGTGTATTGTAAATTTTATTTTTACTTCCACTAATATTTATTCTATTTGTGGTTAGAACCAATTCAATCTTAATTTCACCATTAACGATCATTACGAGGTTATGAATGCTCAAATGATCGCTGATGCGAAATAGTTTCGATATGAGCTCCATCAAGACTTCAAGAGAAACGTTGATGAGCATGGGGAAGAGGAGGTACTATGCATGAGGCTTCCACGAGTGCAGTGTGATAATGAGTGGAAGATATTGCTCGAAAAGCTTGATTCACCTGAATTTAAGGTAATTAAAATCGTACTATCTAAATTTTATATGTTAAAATTTCATGGTTATTTACCTAACATAACTAATTTGGGTAGTGCATAAATTGTCGGAGTAAAATTCTAAGTCTCGAGTGCAGATATCGTACTTGCACAAAGGCGATTCAAAAACCAACGTAAAAAAGCATTACGAGATGGTATTTAATAGTAATTAAATGATAGTTAATTTCATTTTAATGTTCACATATAAGTAGCTTAACGGTTTTTTATATAAACGCATGTTTAAAGTTAAACAAATCCAGATAAAACTTGGGTGGATATGTTTGAGAAACAATATTCGTACACTCCTGACACATGGGTTAGGGATTTGGCCAAGGCACAACATGTAAGTCTACTCATTAATTGAAGTGATTTAATGTCATTTTACAACTTATTTTCAATACTAACCATATAATTCTCTATTTGTATATAGGAAAAGATGGTTGAATATACAACCAAGATCCCTGAGAGTAAGGATGGTGGTGATGGATCAGATACGGTGGAGTCAAGATAACCACCTATCTCATATACGGATGCCATGCAGAAGGTTTAAGGTCATAGACCAGGTTACATGAGAGGTTTAGGTAGAGCCCCAAAGCCTCCCCTGTTATCAGAAGGTTCAATAGGATCAGTTAGATCATCACACACTGAGCTGATTGAGCCAACATAAAGTTCATCAATTGGAAGATGAGACAAAGAAACTACGGGAAGACATGGCACTTTGGGCACATTGTGAGGCTGAACATGATGCTCAACGTGGTGAGGAGTCAAGGAAACGTGATGAGGAGACAAGGAAGCTTCGAAAAGACTTGACCTTTTAGACGACATAATTCGCATAATTTATAAGAAATTAGACGGCTTCTCAATGGTGTGGGGGTGGGAGTAATGTTTAGTTTTATTTCTTGTTTTTTTTAAACTATTTATGTTTAGAAATATTGACATTGGGGCGGTTGAATTAAGTAATATAATAATGGTTATGATGTTTAGTTTGTAGTTTTATAAACAATTCATGTGTTTATTTGGGATCTTTAGTTTTTATGATGTTTAATCTAAGTATCTTTATTCAACTAGAAGTTCTTCTTTTTGAGTATCTTTATTCAACTGAATTTTTAATCTTTGGAGGCTTTTAAATCAACAAAAAAATATAAAAAAAAGAAGACATATACCGACGTTGGCGTCGGTAAAGAAGTTACCTAAAATTTTAGGGTAACCCAGATACCTATGCTAAGGCATTAGTGTGTATGGAAGATCTAAGGATTTTCTTAACAGTCATCATCCTGGGTCTGTAAAGTCCTAAACAAATGCTCGATGTGTACCTGAAACCATTTATTGCTGAGCTTCTTACTTCGTGGAATGACTGGGACGCTGACATACAATGTATCGAGGAAATAAAATTTCTTACTATGAGTTGCGGTTATAAAAGACGATTAGTGACTTCCCGGCATATTCGATGTTGTCGGATAAGTTTTTTTACAATTCCTTTATTTTATTCGTTGTACTAATAGGTAGTTTTAGGGTTTTTGGTGCTTCCATTTGTTAGGATGGAGCACATCAGAAAAGTTTGCATGTCCTCATTACATGAAAGACACAGGTGTTTTCTTGTTGAAACGCAAACGAAAAAATCTTTTCGTTTGACTGTCTTAGAAGATCCTTACTAATCGACCATTCATTCCAAACAAACAAGACTGACTGGTGTAAGAGGGTCGGAATGAACGGAACAAACGCCCTCTTGTAGTTTTCAGTGGATCCTAACTCCTGCATAGGTTAGATTATCTCATAATGCAAATGATTGCAGAGATCGACGTTGAAGTTGTGAATAAGTTGGCCAGTAAGAACACTAGTTGGAAAAAGAGAAGGATATTTTGGGATCTACCGTATTTGACATATTTGATGAGAAGACATAACTTAGATGTCATGCATATGGAGAAGAACGTCTTCGACACTATGTTCAATACAGTTCTAAATGTTTCGGGGAAGACAAATTATAACCTGAAAACACGATATGACGCCCAGGAAATATGTCGTGGAGCCAGGACTAGAATAAACACTATGCTAAGGCGAAATACATGTTGACCGCAGATCAGAAAACAATTTTGTTTGAGTGGAGAAGCTCGATTAAATTCCTTGGAGGTTACGTTTCTGATGGTGTCGAAACCACCAAAAATAAATACTTACTCTTGGGATTTAGAATTTTATAGTTGTGGTGAGTAAGGTCGATCTCCACAGGGAAAATGGAATCAAATTAAAGTAAATAAAAACACGAGGGTTTTGAGTTTTGAAAATAAAACGGAAAACAAATTAAAAAGAATAAAAATCAATAGAGAAAAGCTTCCAACTAAAGGTTTAATCTCGATAATGGTTTTTTAATTTGATCATCGATTACTAAACATGCATTCCTAAATTCTTCTCTAAATTAGTTGGTAGTCGCTCAAACAACAAGTGTTCTTCCTTAGTTTCTCGATAGCCAAGATACGATCTAATGATTACTTCCCTAATTAACAGATAACCTTAAAATACGATAATAAGATTTAACCCATTAACAGCATTAAGATGAGAAGAACCCAATTCTAACTAACAAACATGGTACGACCAATTCATTTATGTTAGATCATAAATTCCCATAACATAAATAAAAAAATGTCCTAATCAATTGATGCTATTATGCTACTTGTATTAGAACAATTAAACAATTACAGATTTAATGTTCTAACTAGCGATATACAAAATTAACAATTGAACAACGTTTCCTATTGCACAAGAATTAACTAACAATAAAATATGCAAAGATAAAGCATGAATAAAGAGAAAATAAGAATAAAATTAAGAGCAAATCCTCACAAAATCATGAACCAAACCTCAATAATCCTCTAGTTGGAATAAAAAAATTAGCTAGAAAACATATTAAAAACTATCTAAAAGTCCTAAGAAAAATAGGGGGAGAAGGGATTGTGAATTAGGGTTCAGTTGGGGCTTTAAATAGGCCAAAAAAAGATAAAATCTTCTCATTGATCCGCTGAAGCCGCCTAAGCCAGCCGACCCACACGCCTGAGCCTCTTCGCCACCGCCATTTAATGAGTCTGGAGCCGCACGCGTCAGCCGCAAGCCGAGCTGATCCGTTAGCGTCAACGCCCTTTTCTTTTGTCCATTGATTCACGAAGCAACGTGTCGCTGGATCTGAGCGACACGTCGCTCGCTTCTCCTCAGCCATGTGCTTGCTAACGTCATCGTGACGTCAACGCCTTCCTTTTCCTTTGCTTCGTTGACGTCATCGTGACGTCAACGCCTTCATTTTCCTTTGCTTCGCTGACGTCATCATCCGTATTTATTCATTATTTTTTTTTTCTCGTCGTCGCGGTGACTGGTCTCATCGCCGCAACGACCACTCTTGGGGTTTTAGCCCGGATTTCGATTTTCTGCAGGACGCGGCAACGGGCCTTTTTCAACACCTGAATGGGCATAACTTCCCGTTTTAAGTCCGATTTGAGCGCCGTTTTCGCCTACGTTCATGAAATTCAATGACTAACAATATTATGAACATTTGAATTAATTAACAATCATATTTTAATTATTTTGGAGATAATAACACTAATAAATAAGCGTAAATTACGAGTTATCAGTTTCCAACCTCAGCAGTTGTATTGATCTGCATAACCATACAATATTTGGAATGAAATGCCACGATTGTCACGTCTTCATGTAACAGCTGCCGCCTGTTGCATTTAGACCATCCCTCGAGCAGAAGCACTGGGAACCATTGGCCTAGTTGAGTGTCTTTTTAAGGGAGCTAACTTTTGCAGATTTAATGCGAGCAAGCGTCATTGAATAAAGAGATTGCAACAATACTTTGCAAATAGGCGAGGATGTTCCCACCATCTTTGTTTGACTTAATGGAGCATCTTCCGATGCATTTACCTATGAGACATATCTAGGAGGTCAAGTTCAATACATAGGAGAGACTTGTAAATAGCCTAAAATTCGGGGTTGGGGGTTGGGAAAACCATAAAACAAAATATAGAAAAATTCTAAACTTTCCTAAAATTCAAATTAGGAAAGTTTTCCTAATTTTCTAAACTTAGGCTGGAAAACTAAGGAAATAAAGTAAATTATTCCCTATTACATTATTATTAATAATATTAAATCAAACTAAAGTAATAAAACTCAAATAAAATACTAAAACTCGAAATTGGATGAAAATAGACGAATCAACTATGTCGATTGCCATTTTGATGTCGTTTTTTATTCTTTTAAATGTTTTATTGAGCAATTTTCTTTGGACCTCTCGAAATTCAATCTCAACTCTTTTTCTTCAAAATTCTCATGAACAACTAAATATCCTTGTAAAATGCCTAAGAAAGTCAATCTTCACTCGTTTAGTCTTTAAATTCTTAATCTTTGCTTGAATGAAACCTTGGAGTTCAATCTCTTCAAGTCTTGGACATTTGAGGCTTGGCTGATTCATATCATATTACTTCACTAATAATATTGTAACAACCTATCCTTAAAATTCGGGTATTTTAACATTTCTTCACTATTTTATCTTAAATGGTACAAATTTGGGTTCACATTGACCGTTGTACTGCCACGAGTTCAACGCCACAAGCGGATCATCTTTTTTACTCTTAAATCAAAAGTTGACTAAAAAACTATTTTAATCCAATTCAGTAGCATTTTTCGTAATTTTGAATTTTTCTGATTCTTTTTTTTTCTATGCTCAATATAGGATTTTACCTTTTTTTAGTTGAACAATATTTTTCATAATATTTTCATTGATACAATATTTTTCTGATTATTTTTCATTTGCCTATAGAAGGTAGCCAGCGATTTTTCTTGTGGTTTTATAATTAATCTGCATTATGTATAATGCAGAATAATGAGTTTTCATGCTTGTTAAACTATTTTAAAAAAAAAAAAAAAAAAAAACCTTTGATGAGAAAAGAAAAAAATCTAAACATACAATAAAATATAAAAATTATAGATATGTGCAATGCAGATGGATAATTCCTATTAAACCAAAACGCTAGCTGATTCCATATTTTATTCGTTATATAAATCAATACTTCATAGTGCATATTTAGAGATTAAAATATATATTAGATTCAAACCCCATTATCCGAACCTCCAAATAAATCCATTAATTTTGCCTAGCGTCTAAGTTTTTTATTAATTTAAAAAGTGTGATTCACGAACGCATGCATTTCGATTCAAAACGTCTTTTAAATTGTAAAAAAAATCTTTTTTCAGATTCGAAAAAATGAAGTCGCCATTGATCCCCCCCCCCCCCCCCCCCCCCCCCCCCCCTTTTCTTTTCCATCGGCCATGGAAATGGACTTCAAGGTTTTTTTTTACCAAATTTGATGATTTCTTTTTTTGTATCCAGATCTCAATGAATTTCTTAAAAATGTTTATTTTTGTTCAACATTTATTTTAATTTTTACATTCATATCTTTAAAAACTTTCTTTCTTTTTAATTTGTATTCGTTTTTAGATGAATAATTGACTAGTGAGAATTAATTAGATATTTGAGATTCTAGTTTTTTTCAGGTTGAAGGATTTTATTAAGATGTTTTTTGTTGAGATATTTATTTTAATTTTTATTTACATATAATTAAAAACTGATTTACCTCTCTTTTCATCTTCAATTTTGTGCCTTATCAATATTTAAAGGGCAATGAATGTTTACTAAAAGGATGTGAATCTGAGAATAAATTTCTTTTAATTAATGTTTACCTACTTTTAATGGGAAGAGAAATTAATAATATGTAGAAGTCGGAAGTTTGAAGACTTTTCTTTTATTTTTTGTTTTGTTTTATTTTTGTTTAGATTTGATTTTTCCATTAATGTTGTAAACTTTACCGGATTTTTAAATTTTCTTAAATCTTGCTCAATCTTAAATAGGGGTTATGTTTTGTCTTTTAAAATTAAAGGCGTTTTTGTATTGATATTTAAAAAAACGTCAAGAATATTTGTAATATATTATTTTGATTATTAGTGAAATTAACTCTTTATGATTTAGCTTAATCTAATTATATATATATATATATATATATAAAGCTATTTATGTTTTTATATTTTATTAAATATATAATTTTTATATAATAATGAATAAAAAATGAATCTTACGATTCACGATACGTTACGATACACGATACACTATTTTTAGAAAACGAGACACATTCTGTTTTAATTGAATAGGATTTATTAGTTAGTTAATAATTTATTGGATTTTATTGAACTCGTGAAATTTTATGAACCAAAGTTCATCGAAACAGTGAAAATTCCAATTCAAATATTCGACAATTTGCAGAAAAAAGTGAAAATTCTGAACCTATTAATTCCTCATTCATAAGTCATGTTCTCTGCTTCATGCCTGATAGAGTCGAAGAGTACCGTAGAAAGATATCACTCTCCAAAGCTTGGGAAGACAACCTGTAAATGGACCGAATCCAAATCATACTTCTGCCTGCTCAAATCAGCCTCCATACATGGAAGCTTGAGAAAAAAAAAACATATTTTTCAAAGAGATTCAAATGTTTTTTAGAAATTGCTCAAGAAATGCATATGAATCATAATATTTGGAATGTGATTTCATAATCATTTTCATTTAGATTCAACCTTGTAACTAATTGGGGCTGCCCTAGAACCCGATTCATTTTACTTATTCTAGAAGGAAGGTTCAAGGAGGAAGGCGCACAGAAAAGTGTGGAGTTTAGACTTTGGCTTAGGAATATAGGCTTTTGGGGGAAAAGGTAAGGTGTGTTTGAGCATTAGCTTGTGGATGTTTGTTAGGAAATACTATTAATGAGTAGTCATAATGTCGGTAAGGACTATCGGAGCATTTTTGTGGGTTTTTTCTAGAGAGAAACTCCAGACTAATGGAGAGCACTAGACTGATAGGAAGCTACTGGAATTATAGTTATATTGAATAATAACAAGAAAACAGTAAGATAAACCCAAGTAATTCGAGGAACTTGGATGCCTCCTCTCTTGACC
The DNA here is from genome assembly GCA_028015215.1 of Gynostemma pentaphyllum. Lineage (NCBI taxonomy): Eukaryota > Viridiplantae > Streptophyta > Magnoliopsida > Cucurbitales > Cucurbitaceae > Gynostemma > Gynostemma pentaphyllum. Next base: position 55,273,804 of record CM051351.1, on the reverse strand, counting down.
AAAACTCAAGCCACAATAACCATCTAATTGTCTACCTAAAATATCACCATCTCTCACTATTTATAACCAAACTCCCCTACAAACTTACTATCTAATTACAATTATGCCCCTATCCATCTAATAGGTATTCCTAACATAGACCACTCGAAGTGTAAAATTTACATTTTCTGTAACCTTCACAAAATAAACCGAATGATTCTCTGTCCAATTGCTATCAGTAATATAGAATTATAGATCCGTGTTATCTATAGACAAAAGTCGATATGCTTACAACAATGAGTTTTCCAGCATTTTCTGGTCTCTTTGCCACCTTTATTGCAGCGGCTGTTGCAGCACCAGATGAAATTCCCACCTAACAAATGACATAGAGTCAACTTCAAGCCAAAGGTTCCATATTTTCACCAAAACATATACAAAATATATCTATTAAAGCTTTACTACTATACCAACAGGCCTTCTTTTAATGTGAGAAGCTTCGCGGTTTCAATAGCTTCCTCACTCGATACCTGAGATATCAAAGTGTATAACTTATTTAAATCATGAGACTTTCAGCCAGGAATGAAAGTTGAGAATTACTATAGAAATTGCTGTCTACTAAAGTTTTGCCTTCTTGTTATAGGTTTAAAATGGAAGTTTTTTTTTAGCATCTTTTACACTCAACTATGCCAAAAATATTCATAAATTCAAGACTTACAAAATCCTATAGCATCTCCTCTACCTAAAGTATGCTTGTACTTATTTGAGTAATTAAACTTCATCTAAAGATGGATTAAAGTGGCTTTGACATTGGGAAAGAAAATAATTTTAACCGACCTTTCATCACTCCAAATTATTCCCACTTAAGTAATTAAGGCAAGATTAAGCAACCAAAAAGTTCTAATTTCTTTCTAACAATCTAGTAAAGGATCAGACAAAGGCTTTGTGATTCTACTTTAATTCCGAGCCACATATAGACAATAATCTTCTAAGACAATTATATCAAATAAAAAGTCGTAAAATGTTTTCAAGATTCACATGAATAATTTCATCGAGGACTTTAAAGTCCAGAACAGGAGGGATGAAGCCAGCCCCAATTCCTTGAATGAGATGCTTCCCTGTGATCACAAAAAATGTTGTTATGTAAACTTTTTATAAAAATCATCTGAAGGCATAAAAAACATCGAAAAAATTGTATGAGTATCACAGTTAAAACTTGAGAATTACTTCCGTAATGTTAAGAAGAATCCGTACCACAAACAATATTCAAATAAAATATTTTTTCATATTTACATGAAGGAACTTCAGTGTTTTAAAAGGAGCAAAAGCGCGTGCCTAGGCCTCCATCAGTGCCTCGCGTCACCTGAAAGCAAGGTGATTATAAGAAGCACGCTTTTCAGTGCGCCTAAGGCACATGCTTCAGCCCTTTTGAGGGCTTTTTTTTTTTTAATTTTAATCTATTTTCTCTTTATGTTTTAAGGTACTTTAAGAGAGGAAATTGAAGAAAATAGCATATGTCATTCTTCTTAAACAATATCTAAGGGCAATCTGCACTTTTCTGCGCTTACCGCCTTTCCGAACTCTGGGGAAGTTCAATTGTCTATACTTTGAGAAACTAGTTTCCTCCAAAATTGATCAGCTTTACACCCCCAATAATGCAAAATAAATTTTCAAAGCTCTACTTTAACTATGTCTATTTGTCATAAAAAAAGGTCTGCTTCAAAGTGGAAAACTCACCATACGGTCCTCCAGTTAGCAATGCACTTTCTGCTGGTTCCACTCCATAAACCTACACATATTACAAAGTTTAATCAGATCAGTAGAATTTTAGTCTTGTTTCTGAGAAGCAAACTAACAAGCTGCAACCTTGATGTCTGGGTTCTGCTCCTTGAGCAAATTCCCTGCACCAGTTATTGTTCCACCGGTTCCAATCCCTGCAACTAGGGCACCTACTTTTCCTCCTGAATCTTTCCATATCTCAGGCCCAGTGGTCTCATAATGAATCTAAAGAATATGAGAGCAAAATAATTCATTCATAATTGAACAACATATTTGTATCTTCGGAAATCATAAAACTGACCCTTTTTTAGATGAAGAACAAAACTTACCTTCGGGTTTGAAGGATTTTCAAATTGCTTCATATAATAACTATTCGGCGTGGCTTTTACCAGCTCCTCAACCTTCTTTAGAACGCCTTCAATTCCTGCAGCAGGGTCTGTGAGGTGCAACTAAGCTCCAAAAGCTAGAAGCACAATTCTTCTTTCAAGGCTATATGAAGCTGGCATAACAATTATAAGTATATAACCCTTGACTGCTGCAATGCTGGCCAATGCAATTCCGGTGTTACCACTTGTAATCTCTATGAGAACCGTCTTTTTCCGCCAAAAGAAAAGGCCAGATCAAGTATTTAGAAGTTCAGACATCATATCTAGCATTTGTTACAGAACATTATAACATCAAGTAAAAGAAAAGAAAAACATGGTTTAAGTAAGAAGAATTCACAGCCCAAAGCAATCCCGCAGTACCCTATTGCAAATTTAAGGGGTGGCCTAATTTGAAGTTTTATTATACCTAGATAAAGAAAGAAATGAAGCATCAATTACTACCTTCCCGGGTGTGATCAGGCCCTTATCCTCAGCATCCTGAATCATACTGTGTGCAATCCTACACGGAAAATTTTGGAGTGCATGATCACAGACAGAAAGCCTTCATACTCTACTCTGATGGAATACCACATCATCGTTGTCGTCATCATTATTATTAAATGACATATTTCTTCCAAGTACTTTGCTACCAATGTCAATTTTGGTCCATGTACTTTAAAAAGTTCTCGTTTTAATCTGTTGTGAGTGTCGTTAATTTTAATGGGAAATTGACATGATCTTATTAACTTAATTCAAATATGCTTACTTACATGTACAATTCATAAAATTATCATGTCGTTAGTCCATTCCCACTTACAAACTGCAACAGCTAGGGATAAAATAAATTATAAGGATTAAAGCAAAACTTTTAAAGGTACACGGATAAAAATGACTCAAGTAGAGATATGTATTTAACCTCCTTATATTTAAAAAAAAAAAAAAGGAAGGAAAGGAAGGATAGAAAAGAAAAAAACAAACTGTAAACCTGTCCTTAACACTAGAACATGGCTCCATTGTCTCTAATTTGGCAGCAATAGGGGCTAAACAACCATCAACAACTTTATTAAGATATACCATTGGTGTGTTGCCTATTAACTGCATGACATGATTCAGAAGAAGGGCAGAAGATTGTTTGAGTGAGAAAAAGTCAACTGCAAGAATGAAAAAATAGTTCAATTTAACCAGCAAAGAAAGAGAGATTACTTCAGTTATATCTTTCTTGATTGTGGTCTTCACTTCCATCCTAAAGTATGTGCTTTCTATTTTCACAAGTTTTGCTAAAAAATATAAAGGATGAGTTAGGAGGACAAACAAAAACGAAAAAATGGGCTCATGGCCATTCAAAAAATCATGGATAAATAATGCATATATTGCTTATTCTTCATTTCAGATACGTCAAAGAAAAAGTCTAAAATTAAATTTTAAAATAGTAGTGAACTTACAATTAAAAAAATTATCAAGATGAGTTATCAAGAGCTTAGCTCATTTTGATCTAAAATTTTAAATTAGAAGAGACAATGGCCGTCTTCAACTGAAGAAGATGATTTCGTTTCGTCGATAAGAAAAATGTACATTGAATCGTGGAGTAGGGAGAAAATGAGATTGAGAACCATCTAAAATTACACATGAAAGAGCAGTAAAGAAAGTTGGGGAGATTGGAAAGGATTCATAATCAGAGAACAGGAGTAAAATGCCACCAGCCATCCATGTCAAAGAGTAAAAACAAAATTACTAATGAATGACAAGGTTTCAAAGGCACAAATTTTTTCGATTATCAGTTGAAATGACATGACAGTGACACGGATGTGTCAACTCATTCTTTGCTTAGTTGAGTAGGTCAATTTTAACTTCAAAACTTAAAAGTTGAATAAGTGGTGAAATTAATATTCTTTTCAGAACCAAGTTAGAAAATTATCGAAAACCAACCAGTAAATCACTCAAAATTCAGCCAACACAACACCCAGAATCGAAATCGAAACTCAACAATAAAACGCTGAAATCTAATACAAAAAAATGGTTCAAAAAAAATCAATAATCCTAGTTTTGTTCAACTACAAGGAAACAAACCTCAATTGATAGCAGGGTATTAATTTCACCATTTATTCAACTTCAAAATTTCATTAATTGAAATTAAAACTATAATGTGAAAATTAACTCACTTCTCACTCAACTAAGTAACAAAATCAACCAAAAATTTCCAAAGGCTAAAAATAATCAATCAACCTAACCTCCCAATAAAAGGGTAAACCAATAAACAGCTCAAAAGCAATAAAACGTCATAAACCCCCATTATCCATTTTCAAAATTAACCACTAAATTAAACTCATTAAGATGAAGAACAAAATAATCAAGTGAGGACCCAGTAATCCAATCTGCTAAACTAAAACAAAATTAAATGAAAAGTAGACAACAAAAAAAACTATTTTCCCAAATTCCAATTTTTTTTCAATTGTGACCAAAATGAAGTAAAACAAAACGTTTAAGAAGGGAAATTGATAGAAGAAGAATTCAAGTATATAGCTAAAACCTCAAATCAAATTTTTGCAGACAACGTCTCTTACCATAGAGAAAAATTCAAGTATAAATTGCTTTAAAATTCGATATAAAGAAGAATTTCCGTGAATCGCTGGCTTCAAAATGTAGCACATTTTTAAGAAATGGAGAGCACGAGAATCCAAAAGAGGAGATTATTATAATATAAATATTCCTTCATGCATAATCGTGCTAGATGCCTTCTCCTTCACATGGATAGGAAATAGGGCCATTTACAAATGAGCTAGTTAGCCCAAACAAATATGTACAAAAATATTAAAAAAACACCCAAATCTGATATCAATTTGAAAATTTAGGACAAAAATACCCTCCCTCTTTAACGTGTAAAGTTGATGTTGTCTTAAACAAATTTTCACAAAATCCCTAATATAAAGTAGGAAATTTAAAAAAAAAAAAAAAAAAAAAAAAAAAACCCCCCCCCCCCCCCCCCCCCCAACCCCCCCCCCCCCCCCCCCCCCCCCCCCCCCCCCAATTTTTAGACATTTCCTTTTAAAGTTTGAAATTACAAATGCCATAGTTAATTACTACTAACTTAAATTTGATATTCTATAACATGATATCTTTTTCACTATAATGGTTCGATTGACTTATTGTATAAGATTTTTTAAATCCTAGCGATTTCATCCTCACATTAATTCATTAATTTTCTATATTTTAAATTAGATGTATTAGTTACTTTTATCTATAGTATATTCTATCTTCTAATATATAAAAGTGGGAAATTTGAACTTTTAGCATTATACACTTTATAAAGTTTGAATTTCAAATGTCACTAATTAATTCTATACAATTAATATGTATTCTTATAACATAATATTCTTATTTACTATTAATAGTTAATTTTTAAACCTATCAAAACCCTTTTTTCTATATTTACATTGATGTATTGTTACTTTTATCTATACTTTGATTTGCACTTATATGTTCAATTTGTGCTTATACTTTATAAACTTTTTTACAAATTTTGTTTTCCATTTTGTTAATATATTTCTTATAACATTATATTTCTTATTATTTACTAGATTAGGTTTTTTTTGTTGATTTTTGTATATCAAGTTGAATTATTTTAAATATTTTTTAAATCTAAAATAAAACTAAATTTATTTTTTTTTTGGTAAATTCTCTATTAATTCTTTCTTTGCTAATTTTTTGTGTATTAGTTCTTTTAGTGTTATTATTTTTCTTCATTACTATTTTCTATCAATTAAAAAGTTTTATTTGTTATTGGATGAAATTAGGTTTATATTATGAATTGAGCTTTAATTCTTTTAATGTAATATTGAATTATATATATATATATATATATTCTAAATTTGTTTCTCTCTTTTCCTTATTTGAATTGTATGTTCTATATTTTTGTATGTATATTTATCTTTATATCTATACTTATATGTATATTTATATGTATATCTATATATGTTGAGGGATTGGGAAACTTACAAATATGTCTTACATTTAAAATTTTTATTTTAAAAATAAATCATGTGCACCCCGTTAAAATATACCAAAATCGATATCAAATTGAAAATTTAAAAAAACATTATTAATGCTTTCAAGTATTTGTTAAAATAGTTTAGAGTGTGTTTTAAATTTTCATATAGAGTTTTAATTTTTACATATAATTAAAACTCTTGTTATTCATCAATCAATCCCGCTTTTATGTTCACTTCTTTGTGTTTTTCCCCCCCGTTTTCATTTGATTCATCTCAAATGTTGATTTGCCTCTTTTCTTTTGATTTCCATTTTTTTTATTATCTAAGTGAATTATTTATATTAGGTTTCATTTGATTTATTCAATTTTTAATTTATTTCCTCTTTTCTTGATTTGATATAATATGTGATTCAACATTTGTTTTATTATTGTTTTTTTTATGTTTTACTTTAATTCATATGATTTGTATTCAAAGGAGCATATTATTATCTTTAGTATTCTTAAATTTTGTTTTTTTTTTTTTTTTTTTTTTTTTTTTTTTTTTTTTCATGTAATTAAAACTCTTGTTATTCTTCTTGATGCACGGGTTTATTCATTTCCTTTTTTTTAACTAAGTGAAATAATAGGAACATATTGACAAAGATAATATGTATCAATATGTATTCTATTATTTTTTTTTTATTTTATTTGAATCAGTACATCCCTAAAATTAGTAGATTCAAAAACCGGTATATGTGAGAAAAAAAAAGGAAAAGACAAAGAAAAATAAACTAGATGATTTATTGTTTAGTTCACATCATGATTTACTATAAATGGTACTTCTTTTAATTTTATATATCTTTCTTTCATATTTTAGATGGGTTCTTATTACATCCCAAAAACATAATTGAAAAACTGGAAATAATATTAGCTTTTTTGTAAAATAGATAGAAACCATAGAAGATATTTTGAAAACCCTAAGTGCTAGTCAAATTGAGTTGTTCAAATAAGGGCCATTTGGACATATTTTAGGATATGGAATCAAATGTTTTCCTTCTCAACTAATGGCTCATTTACTTGTGAGGTAATGTAAAGGGAATGATAAGGAATCAATTGATTTTAATATGAAGGGAGACATAGTTAGCTTCCACTTGAAAGACTTTGCACTAATAACAGGATTAAAGTGCCATGAGTATCCAAATTTGAATGAGAATAATGATGAGGGAGAGATAAGAGAGAAGCTTTTCAAGATGTTGTTAGGAAGCATGATCTAAAAACTGTGTTCAATGTTGGGATAGATGATGGTGAAGTTAGCTAATCTCTATATGATTTCATGTTTCCTAGGTCCCACACAACCCCATAACATAATCTCTTTCAACCTAATTGCCATGCTTGATGATGATGAGTTACTAAAGAACTACCCTTGGGGGAGATCATCATATGAACGAACCATTCCTTTCATCAAAAACATTGATACACTTGAAAAACTTTCAAAAGCATCTCTACAAGGGTTTCCCGCAGCCTTAGTAATTTGGGCATTTTAAACAATCTCAAAATTTCCAGATGCAACTTGTGGCTTTGCAATGAATTTAGGGCAAGAATTACTAAGAATTTTGAGATGGAAATCACATTATTTCTCAAAATGGGAAGATATTCAAGATGACATTTTCTCAGCTAATGATGTGAGTAAATCTTTTTATACATTTCAGTATATCAGTTGTACATTTAATACTGTATATCTCTGAGCGACCATTGATATAAAAAGAAATTTGAGTCACTAATATACATTTTATTATATCACTATAAAGAATTATGTATTCCAGTTGGTGCTAACAAATATACTAGTATATGAGTACATATTGATAATAACTAATATGATTTTTTTTTATAATAGTGGTGATATACTATCGGAAATTCTTGAATCACCAAGTAAATTTAAATCAAGTGTAATATCAAATGCACTTGAATATCAGGAAAAAAAACATATAGTATCAATATTACTAGTGGATTTGAATTGCCAATTAATTTTGACAAATTGTCTATCAAAACAGTACCATCTCCCCAAGATTCCTAAAAAAAATTCACTAAAAGTAAAATCAAAAGATAGTCATTCTAAACAAGTCATCCTAAACAAGTCACCCTTGTGATAATTTCAATTCAAAGTGTGGTATTGACTCCTTTAGCTTTGATTTCTTTGGTGAGTTCTTCTTCTCATCATTCATTTCCTTAATTGGTGATCCTTTCTTTTGCTTATTTTTTAGACGATCATCAATGTATGGAGGTTTTAAGATATGAGACGGCCTTGTAATTCCTCTTTGTTCTTCCATCATTATCATCTTGCTTTGTCCTCATTCTTGTTCCAACCTTAAAATATTTTTTTAAACATGTAACATTATCTAACATCAATAAGAATTGCAAGAAGTGATTTTATTTTAAAATATAGTACCTTTAAAACAATCTTTTGATGATTATTTTTGTTCTTTGTCCTATTTTCATTTTCATTTATTTTTTCTTGATCAACCACATCTTTTTCTTCCTCTTTCACTTCACTGTTTTCTTCCTGTTCATGGTCACGTTCAATCTGTAATTTAAATCAATTTACACAAAATTTCATTGGTGTGTCAAATATCTATAAAAATAGAATATAAAAGTAAATAAATGGAAAATTAAGAAGTCTCACAAGAGATGTGTTGCATAGTAAATCTTCTTCTTTCTCCTCCCTTATTTCATTTGTATTTCCTTGTTCCCCTTGAATTTGAGACTTTAAAAATAGATATTCATTGGTGATATTATACATTAGAAGTATATCAATAATATAGAAAACAAATATTTGATTTTTCAATATATTTTGAAGCAATAGCATCCACTGTACTACCAAGATCAAATTCAGCTTAAATATCTCCAATATCTTCAAGACCTAATGACGATAATTTATTCTTTTGCATATTTACTTCTTCCTTTTGTTGTGGAAGTCTATCATTCATAGCTTCCATCATATTATTCAACATATCTAATATTTCTTTTTGCTCTCTCTTTAGAGTTTCAAAGTCTTTTTTTTGTTCTCCTTTAAGAGCTATCTAACTCTAAAATTATTTCTTCAATCTTCATATTAATGATAAGCCTACCATCATTTTGTCCTATGACATCTTCTCTAATAATTTCACTAGTATGTCCCATGAAATCTTCATCAAATCTTTCATTAGTATGTCCATTGACATCTTGTTCATCAATTTATTGTTGTTAGTCATTTTGTTCCCATCATCATTAACTAACATCTTCTTTCCTTTTTTCAAATTTAACTCCATCATTCTTTTATCTTCAATATACTTTCGTTCCACCTCATCAACCTCTTGTGTTACAAAATATTGAAAATATTCAGCAATCATCTCAGAAGCAATTATTAGCAGAAAAGAAAACTGAAAAAAAAAACAGAGAAAAAATCATATTAGTTATTATCAATATATACTAATATACTAGTATATCTGTTAGCACCAACTGGAATACAGAATTCTTTATTGTGATATACTAAAATGTATATCAGTGACTAAAAATTCTTTTTATATCAGTGGTCTATATACTATTAAATGTACAAATGATATCTGAAATGCATAAAAGGATTTACTCACATCATTGGCTGAGAAAATGTCATCTTGAATGTCTTCCCATTTTGGGAAATATTATGATTTCCATCTCAAAATTCTTTGTAATTCTTGCCCTAAATTCATTGCAAAGCCACATGTTGGATTTGACAATTTTTAGATTTTTCAAATGCCCAAATTACTAAGGCTGCGGAAAACCCTTTTATGCTTTTGAAAGTTTTTCAGGTGTATCAATGTTTTTAATGAAACGAATGGTTCATTCATATGATGATCTCCCCAAGGGTAGTTCTTTAGAAACTCATCATCATCAAGCATGGTCATTAGGTTGAAAGAGATTATGTTATGGGGCTGTGTGGGAGTTAGGAAGCATAAAATCATATAGAGATTAGCTAGCTTCACCATTATTTTATCATCATCTAATCCCAACATTGAAAACATTGTTTAGATCATGCTTTCCTAACTGCATAAATTTTTTTGAAAAACTTCTCTCTTATTTCTCCCTCATCATTACTCTCATCCAAATTTGGATACTCATGGTACTTTAATCCTGTTATAAGTGCAAAGTCCTTCAAGTGGAAGCTAACTATGTCTCCCTCCTTGTTAAAATCAATTGATTCCTTATCATTTACATTACCTCATAACTAAATGAAGCCATTAGTTGAGAAGGAAAACATTTGATTCCATATCCTAAAATATGTCCAAATGGCCCTTCTTTGAACAACTCAATTTGACTATCACTTAGGATTTTCAAAATATCTTCTATGGTTTCTATCTATCTTACAGAAAAAGCTAATCTTATTTCTAGCTCTCCATTCTATTTTTAGGATGTAATAAGAACCCACCTAAAATATGAAAGAAAGATATATAAAATTAAAAGAAGTATCATTTACCGTAAATCATGATGTGAACTAAACAATAAATCATCTAGTTTATTTATTTCTTACCTCAATTGAAGCTTCTTTCCCTTTTTCATTTTTTTTTGGTCTTGTTCCTTTTTTTTCATAGGTACCATTTTTTGATCTTTCATAATCTACTAAGTTTAGGAGAATGTACATGATTCAAGAAATCAAATAAATAATATAAAAAAAACAATAGTAATACATATTGAATCATATATCATCTCAAATCAGTAAATCAATACATGAACCAGAATTAGTAATTCACTTAGTTCATAAATAAAATCAGTAAATTAATGAATGAACCAGAACATCGGTAAGAATAATAAGAGTTTTAATTATATGTAAAAATTAAAACTCTATTTGAATTTTAAAAAACACTCTAAACTATTTTAACAAATACTTGAAAGCATTAATAATGTTTTTTTAACATTTTTGTTGTTCAATTTTGTAGTACAAATCATTAAGAGATTAAAGTAAAACATACAAAAGAACAACAATCAAAGGAGAAACAAATTGTAATTTGAGTAAATTAGCAAATGAAATCTAACCTTCCAAATCAGCAAATATAATGAAGAAAATCAGCAGTCAAAGGAAAATAGAGAAATAAATTGAAAATTCGAGTAAATCAGCAAATGAAACCTAATCTAGTAAATCAGCAAATGTAATGAAGAAAAACAAATGGAAATCAAAAGAAAAGAGAGAAACAAATTGAACATTTGAGTGTGAATCAAAGGAAAACAGAGAGAAAAAAACAAATGAAGTATGAATCGTGAAACGCATGGATTGATTGATGAATGAGAAGAATTTACTTGAAGAATATGAATAGAAGAAATATGATTTCAATTGATGAAGATGAATCGCACCTTCGAAGATGAAATGAAAGAGAGTTCGCACGAGTCTGATTAAGGGATTTTGCGAAAATTTGTTTCAGACAACATCAACTTTACACATTAAAGAGGGAGGGTATTTTTGTCCTAAATTTTCAGGTTGATATCAGATTTTGGTTTTTTAACATTTTTGTTAATATTTTTTTGGGCTAACATAATGTAAATACTTAGGCACATTCTAACATATTTGTAAATGGCCCTCGTTAATAGATTTGTTTTGCTTTTACTGAATTTTCAGAATTTTGATCTTTTCGCGTCTGTTTTTTTTTTCCAATTTCTTATGTAGATTTGATTTGCCCGTAATATCCTTTTTTGTTGGACTGATTATAGTACTCTTGACTTGATTAACGATGTTGAAATCGCTTTTTCTATATTATATCAGGTGATTAAGGAGGAAAGTGTGTTTGACAAAAACACACTTAAGAAGAAACAAATCATTTAACAAGTTGATATTAGTATTTCATTAGCACTAAAATTAACAAGTCTTCAAGCATTGATACACCAATATGCATTTTCAAGTAAAAAATGTTTGATAATTTTCAATTTAAATAACATATTGATAATCATAAAAAATTGAATCTATTATATTAACTAGTAGTCAATAACAACCACATTGATTTATACAAATATAACTACACATTGTATGTATATCAATAACTTAAAATCTAGTATATCAGTAATTTAAAGTCTAGTATATCAGTTATCACTGATCATTGTATCAGTAACTTAAAGTCTAGTATATTAGTTATCACTCACTGATATACTGAGTATATCAGTCACTTAAAGTCACCAGTTATCACTTACTGAATATCAGTCGCTTAAAGTCTAGTATAACAGTGAATGCAAATTGATGTACTAATCAATACATCAGTAATTTAAAGTCTAGTATGTCAATGAGTACTGACTGATATACTGATCAATAAATCAGGAAGTTAAAGCCTACATATGTACTGATCAACTTAAACTCTAGTATATGAACGGGTTCTTACAGGTTAAAGTATAGTATATCAATATTTAAAGATTAATCTTGCAGTTTACATGAAGGACAACACTACATAACTCTCAGTCTTAGTAAATAAATTTGTAAGGGGATCCAGCATTCGCAATGGGCAACTGGAACTTATGAGACCCAATAATAATTGTACAACGACCACCAAAAATAAAATCCAATAATCATACTCATATATTAAAAACTCAACAAAATATTTATCAAATGTATATATCAAATGTCAACAAAAAAACAACAAAACTAAGACTTGAAATGTATTATCATTTTCAAAGATTAATGAAAAAAAAGCAATTAGCTATGTATTTTAGAGAGTTTATAAGACTATAGGAAATTTACAAGTTTTGTGATTATGACCAAATCTTTTACAACAACTGCATCTGAGACGATTTTTCAACTCATCAATTGATCATATTCGAACCATCTGTGGCCTTCCAACTCCACGTTTCACACTAGGGGGTAAAACATGAGAATCTTCATCAACACTGCTCCAATCCGAACGAGACTCAATAGGATGATAAACTACACCATTTTACGTTGATAACAATGAAGAATGAAAATAAAATTTGGCCACATATAAGTAGCACTCAAATTTGAAACACGAAAAATTGCACATGCATGACGACAAAGGATCCAAGACACGACAAGTGCATGACCAAAGATCCAAGTTTAATTTAAAGTGAACACCTCTATCAACAACTTGATATACACCACCACAAGCTGGATATACCTTGCAAAAATAACAATCAAAAAGAGAAAAAAAAACACATGTCAAAATAAATAAAAAATCACAAAATAATATATGAATTAAAGTACACTTACAATCAGATTTCATGACTCTTCAAACTTTTTGCAAAGCTCAGATTCAGCCCATGTAGTCAATTCAGTTTTCATATATGTATCTGATTTACTTCTCTCATAAAGCCACTTTTGGAGTAAATCTCTAATAGTGTCAAGTAATGAAGCTACAGGTATATCCCTAGGACTCTCTGAAATGTTTGTTGTCATTAAAGAGTATCTTCTCCGTTTAAAATAAGCACGATCTCGATCACTTCTCAAAACCAACTTTTGAAATATATTCCCTAATAGAAGGATATAAGGCCTCCATCCAACACATGGATTCTTCAAACTCAGAAACTGTATAAGCCTTTGCACATTTAAAAAAAAAAGAATCTCAATCAACGGATCCTTGAAAGTTGGTTTCATGTTCTTAAAAAGATGTCGAATACAAATACCATGCTCAGCGTCAGGGAATGCCTTATAAACACCTTTAGGAATTCTTGCATGTCTATCAGAGATAATAACTAATCCTTCACGATCCCCAAAACTTTCTTTCAAATTCATAAATAACCATTCCCATGAAGCATCATTTTTAGAATCAACCACTCCAAAACCTAATGGAAAAATCTGATTATTACTATTAAGTGTACATGCACTCAACAATGTACCAAAAAATTGCATGTATGAAATGTTCCATCAACTGAAATAGTCGGTCGACAATGTCTCCAACCCTCAAAAGATGAACCAATAGCCATAAAAGCATACTTAAAACGACCAAAGGAATCTATTTCAAATCAAGTATGTGAACCTACAATAAGATAATCAATGAGATAGTTTTAAATAAAATATCAAACTAAGTTTATCAATGTGTGATGAATCTTAATCCTAAGTGTAATGTGGACTTCTATTCATGGAGTTGTGTTATTTGATTCACATAGTTGAGAGCGATCTGAATGAATGCTCAATACACTCTTGTTTTGAGAACATAACAAGATAATAGCTAGAAATATATCTACACAAGATGAAATTCATAACTTTTCGAGAAAATAACGATATAGAGAAGTTTCAGAAAAATAAGAGATATCAACACAACTGGTTATACATTCTCATTTGATAAACATGTATTTATAATACAAGAGAATTTTCAAATCAGTTGAAAGTAAATAAAAAAGATATGGAGAGAATATCTTGAGCTAACAAACACTGTACACGTTAGGATAATCAAGCAAAAAATCTAAGTTTGAAAAACAGAAGAATCTGCTGGGACCCTTTTTATTTTGATGACCATGGATTTGATAAAAACAGCTCTGCAACCTGCATGAGTGACATAAATTATCCCAGCCCCAAATGTCAAAGAATTGAAGATATTGAACTCCAAGGTTTCATTCAAGAAAAGATCAAGAAGCCAAAGACTAAACGAGTGAAGATTGACTTTCTTGGGCATTTGCAAGGATATTGGGTTACATACTGGACTAATGAAGAAAATGAGTTTAAAACACTATTAAACTCATGGGATATTTTTTTTAAAGAGCTCCAAAGAAAACCGCGCATGAAAACATTCAAACGAGTGAAAATGACATAAAAAACGGCGACTAGCATTGTTGTTTTGTCTATTTTAATCATATTTCGAATTTCAACCATTTATTTAGGTTTTATTAATTTAGTTTCAATTATTATTATTATTATAAATGTAATAGGGAAGAATTTACTTTGTTTCCTTAGTTTATCAAACTTGGAGCCCAAGTTTAGAAGATTACGAAAACTTTCCTAATTTGAATTAGGAAAGTCTAGTTTTTGTCTTTTTTTATCATTTGGTCTTTATTGTCTTCATAATTCGACCAAGGCTAGGGTTTGTTGGCTATTTAAAGCCTCATTTGTAAGCTTTACAATCAGAATATCAATGAATGAAAATCCCTTTGTTTTGGTTTAAGCTTTTGCTTTGAAAAACCTCTTTGTAATTCATGTTGATCATTGTTCTTGTGGAGTGCCTCGACCTTAATTAAAGAAACCTATTCTTGAATTAGGGGATTGATCGATTAGGTCAGCATCTTCCCAACCTCACCTAAAGGTTGATTCAGATCGTTAAGGGTTTTCAAGCTTTTCTGTTCAAGGGTCCATCATCTGATTCTTGAATCCGTCAACGTTTGAGGGTTCATATCAATTAGTTCCCTTAAAATAGACGTGTCGTTTTACATTTCTTCAAGATTATTGTCTTCCTTAACATCCCCCCTCAAACGAGAAGGGAAAGGTGTGAGCCCGAGTTTGGACTTCAGAAATGAAAATTGCGAGTGATGTAATGATTTGGTTAAACAGTTAGCTATTTGAAAGGTAGAAGGAACATAGTGAATATCTAGTAATCCTATTAGAACTTGATCCCGAACGAAATGTACGTAAATTTCAATGTGCTTTGAACGAGCATAAAAAACTGGACTCGCTGCTAAAGCACTTGCACTCATGTTGTCACACCACAACACAAAGGTCGTTTGTAAAAGAAAACCAATCTCATTCAGTAATTGTCGAAGCCACATTATTTCGGCAGTTGCATGAGCGAGAGCCCTATACTCTGATTCTGTGCTAGACCGATCCACAACCGTTTGTTTCTTGGATAACCATGAAACAATATTACTGCCAATAAATACACAATAAGAAATTATAGACTTACGATCATCAACATTACAAACCCAGTCAGCATCAGAAAAGGTTGTGACATTTAGCTGATCAGATGGTTGAACAAGTGACCTATAGGTGGAGGTACGTTTAAGGTAACACAATACACGTTTTACTACCTGCCAATGGATATCAGTTGGAGCTTTGAGGAATTGACTCAACTTGTTACTAGAGGGCACTATAAGTTTGTGGATCATCAAGTAATTTACCATCATTGATAGAAAGAGACTTTTTAATGACTGATGGAGAAGGGCAAGGTTTAGTATTGCTAAGATTAAAAAATTCAAGTAGATCCTCAATATATTTAGCTTGGCTAAGATGAAGTTTTGAAGATAAATAACTCACCTGAATGCCAAGAAAATAGTCTAAAGCGCCCAGACCCTTTAGTGCAAACCGACCATTGAGTTCATTAACTAAGTGAGTGATAGCAGCATCATTATTCCCTGTGATTATAACATCGTCAACATAAACCAATAATAGAATAGTATTGGAGTGCCTATGAAGATAAAAGAGTGATGTATCCAACTTTGAGTTAAGAAAACCCCATTGAAGTAGTGCTAGCTTGAGCTCATCATTCCAAGCTCTTGGAGCCTGTTTTAGGCCATAAATAGCTTTGCCTAACTTACACACATAGAAAGGAAACTGAACATCCTCGAAACCTGGAGGCTGACTCATATAAACAACTTCTTTAAGTGAGCCATTAAGAAAAGTTTATTAAAGTCAAGCTGTCTCAATGTCCATTTGTTTGAAACTGCCAAAGAAAGAACAACTCGAATTGTTGATGCTTTAACAAATGGACTAAAAGTTTCAAAAAAATCAATTTTGGGTGTTTAATGAAACCCCTTGGCTACCAACCTGGCCTTATGTCTTTGAATTGTTCCATTAGGATTTCTTTTAATTTTAAAAATGTATTTTGCAGCCTACGACATTATTAGCATGTGATGGGGGAACCAATTGTCGGGTTTTGTAGAGCAGCAAACTCAAGTTTCATTTCCTCCTTCCAAACATGTGTTTCTAGAGCATTCTCAACTCTATGAGGTTCAGTAATTGACTAATCAGTAGTGACAGTTGATACCCAAACTTCGGGCTTAGAAATTCCTGACTTGCCCCTTATTATCATAAAATGATCATTATAAATGTGGTGCTGTTGTGAGGTAGTAAGCAAAGCTGGTGATGCTGAAGTGGGAGAGGGCATGATGTGCCTGGGAGGGGAAGATATGACTGGGGAAGGATGTTCTTAGTTGATATTGGTTAGTTGTGGCTGGTCTTGAAGAAGAAAGGTGAGATTGTCTGGAGATGGAGAATTGAATGAAGAAAGTTGAGGAGCAGTATTGATGTGTTGAGTATCAGATGTTTGAGTTAGAGTGGTGGACGGAACGGGTATTGGAAACCAGGACAAAACTGGAGTAGAAGATTGTTGGGAAGTTGAGGATTTTGACTGAAAACCTGTGGCAAAAGGAAAATCATGCTCATTGAGAAGATTGTTCTTGAAAAACTAAAGCATTTTGAACCCTTGTGAACAGAACTTATACACACTTAATGGTATGAAATTGAAATTTATGTTTTTGATATGGACGAACAAATACAAAGGTAATAGGCACAACCAAATACTCTTACATTAGAAATGTTTGACAGGACCTCATGAAGTGTAAATTGCATCCCACCAAAAGTGAAGAGGCAGTGAAGCTTGTGCTAAAAGTGTTAAACCTGTTGCCTGTGCTTTCTTTCAGCTCTACCATTTTGAGGAGAAGTATAGGGGCATGAAATTATGGATTGAATACCAAGAGTGGTGAAAAGACGATGTAAGGGTTTATATTCAGCACCCCCATTCGTTTGGACAGCTTTAATTTTAGTATTAAATTGATTATCAACCAAGGTCCTCATTTGATTAAAGGGTATATCAGTATCACTCTTTTGTTTTAGAGGGTAAATCCACACAAACCTACTGTGATCATCTAGAAAATGAACATAATATCGAAAACCATTGGTGGATAGAGTTGGAGCTGGACCCATAGGTCTGAGTGTATCAAATCTAGTGGTGTTAGAGCATGAGAATTAAAAAGTGGCGAGGGTAAAGCATGTGATTTACCAAATTGACAGGCTCCACAAAAAGTGAATTTTTCATTATATTTTGCAGATAGATTACATGATTGAAGAAAGAGATCTAAGACTTGAGGGGACGGGTGTCCTAATCTTTGTGTTCCCCCAACAGATCTGGTGTTCACCACGTTAACAGATGTTTAGTTAACCGGAATACCACTCTTCAACGTGAACAAGTGTTCCAATCACTTCTCATAGATAAGAAGTTCAGCTTGCATTTCAGCCCAAATAACAGTTATCCTGCTTTGAATCATTACCACAATAGGATTATACTCATCATCTAAACCAGAAAGAACTTGAGATATGAGAGTTCTAGGAGGGACTAGATTTCCAGCAAAAGCTAGGCTATCATCAAAGCCTTTCATTGTTTTGAGATACTCAGATATCTTCAATGAACCTTTTCTTGTTTGTTGAAGGATTTGTCGCAAATAGTCTTCTTCAGCTCGAGATTGTACTCCAACTAACTCCAGCACTGCATCCTACAAGCTTTTTGTTGTTTCAAATCCCATGACCTGAGTTGAGACTTCCTAGGAAATCGAGTTGTAGAGCCATCGAGCATAAGATCAGCTGTTTTCCAAGCTTCATAACATCAGCTGTAGCTCTTGAGAATAGGAAAGGAAAGATTTTTCCATAATAGAAACTTGTTTTATCCATCTTGGTGGCTGTAATTTGATTCAGTAGATGGCTCTCAAGGGTGGAGTGACATTATGGCTGAGAGTTTGGGTAGCATTGAATTGAGCTAAACCAAGAGAAGTTTCAGAAAAATAAGAGATATCAACACAGCTTGTTATACATTCTCATTTGATAAACATGTATTTATAATATAAGAGAATTGTCAAATCAGTTGAAAGTAAATCAAAAGGGTATGGAGAGAATATCTTGAGCTAATTAACACTGAATGTGTTAAAATAATCAAGCAAAAAATCTGAGTTTGAAAAACAGAAAAATCTGCTGGGATCCTTTTTATTTTGATAAACATGGATTTGAGCAAAACGACTCTGCAACCTGCATTGGTTCCCTTCAAATTAGATGTCGTCGTTTTGCATTTCTTCAAGCCTATTGTCTTTCTTAACAGGTATCAATGGCATATCTAATATCAACAAGAGTGAAAAGATTTTCTTTTTCCAATATAACAAGTCTATGGATACATGCAATGCACGTAAATGATGTCATGTTGTATCAATTATAAAATCAATACTTTATGGAATGTGATTGAATTATGGAAATATTATTCAATAATTTGTAAGGGTTCACTACTCTCTTTCCCTAAGGTTGAAGGTTTGAGTCTCGTCCCATTTAATTCATATAATATTTCAAAATAAAATATATAGTACTGTATTCAATAATTATCTAGTAATTTGTGGGATCTTATTGAACTCATGAACCAAAAGTTCACTGAAACAGGAAATTCCAATTCAAAATATGGGACAAATAGTAGATAAGGTGAAAATTTTGAAATTCCTCATTGATAAGTCATGTTCTCTACTTCATGCCTGATGGAATCAAAGAGTGTCGTAGACAAATAACGCTCTCCAAAGCTTGGGAAGACAACCTGCAAATGGACCAAATCATATTCATGGAATCAAAGAGAAAATAAAATCATATTTATTAAAAGAGATTCAAATATGTTTTAGTAACTTTTTCTATCTTAAGGAAATAAACAAAACTATTACCTATTCAATTGTTATTAATAATATTGAACCATTTTATCTATAAACAAAGTAAATATAAGCTTACAACAATGAGTTTTCCAGCATTTTCTGGTCTCTTTGCCACCTTTATTGCAGCAGCTGCTGCAGCACCTGATGAAATTCCCACCTTACAAATGAAATATAGAGTCAATTTCAAGCCAAAGTTCCGTATTTTCCTCATACACAAAGATATTACTGCAATATTTCACAAGTTTCAAAGTATGTGAGTCCGATATGACTCGGTCAAGTTGTATCTGTTTAAGTAGGTAACTAGACGGTATAGAAATAGCCAAAAAATGAGTGACTCGATTTGATCGTCGGTTTCACTCGGTTTGACTCGGGCCGATACAACCATGACTTGGTTTTATAATTTTTAAATCTATAATTTTTCTTATTTTCGTATCGCCCGATATCGATCCGAGTCAAACCATCGTATGTATCTGTCTTAGTACTCTCCGAATCAATGACCGATACCGTGACTTTGAACCATGAGACTTAATACAATATATTGAAAATTTACTACCATACCAGCAATCCTTCTTTTAATGCAAGAAGCTTTGCCGTTTCAATTGCTTCCTCACTTGATACCTGAGACATCAAAGTATGTGTCTTACTTATATGAAATCATGAGTCATTTGACCAGAAATAAAAGTTAAAATAGTGTAAAATTAGTATATAGATTTTTGGGTAATTGCAAATCTAGCAATATTTTTGGCAATATTTATAAAAATATCAACCCTTAAAACTATTTGCAAATATAGAAAATTTTAATCGGGTGAATCAGTTATAATATTGCATCAAAATTTGCTACCCAATGAAATTTCCCTGGATTTTTCTACCAACAAATTTTTTTACTTCTATTATACTTACACAATTTACTCTTAAGAAAATCCTAGACAACAATCTCTAAGGATTTTAATGTCAAATTAAAGGTTGTAAAATGTAATTTAAGATTCACACATGAATAATTTCATCAAGGACTTTGATGTCCAGAACAGGAGGGATGAAGCCAGCCCCAATTCCTTGAATCAGATGTTTGCCTATGATCACAAAAAAACAATTATTATGTAAAATTTGTTTTTATAATGATCGTCCGGAGGCATAAAAATGATCATTATTAAATTTCAAGAATTACTTCAACAATGATAAGTATTCTTAATAATCTTCTATACATAAATATGTTCTAGTTTACTATTTTGTTATTGTTTTGCCTTGTCTCGGACTGTTATAATAGTCAGTCAGTATGCTTGGTTTTAGTTTAAATTAGCGAGATGTTGAGATAATAAAATTATTAAATTTGTCTTAGCCTAATAGGTTAAGTCTTTGGTCAAATTGGTCATTTATCATGGTATCAATGCAGGTCTTGAGTTCGAAAAAAATATGCGATCACATCTCATTAAATTTGTCTTAGCTCAATACCTTAAGCTTTTTGGTCAAATCTGTAAGTAAGGTCTTGTCAAGTGGTATCAAACCGACGTATCGTAAATGTTTTTTTTTTCTAGTAGAGTGAAAATATTTTTTAAAACAATATCCAAGTAGGCCTCATCATATGGATAAAGCCCGTGGGCCGGCCCAAGCCCAACCCGGGCCCGGCCCCTTAAGTCAACGGTTGACTGGCCAGGCCCGGCCCGACCTATAAATCAATGGGCTGGATATGGATCATGCATTTGAGCCCAAGCCCGGCCCGCAGGCTTTATCCATAGGGCCCCCATCAGGCCCGGCCCGAGGCCCGGCCCTAAGCCCGGTTCAAAGCCCGTTCAAAAATTATTTAAAAAATATATATATATATATATATATATATATATATATTTTTTTTTTTTTTAAATTATAAAATATATATAAATATATGTTATATTTGAGAAAAATGCACATGATTTATGCATATAAGTAGGTGCCAACCTAGTTTGGATGTATTTACATTGCAATGATGCAAATTATTTCCCGAAAAAACAATTATGTAAATCTAATTTCTTGGTGAAATCATTATACTTCATTATTATTATTTATCCATTTTAGTTTGTCTCTTTTTAAGTTAAATTAAATATATATATATATATATATATATATATATATATATATAGTCAAATTAAGTTAAAAGAATGATAAATAAATTTAATTTAAAAAGTTTAATTCCATATAAAATAAAGTATAAATAAAAAAAATATATAATAACAAAATAATAAATTAACTTCATCACTTTATAGTTAAATTTAAGTTTAATTAACATATAGGAACAAATATAAATAAATAATTTAATAGTAAAAATTTAAATTAACTTTTTTTCATCATTTTAGAGTTAAGTTTAAGTTAAAAATAATTTTTTAAAAATACAACTAATAATTTAATGGAAATTTAATTAAATGCATAAAAATTTGAACGGGCTAGGCCAAGCCCGCAAAAACGGGCCAGGCCCGGCCTGCATTTTATCTCATGGGTCCAAGCCCGTGGGCTGGGCTTGGGCTTACCCTTTTAAGTCAGGCCCGGGCTAGGCCCGGCCCATTTATACAGCAAGCCTGCCAGGCCCGACTCGGGCCAGGCCCAAGCCCATTCATTTAAGGGCCGGGCCGGGCCGATGAGGCTTATATCCAAGCATGTGATTTAGTTTTAAAGCTTACCTTTTTAACTTTGTCTCCTTGTCATTAAAAAAAAAGTGTGCCTCAAAAATTATAAAACTCACTATGTTGTCCTCCACTTAGCACTTTACTTTCTTCTGGTTCCACTCCATAAACCTACAAAATTTAATTTGATCACTGAAATTATAGTCTTGTTTATGAAAAATCAAAGTAATTATAAGCTGCAAAACCTTGATGTCTGGGTTCTGCTCCTTTAGAAAATTCCCTGCACCAGTTAAGGTTCCACCAGTTCCAATTCCTGCAACTAAGGCAGCTACTTTTCTTCCTGAATCTCTCCATATCTCAGGCCCAGTGGTCTCATAATGAATCTGAAGAATACAAGTGCAAAATGAATAATATTTTAAACATCTAAATTGATTGTTTGCAACATTTGATGAAAAGGAAAATAAGTCTAAGAAATGTACTATATAATCAAATATAGATTCAAATAAATTTTCAATGAATGAATTCAAGTGGGTTTAGTTCAACATAGATTAATTTTCAAAAGACTCTAACCCGATTTGTTGAGATATATGATTAAATTTACCTTTTACCCACTAACTTAAGCTTTTCGGTCTAGTGGTGATTTAACATATTTAATATGGTATTAGAGCAAAAGATCCTAAGTTCAAACCTCTATGATGACTCTTCTTCTCCATTTATAAATACTCCACGTGTTTGGGTTTTATGTAAATATCAAAGTCCACATGTGAGGAGTATTGAGATACATGATTAAATT
This sequence comes from Gynostemma pentaphyllum, assembly GCA_028015215.1. Lineage (NCBI taxonomy): Eukaryota > Viridiplantae > Streptophyta > Magnoliopsida > Cucurbitales > Cucurbitaceae > Gynostemma > Gynostemma pentaphyllum. The sequence continues at coordinate 55,250,740 of CM051351.1, read as the reverse complement.
TACCTCCATTAGCTTAAACTTTTGGGTCAGATCTTGAGTTCAAACCTCTATGATGACCTTTCCTCCCCATTTATTAATATGTTAAATCCCCATTTATTAGGTTTTGTGCAAATATTCAAGCCCACATGTGAGAGGGAGTGTTGATATGATTAAATTTATCCATTAGCTTAAGTTTTTGGGTCTAGTGGTGATTTAATATATTTAATACGACTCAACCCAATCTAGTACGCTAGTTTTTTCGAATAGTTTGGTTTTTTTGAAGAGCCATATTTTTATATATTTATTTTGAAAATATAAGATTAATTTTGCTTTAGCAATAACTTAACCTTTTAGGTCTATTGGTGATTTAACATGGTATCAGAGCAAGAGATCTTAAGTTCGAACTCTTGTGATACTATTTCCTCTTCATTTATTAATATTCCACGAGATTAGGTCTCGTGTAAATACCTAAGTCGAAAAATGAAAGGGAGTGTTGAGAATATAAGATTAAATTTGTCTTAATTCAATAACTTAAGCTATTGGTTCTATAGGTGATTTAACACTTTAGAAATCACAGAACTAACCTTTGGGTTTGCAGGATTATCAAATTGCTTGAGTAAATGACTATTGGGTGTGGCTTCCATCAGCTCATCAGCCTTTTTTATGAGCCCTTCAAGGCCTGCAGCAGGATCTGTGAGGTGCAACTCAGCACCAAAAGCTAGAAGCACAATTCTTCTTTCAAGACTATATGAAGCTGGCATAATAATTATAAGTCTATAACCCTTCACTGCTGCAATGCTTGCCAATGCAATGCCTGTGTTACCGCTCGTAATCTCGACGAGGACCGTCTTTTTCCGACCAAAAAATAAAGTAATTTAGCAGTACACAAACTTCAAATCTACCAATTGTGTTACAAAACAGAGTTGCATCAAGTAATTGGAAGTTTTGATCATCCCTTGGATAAAGAAAGAATATGAAGCATCATTTACTACCTTTCCTGGTGTGATAAGGCCCCTATCCTCAGCATCCTGAATCATGCTGTATGCAATCCTGCATCACAACTTTTAAATTGCATTATCACAAAAAGCTCTCATGATTTTCTAGTTAATTTACTTATTTCAATTTTGGTTATTTAATTTTATTAGTTTCTTTCTAATGACCCGTTTGGGATAGATTTTTAAAATTGTTTAAAAGTGTTTTTGAATGTAAAATTGAAACATAGTGAGAGAAGAGAATATGAGTATATCCATTTTGCTAGAAGAAGAGGAGTATGAGGTTATCAAAAACACTTTCCTCTCCCATTTTGCTAACCCATAGTGAGAGAAGAGAGTACGAGTCTATTTGAGTTTTTGGAGAGACTCTTGTAAACAAATTAATATCTAATGGATTGCTCGGTCAATTCAACAAAATGGACCTATGAACATTTATTCTCTGAATCAGTATACTTCTTGGTGTGAAATCCACTCACAAATTATTAAGTCATTAAGGCCACGTTTGATAACCTTTCTAGTTTCTGTTTCTTATTTCTCATTTCTATTTCTTATTTTTTATTCTTGTTTTTTTTAAAGAGAAAGAGAAAAGTGTTTGGTAACTCTTTCTTGTTTCCTGTTTTTTGGAAAGAAAAAAAAAGAAACTTGTTTGGTAACTGTTTCTTATTTCTGTTTCTCATTTGAAGAAAAAAATATACTTTTATGTAATTTTTAAATAAATTATTTAAAAAGATTATATCAATTTCATTTTTTGATATTTATTTTGTCAAAACAAGGTAAAATAACAATATAATCTATTGAAAAAATTGGAAACAAGAAACTAGCATTTATTGTTTCTAAAATTTCTATACAATTTTAAGAATGTTCTTAAATATGAGAAACAAGAAATTAGAAAGAGTTATTGTTCACACAGAGAAATTTCTATGGAAAGAAATTAAATGCGGAATAAATATATGTTGTATTGATTTGAATTGAATGTTACAATCTCTAATCGAAATGATTCTCTGATTCTTTCTCACAAGTATAGACTTCGATGCGAGGGCCGTCGGCGTATTTCTCGGATCAAAGTGTTGATGTTGTTGAAACTTTGGTCTTCAAAGCCGGTCTTCAAGGAGTCTTCGAAAAGTCTTCGGTCTTCTGAATATTTTTCAACCTCCCCAAATGAATGAATAACCCCTCTATTTATAGAGTTTTTGATGGACATTTGGTGGATATGGGCTTCATTTGACTTTGAGCCCAATTGCCATGTGGCATAATTTTATTGGACAAATTTTTGTGTCATCCAATGGTCATAAAGAAGACACGTGGCATTATTTGACTTGCCAATTTTATGTCTTTTAATTTTATTTAAAGACACGTGTCGAATTTGGATTTGTCTATATTTTAATGACATGTAATTTTGCCATTGGTTTGAATAATTACTTGGCAATTTGTATTTTGACAAATTTTCTCCTTCTACAGTTATCAAACAACTATGTTTCCTAAAAAAAATTAGAAACAAGAAACAGAAATCCGGAATGTTACCAAAAGGGACCAAATTTGTTCTCATTCACTAACGGTAAGGAGTATTGATAAGATTTTATTAAAAATATAAAACTGCAATGAAACTTTCAGAATTATATGGACTAAATTGACACAAGTAGTTTAATATGAAATTTAACCTTTTCTTTAAAGAAAATTAAAAAAAAAGTCTGAGAAAACCTGTCTTTAACACTAGAACATGGTTCCATTGTCTCTAACTTGGCAGCAATTGGGGCTAAGCAACCATCAACAACTTTACTTAGATATACCATTGGTGTGTTGCCTATTAACTGCATCAACAATTATCCATATAAAGAAGAGAGAAAAAGATTGTCAAAATCAAAGTGCAAGAATGAAAAATAAATTAAAAAATTCAACAGCTCATATATAGAAGAGATTTACTTCAGTGATATCTTTCTTTATTTCAGTCTTCTTCTCCTCCATGCTAAAGTTTGTACTTTATAATTTCACAATTACTGCAAATAACGAAATTAAATTACGCGGCGGGACGAGATCGAGTTTCCTCGCAGCTAGAACAAGAGGATGAGAAATCCTCAACATTACAAGAAAACAAATAAAATTAAATAAATGAATCCCAATGATTGATATTGATACATATGGCTATAAAAAGAAGAAAAAAATCTGCTCCCAAATCTCATATAATCCCATTTTCATTTTCCTCTTTCCATCTTTACCAAACAAAAACCAAAGAAAACAGTAAGAAAGTAATCCTTTGCCACAACACCCAATTCTCTTTTGATGTCTAAATTAGCATGAACAAAAAGCTATTTATAACGCGAAACTGATAATTATCTAAAATACTTCAAAAAAAAAAAACCCAGCAAAAAGGCTCAAAATAGATATGAATTACAATATGGAAAGAATACATAATTCAAAAAGGGTACCTGAGAAAAAAAAATTGAGGAAAAACCCAGAAGTGGAATTTGTTTAAAACTTCAAGAGTGAGGAAAATTATCATTAACCTTTTTTTTTTTTTAATCATTAGCAGTATATTACCATTATGGCCTCCAAGTGGTGAAAGCCAGCTGACAGTTGTAGAAGGGACTTTTCATTAGAGCCACTCATGAAAGAATTATGATTGGAGAACTTTATCTACAATTAGAAATAGACAGCCGATTAGTCAAGTTGTGTTGTGTTGTGTTGTGTGTGAGTTTACCGAAATTATCTCATATAACAAATTGAGGCATTTGTTAATCTAGTAATTTTTTTTAGTAATATTTATAAAAATAGCAACTCAAAAAATATTCGTAAATATAATAAATTTTGATTGGGTGAATCAATGATAAATATTGAATTATATATTTTTACACTAAATTTGTTGGGGCTCTTGCACTTATAGCTGAAAATGTCCAATATTTACAAAAATATAAGCCCAAAAAGTTATTTGTAAAAATAGCAAATAACTTTTGGGCTTATATTAAGAATCAAAAAGCAAAAAGTTTTTGGAATTTTCGATTGTTATTATTTTTTTCCCTTTCTTTCTTTATAATAAGAATCAAAAGCTTGAAGATTAATTGGCTATGTGAAGAAAGTGTTGAGGTAGATAGTGGAGAGGGTGTTAAGGTTTTGGGAGAGATAAAAAATACAAATGAAAAATCCCAAAAACCCGAAGTCGTCATACCCAAATCGAGAGAATAGAGATTTTTTAAATGTTTTCCACCACCAACCAACGCCCTCCGCCGCCCCCGTGAGTGAGGAAGATAGAAGAGATAGTATTGAGAAGATAAGAAAATGGTTTCATGGAAGAAGAGAAGAAAAGAATTTCATGGAAGAAGAGAAGAAAATGGTTTTTTAGACATTTCAAAGTAAGATGACATCATCAGAAGGTAAAAAAGGATTAAAATGAGAGTGGAAGTCAATAACCCTTAGTGTCTATTTTGAAGGTCAAAACTCTAAAAAAACCCGTGAAAATCCCCTCAAAATAACATCAAAATCTCCATCCGCTATTAGTTTTACGGTTACATTTAATGTTTTTTTTCCTGTTTTTTTTTTTTAAGAATAACAACCTATCAAAATAATATTTATTTTATCTCGTTTTCACGCTCTCTCCCTTATCTTGCTTAGAGGAATTATTTTATGAGCCGGGCTCTTGTTTGGATTACATCTGTCATTTCATTAATGACAAAAACAACACATTAAACGAAGAGAAAATGAGATTGAGAAGATGTAAAGTGCTGCCAAATAAAAAAGAAATAATTACCAATAACCACTTTAAACACCATATTTCAGAATTAATGGTTGTTTATTATTAATATCAATTCTAACCAAAAACCACCAATTATGGTGGTGATCTAGTGGTTTCTGATTTAATAACTTAACATCTTACCCTTTAATCTCTCCTAATAACTATATCTTATTAATTACACATCATTTAATTAATAATTTACTTTTTTTTATCTTGAATTTCAAATCAATCTCCCTTGATTAAGGATCCTTATTTTTGTTTTAAAAAACTCAACCTATGTAGCATCCCCAAATTCCCAAAACCTAGAAATACTCATAAATATAGTGGAAGCAAACTTAAAACAATAAATTCCTCTCATTTCATTGAAAACATAATGTTTGTTCACAATTTCGATCGATCTTATTTGAAAACACCAAAATCATTTAAAACAATTGTTCTATAAATTCTCCATCAAACATGATAAAGTAAACAATTTCTTATAAGACAAAACACGAAAACTCAAGTTCAACAACTACCAAAATAAGAACAACACAAATATCCCAAAATAAACAACAAGAGAAGAAAATGATTTGTCGGCGTGTAAATCCATGCCAACCGCCCACCATTCACGAACCACATCAATACCCGATTTTCTTCTTCTTTTTACCTAAAAAAAACGTAGCATCATGAGGCTACGCCCAATGAGTAGAAAAAGTTAAAAGAAAAGTAATGTCATGAGAAGATTCCTAAGTTCATTAAGTCTATAAAGGGCCTCACAACTTTGAACAAGTTCTCTCAATTCTAAATGAGCCTAACTTTACACAATGCCTTAACTCAACTATTGTTCGCAAACAAAAGTGAGTTTCTCGCTCAAAAGCATCAAACACATGTTTCCACGTCTCAACCTTTTGAAACACACAAGAGAACCTACTATCTTTATTCTTTCGCATTGATCAAATAGAATGAACCTGCCCCGCTAAGTGATATTATGTTGTGCACAACTATAACTATCCCCTTGACGATATATTCTTCACTAAGTAAAGCCCTACTTAGTGCAAACCTCCAACCATGTTGTTTGAGGTACCAAAACAACATGATTACTTGAAAGCATCACTACTAGCAAGCCTAGGTCCAATTTCTAGCCTAGAAAACCTGTTTCTGCTAAAACTGACTTTTAAGTGGCTTAAACTTGAAAAATTCAAATTATGGAAAAATAACATTTTCCCAACCTTAACATGAGCTAAAATCACCCAAGATTGAAAAGCCTAACTCATAAAGAGAACTCCCAACGAATTTTCTACCAAAAGAGAGAAAAAGTAGCCTAAACTAGTGTAGTTTTGCTCTATTTTCGGTCACTAGGTAGTGGTATAATTTTCTAAATAAAACCAACAGAAAATCAGTACTAATTTCACCTCCAAGATCATTCTAATATACTTATAGGTCTCCCAAAAATATCTCACAATTAATCTCGCAAAATTGAGCGTACTTCTAAGCTAGTTTTTGTTCTTAGTGGGCACTAATTCTTCAATTAATAACACAATTCAGGCAGCATTTTAAGACTTAAATCATCAATAAAATCGTGCTAAAATATCATACAAAAGTCCAAAAATAATCACAATTGATTATAACAATAAACGGGCAATAGTAGTCTCTTAACATGCATGTTTTCTTCCTATTAAACATCCTTTAATTTCCATAATTTCACACCTTTAAATTCAGCCCAAAGTCATTTAATTCATGCTTAATGTATCTCATATATACCAACAATAAGAATTACATAATCCTTTTTAATGAAAAAGAAAACAACACACGAAAGTAATTAACTCTTAACTAATTCCACTCACCTTAGATTCTTGAATTTTTCAAGAATTCAAACTCTTCTTTTCCAAGAACTCCTACAACCTCTCTTGAAAGTTGAAGAAACCTTTCTCAAACTTTATCAAACAATTAACCACTGCAAGGAAAAGCCGTTCTACACCTATACGAAAAATATACGAAATAGATTGATCAAGAATTGGAGAAAAACATAATAGGTCCGAAGTATTTTTCGCTCATAACTTTTTCAATAGAAGTTGGATTACTACAAAATTATGTTCAATGGAAAGATAACGAAAAAATGATAGAAATAGATAGCTTACTTGCGCAAATCAAAGTTCGAATGAGGGAGTTATGGCTACGAAATGAAATGAAAGGAGAGAGAGAGAGAGAGAGAACAAGAATAGAGAATGAATTTAATTTTCTCATTAACATTCAATTGAAGAATTCAACTCTCTTTTATAGAGATTACAATCACTTTAACTTACTTAGTTTCTTGTTACAAAATCAGCTCAACTAACTAACTAATAACTGAATATTAAAGCTTCCAATGATGAGCTATAATGAAGAGTTAGTGAGCTTCCTTTACATTCCCCCTCAAATCCATGGCTGCTGCAGAATGGACTCCACGCTTGTCCCTCCATTTTGGAAAGGATGTAGCAGATAAGGGTTTGGTGAAAACATCAGCAAGTTGGACTGAAGCAGGAAGATATTGAATTGATAATTGTTTGGTTCTAACCAAATCTCTTACAAAATAAATGTCAAGCTCAATATGTTTTGTTCTCGAATGTAACACTGGATTTGCACTTAGATGAACAGCTCCCAAGTTATCACACCACAAAACAAGAGGTCTAGGAAAGGATATCTGAATTTCTCGAAATAAAGACAACAACCATAAGATCTTAGCTGATGTAAATGTAAGAGATCTATACTATGCTTCTGTGCTTGATCTGGAAACAATATATTGTTTCTTTGAACTCCATGAAATCATATTTCCTCCAAGAAAGAGACACATTTCTGATGTTGATCTTCTATCATCCGGATCTGATGGCCAATCTGAATCAGCATATGCTTATAAATGCAAATCAGTTGACTTTTGAAAGAACAAACCATGAGTGAGAGTACCTCGAATGTATCTTAAAATCCTTTTCACAACCTTCCAATGAAGAGTTGTTGGAAAATGCGTGAATTGACATACTTTATTAACAGAATATGCCAATTAAGGTCTAGTGACAGTTGCATATTGAAGAGCTCCAGCTACTTTCTTGTATTTAGTGATATCTTCTAGTTTTTCTCCTTGAAAGCCTGAAATAACAGTGCCACTAATCATGGGAGTAGAGATGGGATTTTCTTCAAGCATATTTGTCTTCTTGAGAAGATCAGTTAGGTACTTTTTTTTAGACAAATGAATATTTCCATTTTCTAAATATGAAACCTCAACACCAAGGAAATAGGTAAGCTGGCCAAGATCTTTTAGTGCAAAAGTCAAATTTAGCTGATGAATCAGATCTTGAATTTCAGATGTTGAATTGTCAGTAATTAGAATATCATCAACATATATCAATATGTATATAAAAGAAGCAGAATTGTTTCTAAAGAAAAGAGATTGATCTACTTTTGCTGAACAAAACTATTGAAGAAAGAAAAAAAGTGCCCAATCTGTCAAAGACTCAAACCATGCCCTTGGTGCTTGCTTCAATCCATAGATAGCTTTATTTAGCTTGCACACTAAAGGAGTAGTACCATGCTGAACCTGATACCCTTGTGGTTGCTCCATAAAAAATTGCTCGTTTAATAAGCCATGAAGAAAGGCATTATTAATGTCAAGTTGCCTAATTGACCAACTGTTTGCTAGTGCTAGAGTAATGATGGTACGAATGGTTGCAACCTTCACAACAGGACAAAAAGTTTATGTGTAGTCTATATCAGCCAATTGATGAAATCTCTTTGCTACCAGTCGTGCCTTATGTCTAGAAATTGAACCATTTGAATTCCTTTTGAGTTTAAATACCCATTTGCAACCTATTACCTTTTGATCATTTGTAAGAGGTACAAGTGACGAAGTATTATTTTTCTGCAAAGCTTCAAATTCTGTATCCATTGCCTTTACCCAACTTGAGAATTTAATAGCTTGTTTGACAGAAGTAGGTTCTTCCTTTGATAAATTCACCATTATAGCTTTGGGTTTATAAATCTCATTTTTTGCTCTAGTAATCATAGAATGCTGATTCAGATTTGAAGTATCAATAGGTGTAGTTGAGTTCAAATGAGAATCAATTGGAGTAGGTAAAGGATTAGGTTGGGAATTAGTAGTAGGTGGAATAGTAGAATTGATTGGCACAGTAGGTAAGATAGTTAGAATAGGCCCTAAAATTGAAATAAAACTGGATGGACTGATAGGTGTAAAAGAGTTCTGTGAAAAAGTAATAGGAACAATAGAAGATGTTTGGTTTGACTATGAACTAGAAGATTGTGTGAACAATGTAGGATAAAGATGTTGACTTTCTAAGCCAATTAATCTTATTTCTTATTTTGATGATAACAAACGTGTTTTTGTTATTAATCAATTTTCTGTGTTTTGATAGTCCAATGTGTAGAGAAAATTATAATAAGTCCAACGCAATTGGAATCGACTCAATTGGACTTCAAACGAGCAAGATATTAATTTTAGAAGATTGGAATTAAAATAATTATTTCGTTCGGATCAGATAAGGCGAGTTCATCTTATATTTCATGCGCCGTTTTATCAGCCATCAGATCTGTTTGTAGTTGAGATGGAAGGCCCAAATTGATTCATAATTTTGAATTAAAGAAAAAGGAAAATGTCAGAATTATTATCAGACGTTTGATCGCATGAAGTCTTCATCCTACGGCGCACAATATTCAAATCAGAATTTCAAATAAAAAGAAAGAATGAAATTAAAAGCTGATTTGATTTCAGCCGTTCGATTGCCACCAACCTCGCATCTGAAGCTCCAAATTTCGCCACGTCTGCGCGTGATCTCAACTCCCTGACGCGCTGACACAACTGCTGATGTCGTGGGTCCTACGCGGTCTACTTCCTCCAGCCGATGCTCGACACGTGACCAGCTGCTTCCCAATAAAGTAGATTTGCTTTTTCTTTTGCACGTGAATTGACATATCTACCCCTGGTCTTTTAGTCAATGTCGCCTATGTCCTGACTAGCCTTTTATCTCCTGATGACCGAAATTTTGAATCTCTCTCTCAACGGTTGGCTGCCCAGAATACCCTTGTTGCCCGAAATTTTATTAATAATAATATTATTATTAAATTCAAAATCAGAAATGCTTCAGCCTCTCATTACTTGACACGTGGCTCCTCTCTCTTGAATTTTAATGAAGCATTTATTACACCATTTGGTTGATTACAATAATGCCCTTCACTGATTTGAATTTCCTTGAAGACATAAAGGCTACAAACGTCATTTCAAGCCATTCTCCTTGAGCTTCATTTCTGGAATTTCTCAGTTCAAAAATGGCAGTTTCACCTCTTCTTTTTGTCAACAATGGAGCCTCCTCTTTCTTCAATTTACACCATTAAAGTCAATTTCATTTAAGAAGGTGGATGAAACAGTAGAAAAACGGTAATATTTTTTTTACCTATAAATGGAGCTCGAAATTGACAGATTGAACTCACCAAAAATCAGAAGCTAATTTCTCATTGCTAAGTTCAAAAGTTCTCTATTCTTAATCATCATTTGAGCCATTCTTGTGAGCTAAATTTGTGTATCTCTAGCCATTGTTAAGGGCTAATTTGTTGAGAGCATTGTCTCATATTGTGAGCCAAATTATTGTAATATCTATCCTTTGTGAGGATTTACAAATTGTAAAAGGTTTATTCTTAGTAAAAAGAGTGATAGAAAACGGTTGTCCTTGCTCCGTGGAAAGGGTCATTGTTTGGGTTTGATCTTGATCCCGCTAAAAGGATTGGCTTGCACTTGCTCCCGCAAAAAGTGAATATAAATTCCCGAGAGGCGCTCGGGGAGTGGACTAGGCCGCATTTTTGGTCGAACCACTATAAATCTTAGTGTCACTTTTCTCTAACCTTTACTCTTTTAATTTTTGCTTTACATATTTATTCTTATAATTTACAAAGCATAATTAAATGGTTAGAAATTATTTGTGATACAACATTTTCTATTATCACATCATATTTGCTCACTTTGCTAAAAAGAATTCTAAGTATAAAATTCATTCATATTGGTTAAACTTAAAAAGTCCAATTATTTTGTTAATCTAAATTTTTAAATTGATTGAAAAAGTTTTATAATTTTTTAAAACCCTATTCACCCCCCCCCCCTTTAGGGTTGCCTTAGATCCTAACAAAGGAAACATATCTTCATTGAATACTATAGTCTTCTATTATTTGTATGATGATTCTTGAGATTGAGCCTATAGAGTCCTCCTTGTAACTTTCCTTCAAGCAGTATTCTACTAGTAACCTGATCTTTGACAAGACAATGGTTAGGATAAAATATAAAGTAGACATTATTATCCTTAGCAAATTGATGAACAGTTAATAATATCTGAGAAATTTGAGGTACATGTAACAGATTTTGCAGTTTAAAGAAATTATGGGTGTTTGGACAGTAGACTAAGGATGAACAAGAATGAGAAATCTGCAAACATGTTCCATTGCCCATTTGAACTCTATTGCCACCTTGATATTCATTTCCAATGTTAAGATTTTCCAAAATCATTAGTCACACGATGGGTTGCTCCAGAATCAAGACATCAATTAGAGTCAAAAGGTAAGTCATTGGATGCAAGAAAGGCTGTCATTGGACCTGAATTTGAAGTAGATGGATGTTGTGAAGGAAATGATCTTCCATTATTTGAAGGAGTAAATGAGCTATGCTGTTCATTGTTTCCATTGTTACCATTTTGATTTGATCCATGATAATTTGGATCAAATCTTGAATAACATTTCAAGCTAGTGTGTCCCATTTTACTACACAATTGACACTGAGGACGATTATTGCTTCCATATCTACCTCCCCTATTGTTTCTGTTCTTGCCTTTATTTGTGTATTGATGATTCTGATTATTTCCAGAATTTTGAGTAGATCCATCTTGCCTGTTTTGAATTGATAGATTGACAGAGGGTAAAGTAGCATCAGGAATCAAATGCTTCCTTTGAATTCTTCCTTCATGTGATAACAGAAAGGCAGAAACTTCCTGAAAGGATGGAGCTTGAGATTGTGCCGTAATTACAGAACTAATGGAGTCATACTCCATACCAAGACCCTCAAGAACATTCATTACAAGATCTGCCTCTGGAATTTTATGTTTTACAGAAGAAAGAGAACTAGCATAGGATTTCATTTTGCTAAGATATTCCTTCATGGATAAACCTTCTTTCTTCTGATTGAGTTTAGATTTATATTGCATTATTCTTGCCATATTATGAGATGAAAACAGATTCATAATACAACACCATACCTCACTTGAAGATGAACAATCATAATCTCAACAAGAATTGATTCTGTCATAGATCCTCCAAGCCAAGATGAAAGTAATCGATCTTGTCTCTTCCATTTCATAAATTCTGGATTCAATGAAAAAGTTGAACCAGATGCAGTAGTAGTTGTAATCATCTTGCTTGGAATTATAAGAATTTCAGAGATGAAATCCTCAAGGCCATGTTCTTCAATGGCAGAAAGAACCTGGAATTTTCACATCAGGAAAATTCTCATCATTGAGTTTCATAATTGAAGATTGATTTCCAAAAGTAACTAAGTGATTTGATTCAGGATGTGATGCGGAAATTGTGGTAGAAGAAGAAGAAGTCACCATTAATGGCAGAACAAATCAAGAAAAATTTCAGGATCGTGAATGAAGGCTGTTAGCCAAATTGCTCTGTTACCGTAACAGAAATGAAAGAGAGATAGAGAGAACAAGAATAGAGAATGAATTTGATTTTCTCATAACATTCAATTGAAAAATTCAACTCTCTTTTATAGAGATTACAATCACTTTAACTTAATTAGTTTCTTGTTTCAAAATCAGCTAACTAACTAATAACTGAATATTAAAGCTTCCAATGATGAGCTATAATGAAGAGTTAGAGAGCTTCCTTTACAATGGCAAACATACTCTTGGGAATTACATTTGAGCGAAAAATTAGAGAGAATGAGATAAATGGAGGCTGATTTTCAGAAAAATGAGGAAAGGAGGAGATGCGTTTAGGGCTGAATCTCGATTTTCAGTAATTACGAAAATGCCATTGAACTAAAATGGTCATAACTCACTCACCGGGACTCAGAACGATGATCCGTTAGTTGCGTTGGAATCGTAATAACAATACGTTCAATATCATCTAAAAATATTAAATTAAACATGTGGTTTTAATTTTGAGCTTTGAAAACTTACCAAAATACCCTTAAAAGATAACGAACTATTTCTCATCTAATTTATCAATCCAACCTCATTAATATTATTTTGAGAAAATAATAATAATTTCTAAATTTTTTGTAGTCTTTCTTGGTAACGGGTTGTTACAACATAACGTAAAAAAAACCATTTAGACGAATAAGAGAGAGAAAGTAGATTAGAAAGAAGAGTGTTTTTCATTGAAGGACTGGACGGTGGAGGAGATGGTGATAATGGAGGAGAGGAGAGAGAAGATGTAGATAGGGAGAAAGAATGAAGATTTGAGATGGAGGAGAGAAATGTCGTCGTCGCGAGATTCGGCGAAAACATGACGATATTTAAACCGAGTAGATCAAACGAGTTTTGGTAACGACGTCAGCGTTTTGAATCTAGAGAAGCTTCTTACGACGGCGGACATTGATGTAATTCTTCGTGTTATTCATGACTACTGCTACAGGTTTGTTGATCTATAATACATCGTTTATTAAATAAAAACATTTTATTTATATGGCTGCTACATGTTGGTTTATCAATAATATACCGCTTATTAAATATAAACATGTTAAACTATGTTTTTTTTTTAATTTTAGCAAAGACAACCATTTATAGGTACTGCTATAAGTTTTCTTGGTCGTTCCTATAGGTTGGTTTTTTAATTATACACTGTTTATCAAATATAAACGTGTTTGATTTGGTTTTTCTATTTTTTTATGTTTTATTTTTAATTTAACCTTGTATTTGGTTTAGTTTTGTTAAACATTTTTTAAAAAAAAAAAATGAATACTTATTACTTTTTGTTCATTTTTTGTTTATCAATTATACACGATTTAACATTGTCAAACTAACGGTGATTCTCTTTTAAAAAATTCAGAATTTGAAAAAGTATTAATGGCGGTTGGAGGATGATCGAAGAAGAAAGAAATTCGATTTTTTCTGGAAGAAAGAAATTCAGAAGCTTTAGGATATTTTTAGTTATAGTTTTAATTATTTTTAGATTTAAAATTTCCATTAATATTTCAAAATTTAAGGGATTTTATAAATTTCCTTAAATCTTGCACAATGTAATTTATTTATTTTTCCTGGTGGTGGTTTTGGGTAGTTTTGATATATATATATATATATATATAAAAGATTGTGTTTTTTTTTCTAAATAAACAACATCAATTTGTCCACTAATGATGTTAACCCACAATAATATGGAAAAATGTAAATAACACCTTTGTGGTTTTGATCAAATACAAACACACCCCCTATAGTTATTAATATTTAAATTTTTGTCCTTTTTTTTCAAATACTTGTATAATTTGAAAACTATGTAATTTGACCCCTCCCCAGTAATGTAATAACTTATTTTAATCATAAGTTCTACATTTGAACTCTGATTTGAATGATTTAAAATGTTTTGGATTCCTCGTTTCAATCTTACAAATCAATAATAGATGAAAGAGTTATTATCATCAAAATATTAAGTATGACTGAAGTCATATACTCTTTTATCTACCAATAATTTAGAATTTTTAAAGTGACCATTACATTGATGTTGAAACAAGGATTCCAAACCATCTTGAATCATCTAAAACAAAATTCAAACGAAGAAGTTAGGACTAAAAGAATTTACAATGTTAGTGGGGAGAGGTCACATTGCATAATTTCGAAACTACGAGCGTATAAAATATTCATTTTTTTTAACTATAGGAGGGTGTGTTTGCATTTGACCAAAAACCAGACAAGTGTTCTTTGCAATTTGCCCAAATAATAATAATACTTGCCTCCAAATTCCTTTAATTTCTCTATTGGTCAATTGTTATTAAATATTAGGGTTTTTCAAAAATGGAATTTTAAGAATGGATATTTTCAAAAAGAGAAAAAAGCTTTGAAATTTTTCAAAAATGACATTTCTCAGACTAAGAACCACCAATCTCAGACCGAGATTGGTGGAATCTCAGTCTTATAAATATTATTTTTGAAATATTTCAAAATATTTACTATTTTTGAAATTACTCAAAAAAGTGCCAGTTACTAGAATTTCCCTAAATATTATCATATTTAATACATATGTGCGTAAAAAATTAAATAAATGGCCACTTTTTGATATTGAACATCAATATTAAGCCACCTCTTCTAGAATTTCATCGTGTAGTCGCATATCTACTTTACTATCCTTTTTTAATCCATTTTTACCCTTAAAAGTATATTAGTGAGTTACAACGTGCACGGTAGCTGATAGAAAGTACATATGGTACTGTTTTGTCAAGTGGATATTAGACCTATTATTCATTTGATTTTTTTAGTATTAATACTAAGCATATCCTATAATATTAATATTTTGGCCATAACTTAATTATAACATAGATAATAAAAGGATATGTTTGACTTTAGCTTACCATTAATACTATGGCAGGGTAGGCTAGGTTGGAGTAGGGTAGGGTGGGGTTAAGTTAGGTTAGAGGTTAAGGTTAAGGGAAATTTTTATGGCTCTCAAACTTTTCTGCAATATTAATAATTTATTATCTTTAAAAGGTATTAATAAATATGTCATTTTTTAAAAACAAGTCTATCACTGATTGATTATATTAAATGATCTATTGATGGTGATATACGATAATTACTTCCCACAATATAATATGGTAAAATATACTTTTGGTCCCTATAATTTAAATTTTGTTTTTATTTGGTCTTTGTAGTTTAAAACTCAACACTTTAACCCCTATAGTTTGGATTTGGTTTCTAATTGATCCTTATGGTTTAAAATGGGACACTTTAACCCCTATATAGTTTAGGAAAATATCGATTTTGATCCTTGAATTGTTTTGACTGTAATACTGATTTGGTTTTTATAATGACCTGCCATGTTTAACATGGATTTTTAATAAATATTTAATATCATTTCAACTCATTTTGATTCTTTCTCTTCTCCCTTTTCTCTATATCTTCCATTTTCACCACCTTGTCTCTTTTCATCTATAAACTTAAAACTTCATCAGAATGCTTACTTCAAATCCCTATTCATCATCTTAATCACCAAATGTTAACTACCCCACAACTTCATTCCCCTTTCTCAATCCAAACTCAAACCCAAAATCTCGAACTCAAAGAAACTCAGTTTTCCCCTTTTTTCTTCGCCCCCAAATCTCCAAATATGAGAAAATCAACGGCGTCTTTTCAAGACCCACTTTTCATATTGCTGATTCAAGCTAAAAAATCGGTCCTGTTTCTGAATCTCAAGCACACCAATTTAAATTTTCATGAAAATCAAAACCATGTTCGTAAAGCAACATCAAAAGGAATCACGAAGAAGAAAACGAATAAGAAGGATTTGGATATAAATATTTATTATTACTCCATGTAAACATGCCACATCATTATAAAAGCCAAGTCACCATAACAGTCAAAACAATTCAAGGACTGAAATCAATATTTTCTTAAACTATAGGGGTTAAAGTGTCTCATTTTAAATTATAATGACCGATTATAAACTAAATCTAAATTATAGGAGTTAAAGTGTTGAGTTTTAAACTACAGGGACCAATTAGAAACCAAAACCCATAGGGACCAAAAGTGTATTTTACCCTATGGTATTTCATTGATTGACATGTTCAGCAAAAATAACATATTTTTAAATGTTATAGAAAAAATTACAAAATTAATAATTACATGGAAAAAGTTTAAGTTCAATTTAAAACATATCCTTTAGTATTAATTTAATATTAAAAATGTTATTTTTTAAAATACCACTAAAATTATATACATGAAAAAAGTTTAATTTCTAATGGCATAATTTTAAAAGATATATATTTTTTAGGGCAAAATGCAAAACACACCCCTATGGTTTCGGTCAAATGCAAAACACACCCCTGTGGTTTGAAAATGAATATTTATACCCCTATAGTTTCAAAACATGTGCAAATTAACCTCTCCCTCTACATATTTGATTTTCTTTTAGCCATAACTTTTTCGTTTGAACTTCGATTTGAATGATTCAAGATGTTTTAGAATCCTCGTTTCGAGTTCTACATTATAGTAACTTAAAAACTTAGAAATCGTTAGTATATAAAATTGTTTACGACTTCAACCTGATCTAATATATTGATGATGATAACTCTTTTATATACTAACGATTTCTAAGTTTTTAAGTTACCATAATGTAGAGCTCGAAACGAGAATTCCAAAACATTTTGAATCATTCAAATCGGAGTTCAAACAAAAAAGTTATGGCTAAAAGAAAATCAAAGATGTAGAGAGAGGGGTCAATTTGCACATGTTTTGAAACTACAGGGTATAAATATTCATTTTCAAACCACAGGGGTGTGTTTTGCATTTGACCAAAACCACAGGGGTGTGTTTTGCATTTTGCCCTATTTTTTAAATTGAAGTCACTCTGGTTTTGGGAGAAAAAAAATCACCATTGGTTGGAAAAAAAGGTCAACCGCCCCAATTTCTCTCATTCCGTTTGAATTTATTTTAGTTTATTTATTAATATCAAACTCGTGGTTGTGCCCTCCAAGCTTAGAGATGGGGCAAAGAAGATAATGTTCTAATATCACAATATGTCAAATTTTAGAGGTATATATATCTTGAAAAAAACTTGGCTGCTTAAAAATAAGGGTTTAGGGTTAAAAATAAGCAGTCAAGGATGTTTAAATGCATAAAAAATTTGACATGTGGATGCTAAAAGAGAAAAAAATTAAAAATAAAATCTGCACACATGTCAAATTTTTTATGCTTTTAAGCATCCTGACTGCTTATTTTTAAGCAGCTAAATTTTGTTCATGCAATAAAACTTTTTCATTACAAAAAACCGATGCATGCTTTTCATGCTTTTCTGATTACAAAGCAACAAAATCACTTCAAATTTTGCTTTAAAATTTGTATTGGAAGATGAAACTCGAAATTGACACAAGTGGCAAAGTACACGGACTAGTAATTTTTTAATAATATTTGTAAAAATATCAGCGGTAAAAAATATTTGTAAATATAGTAAATTTTGATTGCATTATATATTTTTACACTAAGTTTATCAATGATACACATATTAATCACTGATTAACATAGTAAAAATTATTATATTTGCAAATATTTTTTAGAATTGATATTTTTTACAAATATTACATCAAAATCTGTCATCCAATGAAATTTCCCAATATATAATTTAAAAAGAAAAAAAAAATAAGGAAAGATCCTTTTGAATTTATTCCAAATCAACCATTAAACTCCCCCATTAACATCACATTCATTGGATAGAAGACTAAGAACGACAAAATCAGATATCTCCCCTTTCACATAACGGTATTTCCTCAAAACCCCTTCTTTCTTAAACCCCACTTTCTCCAAAACCCATCGTCGCCTGAATCTGGATATGCGGTGATGTATCCGATCGAACGGTCATCGATACATATTGACCGACACCATGGATGGGGAATACAAACATCTTTAATGAAAGACAAAGCTTCTTGTATTGAAGTAAGTGTGTCCCATCTCATAAATTGCATAACTTGATGGTCACCAGCACATTGCATGAAATCATCAACATCTGTTAATCTGAATGGTCGGAGAGTTAGGCTCATTATGCCTTGATAATAAAATTGCTGAGTGATTTTGAAATGAAAGTCCCAAATAGGGGTTTTCTTTTATACAAGTTTGCTGTAATTAATACTGGGAAAGGTATTTGTTGATTGCTTATGGCAATGTCAATACCACATATTTAGATATTCTAATGACAATGTCAAATACCACATATTTAAGTATGAAAAATTCTTGTCTTCATACTAGTTTGGAGGAGCTCATCCATACTTTCATATATATTTAATTCTTATTGGATTATAAAAGTTAGTGAGACACATATGCTATTTAATAGAAATTGACCAATAAACATTAAAAGATGTAGAAGCTCCTCCAAATAAATTTGAAGGCAAGTATTATCATTTAGGTATTATCTGTCACCACTTTTAAATAAAAAGTTTTTCATAACATGCATGCATGTGAATGAATACAACTTTTCTCCTAACGAGTTAGAAGAATCTCTTCCTACCTAGCTAACGTGTCATAATTATATTAGATAATACTTATTAATGAGATCTACATATTTATTAACTAGAATGAATATTATCCGATAAAAATATAACATGCAAAGTAAGTTAGGAGGAGTTTCTCCTAACTATTGAGGAGAGAAGTTTTATTCATGTGGGAGTGAGACTTTTAATTTTAATAGATGTCTTTTGTTTGATAGAGGTAAGCTTTTTTTTAATAGGAAATTTCACTGGTTATCATAGTTTGATGCAATATTTATAAATATTGTACTTTTTACTACATTTATCAACAATTAACATTGATTACTGTATGAATCAATGATTAACTTATAGTAAAAATATGTAATTTAATGTTGATCACTGATTAACCTGCTCAAAATTTGTTATATTTACAAATATTTTTAAGCCATAATTTTTTTTATAAATATTACTTAGAATTTTGCTAGATTTGCAATCATCCCCCTTTTTTTTCCATTAATCAATTTATACTCTCTCTTACTTTTTTAGATGTCACATCGAATTGGGGAGGGAAAATTTAAACTTTTAATCTCATGGGAAGGGATAATGTGTGTGACGACCTGAGTAAGGTATAAACCACTCGTTGAAATGTTTTTTTTACAATCAAAGGGTATGGTAGGTATATTAACGCGTTGAAAATGGTTATCCCTCAAGTGTTTAGGTCCATTATGCCCCTTTATTAATTATGAAATTTACAAAATATGTCACTACAATAATTAATTACCACTAACAATTAATTATCTTATCTTATTTAATACAATGAGTTTAAAATATTTTTTTTAATAAAATAGATTTTTGTTTTTATCGACTTGGGGTTTATACGCCCGAGTGTTTCACCGTGGGGAGCTCCGGTGTTGTTTGTGAAGAAGAAGGATTGTTCTATGCGATTGTGTATTGATTATAGAGAGTTGAACCGTGTTACGGTGAAGAACAAGTATCCTTTGCCTAGGATAGAAGACTTGTTTGATCAGTTGAGGGGAGCCACTATCTTTTCGAAGATAGATTTGAGATCTGGCTATCATCAGTTGAGGATTCGGGATGAGGATATTCCCAAGACTGCTTTCAGGACGCGTTATGGACATTATGAGTTTGTAGTTATGTCCTTTGGCTTGACCAACGCGCCTGCAGCTTTTATGGACCTTATGTACACGGTGTTTAGGACGTTTATTGACTCTTTTGTGATTGTTTTCATTGATGATATCTTGGTTTATTCCAAGACAGAGGAGTTGCACACTATACACCTTCGGGAAGTACTGACGGTACTACGAGATCAGAGATTGTATGCCAAGTTCTCCAAGTGTGAGTTTTGGCTGAGGGAAGTGGCATTTTTAGGCCATGTAGTATCGAGTAGGGAGTATCTGTTGATCCCTCTAAGATTGAGGCGATTACTAACCTGGCCTAGACCGACGAGTGTGGGCGATATTCGCAGTTTTCTGGGACTTGCAAGCTATTATAGACGGTTTGTGCAAGATTTCTCCAAGATTGCTTGACTTTGACACGTTTGACCCAGAAGGGGGTTGATTTTGTATGGTCCGAGGATTGTGAGAGGAGCTTTGAGGAGCTCAAGAGGAAGCTTGTGACAAGACTGTTCTAGTGTGCCTTGATAGGCTGGTGGTCCGACTTGTGTATCTGGATGCTTCCCACAGAGGTTTGGGATGTGTGTTGATGCAGCACGGGAAAGTTATAGCTTATGCTTCTCGTCAGTTGAAGGAGCATGAGAAGAAATATCCGACTCATGATTTAGAGTTGGCAGCTGTTGTTCATGCTTTGAAGATATGGAGGCATTATTTGTACGGTGAGAAGATTCTGATATTTACTGACCATAAGAGTCTCAAATATTTCTTCACTCAGAAGGAATTGAATATGAGACAGCGGAGATGGTTAGAGCTCGTTAAAGATTATGACTGTGACATTCAGTATCATCTTGGGAAAGCCAATATAGTGGCTGATGCGCTCAGTAGGAAGTCTTCTCATTCTTCAGCTTTGTTAGCCTTACCTTTGAGATTGAGGTGGGATATGGAACGAGCTGGTATAGCACTTTTGACTGCCGAGGTCACTGTGAGTCTGGCTAGTTTGACAGTGGGACCTACTTTGAGGCAGAGGATGATTGATGCACAGAGAGATGAGGTTCATTTGCAGGTCGGTTTTAGAGAGGCTGAGTCAGATATTCCTAGTCATTTTACCTTCTCTACTGACAGTGCTCGGATGTATCGTAAGAGGCTATGTGTGCCTTTAGGATCGACTTTTAGAAGGGAACTGTTGGATGAGGCTCACAGTTCTATCTTCTCTATTCATCCAGGTAGTACGAAGATGTACAGGGACCTGAAAGAGCATTATTGGTGGCCGGGAATGAAGCTTGAGATTGCGGACTTTGTTAGTAGATGTTTGACTTGTCAGCAAGTCAAGGCTTTGAGAAAGAGTCTATCGGGTTTACTTAACCCTCTGAGTGTGCCAGAATGGAAATGGGAGGAGATTTCCATGGACTTCATCAGTGGTTTGCCGAGGACATCAAAGGGTTACGATACCATTTGTGTGATTGTAGACCGCTTGACGAAGACTGCACACTTTATACCTGGGAGAATCACCTACCCAGTTGAGACTTGGGCACAATTGTATCTACGGGAGATCGTTAGATTACATGGTGTGCCAGTGAGGATCGTATCAGATCGGGACACTTGTTTTGTCTCGAAGTTTTGGCAGAGTTTGCATTCAGCCATGGGTACTGGCTTGGATTTTAGCACAGCTTTTCACCCTCAGACAGATGGTCAGACAGAGAGAGTTAACCAGATTCTGGAGGATATGTTGAGGGCTTGTGTTCTTGATTTTGGCGGTAGTTGGAATTTTCAATTGTACTTGGTAGAGCTTGCTTATAATAACAGCTACCAGGCTACTATTGAGATGGCACCATTTGAGGCACTTTATGGTAGAAAGTGTCAATCTTCAGCTCACTGGGATGAGGTTGGGGAGAGAAGGCTTTTGGGGCCTGAGTTGTTACAGTTGACTAGTCAGTCGATTGACTTGATCAGAGAGAGGATGAGGGTTGCCCAGAGTCGACAGAAGAGTTATGCAGATAGACGACGTAGTCCACTTGAGTTTTCAGTGGGGGACCACGTGTTTTTGAAGGTAGCACCTATGAAAGGTGTTATGAGATTCGGGAAGAAAGGTAAGCTGAGTCCTAGGTTCATTGGCCCTTTCGAGGTACTTGAGCTTGTAGGAGCAGTGGCTTACAGATTGGCTTTACCACCTTCTTTATCGGCAGTTCATAATGTATTCCATGTATCTATGCTTCGGAAGTACATGGCAGATCCTTCTCATGTGATTAACCACGAGCCGATAGTTTTGGATGCTAGTATGTCTTATGAGGAGACACCAGTTGAGATTTTAGCATTCGAACAAAAGGTGTTGAGAAACAAGATGATTCGCTTGGTTAAGGTCCTTTGGAGTAATCAAGTGTCTGAAGAAGCTACGTGGGAGCGTGAGGATGATATGCGGGCAAAGTATCCTCAGCTTTTCACTTAGTAAGTTTACTTTTCGGGGACGAAAAGCCTTTTTTAGGAGGGTTGACTGTAACGTCCCGTTATTTTGTGATAAAAAAAAAACTTTTATTTATTTTATTTTAATTTAAGTAATTAAAGTTTATTTATTTATCCTTGAATTAGAATTTAGTAGTTTATTTCATTTTAATTCTTTTTAATGGCTTTATTTGTTTAAATACGTTTTAATGGTATTAATAATTATTAACGGGCCAATTAATAATTATTAATCACCAATGGGATAGTTTGAGATCATCGGGTTTCGTTTTTAAGCTAAAAGTCATCAAAAAGGGCATTTTCGTAATTTCCAACTACCCTAAATATCTAGATATTCTTCTCTTCATCTTCTTAAACTATCATTGACCAAAAGTTGACCAAATCTCTTCATTTTTCTTCCTCCATACCCATGGGTCTCAAAGAGAGAAAAGGAAATTTTCGATTTTGTTCGTTTCTTACCCGATCGACTTGATTCCGGGTCCTTTGGAAAGGTATCGGTCATACAAATCTTTTCCACCTAGCCTTCGTACTTGCCACTCGTGTTTTGCGGAGTTCTCGGTAAGTTTTTCTTGAAACCCTAAGCTCCAAATAGTGTTTTAATGGAGTTTTCATTGATTTCCTTCGATTTCGTGTTGTAGAACTCGGTGTTTGTAAACTCGGGAGTAGTTTTACGTGTTTTTGGAAACTATTCCATAACCCTAAAACCGAGTTTCAGTCGAAACCCTTTCCGTTTGAAATTTACCCTTTTGGGTTAGAATTTAATGAATGAATGTTTATTTAAATTCAATTCGGGAAAGGGATTAATGTTCAAAAACCCTATTTATCGATACCCATTGAAATCGGGATTATCGAATTTGCTTAAAACCAACTCAAAACGTATTTAAATTGCCAAAAAGCTGAAAAACCAAACCCGAACCCCTTTGTTTAGGGAGGGCCGAGAGCCTCCAAGGGGAAGGATTGGTGGATTTTCCTGTCTTTTTTCCTGTTTAGTCGTTGTTTAATCGTTAGTTGGTGATTTATTAATTTTCGGGATATTAATCCTTTTGTAGGTGTTTTTGAACCGCTTGTTTGATTGCTCTACCGGACTTAGGAGCAAGGTCATCTTTTAATTAAGGTGAGAATAGTTAGGATTTAAAGTAATTATAGAAATCGAATAAGTGTGAAGGTTTGTAGAGTTGAAACTATGACTAGAAACCGAGTATAAGATTAGAGGCTTGAGAGTTAGTGCCCTTAGGATTAAGAGTTAATCCTTTAAGTGAGAACTTAGGAGTTCTCAAGGAAAGTATCGAATCTTAGAAGATTCTAAGTTAGATTCGTTTCTAAGCTTAGATTGGATCATTGGAGGTTAGAAGATCCAAGCTTGTTTTTAGAATGGTTAATAGAATTATTGTTCGAGTTATGATTCTACTTTTGTTATTGATGCCGGAGTTCGATCGACATATCGTTCGTCCGAGATTCCTATCTATTTTATCTATGTCCTTTACTTTATGTCTTTACTTTACTCATTTACTTTATGCATATTTTGGTTGCTTTATCATTTACATTTACTTTATTACTTTTGCAAGCATATGCATAACATCTCGCATTATTGAAAAGAAAAGAAAGTGAGGAAGAAAAACGAAAGGTTAATGGTGGAATACGAGAAAGTCCACACTACTTTCATGCATAAGTACTGGTGGGACATGATAATTGCCCACACTACTTTCATGCATAAATCTCGGTGGGACATGATAATTGCCCACACTACTTTCATACATAAATCTGGTGGAATACGATAATTGTCCACACTACTTCATACATAAGGATAAGGGTGGATAGTATGTAAAAATCCACATTACCTCCATTTCATGCATAAATGGCGAATGCGTATCCTACGGGATGTACTCATTACTTTTATGCATATGATAGACGAGAAAGAGAATCGAGATGTTATAATTATGCAAAGTTTATTTATTTACTTTTCTTACTCATGTTATGACAAGTTATTGGATGAACAATTAGACTAAGTGTGCTAGTTTGTATCATCAATTGGAGAATATGGAATTAGAATTACCTAGAGTTTGGAGGACTTTAGAAGTGAATTGTGTCGGATTTATTGGACACAAATCGAAATGCGAGTTTGAGGTCTATCTTTACTTTTTATGCTTATTATTCTCACTGGGCTTAAGTTGTTAGCTCATGATATTACAACCAATTTCAGGTAATGCCCTGGCTAGAGGCCGTGGAAGGGGAGGTGGTGCTGCGTGATCGAGGGATGCTGACCTCGAGATGGACTTGTTTTTTTTGTAAAGTATATGTAAATATTTTTGTGAATTTCCAATACTTTGATGTTGTATTTAGCTCATAAGAGCTTTTGATGTGGTTTTTATGATATGATTTATTTGAACTCCTAATTTGGACTTAAAGTTCATGTGAATTTATTAGATTGAAAAATTATGATGTAAACAGGTTTTCGGCATGCCAATTTCAAACAAAACCACGCAAAATTTTCTAAAAATAAAAGACTTCCGCTGTTTTTCTCTGATTTAATTTATTTAAAAGTGACGGGTCATCACAGATACCTAAACATTTTAGGAACTTTAGGAAACTCCCTTGATGTACTGATTCGAGACATGAACAAGTGACGTCACGACTTCTATTTATCACAGAAGTATCTTATCTCTAGTTCGACTAAAGATAAAGTTCATTGGAGAATCAACAGAAACACAAGGATAAAGCGGTAATTACAGGGGCAAAACGGTAAATTTATCCGCCTGTAATTATGAGGGTTCCACGTGAAGGAAATATCACAGTTATAAATAATGATAAACTAAATGGACAATAACTCATCCATAGTGAGGGGAGTTCAGCTATGAATCTATAGTGGAATTATTCATAGTTAGATAATAAGTAATTAACTGATTATGTGTTAATCACTTAATTGACTAATTATTAAGCCCATGATCTATAGGTCCATCGGGTCCCTATGCTAGCCCAAATATCGTAGTCGCGAAATCAAGTAGAAGAAATGGAAATTTTAAGTAAAGTGAATTACTTAATTAATTAATTGTTTAAATAATGAGTTTATTTAAACAGAAAATTAATAATGAAATATTATTAATTAGATATTATTAATTATTTAAATATTGAGTATATTTAAATGGTAATTAATAATTTGAAATTAATTAACAATTATTAATTGTTTAAATAATAAATTTTATTTAAACGGAAATTAATAATTAAAATTAATTAAATTAATAATAAAATATTTTCAATAAAATTATTAATTAAATAATGAGTTTATGGAAATTAATAATTATAATATTTATTATTAATTATTTAAATAATGAAAATTATTTAAATGGAAATTAATAATTAAATATAAATTGGATAATATTTAGTCGGGAGAAAATATTAATATTATTAATTGTTTAAATAAAATATTTTATTTAAATGGTAATTAATAAATAAATTAATTAAGTTGGACTTATTAATTTAAGAGAGAATTTCAAGCCCAATTGGATTAATGAACCCAATTGGAATTGGCCCAAAATAATTAATTAAATAAATTGTATTTATTTATTATTTTATGATGATAAAATCGGCCATGACATGTATTTTGAGGAGATAATTGTTTGAATTATATCCTAAAATAATTACATAGATTTATTTACCCAAGATAAATAAAAATAAAGAAAATAAAATAATCTCCTATTTATCCATGACATTTTCAAAATTGCTAGATAAAGGAAAGAGATAATCTTTTTTCTTTTTGTATTTATCTCTATAGATTAATCCTAATGTGATTAGGATTCCTATTTTTCTATAAATAGGAGGGTTGGGTTATTCATAAATCATACAATTTAATTCCATAGAAAGTTGGAACTCTCTCTTCTTCCCTTCTCCCCCCCATAGCCGAAATTCCCTAGTCCATTGGGAAGAAAATATTTTTTCTTCTTCCCAATTTCTTCTTAAGTTCGATCCCACAATCGGATTTCGTTTGATCGATCGGGATATAGCAAAGAAGATCCAGTGTTGCTGAGGATTTGATGCTGTAAAGAAACCTCCAACCGATTCTCCATTAATTACTCAATGTAAGTATAATTGGTTTTAATTTTCGAAAATAAAGCATGAATCTACATGTTCTTCATGTTTTATATCACAAATTGCATGATGTTAATAGATCCGTTATTAAATGTTAATAAGTTTACTAAATAAATTTCCGCTATTTTAGTAAATCAACCCTTCAGGCTCTTCTACGGATTTTCTACACTTTTTTTTAATCTCTTCCCTATCTTAGAGTTATTCTTTTTCTCTATTTTCTCTCCTTTTATATGGTTAAGGTCCACTGTTGTGATGCACGACTCTGGTTCACTCTGTAAAGTAATGAATATGTGTAATCTTCGTTGTTTGTAGTTGTTGGAATGTACTAGCAGATATCATCAGAGCACACAAGTCTCATCTTCTACTATTGTAAATTTATTTATTGGGTTTTACTATTCATATATTTTATAATATTTTATTATTATCAACTAATATTATTATTTAAGTTATTACTGTTTACAAATGTTTATATAATTTCCCAATTTAATTTAGCTGTTTTAATTATTAATTTCATAGTATGACGTTTCTTTCTAAAATGTAATTTATGGCATATTATTTCATTATTTTTTTGCAAAAAATATTATTTCATTATTCCTAATGTATGTTTTTGGGAATTCATGATGTTTGTTTGTAATTAGAATGTAATGTATGAGAATTTATTTAAAAATGTTACACTAAATCAATATATAGTGTCAAACATCACGTTGTTAAAAATATCATTCCATTACGAATTCTATTTGTATTTTTTAAAATAAGGTGTCAATATCTATTTGAGTTCACACCAAACTTTACTTTGTAAAAGGTTCTTTAAAATAATTATATTTTTTTTTCAAATTTGATTTTAAAAATATCATTCCATTATAGAATAAACATGTTCAAGTTTCTGAATTTCATATAAGATTTATAGGTTTTCACAAGTAAAATATCTGACATATAATAAGATACTATGAAAAACATATCACGTGCAAGACACATGTTAATATAATAGTTTATAAGAAATGGCTAAATAATGAAATGAGCCTTAAAAAGTGACTATATACTTAATTAATTCTTTCTTAAATTCACAAATTTATATGATTTAAAACGATTTTAAGTACTCCTATAGTTTGTAAAAATATAAATCACACCCTCTTTATTATTTAGTTTTAAGATATTTGTGACGCATGTTTATTTTATATATGTCACATGTTTCGATTTCATTAAAAATTACTAAAAGAATTAATAGGCCGGTGCCAATTACACTGTGTTAACAGTTTCATATTTATTAAAAAAATTATTCTACACAGAACATAACCAAAAAAAAAAAACCTTTTACACTTGAGTCCTTTTAAGATAGTATAGGGGTGTGCATTAAACCATAAAAACGAAAAACCGGACCGAACCGACCGTTTTGGATCGATTATTATATTTTATTTAGTTTTTTTGGTTAGTCATATCTATAGAAACGGAATAAATCAATTTTTTTATTTTGATTTGATACTTGAGAAAACAACATATAATTGAATCGAACAGAAACATTACTTAAAACAAAATAAAACTCTTCGAATTTCTGTTTGGCCTAGTTAAATGTGGTTGTAAATGAAAAGTCAGGAACACTTTTTTAATAAAAATCTGAATTAGTCATGATGAAGGGTCATTTCTCCTTGATATATGTGATTACTTTTCAAACCTTTGAGTCTTCATCTAGAGTCCATTTTTCTCCATTTCATCTCTTTCTCCTATTTCACCTTCGATTCTCTTCATGGTTATTTTTTTTACAAAGGCGCTCTGGTTTTTCCCATCACATTTTCTCACTTGTTTTCCTTTGTCTGACTTGTTTCATGCATAAATACTATAAAGGTTTCATTTCTTTAATCTTAAGGTAAAATGCAAATAGTACCCCTGTAGTTTCTGCCAAATGCATGAACACCCCCTGTGGTTTTAAAATGGCAAATCATGCCCCTGTAATTCCATATTATTGCAATGAGACCCCTCTCCTCTAACTCCATTAATTTTCTTTTAGCCATAACTTCTTCGTTTGAATTTCGATTTGGATGATTCAAGATGTTTTGGAATCCTCATTTCGAGCTAGACGCTATGATTACTTCAAAATTTTGAAATCGTTAATGAATAAAAGAGTTTATTATCAATAAAATACGAGGTATGATTGATACCATCAACCCTTTTGGTTACTTATGATTTTGAAATTTCAAAATAACCATAACGTAGTGCTCGAAATGAGGATTCCAAAACATCTTGAATCATCCAAATCGGAGTTCAAACGAAAAAGCTATTGCTAAAAGAAAATTAATGGCGTTGGAGGGGAGAGGTCTCATTGGAATAATATGAAACCACAGGGGTATAATTTTTCATTTTCAAACCACAGGGGGTGTTCTTGCATTTGACACAAACTACATAGGTCTTATTTGCATTTTACCCTTAATCTTATTTCTATTTTTATTTCATTTTTATGGTCTTTCTTCTTTCTACTCTTCTTTATTTATTTATTTTCTTTCTTTCATGGTACTTCAAGCTTTCTTTTGTGACACTTTTTCTTTCCTTCCTTATTTGTTTCAAACCGAAACTGAACTGTTGAAAACCGAAACTGAAATGAATCGACAAAGTTTGGTTTTGCTAAAAAAACTGAACCGCTCGATTCATCAAAATTATGAACCGAGGTGTATAGTTCACTTGGTGGTTTTATTCAAAATCGAACCAAACCAAACGGTGCTCATCCTTAGTTATGTACATAAACAAAAGCTTCCATAAGTAGCTGACTTTAAACGCGCATATTTTATAAATTCTTTATATAATAATATTATTTATATTAAATTATATGTTTGGTCCTTACTAAAATTTGTATAGCCTATAATTAGATATGTGGGAGACTGACTTCTTTACATATATGGAGGAAGTTGTCAAATTGATTTTTTTTACGTTTAATTTTAACACTTTATAAGTTTAGGGAGTCAATTACTCAAATTAGTAGAGTAATGGTGTAAGTGTTACAACTCCTATAATTTAAGGGTGTTTCATACAATTTTCCAACACCTGCACAGTCCTTATATTATGTCACTTATGTCAACTTGATCCCTATACTCTTAATAATTTTATTTTAGTAATCATATTTTAGTCACTTGTATTAATCTGTTACCCATACATTTTAAAAGATTACTTTTAAATCTTATCAATTTAGAAGAAAAATTTATACAAGTCGAGGTACAAAGATACAATTAAACCCAAAAAAATCTCATCAATTTGTAAGACTTCATCCCACATCGACTAGAGCAAAGAAAGAGGAAGCAAGAAAGAGGTATAAAATAGATGGGTTATGCATCGTTGAAACATACTTACCTGGACGGGGTTATTGGGCGATCAATAAGACCCATGGCCTAGACTTGTGGCTTCCATTGCACCTTGGAAGGGTGCCTGGCTAAGGTCTGTCCATTTATTGGCAGATCCTACGTCGTTATTTGTTGCAGCGGGGGCCTGCGTTCGCGCGGCCCCTACCAATTCTTAATTATAAAATTTACAATAAAATGATCAAGTAAATTGGATTTGGCCACGATAGAGTCCTTAATAAGGGTTGTTCTAGGGTAGTATTTTTCGAATATTCTCTAAGTTTAAGACAACTAATTAAGAGTAATTTAATAAACTAATTATTATTTTGTTCTTGCTCATTCTTTAATGAATAATATATATATATATATATATATAGTCCAATTATAGATCAATTCTCATGTGATTAGTCTAAGATGTGACCCTAATTATTCAAGTCTCGAATTAGTACAATAAGAGAGTTTTTCCCACAAAAGGCACAACCTTTTCATTAAAAAAAAATGAAAAGAGCAAAATACATAAGAGGGGAGAAAGCTAAAAAAAAAAAAAACTCCCCAATTAGTGTTAATTAAAAAGTAACGATAATTCGCAAAAAAATAACATAAAGAGCCCCAAAATTGTTAAGTGTGTTGACCGTTCAACTTGATTAATTCATTATCCAGCTGACCGATTCAATATCAAATATGCCAAGCCGTCAGCTCAACACCTGGTCAAGCTCGGCTAAAATATGCCAAGCACTCGAGGCATGGGTTCGAAAGGCGTGGGTTCTTATGTGATTTTCAAGAGCATTTAAATTGGATTTCTTATTGTTCTCTTCTTCTTTCATCCTCCTAGTGGTTTACAGGAACTTTTCTTTTATCAACGAGTCTTTAAAAATAGGTTTAATTACTAATTTAGTTCTTAAATATAGGTTTAATTATTAATTTAGTTCCTATGGTTTGAGGTTCGTTTCAATTTAGTCCTTAATAAAAGAAGTAAGATCTAATCTAACGCAATGAAAATCAATTAGTAAATTAATTAAACCATTTAATTAATATAGTATTAATGGAGAATTAGGTTGAAAGTTTCTTTTTGTAAAGAGTCTTTTACAATGTATCCCAATCGATCAAGACAAACCCGACGTTGGGATCGAACTAGAAGAAATTATCTGCAAAGAGGGAGGAAAAGAGTTTTTCAAATTTCAACTTAAATTGAATTGTGTTAATAATGAACATGCAAGGCCATTTATTTGTAGGTTTCTGGGTTTCTAATCGTTATTAGGAAATCCCACCAAAAATAAAAGATAAAAGGATTTTTTTTTTCCTTTTATCCTTTGGCCGAAAATATCATGCATAAATAAGGAATGACATCTTCTATAAATATTATTTATTTATTTAAATTAGAAAAATTCAAACAATTATTTTCTAAAATAAATACTTATGGCAAAAAATACATTATTTAATTATGTAAACTGAAGAGTTGAAGAGAATATTTTATTATATCATTTACTAATCACATACACATATATATACCCTTTTTTTTTTTTTTGAGATTACATCAAAGTGGGGGAGGGGGGACTCGAACCTTCGACCTCAAGGGGGAGGGAGTATATGCCAAACCAATCGAGCTATGCTCATGTTGGCCATATATATACACTTTAGAGTTTAACTTAATGGGGTTAAAAGTAATGGTCCTCTAGCTACGTAACTATACATTATAATAAACCTTAATAATATCTGTAACACTCTCCCTCGAGTTGGAGCATATATCATGCCCAACTTGTTACAAAGGTAGTCAATCTGTGGTCCATTCAAAACTTTTGTAAAGATGTCGTCTAATTGTTCTCCGGTCTTCACATATCCTGTAGAAATCATCCCAGTTGTATCTTCTCTCGAACAAAGTGACAATCAACCTCAATGTATTTAGTACACTCATGAAAAATCGGGTTTGAAGCAATATGGAGAGCAACTTGATTGTCACACCATAGTTTCATTGGACACAAGACTAAAAAGCCCAACTCAATAAGAAGTTGACGAATCCATATCACTTCACAAACTGACTATGACATAGCTCTATATTCTGATTTCGCACTAGATCGGGATACAACATGTTTCTTCTTACTCTTCCATAATTAAATTGCCACCAACAAAGACACAATAACCAGAGGTAGATCTTCGATCTTCCTTAGACCCAACCCAATCAGCATCCAAAAAACATTCAATCTTACTGTGTCCATGGTTGCCATATAGAATTCCTCATCCAGGGGCACCTTTTAAGTAACACAAAATCTACTCAACAGTCTTCCAATGTTCAATAGTGGGTGAGGACAAATATTGACTCACTATACTAATGGAATATGCAATGTCTGGACGAGTTACAATAAGGTAGTTAAGTTTTCCAACCAACCTCGGGTAACTTTCAAGTTCTTCAAATAATTCACCATCGTTTGTGAGCTACAAATTAGGATTCATCGGGGTGCTATATGGTTTAGCCCCCAATTTTCCAGTTTCTCACAATAAATCTAGCACATATTTCATTTGAGAAAGAAAAATCCCTTCATTGCTTCTCGTTACTTCTACACCCAAAAAATATTTTAATGTCCCTAAGTTATTTGTATGGAATTAACTATGAAGGAAAGCTTTGAGGGATAAAATATATGCACCATCACTTCCAGTGATGACAATGTCATCTACATATACAACCAACAGAATGATCCTAGCTGCAGACTCTCGATGAAAAACAAAATGATCAGATGTACTTTTCCTCATGCCAAATTATTCAACTACCAAGCTAAATTTACCAAACCATGCCCGAGGGCTCTGTTTCAAACCATACAACATTTTTCTCATAAAACACACCTTCTCATTCTCCCCCTGAGCAACAAATCCTGGTGGTTGCTTCATATATACCTTTTCCTGAAGATCCCCATGAAGAAAAGCGCTTTTGATATTTAACTGGTGCAAAGGCCAACCATATGTAGCAGCCAGAGAAATAAACAATCGCACTGATGTGAGTTTGGCAACAGGAGAAAAAGTGTGAGAATAATTAATCCCATAGACTAGAGTATACCACTTCGCCCCGAGGCGAGTTTTCAAACGAGCAGTAGACCCATCAGGGTTAACCTTGATAGCAAAGACCCACTTACAACCAATAGTTTTCTAACCAGTAGATAAATCGACCAAAGTCCATGTTCTATTTTCCTCCAAGGCCCGGACTTTCCCTAGCACAGCATTACGCCACCCAGAATGAGAGTGGGCATCATGAACAGTCTTAGGTAAAGACACAGAATCTAGGGATGAAATAAAAGAACACTAAGGAGAAGAAAAATTGTTATAAGATACAAAAGAAGAAACATGATACATACATGTTTGTTACCACTTGCGAAGGGTAATAGGGAGATCAATTCCTGATACTGGATATGATAACAAAGCCTCTTGAACAATGGTATCTGGACATGAATCTGACGGCCTCTACCTTTTCAATGAATCTGGTATAGTACATGGATGACGAGTATACACTTGTGAAAATAAAGGCATAGGCAGAGAGATTGGTACAGAAGGAGAAAATGAAGTTGGGTACTTCACACAAAGGTGGAACACCTGTCGTAGTAGTGTAAATTAACAAGTTATCATCCTCTTTTGGATGAACGTATGAGACAGAAGGAGAGAACGGTGTATTTTCCAGAAAAGTAACATATGAAGAAACCAGATATCTATTAAGAACTATAGAGAAACATCGATATCCCTTTTAAACCCGAAAATAGTCAAGGAAAATACATTTTAAAGCCTTGGGATCAAGTTTAGAAAGTTGGGGGCGAACATCATAAACAAAACACGTGCATCCAAATATCCTAGGCTCTATAGGATATAGAGTTTTATTAGGGAATAAAGAGTGATAAAGAATCTGACCATTAAGAACCGAGGAAGTCATGCGATTAATGGGAAAACAAGCGGTAGAAACAATATTTTCCCAAAAATGTTTAGGAACCTACATTTGGAAAAGTAAAGCTCGTGCAATTTCAATAAATGTCTATTTTTATGTTCCACAACCCCATTTTGAGATGGAGTATCGACATATGATATTTGATGGAGAATGCCCTGTGTAGTCATATAATTTTGAAAAGTGCATGCCATATATTCTTTTGCACTATCACTTCGAAGAGTTTTTATAGAGATATTAAATTGGGTTCAAATTTCAGAAAAATGATAAAATAACTCAGAATAATTTTTCATTAAATATAGCCATGTCATTCGAGAATAATAATCTACAAAGGTAACAAAATATCGAAATTCGGTTATAAAAGCAACAGGACATGGACCCCAAACATTTGAATGAACTAACTTAAAGGGAGGACTTGCTTGTTTATTGACTTTTGGACTGTGGCTAATACGATGGTATTTAGCAAACTGACACGACTCACAATCTAAAGAGGAGAAATTCTGAAACTGAGGACACAATTTCTTAAAAACAGAAAGAGAAGGATGACCAAAACGATAATGTCTATCAAAAGCAGACGATACTCCAGAACATGTAATGGAAAACTGAAAATCAAGAACGTAGAGGCCACCAGACTCATGTCCTTTACCAATAATTTGCTTCGTCATAAGATCTTGAAACAAACAATAAGTGGGAAAGAATGAGACACGACAATTTAAAGAGCGAGTAACTTGATTGACAAATATCAAATTAAATAACAAATGAGGGAGGTTAAGAATAGAAGACAAAGATAATGAAGGAACAAGTTTAGCTTGGCTGGATCCAATAACAGTGGAAGTGGATCCATCTGCTAAAGTAACATAGGATGAAGAAGTGTGTGGTTTGAATGTAGAAAGTAATTTAGGATTACCTGTCATATGGTTGGTTACACTAGAATCTATGACCCATTTAGAGGAAGAGGAAACAAGACATGATAACGATTTATATGACTGAGCAACAGTAGTACCAGAGGCAGGCTGATGACTCACAAGTTCTTAGTATTGATCAAGAGGCTCAGTGGTGGATGCAACATTGGTTAACTGCTTCTTCTTGTTCATCAACTTTCAACACTCATTCATCATATGAACAGGTGTATGACAATAGTGGCAGACTACATTCTTCAAGTCATATCCCTTGTCACCAGATCCACGCCCTCGACCATTACCTTGGTATTGTTGTTGTCTTCATGGTTCAGAAGTGTGACTTACAAGAGAACTTGGAGGCACCAACGTGGTACTTTCAGTACTAAGAACTCTACTAAAGGCTTTTTCAATAAAGGGAATCTCTGAACTCAACAAGATTTGAGATTTTGCAGCTTCAAATTCAAATGGAAGTCCAGCAAGAAAACACATGACCATCAACTTTTCTCGCTGCCGTTGTTGGAGTGTCACGTTAGTACTATATGAGATCAACAAATTCATTTCTTCATGGGTTTTCTTAAGATCCATGAAGTAATCAGTAACAGATCGTTCTCCTTTCTCTACATGATAAATCGATTGACAAGTTTTGAAAATGCGTTTAATATTCCCTTTTCACGAATACACCAATTCCAAATATTTCATTATGGACTT
The DNA here is from genome assembly GCA_028015215.1 of Gynostemma pentaphyllum. NCBI lineage: Eukaryota > Viridiplantae > Streptophyta > Magnoliopsida > Cucurbitales > Cucurbitaceae > Gynostemma > Gynostemma pentaphyllum. Next base: position 55,215,359 of record CM051351.1, on the reverse strand, counting down.
CACATAATCACAATGATTGACCATACCAATCATACTACTGTAAGAACAATTACAAATCTGCAAAAACAAACAAGCATCTTCTCTAACCCATTTGACTCGAGTAGTGTAACGTCCCCGTTACTTTTGAGATAAAAAAAATATTTATATATTTTATTTATTTTATTTTAAGTATTTAAAGATTATTTAGACTCAGTAATTTAGAATTTAGTAGTTTATTTCAGTTTAAACCTTTTGATCGCTTTAATAGCTTAATTTAGTTTTGGTCGTATTAATAATTATTAATGGGCCAATTAATAATTATTAATCACCATTTTTATTGTTTAAGAACTTCGGGTTTCGATTTAGAAGTCAAAAGTCATTAAAAGGACGTAACCATCATTTCCAAAATTCTTAAAATATCAAAATACTATTCCCATCTCCTTAAAATCACAACATTGACCAAATTTGACCAAAAATTCTCTCTTCTTCCTCCTTGATTGCCGTGGACCTCATTTTGGGAGAGAAAAGTTGGGTTTTGTTCAATTCTCAACGGATCGTTCCAATTTCGGTTGCGTTGGAAAGCCTTCGGTACTAGGATTCTTCTCAACCTAGCAATTGTACTTTTCATCCGTGTTCTAAGGGCCTCAAGGTATGTTAAACTTTCAAAACCTAAGCTCTAAATAGTGTTTTAATGGAGTTTTCATTTTGAATCTTCGATTTCTTGCCAAGAAACTCGATGACTATAACTACAAGAGTTGTTTTAAGTGTTTTTGAAAACTTTCCCTTAACCCTAAACTCGAGTTTGAGACGAAACCCGTCCCGTTTGAAATTTGCAAAGTGTGGGCTGTTTTGAGATGTATTTTTATTGATTAATTGTTAATTGTAATTAAATTCGGGAAAGCAATTATTATCCAAAAACCCGAATCATCGTTACCCATTGAAATCGGAAACTTCCAAACTACTTGAAACCAACTCGAAACACCTCTAAATTGCCTAAAAGCCGGAAAACCAAATATGAGGCCCATTTACCCTTGTAGGGCCGAGAGCTCCTTTAAGGGAATTCCTGAGTTTTTCGTCCTTTTATGCTTTTAGATGACAATCGATCGGTGTTTGTTTAATTATTGATTGTTAGATGTAATTATTTGTAGGTGGTTGTTGAATCGTTGCTTGATCACTTTTCCGGTCAACGGAAGCAAGTTTACGTTTGCCAAGGTGAGAATAATTAGAATTTAACGTAGCTATAGAAAACGAATAAGTAGAATGATTTGTAGGATTGGAAGTAAGATTAAGATTCGAATCAAAGATTAAAGGAAAGAGAGCTAGTATTCTTAGGTTAGGAGCTAGTTCTTTTGAGTGAGAATACTTTTGGATGTTCTCGAGAGGAACGTTGAACTTTTGGAAATTCTAAGTTTAGAATCGTTTCGGAGTTTAGAATGGATTATTGGAAGTTGAAAGATCTATGCTTAATAGAATGGTTAAGGAACTTGATTGTAGAACTTTGGATTTTATTGAAAAGTTTAGAATCCTTGGAAGTGGAGACTTATTCGTTAAGTTAAGATCTTATTTTTTTTAAAAGTATCGTTGATTCGATTTACTTATTGTTCTTCGGAAATTCCTATTTATTTACTTTATGCATAAGGACATCTATGATCCATTTACTTTATGCCCTTCGGTTACTTTAACATTCATATTTATGTTTATTTACTTTTGAAATCATATGCATAACATCTTGCATCATTGAATTGAAAGGGAAGTGAGAAACAAAAAAAAGGTGAATGTGAATCTGACGGGAGTTCTCATTACCTTCATGCATAAAGGTGAATGTGAATCCTACGAGAGTTTTCATTACCTTCATTCATATTATCGGTGGAATTATATCATGGAGAAGGAATTGTATATTTCATTATGGAAAGTAAGACAACAAGGTGAATGGTCCTACGGGAGCTACCATTACCTAACCTTAGTGATTTGAGATGTTATGCTTATGTAAAGTTTATTTACTCCTTTTATACTTGTTTTATGAGTTAATGGATGAGGATTTGACTACATAGACTAGTATTATCATCTTGAAGAGATTATGAATTATGAAAGTACTTTTTTCTAAATAGTTGGAAGTTAAAGTTTTGAGCTTAGAAAGCTTTGGAAAGAAATATGTAATCTTATTTGGACACAAATCATAATACGGGTTTGGGGTCTATTGTTACTTTTAATTCTGGTTATTTTCACTGGGCTTGTTGTTAGCTCATGATATTACAAACAATTTTCAGGTAATGCTTATTCCCGTGGTGGTGAGAGAGGAGCTGGTGCGGCATGATCGAGAGGATGATGGATCAGGGATGGACTAGTCACTCATTTAAAAGTCCATGGACTACTTTTGTTTAATTGGTGTCTTTTGCTATGTAAATTTGTATATAAGCTCAATAAGAGCTTTACGTTTTACTTTTACGTTTATAAACTCTTTTAAACTCCGAGAAAAGGAATTGTATTTCCTTACTTTTAATTCTCCTGGTGTGAAAAATGTATATAGGTTTTGGCTAGCCAAATTTTCAAACATATCCACGCCGTTTTTTTTATACTAAAACTTCCGCTGTGTTTTAGTTTTAAATGGTTTTAAAAGAAGTCGGGTCGTCACAAGTAGCATCAATCTGTGGCTCATTTGTCAAATGACCGTCCATGCCAATACTCAATAGATATAAATGAATGGTCTTAAACCAATCTAAATAGTTGGTTCTATCCAACTTATAGTCTATGATTCTAGACATTGAGTGAATCACATCAATCGTAACACCTGGCTTCATGTCCACATGATCTAGTTTTTCAGCCATCAATTCAGACGAAGCTTGTAATAAGCAGGTGAAAAACAAATATGGACAGCAAAAAAAGATCTGAAACAGACATGAAACAAAACAACACAAAAAAATATATCTGGATAATAAGAAAATCTCTCGTTTTCATCACAATCAAATTTGGAAAATCTTAAATTAAATATGGCATGACAATCAAATTTGGAAAATTTTAGAGAATATTCAAATTTGGAAAAATCTTAAATCAAATAATTATTAAAGAAAAATTTCAAATCCTCCTTCATATTCAGTTCATATTTGTCATATCGAAATATTAATTAATCAAATAGTTAGATTTATTATTTAAAAAGAAAATACAATATCTTCCAAAAGATATTCCAAGATATCCTAATATATTGTCATTGGCGTGTGGGCTATTTTACAATCGTCCATACGCCCCACTTAATGTATCTTGGACAAGGGTTCACGTCTGGGACCTAAATTTGGGCTTAGGTATTTGCTTTTCATTTCCTCTTTTAACAGGTCAAATCTATTAATTTAATAGAAACTATCTATTTAATCTGACAACTTCAGTATAATTAATTCTAATTTTAATTAGTCTAATTAATTAATGTTTTCATTAACATGAGTTAACTTGAAGACTCAATGAACCTATAGTACGTGAGCTCCAGTGATATGAAATTAATTAAAACTCATTTAATTAATTTATTCCTATTCATTAACTTTAGATAATTCCATTACACTCTCAGTCCTATAGACAACATTATGTCCGACGGATATAATCATTGACTACATGATTGACCTTTCATAAGTCGTTTGTTGTTACAGTTGGGTGTTACACCGATTTAACCCCTGTAATACATCTTGTTCTTTAAGAGCCTACTAATTCTCTAATGAATAACCTTATATAATCTTGATTATGTGTTTGACTATTTCCTTGATCATAGGAATATAAGGCCTTGTTGTTTAAGCCTTAAATCAGTTCATAAGAGAACCACTTAGGGCGATCCTAGTGTGGGTTAGTTCAGCCTGACCCACTTTTAGGAAATGATTTTACAAACAATGTTGATTGGTTTGTTAAGGTCTAGATTTTTCTTCAGGTTTCTCATCCAATCTTCATTCTCATCTCCCGCCTCTCTATCTCTCATCTCATCTCATCTCTCTCTGTCTCTGTCTCTCATCTCATCTCATCTCTCCCTGTCTCTATCTATCATCTCATCTCTCTGTCTCTAAACAATTATTTTTCATCTCTCTATCTTTCACAAAACTTCTCCAGAGAATAAAATACCTGAAATTGAGATAAATAATGAGAGGCGATTAAAGTTTCGTTTAAATCTGATTTGTGTGGTGGTTTTTTTTTATTGAAATTTGCAAACTCTAGCCTTGACCATATCTTACAACGTCATGGGGCAAGTTCTATAAAAAATATAGTTTGCAATGAGTAATGTAATTTAAAAATAATGGCATGAATTATCATATAATGAATTAAACCAATATTTATTAATATTTTGGGTATAACTACTATTTTTTCAAGAAAAATAAAATATTTTAGAAAATTGAATATAAATTTTTTTTAACAAATGAAATAGCAAATATAAATTCACTTTTATAAAACTCATTCTTTATATATTCCAAACACAAGTTTAACAAACCCATTTTTTTACAATCCAAACAAGGCTTAACAAACTCAGACTCAGGGCGACTCGAGGTTCTCGGAGGCCTTAGGAAAAATTTAAAATGAGGCCTTTTATTTTTTTCCTTTAAATAAATTTAAAATGAAATAATATCTTACATAAATATTATTTTTTAGGTGCAATTTTTTATAAATCAATTATACAATGAGTAGTAGAAACATGTCTAAAATTGTTATCTTTAGAAAAACTTACGTGACTTTCTCTAATTGGACCTTTTTATGTTAATCTTAATTTAGAATCAATATTTTCCCATCTTTTGAATCATATATATTATAAGCATAATGCATAGAACAAAAATTAGAATCACCATCAAAATGATTTATTGTTTTCATATATTTAGATATATTCTTGTTATTCTTACGCAATTTCATCAAATATTCCAATTTCAACCCCCCGCCCTTTTCTTTTACTTCATCTCTTGATTCTATTCTATCATTATTTTTTTTACTTTTACTACTCATAACAAATAAATGAAGAGAATCTTTTGAGATTGAATCAATTTCTCTCTCTGTTTTTTTTTAAGTTTTTCATCTCCCGAAAAGAAGTGAATCATAAACAATATTGTATTGAATAATATATGCTAAATTTTTTTCACAAAAGCCTGAACTTTTAAAATCACCAAAACTAATAGGTACTTTAGAAAGGAGAAGAGAATGAGAAGTCGTGAGTTTCATTGAGTGTTTAAAAAGATTTATTTGTTAATAGAACTCTCAATTTGTAATTGTGGTTTAGTTTTTTGAATTGCAAAATGAATAGAGAAATGAATGAGGAGATGAAAAGCTTTAATAAATGAGTAGCTAATTTATGTGAAGGTGAAAATTCATAAATTGGAATTCGTCTGGTATATTGCGAATTGTCAAGTAATAGTAGGCCTATTTATATACGTTTTTAATGTTTTTCTTTTATTTTCCAAAAGGCCTTTAATATTGTTAGTAGAAAGAGTTTGATACTATTTAAATATTTATATTATGAAATTATATAACAATTTAAAATTATCATAAATATTAATATATGTGTATTATATATATCTAAAAAATGGGGCCTTAAAAAATCGGGGCCTTAAGCGATAACTTGAGTCGGCCCTGCTCAGACTTAACAAACCCACTATTTTGTACAAACCAAACACCGTGTTACAACCCCCCGCTTAACAACCCCCATTTAACAACTCTTTGCTTAACAACCCAAACCTGACAACCTTATGACCCCTTATCTATTTTCCTAATAAAGAAAAAAGTGAATTTCTTATTATGGTATTATGTTTCTTGCTATGCATGATCTAATCCTAAAAAAGGGAGGCGTATTGAGCATACTATATTTGAGTCACTCTCACACATGTAAATTATAGGACTATTTTCTTTGGACAGAAGTTCATAATCCATTGAGGATTAAAGTCAATTGTATATGAACAATCTATTGATGGTATAAAGTATCTCTCTAAACAGTTTTAACAGGAGACAGTAAATACATCCAGTCTAGTCTCTTACAATCTCGATTGTAGTAACACTCCCACTCACATGTCTCCGCACAAGTGATCCAGATAACATCACATATATAAATTACAAATGGGCCATGTTGAAGGGAGTGAGATCTAAATCTAATGCGTAGCGGGAAGTAATTGGTTTATTAATTAACTCATAGTCCTTAATAAGGATCATCGTTATTATCATGCAAAAATAATGAAAAGACTTTAAACTTAAAGTATAAGAATTTTCGAAAATACTTACATAGAAATTTAATAGAGAATTAGTTGGCGGTTCTTTAATCATCAAACCTTCTACGCTATGACTCGATCGAAAGCAAAACCGACTTGTGGGAATCGGTCCGAAAGAACAAAAGAAGAAGAAAATTCTTCAATTTGTATCACCATAAAATCGAAAATAGGCAATTTTTAGAGAGAGAATTTTCACTTTTCTAATCAAAGTGAGGAGGTAAAATATGAATCCCAATAGTCATATTTATAGAAAAATATGAAATCTAATCTAATTAGAAATCCTTATTTTCTAATTATAAAATAAAATTATATAAAACTTAACATTCACTTCAACGCACGCACGCATCATTAGGAAAAAGATAAGTTTTATATTTTTTAATTTATTTATTCTTTATTTAATAATTATATATTTATGTATTTAAAACTAGAAAAAAATCAAATAATAATTTCTACTCAAACACGTTTAGCCAAAAATTAATATATTAATTATCATAAAGTCTTATCCAATTAATTAATTATTTTTTTCCAAAACCAATATGTTTCATAAAGTTAATTGGGTTTAATTTTCTCTAATATTTATTATTAAATTAAATTAACTTATAATTTAATTAATAATATTAATTAATTTCCATTTAAATAAACTCATTATTTAAATAATCAATAATATTAACATTAATTCCCGTTTAAATAAGCTCAATTAATTTTTCCTTAAACTATTATAATTAATAATATTATATTAATTTCCATTTAAATAAGCTCTTTATTTAAATAACTAATATTGTCTAAATGTTAATTTTCATTTAAATAATCGCATTATTCAAATTGTTAATATTGCCTAATTTTAAGTAAATTAATTACTTAAATTCTTTGTTTTGCTGCAGCGATATTTAGGCTAGTATAAAGACCCGATGGACCTATAGATCGTGGGCTCCAATAATAAGTTAATGTAACATCCCCAAAATTCAAAACATGAAATATACAACAACGGAAGACTTCTCAACAAAACCAATCAAGTTCTCATTTAAAATCTCAAATATTTACTAAAACATAACTCAAGTTCGCGAACTTTATTTCAAAACAAGAAATACATATCCTGTCTCAAATAGAAATCAATAAAGTTTAAGTCGAAACATTTCAAATCAAAAAATGAAAGAATAATAATGTTTGACTCATTTAAATAATTCTCATTCCAAAGAATATAAAAAATAACAGAAAAGAACAAGTGTCGCGGACGACCATATGTTTACTCTTTTTTGGTAAAAATCACCAAAACAAAACTAAATTTCTAAAGAGTAAAAATATCATAATGGCCACTTTTGAGGACCCCTTTTTCCTTATAGCCACATATTTTTATTTTTATTTTTTTAGCCACCTTTAAAAGTAAAATTACTTAAATACCCTAATGTCAAATCAAAACCCTCTCTCTCCTCTCTCCCCTTCCCTTTCCTTCCTTCCGTCCATTCTTTTTCCTTATTCTTTTTTTTTTTACACTCTCTCTCCTTTCTCCCATTTCCTTTATATTTTTTAATATTAACATCTCTCTCCCACTCTCTCTCTCTCTCTCTCTCTCTCTCTCTCTCTCTCTCTCTACTTTTTATATTTAATTTAAAATATTTTCCCTCCCATTTCCCCCCCCCTTTTTCCTTCTATATATTAGGGGTGAAACCGGTTCGGTTCGGTCTGGTTTTTCAATTAATTTTAAAAACCAGACCGGTTCGGTTTATAATATGAATCGGCCGGTTTTTCTGGGTTCGGTTTCCGGTTTTTCCGGTTTTTCTAGTATATGCCATTTGCATTTAGTTTTAAAAAAAAATCCTCCAACATTGAAGGATGAAACAAAAAAAAATCAAACATAAACAATAACTTAGTTGAAAAAATTAGATTAATAAATATATAAAATATAAATTAAAATAAAGTGATAAGTAAATATATAAAATAAAACAAATAAATAAAAATTAGGGGAAATAGGGAAGGGGTATGGGATTTTTACTTGTTTTTTGATTTAGGTTGGCTCAGGTTTTAGCTTGCTGTTCGGTTTTTGAATAATGGAAACCGGGACGGTTCGGTTTTTTACGGTTTCGGCCAGGTTTATTTTTCCAGTTTTCGGTTTTTAGGTTTTTTCTTTCACCCCTACTATATATTATAATTTCTCTCTTTCTCTCTCATTTTTTTCATTTTCTCTCATTTCTTCTTCCATCTCTCTCATTTCTTTATCATTTCTCTATAATTTTCTATCCTAAATCCATTGATTCTCTCATTTTTTTCTATTTGTTTTTCAAAAATCTACATTTTTTTTCTTTTACAAATGTTAATCTCATAAATTTCCTACAGTTTTTTTTATTTACTTACATCTCTATTTAATTTCTTCTTGGTCTCGTTTTTTCATAAATATATTTTAACATTTTTGGTTCCGAATCTCGAAGATCTAAACCAAAATAAGCATGGATTTGACAAAAGGTAATATACATATGTTGTTTGATTTATGTCTTTTCGTTGTTTTATGTACTATACATAAATTCTTAATTTTTTGTTTTCTGCTATACATGTAATGCATGCAATATACGTTATTTTGGAATATACGTACTATACATATTTTGTCCGTCGTCTGTTTCTGTTTCGTAATGTCTGTACTATACGTACTATACGCATTATACATTTTTCTGTGGTCTGTTTAAATATATATTTTGTGGTCTCTCATTCTGTTGTTGTGTTTGCTATACAGTATGTAATATACGTAATGTATTTTTTTCCTGGCCTGTTTAAATATATATCTTTTGTAATACACGTGCTATACATAAGTATGTGTCTTTCTTGATATACAGTCTATATCACACGTAATATATGATATATACGTACTATACACACATATGAGTTCTTCTTGATGTACACAACTGTACTACACGTAATATACGATATATACGCATTATACACACCTATGAGTTTTTCTTGATGTACACCTACTTTCTTTTATGTTCGTTTTGTAATATACGTAATATGTTTGCTATACAGTACGTAATATACGTAATATACTTTTTTTTCTGGTCTGTTTAAGTATATATTTTTTTGTAATATACATGCTAGACATAACTATGTGTTTTTCTTGATATACGGTCTGTACTACACGCAATATACGAAATATTCGTATTATACACACCTATGAGTTTTTCTTGATGCACACCCACTTTCTTTTATGTTCGTTCTATAATATACATAATACAATATATATTTCTTTTTGTTTTGTTTGCATATTAAGTATCTTTTTTGTACATTTAGTATTATTGAATTAACACTCCTTTTGTTTTCATTTGTAGGTTATATGACATGTATATTACGTATAGCATGTACAAATGAAACACTACGGACGCTATACGAACACTATGGACGCTATACGAACTATACCAAAATAATATACTACAATGAATCTATACTAAAATGAATCTATACTAAAATGAATCTATAAAATTGAATTAAAAATCGGAAATGTAATATGAAATCAAAATGCAAAAATAATAAAAATATAAAACAAATACTAAATACATGAAACAATATGGACGCTATACGAGGAAAGAAAGAATGCATTGGGAAAAAAAAATGTCAGAACTGTCAGGCCGTACGTGTGAGCTATGTCAGACTATACCTGCCATACGAAAAGGGCAAAATAGGTATATTGAAAAATCAAATAGTAAAAATGGCTAGTATGGATATTTTTAAAAAAATGTGGCTATTTTAACATTTTTGATGCCAAAAGTGGCTATTCTGATTTTTTTCCCATTTCTAAAATTATAAAATATGGAAATTTATGTATCAATCATCCTTTAATCACTCTAAAAAAAGCTTCCTAGAACTTCCAAGAACATCCACAACATTCACCCACATCAAAAACAAGTTCAAACTAGGCAGAAACTCACTTCCAAACCCTTCTTTTAAGCTTAATAAACCTGTTGTAAAACAACTTTAAACCTCTAAAATCCATCTTAAAATCACTTAAAAACATCAATGAGTCAACTTCAAGTCATCCAAAAATATTTTAATGAAAAAGGGTTCACCCCCAATAAAGTTTAACTGTAAAGTTTCTACTCACCTTTCACTTTGAGCAAGAATGTAAATTCTTTCTAAGAACTACAATCAAGTGAAAAATACACTTAAAATATCAATATCTATCCCTAAAAATTACCAATATAGTTATAACAACTATTGGGCAAAACTACACACAAAAGACAAGCAAAACAGCCTAAAAAATACACTATGGTGGCGTCGGTTAGCAGGGAAAAAGCAAGGAAGAGTTGCTTGCTATTCGGGGTGATTTGGAGGCGATTCAGGATGAATTTCAGGTTCTAATAGGTGTAAAAATTTCAAAATAAAAGGGTTTAAGAAGAGGGAAAAAGGTTAGGGTTTTTCTACGGTTTGAAGGTTTAGAAGAATTTAGGGTTTTCATGCATGAATGGAAGAATTTAACAAATTCATGTAAGGCTTTTCACAAGGAAAAAAGTTTAATTACAAATATGAAATTTTAAGAAGAAATCAGAAATTAACCTTCTCTTGATCTTGTAAAGAACTTCTTCACTTCTTCCAAACCTTACCAAAACGATCACCACGATGGAAAACACGTACAACGATGAATTTTACAAAGGAAATCGATCAAAATTTCACCCAATAAGAAAAAAAAAAAAAAAAAAAAAAGGAAATAGAGCAAGAAGCCTTACCTTTGTCAAATCTTGAAGAATACATTAAACTGAGTAACCTTCTATTTTCTTTTTCCTTAATATTAGAATTGATACTTTATTTTAATTAATTCCATAAAAAGAAATTAAATTAAATAAATACCAATATTTCTTATTTTCACAAATCCAATATTATTTAACCAAATAATATTTAATTTAAAAGAAAAATAAAAATTTATTGGGTTTTTAATTTAATTTAAAAAAAAACCTACCATTTTTTTGGTCGGCGTTAATCAATCGATTAAACTCATTAATCTATTAAATACTGCTATTAACTATGAGTAATTCCACTATAAACCCAAAGTTGAACTCCACTCACTATATATGGGTTATATTAATTATTAATAAAAAAAAAAAAGAAATTATCCTTAATATGGTAGAATTGATACTTTATGTTTAATTAATTCCATCGAATTAATTATTGTTTATATTAAATTACAAGATCTAGAGCATTAATCCCAATACTTTCTAGTAATGTTACCGGACAAGACATCCAATATTATTTAACCAAATAATATTTAATTTATAAGTTATTTAACTTATGCTATGCAATGGAAAAGTAATTGGTTTATTAATTAGCTCATAAGTAAATAGGATCATAGTAATATCATGTAATCATACATTAAAATTAAAGTGAGATTTAGTTGGCTGTTTTTTAATCATGAAGCCTTATACATTCGACGCCCGGAAAAAAAAAAAATGTAACGTCCCGTTATTTTGAGGTGAAATTTTTTTATTATTTATTTATTTATTTTATTTTATTTTATTTAAAGTGTTAAAGATAATTTTAGAATTTGTTATTTAGAAGTAAATAGTTAATTTGCTAATTTCGGAAACCTTTTAAGGCAAATTTTAACTAGGCCAATTAATAATTATTAATCACCATTGGGATTGTTTAAGTTTTTTTGGGTTTCGGTTTTTTTAAAAGCTTAAGGCAAGAAAAGGACGGCCTCGTCATTTCCGAAATTCTTAAATATCTAAACACTATTCATCCTTCTCCTTTATTAAGCCAAAATTAGACAAAAATCATAATTTTCCTCTTTTTTTTTTTTTTTGGAGAGCTTTGAATTTGATTAGTTTAATGACTTTACTAAATTGTTCGGGATTTTTTTTTTGACCTAAACCCTAAATTAGGTTTACCCATTGAGTTTACCAATCTTCAAAATACCAAAAAAAACCCTTTTTTTTTTTTAAGTCCCCCTTTTTTCCACCGGTAAAAAATTCCTTTTCATTTCCTTCCCCTTGAGCCGTGGGCCTCTTGGCATGTTTTACGGGCTGTTTTGTCTATTAATTTTGTATCGTGTCGATCGTTGTTCATTTCGGATAATTAATATACTTTAGATGTATTTTAATTATAGGTTTTGTGCATCGTTCGTGATTTTGGTCAACCGGTGGTTAGGAGTTGACTACTCTTATAAGGTGAGTTTAAAATGGTTGTGATTACTTTTATGTTTTGAATTGCTTGACGTTTATGTTAGATCGATGCTAAGAGGGTTAATAGACTTGAGAACTTTCCAAGAATATATGTTAATTGGGAGTTAAGGAAAGTGCATAAGGAATTTAGTTAAGATTGGTTGTTGCTTAAAGTAAGATGCTTTTGGTGGTTTAAAGTTATATTCTCGAGGAGAATTAGATTTGGAAACTTGGAGAAGAGTATTATGTACCCTCGTTTATTTTGAGTGGTTATAGAATAGTTAAAAGAACTTTGGAGAGATTCTTGTGTAGAATCGAGTTATTCAGTTATTATTAGTGATGAGATTCACTTTTAGGTGTTACTAAAGAGAGTAGTAAGTTTTGCATATTGTTATGCACGGTTTTGTGGATTGGTGACTTGGGATGTCACGGTGATAGTGAGGTCACGGAATGGTTTGTGATTGGTGACTGTGATGTCACGGTATGCAGGTCGCTAATGGCGGAATGGTTTGTGATTGGTGATGTGTGATGTCCATATGAGGTCACGGAATGGTTTGTGATTGGTGTTGTGATGTCACCGGGGCCCCCCTAAATCTAACACTTGTGATGTCACGGTGACAAAGTGAGGTCACGGAATGGTTTGTGATTGGTGACCTGTGATGTCACGGTGACAAAGTGAGGTCACGGAATGGTTTGTGATTGGATGTGGCTCAGTATGTAAATAGGATCATGTAATATGGTTTGTGATATCAGTGGCATTATGATTAATGTGAGATTGTGAGTCTGATGAGGTCACGAATGGTTTGTGATTGGTGACAAGTGGTCACGGTTGAAATGAGAAATTTACTTTATTATTTACCTTGTTATTTACTTTGTTACTTACTTAGTTATGCTTTAGTACTATTTCATTGTCTTAGTACCTTAATTACGGGCTTGAATGTTTACTTTGCGAAGTCATAATTTAGTAGAATGGATTGATCTTTTATGTAAAGTACATGGGAATATCGAATGGGTAGTGCAAAAGTGCATTAGAATTATTGGGACACATTCTACGATACAGTAGAAAAGAAAAATTGCATCCATCTTATTCTCACTAGCATCTTTATGCAAATGTTGCCACACTTAAACTTTTTAGAATACTCGTGGTAGAGAAGAGGTTGGTTGGTGCGTGATCTCGAGTGAATGCTTATGGATACTTGGACTAGTAAATCTATGTTTGGAGCATTTTAGGAATGCCATATATACATATACTTGAAATAAAGTCCTAAAACTTGTATTTTGTGGCTCTGTAGAGCCTAAGATCGGTTGTATGTATATTATGAGTTTTACTTTCTCTGATTTGAGTATATTCCAGGGAGGAATATATGTGATTAAAATTTTCTGAGATGAGTTCTTAAAAACAGGTTTAGGGAGTTCAGTAAAAGGATCCACGTCCAAATTTTTGTAAAAAAAATTTCCCCCTTTTTCCCCTTAAAAAAAAAAAAAAAAAAGTGGTACAGAGAATCGATCTTCCCTCTTTTTTTCCTTTTTTGGGGTGTTTGGGGTCTTTCCCCGGCGCGGGCGCTAAGAACAAAAGAAAAGAAAAAATTCTTCTTATTTTCTCATTGAAAAATCGACACCAAGGCTTAGAATGAGAGAAAATTTTCACTTTTCTAAATAAAATGAGGAGTTAAAAATATGAAAACCTAATGGTCATATTTATAGGGAAAGAATTGGATTCTAATATGAAAACCCAATGTGGTACAAACTAGGATCCGATAATGAAAGAATATTGAATATTAAACAAGTTAATTTAAATTTGAGGGGCAAATTTATAATTTTTACAAATCAATTTTTTTACTTTCTATTAAAAAAAAAAACTCAGTGAAATGAATTTTCTTATTAGTTTTCCATTTTCTACTATTTCCAATCTTTTTACTTTTCGTTGTCCCACATCGACTAGGGCTAAGAAAGAGTAAGAAAGAAAGAGGTATAAAACAGAAGGGAGCTGCATCGTTGAAACATACTTACCTGGACGGGGTTATTGGGCGATCAATAAGACCCATGGCCTAGACTTGTGACCTCCATTGCACTTGCGGAGGGGTGCCTGGCTAAGGTCTGTCCATTAATTGGCAGAGCCTACGTCATTATTTGTTGCAGCGGGGGCCTGCGTTCGCGCGGCCCCTACCAATGCTTAATTATAAAACATATAAATTCGGTAAATTACCATGTTAAGTGTAGTGAAATTGATAAAGATTCGAAATAATATAAAATGGGATGTTTATGTTGAAACTCTTTAAACCCTAAATCCTTCCTAATCCAAATATTAAAACAAGAAATTTCATTCTTTTTATGAGTAATTTCTAAAATAACAAATGTTTTAAAATGAAATTTCAGATTAAAATTCCATCAATCTCAGGATCTGAATTTCGTTATTTTTTAAAAGATCAATTCTTAAAATGCCTTTTTTGAAAAACTCCTATTAAATTATATTTGATTTTATGAAAATTATCTTAAATAGTAGTTGTACTAATAATTTGGAATGTAAGATCTTTTTAAAAGTTATCCAAATTACAGTTCAATAATTTATTTAAATAATTTTATTTTTTTCCAGCTAATTTATTGGTTTTTTTTTTAAAATGAAACTTTAGAATAGTGGAATGCATAAAGATTAAATTCTCCCTCCAAACTAATTTAGAGAAAATCCTCCAATCTTTCACATATGCTTGGTTTCTTATTAGTTTATAAAAATTAGTGGGATTTATATATTTATTTAAGTAAATAATATTTAATAGAAATTTAGTAATAAAAATTAAAGGATGTAAAATCTTTTTAAAATTAGTTTTAGAGGCAAGTATTATACTCCGAGTATGAGGAGGAGAGGAGGTTCCTTTCCAATTTCTAATAATAAAAAGAATGGTTTCAGGGACAAACGTTTATAATATTGAAGTCTCTCTCATAAATTCATCTTATCTTAGGTCAGCAAAGCTGAAAAGTTCAAAACTCAATTTGTTCGTGGCTCCTCGAGTTCTTCCCCACTTTTTCTCTTTGTTGTTCAAAAAGCTGCGTCTATATAAAAAAAATTATAATTATATTTAAAAAAAGAACAACCGAATTCCAAGCACATTTGTTAATTCTCTCTCTTTTATTTTTTTAAAACCAAATTCACGAGATTGTTATGAAATTATTATTTTTCACCTTCAGCTTTATTTACTTATTTATTTTACATCTATTATATCTAAATAATTTACACACACCTCGACTAATCTCATAGTTTAAAAAAACTCATGATTTCAATATCTTCTTTTTAGGAATTTTTAAGATTTTTTACTTATTATAAAATAATAATTAGAAGAAGAAACATTGAAACAATTCTAAAAAGTGATGATTTTTTTCCAAAAAAATAATAATGATAAACACATCCATTTCTATATATATAGATATAACAAATCAGAAAAATGTCTAAGGTACGATTACGAATATCACCAAACAAATCTCAGACGACAATCTTAATAATATTAAGGAATCCATACAATATTATACATTCACTTTCCCAAGTGCAGTAGAAACTTGAAAGAGAGGAAACGTGAAAATAAAGAAAACGAAAAAACTTGGCTGCGTGTAATTAAGCAGCCATGACTGCAACAAGCCAATAAGGTACAGCCAAGTGGGGGAATTTTTCTTTTTTAAATACATTTGGCTGCAGTTTATTGACTTGGTGCATCCATGACTGCTTAATTATAAGCAGCCAAGTATTTTCCATAAAGAAAACAAATGAGGGTGAATTAACATATATATATATATATATAACATTTTAAGTCACAAATCAAATCAAGACCACTTTTCTCAAACACATTGAAAAAGCAAGTCAATGGAGGGAGACACAATCACTAAAAATTATTTAAAATATTTGCAACCCAGAAAGAATTTACAGCAAATATCATAATATGCAAAGCTGAAGCTTTGTCTTATTGATTAAAGAATGAACAGTTCTCAACTAGCTTTCACTATAATCATAGCCAGGACCTAACCTAGCCTTTTGAAATGATGTTACAGGCATTAACATTGCAAGAGCCATCATCTAATTTTCTATTCATTTTTCAGACAAAAAGAATAAGAAAAAAACCTATTGAACATCAACATTGAAGTAGCAAATCTTCTAAAAAAAACCTAACCAGGTTCAAATCTCACCCTTCCAAAATTCCTCCCCCGTAACGATTGGCGAAAAACAAAAACAAATCTGCAATACCCAGAAGAGCGAAGAAAAAAAGAAAGAAAAAAAAATCTCATTTCTCATTAACAGAATTCATCAACTATCTCCTAAATACCAACATGTATCATAACTCACATGTTCAAAGCTTGTCCTTGAAAATGAAGGAGCATCCTTTTGGATGGTAATTTAGATATTTAGGAATCTAATTATCAGAACTCACATTTTCATAACATTCATCTATCAGAAGAAATGAAAAGTAATTACGGAAAAAATCGATATAAAAATTGAGCCTTTACTCGTTGATCTTCAGAATCCTCAGCCACTGCTATGGATCCACTGACTGAGTTCAGATGAACAAAAAATATGTAGCTTTATTATTGCCTTCAGCTATACATAACATCAATCAAAACATTCTAATAAACCATGCCATATTACAGAGTGAAAATAATGCAAATAAATTGCTAATAATTGATCTATTTCAGTAAAATTTATGTTAAAATATCTTAGACAAGATATCTCTCTCTCAGATTTATCAACACATTGTAAAGGACTGTTTTTATTATAAATTACTTTTTACAATTATTCTCTACTAAATTGATTAATGGAACCATTGAGAACACTATCAACTGCAGATCATCAAAGATCAAACTTTTCAAGAACCAGAGAGAAAAGAGAAAGAAAAAAAACGAAAGCCAAGCACTTACAGCAATTGCCCATCAAAATTCAACCTCCCATGGACCTCAAATCTTCCAATGCTGTCTTAATTTGTTCCTGAACCAATTCCAACCTCTTTGAATAAACTTCCAGTTCCAAAATCTGCTGTTTCCTCCACCTCTCATCCGTCATTTCTCCCCCGGACGCGAAACTCAACGGTATCGGATGCAAAGCTAATCCACTGAATCCCCTTCCTCCACAAAGCCCTCCCATTGAAGAATTCAACAACTCCTTAAACAGCGGCGACATACAGCTCCTAACCGTCTCCTCGATCAATCCCGCTACATTATTGTTGCTATTATTATTATTATTGTTATTAACATTCTCATTATTACAAACACTTATCTTCTCTTTATTCGAATTCTCATTCGACACACGCACCGCAACCCCGACCCCAACCCCGTGGCCGTCGATTCTCAATCCCGATCCAGGCCGAGACCGTTTCCGAGACTTCGGAGTCGCAATTACCGGCTTTTTCTCAACGCAATTCCCCATCAATTCCTCATTTCTAGTGTCGATATAATTAACATACAAATTAGGATGATGTGGTGGTTCATCATCATCTAAAGCATTATCATCAACACCAATTCTTCCACCAGTATTACTCCAGATCTTACGAGAAATTTCAAAAGTAGCATGATCATGAGGGCTTTTGAAATTAAATTCCTTACCAGACGTAATTTTCCCAACGACCGTACGGTATTTCTTCTTCAATCTCCTCAGCTTCTCCACCAACTGATTCTTATTAAAATCCAATTGCAATTTCGACTTGATCTGATCATAAAACAACGCCGTATCATTCTGATGATGATGAGTACTCCCCCTATGCATCGTGTAATCAAGAAACCCTTGCAAAAGCTCGATCTCATCTTCATCAGTCCAAAGCCTCTGAAACAATTTCCGTGATTCATCCAAGGGTTTCTTCTCGGTCAAAGGCTCAGCAACGGCTGTTTCCAATCGTTGACGGATTAGATCGGAGGAAGAAATTGAAGTAATCGACGGAGCAGGAATGACAGAAATTGGACGATCCTTAACAACGGCAGCCACGGCGGTGGGAACGGCGGCGACCGTAACGGTGGCCGCGGCGGCGGCGGAGGAAGTAGAAGGAGAAGCGGAATTGAGTAATTCTTCCTCTTCTTCTTCATCGTCGTCTTCGTCGAGGGATTCTTCATCGTCCTCGAGATCGTCGTCGCGGAAAACGGCGTCGTTACGAGGATCCATGAGAGAGAGAGAAAGGAAAAGGAAGAGAGAGAAAGAAGAAAGGGGGAAAAGGTAACAGTTATTGATTGAAAGGAAGGGGGAAGAATGGGTTACATTTTCATAGAGGGTTTGGTTTGGTTTGTTTGTTTGGTTTCATTGGCCAAACTTTTTTTTTTCCTTTTTCTTACTACTCCTCACGCGGTTTATTAAGCGAGTGTGGGGGAAAATGAGGTTTAATTGGTTGTTATAGGTGTAATTTGAGAAAATTTGGGATGTAATTTTCATTTTATTTTTACAAATTTTATGAATTTTTTGTAATATTTATAAATATAACATTAAAAAATATTTCAAAAAAAAAAAAAAAAAACATTAAAAAATATTTGGTCATATGAATTAGTAAAATAAATTATTACTTACAAGATGAATTAGTGAAAACATACACGAAATAATAATTAATATTGTGAATTACTAAAACCAGTGATTATGTATAACATGAATTAGTGATTATATGTGTGAAACTAGTGACAATCTTATAATGTTACTTGTGCGGATTTGGGATTTATGTTATATTTTATAAAAAAAAAATTAGGTGCTATCTTTTTTACTAAATATTGGGCTTGATTCTAGGGATAATTACTGAAATAACATATTTTTATATACTAATTAATGAAACATCATAACTTTTAAAAATATACACAGATATCAATTCAATAAATTATTTAACCAAGAAGAGAAAAAAAAAATCATTGAAATATAATAATGAAAAATAACAAAATATTTTCAATAAATTGTTGATAAAAATTTATTGAACTAAAAAAAGCCAAATGCTAAAAAATTCATTGAAAATAACAATAATAAAATAGTTCAATAAATTATTGAACCCTAGTTTAATAACTTATTGAACTACTATTTGAGTATATTTTTAAAAGTCTGAAATTAGTATGCAGAAATATGCTCTTTTGATTCTACAATATGCGCAAGAGTTCCTCACATTTTGCTATTTTTATATTTGAGAGAAATTAGTTTTTGTGCGTTAAATTGATCTAAACTAATTAACAATGGTCTTTTTAGATGTTGGAATTTACTGGCATGTAATTATCATTTAATACACACCTTCTATTAAATGACAATTTACATTTAATCTATCTTTTTTAAATATTTAACTATTTTATATTCATATTTAACCAGTTTCTTAAATGGATAAATTTCTTTAATATTTTATTTAACTATTGAAGTTTCAATATTTATTAGAGAGAAAAACTAAAAAAAAAAAAAAAATTAAAATCAAATAGAAAATTCTTGACAAAAAAACACACCTAGCTTTTATTGTTTAAAAAAATAATTATTGAATTATCAAATAATTTTAATTATAAACAATAAACTAAAATTAAAATTAAAAATATAAATATAAATTTTCTGCATAAACATTTATTAAATGGTAATTAAATACAATTTGTGAAAAAAAAGTTTGAGGATAAAAAATATAATTTTTTGAATTAGTAACCAATAAGGTAAAATAATTTAGTAAATTATAAAACTATACAATAATTTTAATTTTTAAATAAACATAATAATAATTATAAAAAAAAAGTTTAAATTTATAAAATTATTTATTTGAGTCACATACTAAGAATGAAAATTTGAAAAAAAAAAAAAAGCATTTTGTATATTAAAAATGATTTTTGTCTATTAAGCATATAAATTTTTCAAAAATACCAAACAAATTGTTAATTTTTCAAACATTGGAAAGAAAATGCGTGCATGGCATGTGGTAGAAACTAGAAAATCATTGTTAGAAAATTTAATCTTATATATTTAAAAAAATCCAAATATACCCCTAATTAAATTTAATTACGTCTATATACAGTTTAATTTCATGTGATATATTGTAATTGTTAAAAGAGAATAGGTAAGGTACAACTATCAAATTTAATTTCCACAGATAAAATAATTGTGTTAATTCTATAGATACCCAATTTATATATGTTTATTACATATAAATGTGTGGTTTTTGAGAAAAAGCAAAACTGCCCAGATGAAGTCACACGCGCCGGCTGGGGGGAAGAGAAAAGACTGATGTTGCCCTTTTTTAATTAAAAATAATAATAACACCTAAAAACACGTTCAGCATTTAATAAACCGCCAGGTATTTTGGAAAACCGCAAATCATGCAATGATGGAACCGAAAATTTGAATTTTAAATTATGATAATTAAATTAAAAAGGAAAAATTTAGAAGACAGAAAATCAGAAAAGAGTAAAAGGGGGATTTTTCTATTCGAAACCTAAATTTCAGAAAGGGGACGAGGGAAGAATTTTGGAAACGGAAGGAACGAAAAATGGCAAGGACTCGAGGAAACGTTAATGCAGGATGAGGAAGACTTTGAAGAAGAAATAGAATCGGAAAAAGAAGAAAACGATGAAGATGATGAAGAAGAAGAAGAAGCAAATCAGGTATTCGTAAGTCGAAGTATTGATATAAAACGTTAATGCAGGCGGTAGAAGACTTTGAAGAAGAAATAGAATCGGAAAAAGAAGAAAACGATGAAGATGATGAAGAAGAAGAAGAAAAAGCAAATCAGGTATTCGTAAGTCGTAGTATTGATATAAAAAACGTTTATTTAAAATATACGTTTGCTAAAATGTAAACTTCAGATGAAAAACTTGTTAATGTGTTTGTGATTTCTGAGAATAAATTAATGTTTATAAAAAATAAACTGTTTTTCATTTGATATCAAATAAACAGGGAGACCTTGTATCAGTTGCTGGAATCAATGAAGAAAACAATCACAAAGCTGAAGAAGAAGATAGTGCACCAAAGAAAAGGGGGAAAGGAAAGGCAGCTCAAAAAGAAACAAAGGGGGGAAGAAAAGAAAGAAGAAAAATGTAGAAGAGAATGCAAATGTTATGAACAGGCCGAAAAGAAGTCGAAGAGGAGGAAGATCAACCTCAGATCCATACACTGATGAATTTGGATCAAACGACAAAAGACATGAAGGGTCGAAGTTTCATATACTTACACAACCGACTCAGGAAGAATAGAGTGTCTAGGTTTATTATTAGGAAGACTAACTACAGTGAATTCAGTATTTTAAAAACTATGTTTAAGGAAATTTGTGATGTAAACTGATGTGGTTTTGTATTATGTTGAATGGTAGCTTAATTTTAATGACTATTTTGTCTGTTTTCAGGAAAATGTTTATAAAAAAATAAACATTTATAAGATATAAACAACGACTGTATTGAGACAACATAATGAGTATGATGCATATTTTTTTGAGATGATGACAGATAATAGTATAATTCATAGGAGATGGGATGAAAAATGTTAGATATTATACAAGTAGTATAATGTGAAACTTGATAAAGATGAAATGTTAGATATAAATAATGTATTATTTTGATGATCAAATAAAAACGTTTATATAAAATAAACATTTATTTAGTATAAAGAAATATTTGAAACTAATTGAGATGAAGGGAACATTACAGTTATGTTTATTTAGTATTTTGGAAATATATCATAGATTTGAGTTCGTAGGATTCGTAAACGTGAGCTTCGTTCCAACCACCCTCGTAAATTATATCAATAAATGTAGATCTCATTTTGTGAGAATAGAAAAAAAGAGAAAAGATGGAAGAGATGAAGCAACGTAGATGGAATGAATAACACAGTATAATTCGAAAAAAAAAAAAAAGAAAAAGAAAAGATATGGGGAAGATGATACAAAAACATATAAGAAAAAACTAAAAAATATAACAAAATCAATTACTGTTACAAATTCCTTAATTAAAGGAGTCATTCATTACAAAATAAAAAATGAATAAATCAATTAAGATTTGATATGAGCTAATACAATCGGCAGGGGCAAAAAGGTAAACACTATACATGGTAGCAATCGGTTATTCCTAGAAATCGGGTGGTTTTTGGGTATAATTGAAATAAAATGAAAACCTCCATCAAAAGTGGATTTAGGTGAATTAATGTGGTCATGGGATCAATTATTTCAAAATAATTTCATATCAAGTTTTTTTTTAGCTACAACCTTTGGTATTCTTGATATTATTTAAAATCAAAAGGAATTGGAGAGGAGAAGAAGGAATTTTTATGGAATTTTAATCATTCTTTATTGAAATGAAAACATAGAAGTTGTTTATTATAAAAAAAAAAAAACATAGAAGTTACAAAAGACTATTCCTTTTAATTTTTGTGGTCTATTTATTTTCTAATAATCTCCACGACTTTATGAATTGGAGAGGCAAACAACAAGTTTTAATGGAGATTTGAGCATTGATAAGATTCCAAAGGCGGGGTAATTCATCATTTGATTGAGAATAAACTCCTAATAATTTGAAAACATTTTGAGTGAAAACCAAATGCAACACTTAATTAAATTTTGAAATTAAAAATATTATTTATATTTGAATTATAAAATATCTTTCACATTTCTAAAATATTTTTCCTATGTGATTCATAATTGTTAAGAATTGAAAGCAAATTTAAATAATTTCATAAAAAAATATGTGCATGTAAAATTAAATTGTTAGATTTTGAAAAATAAGAAGAAATACACGTACAACGTGTGTGATAAAAATCTAGTTAATTTAAGTTCTAAAAAAAACTACGTTGCTCTTTAACTAATTAATTGTGTTTCTTTTTATAAAATTTAGAATGCGGTAAAAGTAAAATTGCACCGTGATTATTAATGAAGAATTTGTTTGGAGGTGGAGATTTGAGATTTTTTGATATGATTATGTGTTTGTAATTCACAAGATCTATATGGTATCAAGTTTTAAGAAATTTGAACTTAATTTGTGTTTCATTTTGTTAGATTGGGTATTTGGATGAATTTGTTATTTTTGTATGAATTTTTATGCATGTATTTGTCATATATTATGTTTATATACCTATTACAATTTTTTATGGACTTTATTGTATTTGAATTTATAATCTGTTTTATTTATTAGATTGAAAATTTTGGAATGATTAAGATTAATCCTAGTCATTTTAGAAGTCACATTTTAAAATTTTGTGAACTTGTCATGTAATTGTGATATAAATTAAATATTTAAAACTAATTTAGGGAAATTGGTAAAGAAAATGTATAAACTCAACGAGTAATTTGGTTTGGTTTGGTTTGTTTGGCTTCTTTATTTTGATCGATTTAATTTCTCTTATTATTAAAAAAAAATGATCAAATTCTTCAATAAAAATCCAACCCTTGTTTACCCCTACTCGTGATGCCATAGTTAATGGTTTCCTAATTAAACAACTCCCATAAAAGACTTGTACAAATTAGCTAGACTTTTTATAGGTCAAGAGATTTTTTTATATCCAATTTATATGTTCATATTGTAAATTGGATTAACACATGTTATCATCTTAAACAATCAGATTTTTTTTTTTCATATCGTAAATATTGGGCTTGATTCTATTAAATGTGTAAGAACCCCTTACATTGTACTCTTTTTTATATTTGAGAGAAATTAGTTTTTGTGTGTTAAAATTGATCAAAGGTTTTTGTAGATGTTGGAATCTACTGGCGTGTAACGTGTGTCTCTCCAACAAGAAATCTAAAAGAGTGGAAAGAAAACTCGTCGGAAAAGCACTAGTGTGATGTCCTAATTGAATTAAATTATTATATATGAATATGATGTGCTAAATTTTAATTATTAATTTAAAGAAAAAAAAACTAACTTCCTCTTTTAAGTAATTGTGTTTCTTTTCTATAAAATTTTAAAATACGGAAAAACTAAGAATCCATTGTGATTAATGAAGAATTAGTTTGGAGGTGGAGAATTGAGATTTTTGGAATATGATTATGTATTTGTAACTCAAAAGAACTATAATAGTGTATCAAGTTTTAAGAAATTTGAACTGAATTTGTATTTCATTTTGTTAGATTGGGTATTTGGATGAACTTGTTTTGTTTGTATTGTCATATATTATGTTTATATCTATTACAAAAATCTTATTAACTTTATTATGTTTGAATTTATATTTTGTTTTTTTTTATTTATTAGGATGGATTTTTTGATTGATTAAGATTAAATCATAGTCATTTTTAGAAGTTAAATTTTGAAATTTTGTGAACTTATCATGTATTTATGAATAAATTAAATGTTTAAGAATAATTTAGAAAGAAAAAAATAAACATATACATATGTAATAACTGATCTGGTTCATTTGGTTTAGTTTGATTTGGTTTCTTTATTTTGATCATTTTAGTTCTACTCCTATTATTTAAATAAATAAATAAAAACTAAATTATTCTTAGGTTTGAATAAAGAAAATTAAACCATTGTTTACCCATACTCATGAGTCGTGATGCAATAGTTAATGATTTCCTAATTAAACAACTCCCATAAAAGACTAGTACAAATTAGGTAGGGGTTTTAATAGGTCAATGGACTTTTTTATCCTATTTATTTGTTCATATTGTAAATTGGATTAACACATGTTCTCATCTCTTAAACAATTATTTATTTATTTTCCCATTTTATTTCTTAAACTTTCAAAAGTTCCATTTTAATCTTAAAAAATTATATTTTATTTTATTTTTATCCCTTTGGACTCTATCTACATTTTAATCGTTTTTTCTTTTAAAATTTATTTCAAATATCATAAATGTTTATATTTGTAAAGGGAAAAAATATCACTCATACGAGTTGTGTACATCAGACCGGTCCACTTGGGTCCATACCCATCCGGATCACCGCCTGGAGGAGCTACTCATCGATGGTCAGTAAGAAGATCCACTAAGCCTAGTCCTGCACTAGCCCAGTCAAGAGGCCCATGATCAAAAGACAATAAAGCTCACTTGACCTATCAAATCAAGTAATTGCACATTATCCTAAACCCTAATACAATCTTGTGACGCATGTTACTTTTCACCTACCACCACCTAACTTGATTGTTGGAGGGGTTCCTTGGCCGGTACCACACCTGGTATCCTTCTGATCATTAGTTCATTTTGTCTCATGTAGCTACGTCGTCAAGAACCTAGCACGTGACAGAACGTGCTCAACCGTGTGAGGAAGAATCTATCCGAGAAATATCCCACACAGTTTGGCGCCCACCATGAGGCCGTCCATTAGACGATTTCCAGCGAAATTTTGATACTCATGAGGTCCCCACAAATACAAAATATGACCACTCGGTTAGCTAAACAACGAGCTCTCGATGAGACCATTAACTGAAACAAAGTGCTAGAGACAGTCAACGGTGCTCCAAACTGTAACGCAGTACCAGAAACGGTCACTATAGTGCTGGTGGAACACCGGGAAATAATGAAAATAAACAAAATGCTGTTGGAGGAGATAAAGGACTTGTTCGAGGAAAAAATGACGACGGTCCGATGTAGATAAGTGAGGCCCCTCTAAGTTCAAAGCTAGCAAATCAAAAGCTAGACGGCGACGTTGGAAGGCCACCACATCTGAAAAGGGAAATTACGCGGCCGACAACGACCTATGAACCAAGTTGTCAGCCCGACGGCAAGGAGAGGAATTCAACCTAGAAATCTCCTCCTCGAAAAAAAAGAACCCAAGTAAGCGAGACTCCGTACGAAACGACATACGGCGAAGAACTAAAAACAAAGCACTGTCTCAGAAGAACAACAAGGAGAAGGAGGATTCGAGCTACACTGGGAGTGAGGAGGAAAGTTCGGCTAATCGCTGGAAAAAACAACATAAACACGTCGATATGTGGAAGATTCTTGAAGAGAAAGTGGCGAAAAAGGCATATGAGAAAAGGACAAACCCTAATTCTGACTCTCCAGAGCCGGGGGGCTCTCTTTTTATAAGAAGAATTATGTCAGCTGCACATCCGAAGCATTTCATCCTCCCGAAGTTCAAAATGTATGACGGTACCGGAGATCTGATGGAACATGTGGCTCACTTCGTCAACATGATGGAGTCGTTGTGTGTAATTGGTCCAGATCTAGATGCAATAACCTGCAGGATTTTCCCCACAAGTCTGAAAGGTTTACCCTTGATATGGTTCAATAGCCTTCCTAAAAGGTCTATCAGAGCCATTTCAGACTTAACATCAGCGTTCCTTAAGGAATATAGCTTGAGCCGAAAGTTCATTAAGACGAACCACGACCTCTATTACGTTCTGATGGGGGAGAAGGAAACTTTGAGAGATTTCATCGTCAGATTCTGAAAAGTCAAGTTGGAGGTTAAGGACTGCAACAATCTTGAAGCAGCGACCGCATTTTCGTAAGTGGTGCATCCAAACCACCCCTTATGGAGGTATTTCAACAAAAGAAGGCAAAAAACCATGAAGGAGGTGTTGGACAGGGCGATGGAAAAAATATCACAGGATGAATTCAAAAGGGTAGCTCGAGAGATGCGGAGAATGGGATCAAGGTCAGAGGGAATATGGAAGAAAAAAAAAAGGAGTCTGAGGAAGGAAGAAGGAGGGAGCGAGGACGCTCAGAGAAAAGAAGGGAAGAAAAAAAGGGTGAGTCCGAAAGAAAGTTTGTCTGGGGTAGAATCAAAGATCCGAAGAAAAGAAGTCCGGAACGAATTTCACAAGTAGAAGTGGCAAGGAATTCCTTGAAAAAAAAAGGAGACCCGAGAGAGAAAAGGCCATGCTACACGCGAAAGAGCTCGAAAAGAAAGGAACCCTACTGCAGGTTCCACAAGACAAATGGGCACAGCACGAAAACTGTAAAATCCTCACCCGAGAGATAGACCGCGTGTGCGAACAGGGCCCAATCTGAAGAAATGAGAGGCAGGAAACAAAGGGCAAAGACGAAAGACTTGTTGCCTCATTGAAAATTCCTGGAGATGGTCAGGTCGGCTCAATCCACTGCACCGGAGAATCCGTGAACGTCCACAAAAGGTGTTAGTGTGAAGCCGGGCTCCCTGTCTGCACACCCCAAAGACCTAATCAAGTACTCCCGAAAAGACCTGAAGGATTTTCATCTGCTTCATAAAGACGCATTGGTCATCATAATCTCCATCAGGTCCCACAGGATCAGCAAAGTCTTAATCGATCCGGGATCCTCAATAAACGTACTATACATGTCAGCGTTCCGGAGCATAAAGCTGAAGGAGTCGGATCTCACCTCGAACTCCCAAGATTTAGTAGGATTCAACAAAACGGTCACAAGATCTTCTGGAACAATCAAGTTACCGGTCCGAGTGGAGGGCGCAAACCCTATGACCCTCTTCCACGTCATCTGTGACGACCCGACTCGTTTTAAAACACTTAATACATTACGCAGCTGAAGATGACAATTTAACAGAAAATTTGTGTGGTTTCGTTTATATTTTGAACATACCAAAACTTGTTTACAATATTCACATCAGAGAAAAACGGGAAATGTGCATTTCCTATGTTTAAGAAAACATAAACGACAACATAAAACATTTAAAATACAAAACAACGCTCTTTCGAGCTCAGAACACCAAATTTACACATTTACACAACCAAAATACTAGCATTTCACAAATGCCACATTTCTATATCCCAGGCTCATCGCACGGTCAGTCAAGCGGCACCAGGACCTCCACCACGACCTGTCCTACGAGATGTACCTATAAAATTGTAGTGTAGCATCATTAGCATAAAGCTAGTGAGAGTAAAATGAAATCAAGTGTTTATATGGA
This sequence comes from Gynostemma pentaphyllum, assembly GCA_028015215.1. Classification (NCBI taxonomy): domain Eukaryota; kingdom Viridiplantae; phylum Streptophyta; class Magnoliopsida; order Cucurbitales; family Cucurbitaceae; genus Gynostemma; species Gynostemma pentaphyllum. Next base: position 55,187,314 of record CM051351.1, on the reverse strand, counting down.
CCGAAGTCCTTATCAGAAATAGTGTCTAATAACTAAACACCGGGCACATCAACAAATAAGGCTAATTATGCATTTACATTCAGAATCACTTGCACAGGGAAGTAAACATAATTGGCTCGGTTAAAGTCAATTTCAACTACCATAACACATTTCAAACTTCCCTTGTCACCTCGCGTATAACAACATAGTCACCGTAGTCACCATTGTCACCATTATTACATAGTCACCGTAATTATATTGTCACCATTCATACATAGTCACCGTAGTCACCATTGTCACCATTATTACATAGTCACCATTGTCACCATTATTACATAGTCACCGTAATTATATTGTCACCATTCATACATAGTCACCGTAGTCACCATTATTACATGTCACCATAAGTCACCATAGTCACCATGAATATAAGTCACCATAGTCACCACGAATATAAGTCACCATAGTCACCACGAATATAAGTCACCATAGTCACCACGAATATAAGTCACCATAAGTCACCACGATTTCTATCCTATTACCTAAGTATGTAGGATAATAATTAAGAGAAAACCTAAAGCATACTAGGCTATTTTTCCCTCCTGAAAACCCAGCAAACCCTCTCCCTCCCAAAGGCCAAATGTCCACTTCATCTCTACCTTTCAAAACACCCAAACCCGTTTAGCCCTCAAGTCTTAATACCATTCACGGTACGAGAATCTCGCCTTAATGCACTTTCCTCTTTACAACCATACTTTCCACAATATTTTCTTCCTAAACATCCACAACCCTTAACCTCGAATCAACTAAATTGTCAATGAATCTGAGCCATTAAAATACTAAAGCTCATTTTAAACTCACCTCTAAGGTGCGTGGAAGAAACACCGCTCGTTGGATGCGTGAACGGTTGCTCGTGGTTCAAACCTACAAAGTAAAATATACAACTAAACATATTAATTTCTAAATCACGAACGAAAAGCCAAATGCTATATCAAACGTACTCACGGGTGGAGGGTTTTGATTTTCATTTTTTTCCTTTGCTTTCCCTTTCAATTACACGTACTGAGAATGTATTTAATATATATTTAAGTTTTTCCAAATGATCGTTATGTCCCGACTTCAAATTATTTAGTAAAAAGTGTCTCGGTTTCTCGTTATTGCACAGTTCCAATTCCAATTCATTTTAACCACTTCTAATCTAACTTAAAGTGGTATATAATTAGTAATTGGCCCGTGAATAAACGTTATTACACCCGATCATTTAAACGTTTAAACGAGGAAATTATTTAACGATCGAACTCGAGCAGAAAACTAAAATACTAAATTAAACTTCTAAGTAAAATAAACAATCACCAACCACTATAATTATACTAAGTGAAGCAATAATAATAATAAAAACAAAAATTTTCACCTCAAAAGTAACGGGACGTTACATCATCGATACCCGCTCATGGTATAACGCCTTACTCGGAAGGCCATGGATCCATGACATGAGGTCACATCCATCGACCTTGCACTAAAAGCTAAAATATCTGATAGAAAAGGAAGTCAGAGTAATCAAGGGAGACCAGCAAGTGTCAAGATCTTATCTGGTTGAGATCGTTAAATTGAAATCCCGATGCCAATTATAGCAACTACAGGAGCGAGGTCCCGTAAAAGACCCACCCTTTGATTAGTTGAGAATAGAAGCACCTGAATACGAATATGAAAAAATCTATATTCATCTAGAAGACCAGGAGAAAACGACGAGCATTGGGAAAACGCTGGATGAAGATCTGAAACGTGGAATGACAAACTTTTTGAAAACGAATTGGACGACTTCCTGCGCCATAGGACCCGGATAGACCCCCATAACCCCAAATAATAACCCATAACCTTGAAGTTGATCCGAACCAACCTCCCATTAAATAGAGGAGGCACAAGTTCGCGCCTGAGCGAAATGAAATTATCAATTAAGAGGTTTAAAAACTTTTAGAGGTGGGTTTCATCCGTGAGGTCAAATATCCAGAGTGGCTTACGAACGTTGTCGTGGTAAAGAAGAAGAATGAAAAATGGAGAGCGTGCATCGACTTCACCGACCTCAACAAAACTTGTCCTAAAGACTCCTTCCCGTTACTAAAAATAGATCAGTTGGTGGATGTCACGGCTGGTTATGAACTGCTCAGCTTCATGGATGCCTTCTTCGGGTACAGTCAGATCAAGATGAACCCTAAGGATCAAGAGAAAATATCATTTATAACCAACATAGGCATATACTGTTACACAGTAATTCCATTTGGGCTGAAGAATGCAGGGGCAACCTACCAGTGATTAATGAACAGAACGTTTAAGAACAAACTGGGAAAAACAGTGAAGGTGTATATTGACGACATGCTGGTAAAGTCGAAGCGATCCGAGGACAACCTATTGCATATCCAGCAAGCATTTGAGGTGCTGAACAGGTACATGATGAAATTGAACCCAGATAAATGTACATTTGGGGTCCCGGCGGGAAAATTTCTAGGACATCTGGTAACAAGTCGAGGAATCAAAGCGAACCCTGATCAAATTATGGCGATAACAGACATGCAGGTTCCTACAAATCTAAAGGGAGTACAAAACTAACCGGATGCCTAGAAGCCTCGAATCGGTTCATATCGCAATTGTCGGATAAATGTTTGCCATTCTTCAAAGCGGTGAAAAGAAGCAGAGAGTTTTGTTGGGGAGATGAGTGCCAGAAAGCATTCGAGGAACTCAAAGTTTACCTATCCTCGCCCTCACTGTTAGCTAAGCCCTCAGATGACGAAAAGCTATTCTTGTATTTAGTGATATCTGATGCAGTGGTTAGTTCAGCGCTGGTGCGCGAGGATGGGCAAACCCAACAACCAATATACTACGTGAGCAAGACTATGGTAGATGCCAAAACACATTATTCGACAATGGAAAAGCTAGCACTGGCCTTGATAGTCACCTCGCGCAAACTGAAACACTACTTTCGGGGCCACCAAATCATTGTAAGAATGACGTTCCCATTGAAAGTTTTACTTCACAAACCCGATGTTTCAAAACGGCTGATGAAATGGGCAGTGGAGCTGGGAGGGTACGATATCGTTTACGAGCCATGTACTACCATCAAAGGTCAAGTTTTAGTATAAATTGAGGCCGAAATGACCTCGGCAAATACTAAAGTAGCCGAAGCAGGTTCGTTGCTACTCGCGGGCCCCGGTAAGAAAGTCTGGACCCTATGCGTTGATGAATCCTCCAACTCAAAAGGATCCGTCGCAGGATTGGTCCTGTTGACCCCTGAAGGGTACCTTCTAGAATAGCAAATCGTTTTCCCTACAAACATCCAAGTGTCTTCACGACTAAAAGCCCTAACCCGTTAGGTAAAATATTAAGTCTCCCGTAGACTAAAAGCCCTAATCCGTAGGCAAATTACCAAATCATTAGACGGACGTTCAGAAGTAGCAAGGAAAAATTTGTGTAAAGATAGAGTAATGAGGCAACAAGTAAGTAAAACACCAATTTTTATTTCACAACGAACAAGTAAGGCTCGGACCCACATGTTGGGAACTCGGTCGAAGAGAATTACATGATCTGTACAAAAGCAAAAAGAAGATCCGCTGCGGCTCCAATTTATGCCATTCGAGGTATTAATGTCTGAAGCAGTGGAGACAATCTCTGGGGAGAGAATGAGGGTTTTGTCCAAGGAGAACCGGCTACTCCACCAACTCACCATATCCGAGACCGTGACGGATTACGGAAATCGGCCTTCGTCAAACGAGTCAAAAGAGGTGAGAATATCCGAGCTCTGAGGCCAACTAGCAGGCCCGGGGGAATTCCATTCCAACCACTCTCTGACCTAACGGGAGCTGCTTCTCCAATTAAGTCACGGCCGAAACAGGAGCAAAGGGGTGAAGTGCCCCCATTTTCATCAGAAAGTCGCTCTGCACGCGTCTCAAGGAAGAAAAACTTACATGATTCCTAAACCCTAAACCCAACTGAAACACTACTCTTCACGCAAAACCCCTGACAACCCCGTAACACAGACGAGCCATCAAGGGCCAACACGAAGAGTTACCCCTCCGCCACTCGCCCGATACTTCTAAGTAGTGACGAAAGAGGGGGGAGCGACTGATTGGTGCGAACAACTTGAACCCTATGGTCTACCCTCACATGCGTGGATGATTACGACTAAAAAGTTCAAGTCCGACAAAACCAACCAAACAGGCGTTGAAGATTACGACCAAACGTCTTCCACCAAAGCCGCGAATAAAGAAGGCCAAACATGGAAGAGGAATAGAAAGAAATGGGAAAACCCCATGAAATGAGAATTTGAATCTGTATCACAAGCTTTGACAACAGGGAGGAGCGGTTTCTAGAAAATGGTTCAAAGTGAAAATGGAAAACATTCATGAAGGCATATTTAAAAGACAAAGCAACCGTTGAGATGATGACACGTGTCAAGAATCCCGTATGGCATCACAACTAGCAGCGCATGCGAGGCGACACGTACGTTAAATCGCAATTAAGGCGGTTAACTCCCTCCTAATTAAGCGTATTTAGGGTGATTTGATGGGAGCAGATGACGTTTGACATGACCAAACATCACACGTCACCACCTCGAGAAGCGAAATGCTTTAATTGGGAAACATCCCCAAATTAAATGAAGGACTTTTCGGATTCCCACCAGACACATCCCTCATACACTATAAAAAAGGGAAACTGCGTGAATGCACCCTAGAAAGTTTGCGATTGACTAAAGCCATGGACAATTCAACTGCTACCTCCAGAATGACCAAGAGAGTCCTCAAGTTCGAGAACCGAACTTGAGAATGGACAACACAAAGCTCACTCTTGCCCTCCTAAAAAATGATGAGAAAGAGGGTGACATGGAAACGTTAGACATGAGCTCAACAGTGTTCGGGAAGCTTTAGAGTTCTCGAACAATCGAATAGAGAACTTGGAAAAGGAAAACCATTCCCTCCAAGAAGAGAAAGAAATTTTAGAAATGGTAGAAGGTTACCACCCTTCTGAGTTCTACAAGGCGCTCAAGAACCGTCTTTGAGAGGCCAAAAACTTGCTGGACTACTACGAGAAGGAAAACAAATCCCTCAAAGAGCAGCTCGCTTCTTCGAAGCGGAGAAGGAGGACGACCCCAACAGTCATCATCGACAGTGACGAAGATTAGAAAGCCTTCCGAAGAGCCGAGGAATTTTGTTTAATTTATTTTTGTTTATCAAATGTACAAGCAAAAAAAAATTTATATACATTTGTTTTAACTTTTAACTATGTGCCTTAAATATCCGACCAAACCTTTCTCCTGGAAGCAAAAGCCTCGGTTTGCCAGAGCATTCTAAAGCCTTCTCCGAAAGCCAAAGCCTCGGTCCACCAGAGTATTCAAAAGCCTTCTTCAGAAGCAAAAGCCCCATCATGTCGAGCAAATAAAGCACTTACGGGCCTTTATAAAGGAAAGAGCGTTAGAGTATTGAGACGTTAAAAGCCTTGGTTCACCCAAGCACTTCTAATCTTTAAGGAACGGAACATTGGAGTATTGAAACGTTTGGAGCCTTCTCCGGAAGCGAAAGCCTTGGTCTATCCAAATACTCAAAGCCTTCTCCTGAAGTGAAAATCTTGGTCTATCCAAACACTCAAAGCCTTCTCCGGAAGAAAAAGACTTTTCGTTTTAAAAAGCAACTAAGTCTCCATTTCAAACCCCGTGAAATGGAGCATCGCAAAGTATGAGAAGAGAAAGGAGAAACAAAATGAATAAACCAAAGTACAAACACTAGTAAGTTATGTGTTTTCATAAACAAAAATGGGAAAATAATCAAGTCAAAGGAAAAATAAAGTGTTTAGCAAAGGGGCCCCACAATCTGGAAACCACCCAGACAAAATCAATCAGAAACATAAATGGTTTCATTGAGGGGGGATCCGAAAGAACATCATCAGTGGCGGCGCCGCCGCCCCCTTCCTTCTGAACTTATTCACCGTCGCCGATCTCACCTTGAGCTGAGGTCTAGCCCTGGGAAGAAAGTTGATCCTTAGCCTTCTTCATCAGTTCCGAACGAGTCTCGATAGCGCCTTCATGAGTGATTGGGCTAAGCGGCTCACGGAGTTCTTGACCATCTCCAGAAGCTCCTTGACTGAATCCCTTCTGATCTCCAGCCCTATAAGAGTGGTTTGTGCCAAAAGATCAGTCACTTCAGCCAATTCCGCTTGGAGAACGTCGACCCTATCCTTCAAAGGGAGAAGTTCGGCCACTTGACACTTCAAAGGAAAAAGTTTGACCACTTGGGATTTCAGTTATGTATTCTCCAAGACAGTGGCAACCAATTCCTCCCTGACGTCTTTCAGCGATCCCTCGCTCCGACAAAGATCCTCCATGACCGTAGCTTTATTCTTAAGTTCGACATTCTGGAGCCTCAAAGCCTCGACCTCATCATGGGCCCGCTTCAGATCTTCATTATTCTTCTGGAGGGATTCGTTTTCTCCTTTGACACGTCCAAGCTCCGCAAAATGATCAAGAGTATCAGCCTCGAAGGTGGAAATCCTCCCTTGTGCTTCCACGATTTCATATTTCAGCTGAACAGTCTTAGTGACCATAGAGTCAAAATGGCAAGATTGATATTTGTCCAATTCCTTCTTCAACTCAGCCACTTCACACTCTAAGCCGCGATATTTCGGCATCAGGTGTTCCAGGTTAAGACTCATCTGGGTCGAAGCTTGAGTTCCCTGGAAAGAAAACAGCCACATTCAGAAGATCCTGGTTCAGAAAAGGAAGGCAAAGATGATAACAAGATAAGAGGATATCGGCACACTCACCAGCCACATACGATAGCGCATACGAGCGAAAGTCCTCTCCTCACTCGCACAGTCAAAAAGGGGGTCCAACTGAACAACCTCCATATCGGGAGAATACCTGACCGCATCAGTAGCTCACCAAAAAATGTAATCCTCCGAAAGGGAATGATGATCGTAGTCTGATTTGGGGGAGAAAAACTTCCTAAGCAGCGAAGGCCCTCCAACTATGGGGCAGGATCCGCTTGCCAGGCGGGAACCTCAATCAGCAGGAAAGTCTCCACCCCTATCGTCGATTCAGAAGGATCCAGAATCCTAGGGTCAAGCAGTCCATCCATCGTTTGATCCTGGGGTGCCAAAGAAGTATCTTGTTCAAACTCCGCAGAATCAGAAGACAGAATATCAGTGTACTCAAAGGAAGGTGAGTCCGCCTCATAAGCAAAAGACCGATAAACCATCTCAGGATGCTTCCGAACATATTTATCCGAACATCTTACCATGCAGTCATACGCCCCAAGTATTCCACCTTTCCTTCTTTTTGCGGCTGGATCTGCGACAGGATCCATTATGGCTTCCGTGGCAGTATTCAGAACATGGACCACCAAGGTCTACCCACTTCCCGAAGAATGAGGGCGTTTGGGTCTGACCACCTCTTTTCTCTTTCGGCTAGGTGGAAGCCCCATCACAACTCTCTTCCTTCCCACATCTTGAAAGAGAGCAAAAAAGGACTCGCGTCACGAGAGTTCAGAACCGGGGTAGGCTGCCTGCCAGCAAGACATCCTCTTGCTAAAACCTTAAAAACAATCACCCCGAATTAGCTGCGAGATAAATTCAAGACAAGCAAAAGAGAACGAAGTTAGAGAAAATACTCACTAGGAGCAACTGGAACAAAACCTTTCGGAGGGGCCTAAAGTTTCGCGAAAACAATCCAAGATTACTAGGTAAACTCTTCCCAGTCGAAAAGACCAAACTTTTCAAAGACCTTGCAATGAGCAAGATCTTCCTTAGAGATGCTCTTTGGAAGAGGATCCTTCGCTGAAAAGAGGAACACAGAAGTTGTTAGCAGAAGCTACAGTTGAGACAAAGCATAAAATAAATAAGAAATCATTCCCTCACCCTCATCTTCCCAAGAGGCGGGAAGAGTTCGGTTTCCCGACATGAAAGGACCGCGAATGAAGAATCACTCTTGCCCTTGTCACACTAAGTCTCATCAACCAAGGGAGGGCTTTGATGGTTCTGGAGAAGAAAACGCATCATATTTTGGGAATTCAAGCAGAGGGCCCAGAAATAGGAAATCATCCCCAGAGTTGGCTGAAAACCTAAGCCCGAACACAGAACCATGAAGGTGATCAAAGATCTCAGCGTGTTTGGCATGAGTTGGCCTAAAGCGAGATCACCGCTCTCCGGCAGATCCGCTAATAAAGGAGGAAGGGGAAGCTGAACCCCCCACGTGAAAAATTTCGGATAAAGAGCGGTCCAAACCTCTCTCGGGAAAGATAGACTCGCTCCGACTCAGTTGGAAGCCTCATCTCAAAGTTCGAAGGTATGGCGTACTCAGCCCTTAACTTATCGAGTCCCTTTTGTGTCATCTTGGTTGCGTAATGAAAAGGACCTCTCTCCTCGCATTTAGGGTTTAGAATCGCTCCGACTCAGTTGGAAGCCTCATCTCAAAGTCCAAAGGTATGGCGTACTCAGCCTTTAACTTATCGAGTCCCTTTTGTGTCATCTTGGTTGTGTAATGAACAGGACCTCTCTCCTTGTATATCCCCTTCGACTAAGTTTTCTTCTTTTTCCCCCATCCTCTTTCCTCACCGGATCGGTGGCGGGGGAACTAGGAGAACTCAAGGCGTTAGTGGTGTTGACCAGGACGGAGCCCTTTCCCCTAAGGGCATAGAAATAGAAGGGGTAGGCTTAGATTTGGACTTCTTACCCTTCGAGTGGCTTTTCTTCTTCCTAGCAGTCTCTACAACTGGCACAAAAGAAGGAGGGTTGGAGGGACTAGAAACAGTGGTGAGGTCCATCAGGGCAGAATCCCCTCCCACCAATGGAAGGGAAATAGAAGATATTGTAGGATCGGCATCCAAAGCCGCATTAATCTCAGAGAGGGACCCTAACTCGCTTACAGCGGAGAAAGTCGATCTACAGCGGGTTCGTTTCCCTCAGGCTCGCCCTAGACGATGGACCAGGTCCAGACTCTTGAACAAGGGAGAAAGGGAAACGACAAATTCATCTCTCGAAAAACCTACCATCTAGATCATCGTCATTTCCCACTACAAACCTCAAGAGTCCTAAGGCCTCTTGCTACGGGGGTTCCTTCAAAGTTATCCATGAAAAAAGAAAAGAATAAAGGATAGAGACGAAAAGACTAACCTTCGAAAGAGGACAGAGAAAGCTTCGAAAAAACAGAGCGAAGATGGCAGAAAATCGTTCGAAAGCGAAGAATCTTTAGACAACCCTTGGAATTCGAATGGAAAACAAGCCATTAATTCTGAAGGAAATCACTACTTAAAGCAAGGGGACACGCGTCCAACCGCTGCGACATATGGGGAAAGACACGACGATCTACATTCGCATAGATTCGTTGGAAACAAGCCCATTCAAGGGCCCAACGGGTCAATTCTGAAAGATTGCGTCTCTCGGAATGGGCTGGTAAGTGCAAAGGCACAACGATTCACGTTCATGAAAGAGGGCCGTTACAGGCTCAAATCATCGCGAGGCCGAAACAGTCTATTTTTCGAAGAGTCGTGTCCTTCCACCTTCTCAAGTCGACGTCGGGTCAAAACGAGCGCTACACCTCATATCTGAACACATACAATTCCCCGCACCGGACTTTCCGATCCAGGAAATAGAGGAAAACTATAAAGATAGCCCCCATACGAGCTGTGTACATCAGACCGGTCCACTTGGGTCCAGACCCATCCGGATCACCGCCTGGAGGAGCTAGTCCTGCACTAGCCCAATCAAGAGGCTCACGATCAAAAGATTATAAAGCTCACTTGACCTATAAAATCAAGTAAGTGCACACTATCCTAAACCCTAATACAATCTTGCGGCGCACGCTACTTTTCACCTACCACCACCTAACTTGATCGTCGGAGGGTCTTTGACCGGTACCACACCGGTGCCCTTCTGATCATTAGTTCATTTCGTCTCAGGTAGCTACGTCGTCGAGAACCTAGCACGTGACAGAACGTGCTCAACCGTGTGAGGAAGAAGCTATCCGAGAAATATCCCACGCAATATTAATTACTAAAGTGTCTGAACTTTTTAAAAATAGCATAATTGTAATTCAATAAATTATTGAACTATACTTTTTTTTTCATGAGTATTTTCAATGAATTTATTTGTTTTTGGCTTTTTAAATTCAAGTTCAATAATTTATCTAACCATTTGATTATTTTTCATTAATATTTTCAATGAATTTGTTGTTTTATATTCTTTTTTAGTTCAATAAATTATAGAATTATAATTATGCTATTTGAGTAATTTTTAAAAAATTCTGACATTTCAATAATTAGTATAGAAAAGTATGGTATTTCAATAATTATCCTTTTTTTTTTGGGAAATTTCATTGGGTGGCAGATTTTTATGCAATATTTGTAAAAATATCAACTCAAAAAAGTGTTTACAAATATAGCAATATCATGTTTATCAGTGATTAACAGTGATTTATGTGTTTATCAGTGATAAACTTATTGTAAAAATATGTAATTCAATGTTTATCACTGATAAACCCGATCAAAATTTGCTAGATTTGCAAATGTCTTTTTTCTTTCATTTACCATATGGTGGAATCATAATCCAATTGGGCCGATTATGCTTATTTAGTTACGAATCTAACTCATAACATTATACGTGTTTTTATTGTTAAAAAAAAAAAAGGAGGGAATGAACTATAATGCTAGGTCAAGTTTGAGAATAAATTAGAACATTTAAATTTTTAGGGACCTAAATGAGATAATTTTATAAGTTTATGGTCAGGTTTTAAACATTGTAAATCTATTCAATCTCATGGACCCTAAATAGGTGATAGACTCGACCCAACCATATGAAAATGAGTTAGGTGATGAAGGCAATAAAATTAAAAATAAATAAATCCTGAAATAATAATAATTTGAGGATCCATTGACCTGTTTTTATTTATTAAATTTAAAATATTTATTCATTTATATTTAATCTAATAATACTTTAATGACTTGAACTAATTATTTATCAATTTTTTAAAAAGAGAATTAGAAAGTCTTAAAAGGATCATTAAGTTAAATAAAATTCAAAAGGACATGTACAAGTAATTTGATGATAAAAATATTTATTTTTCAGAGATAATTAATCGATTTTTCACATGCTATTAAAAAAAATTGAAGTCAACATGTTATAAATGTACTTGTTTAATAAAGCCAGATTTTTCTTAGACGTTACTACATGATTTTTATTTAAAACACATAAAGACAATTAAAAGCGGAAGCAAAATTTTTTATTCAAGAAAAAACAGCTACTCCTCATAGAATAAGTATTCCTACATTCCCACTCACAAACATAAAATTGTTTAATAAATAAAATATTAAATAGATTGAAAACACAACTCCAAATAAAGATGTGGCCAAATTATGGCCATAAAATGTAGAGATAGCTACTCTTGTAGGAGTTGTAAACATTGTTCGAGTTTTCATATCATTTATCCCGAACATTAAAAAAGTTGCATGTAACATAACCCCATTTGAAACAACTCCATAGAAATTTACATGATTAAATAGTTAAGAGACTGAAAAACATAACAAATAGATATCGGTGCCATGATCTTATCATCAGCTACCGCCATATTCACCCACCTTATCTTCCCAAATGATTAAAAGTTTTTTTAATAAAGAAAAATATTTTTGATAACCATTAAAAAAAATATTTTTAAAAGTTATCTCAAACTAAAACAAAATCTCGTGTACCAAATAACGCCCCTAAGATAGTGCTTATGGCACTTTAATGATGGCATCATGTAGGTGGATGTAGAGTTTAACTTAACCAAATAGTTCGAAAAAATAGTTGAAGTTACGTGAAAGTGATTAACACTTTTGTTTTGTGTACACATTCATTCCGTTCATTGCTTATATATATACACAAGTAAATTTTATTAATTGCTATGCTATTGATATGTAAGTTTGTAAGATTAAAAAACGTACCTAAAATAACAGCTATAGCTAATAAAATTTGATATAGAGATATAAATTTAATATAAAAAATACAAATAAAATTTGAAATCTGATCAATTAAAAGAAATACGTCGTTTCAAACATTTCTTTCTCAAGAATCTTATTCTCATGCAAATCTTGAAATAGAAGAAAAAGAAGGCAACTCTTCATTCTCTAAGGAAAAAATGGAAGGTTTCAATTTAATATTGAGAGAGAAGCTAGATCAAATTATTTTCCCCAAATTATTTTTTTATGATTTTTTTTAAAATAATATATCAAATTGGTAAAGGAGAGACTCGAACCTTACGAGAAAGAGTACGGATGCCAAATCAATGTTAAAAGTATGGGAATACGTAATTTAATAATGAACTTATCTTGTATATTTGCAGACAATAATTTTTTAACATTCTTAAAGATTCAATCCATGTAGATACAATATGAATGTGGAAGAAATTAAACATTTTCATGGAGGATTTTGCAATAAAATTCTCTAAATAACAATTCAAGATTTCTTTCAATGCTTAAAAATAATTTAAGAAAGAGATATTTCAAGTACAGAAATCATATAATTGTTTCCATGAATTGAGAGAGACTATGAACATTGGATATACTTTATTTAAAGGAAATGAAAGGGAAAGAGAGCATAAAGTTTTCAATATAATTGAAACTTTTCCTTTGTTTTCTCAAACACTTGCTCAGCAATAATGGCACCATTACCATCAGCTTTCTTGATTTCCAAATGAGCCTTCTGATAAAATCCTGTGCCTCTCAATGCATCTGCAATGAAATCATCAAACCCGATCGCTATAGCTGCTTCTGCTTTGGCTCCATAAACCAATCTCTGTTTGTCAAGAACATTCAAATATTAAAAAAAAAAAAATCGACCGAAATAGTGGATTTGGCAATTCAAACTCAAAACAGTTCTGGAAATGAACCTTAATTCTTGAAAGGTGGATAGCACCAAAACACATTGGACAGGGCTCACAAGATGCATATATTTCACAGTCTGAGAGTTCGATTTGACCAAGCTTTTTGCAGGCCTGAAGTAGTAGTAGCAAGTTGAAATGGTGAACGAGCGAATCAAAATAATGTTGAAAATTGGCCGGAGATCAGAGTATATAGAGTATTGAATTTGCACAGAACAAATAAGAAACAGAACGATCGGTTTAATAATAACTGTTAAAACCATATTCCTCTTCACCCCCATTAGTTTACTAAAACGAGAATGCACGGTCTTAAGAGTGAAACTTCAATGATAGTCAAGGCACAAGAAGAAGATAGTTGTAGTGACACCACATAAGGAGTGGCAATTAACAGTAGATCTATCTATTCAACTTAGAAGAAAATTCTGGAAGAACCAGCTAGCATTTTGATTCACAGGTTGTACTTCATTTTTGCGTTGACCTTACAATTTATGAGCTCATAACTTTGTCCTACTAATATTCTACATTGTAAGTCAACAAATAAAAAGGAGATATTTCTCAAGAAATAACTATGGAGTATAAAGAGTTTTCGAGCCCAATCTGATAAGTAACTTTGGTGACCAATATTTTGGAGACCATACAAAAAATAAAAAGTACCCCCAAGGAAAAACTGGGCCAAAAAAAAAAAAAAAAAATGTAAACAAAAGATTATAGCATACAAGAACAGGAAATCAAAGTCTTTGGGGAAAAAATTTCGGTTCATGTATATTGACACAATAATTAGTAGGGGAAAAATACTTCCATGCTATATTGTCATTAGTCTCCCTAAAAAAGATCACAATATCAACGTGATTGAAATGAGCATAAGAATAATGACTCAATAAACTCCAAAATTGTAGACGTGGAAGCACGTTTATCATTTGAAGAAGCACTAGGACACAAGGATAATGTGCCAAGTTAATCCTATCAATCTATCTACCCTACCCATATCGTTCCAAAAAACATTCTTTTTCATATTCAAGCTCGAATTTCTCAGGAAAAATACTCCAAGAAAACTAAAACCAAAAAACACATTGTGACAGCTAACACTTTATACCAACCTCTCTCACTGCAGTGACTTCAGCATGTGCTGTTGGGTCAGTGTTTTTTAAGACCATGTTGTGACAGCTCACAACTACTTCATCGTTACGGACGACAACTGCTCCAAAAGGGCCTCCATCTCCACACTCAACTCCTTTATAAGCCTCTTCAACCGCTTTTGTCAAGAACTTGTGGTCTCTATTCTGGACAGCTGGTTTAACATATACAAGAACAAAATAAAAACACTACAATCATAAAATCTCAGGCCATGTGTTCTTCCTGATCAAATGATTAATAAAATACACGCTTTCAGCAAGGCAACAATCAGTTATTAAAAGAAATTATTACTAGATTACACTGCTAAGAAAATTCAAGAACCAAAATCAGAGAAAAGGCAAACTACAAAAAATTTGATTGACAAAATAGTAGGAATCAAGGAAGAGCAACCTACAAATTTCTACCTAAATAAAAACCTGCCTCCAGACACAAGATAATTTTAAAATACTGGAGATCTCAAGAAGAAAATATGACGAAATACAAACACAGATAATTCAACGATTAAAAACAGATTAGATCAAATTCATAAGAAGGCATAACGTACAAAGGCCCATGACAATTCTAAAAACCAGTATCACTGTTTAAAGAATTTGAGAAAAAAGTTGATCGGTCTATATGGGAAGAGAGAATACTAAAACTTTATACCAATCCAAGTTGTAAACAAAGACAAGAATAATCTTGATTAATATATAATTAAGTATTCCAAAGGCCATGATATCTACATAAAAGAAAAGTAAAAAAAAAACATATGAACAAGGATTCTCCCATGACTTTTAATGTGAGTAAAAGGGAGAAGGAAACTATACACGAAATTTTAAAATAAAATAAAAAAAGTTGCTAGTACCTTCTTGATGACCAGCAAATGCAGAGGCAACTGAGATAGTTCCATCTATCGCTTCAACAACTAGAAACACACAAAGCAAGAAAAAAAATGATACAAACCATCATAGACATAAACATAATTACAAAAAAATTATTCCACCACTTTCCCCAATTGAATCTGTGAGTGGATATACATAGACATAAGCAGTAGATAGAAAGACAAAAAACAAATGGCATAATTATATCAAAGATACATTTACTAGCTCCAAGATTGACTTTAATGAAGCGTTGTACACATAACTTTTAGGAAAAAGAAAATGGAAAACATACAACTTTAAGCAAACAGTTTGTTTTCGTTATAATCTCATCAAGTCTCCAAAATTCCCATTTGAACCAAAATGAAAAGGAAACAACTTTTCTTTTTTCTTCTTTTTCTTTTTTGCTTTTACAAATATAACCAGTTTTTTTCAGCGTGCTAATTAGTGATTACTATGATCGACGGTCATCACGTAAAGTGAATACCATTAACCACCAAACTCTTAAGTACTAAAAAATCCGTTATATTTAAAAGTACTAGTCACTCAAATTCCCCTCTTTTTTTCCATTCTTTAACATCAAAGGCACTTCCTTTACAGTCTTCCACTCAGATCAAACAAGACTCATAATTTCAAGCACTAGATTTAGATCATGCAAACACAAAAACAAAAAGAAAATGTGTCAAAGAGATCATGCAAATTCAGAAAAGAGCATACAAAGATTCAAAACAGATCATAGAAAACCAGATTCAATTACTAAACAAATAAAGGAAAAAAAAACCCAAATTCTAAAACATTCAAATTCACAATCAATACACATTAATAAATATCAAATGCAAGATCATAGAAACATTGAAAAAAAAAAACAAAAACCCAGAAAGAAAAGTTGCTCAGAAGTTAAAAAAAACAACAAAGAATAACAGAATTACTCCATAAAAAAGCAGAGTAAACCACAGAAGAAGAAAAACCCAGAAAAAAAAAAGGAATTGAAATAGATATATTGATATAATCGCATACCATTAGCATCTTCCATGATCGACATCTAGAAAAGAAAAAGAAGTGAGAGAATATTCAGAGAATATGGGAAGAGAGAATCGGATAAAAGGGAAGAAATATGAAAATGGTCCACGAAATCCAATTCCAGGTATATATAATATATATAAATATATAATATGAAGAGCTAAATTAAAGAACTTTAGAGAGAGAATGTGAAAGGGGGAGAGAGAGAGAGAGAGAGAGAGAGAGAGAGAGAGAGAAGTGTAATGCATCTATGACTTCGTTTGGCCGTCTTTAATAGGAAGAAGAGGCCTTGAATTTTTTGGCAATAAAATATTTTTTTTTTTTTTTAGAGATTACATTATATTGGGGAGAGGGACTCGAATCTTCGAACTCATAGAAAGGAAGCAGATGTCTAATAACTTATTAACATGAGTATTTTTCAAAAAATGATATTTTATGAATTGATGTTTTTAAAAATAATAAAAAAAATTAAAATTTTGAAATGTTCTCTGAGTATAATATCACTCTGAAAAATGTCTTTTTTAAAAATTTCCAACCATTTGCTATTTTTGAAAATTATTCATAAAAAACAACCTTTGTTTTATTAATTTTTCTTTTTTTTTATTTTTTTTTTTTTCCGATTTTGGGGAAAAACAACCTTTGTTTTATTAATTTTTCTTTATTTTTTATATTTTATATTTTTATTCACAAATACTGATTTGTGGGAGCAAAGAAGTTTGAAAGTTTTATACCTTTTACATTTCAATTTTAGTAAAACTAGGGGAGTGTAGAATTGACTTTTAGGAATTTTGAGAAATTTCGGTGGAGAGTTTAATTTTTTTATAAAGATAATTATAAACATAATATTTTATAAAAAAACAATCCTAAATCAATTATAATTGATTGGTAATTAGTGATTAATGTATATAATGGATTATATTAAATAAGGGTCTAACTATGATTTTCCTATATAATTCAGTGATTTGACTTTTTGGCCGCTATTTATACATGGTTGATATCACTATGGGGATCCCCTTTAAACTATGTAATTATAGAATTTTTTTATAAACATAATATTTTATAAAAATAATTATTGATCGGATGTGATAAGTAAATAATGGATTATATTAAATAAGGGTCTAACTATGATTTTCCTATATAATTCAGTGATTGACTCATACAGGTGATATCACTGCTAAGAATTTAGAGTTTTGCCACATTTTATACTTTTGGTATTTCAATTTTAGTAAGAATAGTTGAAGTAGCGAATTAATTTAAAATAAAAACTGGAAATTTTTGTAGTTAGTTTAATTTTATAAAATATTTATAAATTTCAAAAAAAAATTAAAAATTAAAAAGTAGTTTTTAAAATATATTAATCAATACTTTATTGTGATTAGTGATTGATTTACTAAAAGAAATGATAATCACTTTATGAAATAATTGATAATTATATATCTAAGTGAATAGCATAGATAATTGGCAATAATCATGTTAGTACCTTATTTATAATAGTCACTTATTATGTGATCAATATTTTACCATATAATAGATATTGTGTAAATATAGCGTTACTTAAAAAATATTTATAAATATAGTTTTTTTGGAAGATATTACATCAAATCAGATGAGAGGAGATTCAGATCTTTGACCTCATGAGAAACGAGCAGGTGTTAAACGAGTTGAGTTTTACTCATATTTGCCAAATATAATAATTTCTAGTATGTTAATTAGTGATCTATAATGATTAATACAAATCGCCTGAAGTGATTGTCATCGATATTTATTAATCATCAATCATCAATCATCGTAAAACAATATGTTACTTTTATAAATACTCTTAAAATAGTGTTACCTATTGGAGTTTATATTTGTTATATTCATAAATATATATATATATATTTTATAGTTATATTAATAAACATGAAAACTAGGCTACATTTGTCATCACCCAAAAGTTTTAGTCATTAAAAATTGTTAACCTAACAAAGAATCTTTGGTATAAAAGATACTCATCATAGATTAGAATTCCCTACCTCTAATTTACCTTTATTTGATTTTTTTTTAATTTTTATAATAAAAAATTATTGGATCATACGATAACACTTAAGTGGATGATTGGGTTATCCACCACAAAAAAAGGTTTATTTGTAGAGGGTGACGAAAAAAAAAGGCTTACTTATTTGAGGGACTTTTTTTTTTTATAAAAAAACTTTTTTTGTTAAAGTATTTGAATACTCTTTTAGCATAATTTTCTTTCTCTTTCCTCCTCTTATTCTTTCTATCCATATCCAAAACTTATTTTGCTCATAACATTTTATTTCTACATATGTTTTGAGTGATTTAAAATATGTTGGAATTTTTTTCTGAATTCTACATTTTAACCACCATTTTGAACACTTTCAAATTACTGAAACAAATATTAAAATATTGATTTGTTATAAAAAAAAAAAAAAAGGGGAGATCATTAGTTCTATAAGCTTCAATCATATAAAAGCCATGTTTTGAAATATTTTGTAGTGTTTTAAAATACTCTAAGTGTAGAACTAAAATAAAAATGTCAACGCATTTTGAATCACACAAAATGAATCTTAAATGAAAAGTTTATGATCGAAATAAGTCACGTCTTGTTGGATAGTAGCGCACCATCGAAATTGACAGTGCTCGACAGTCGAGTCGAAATTGAATATCGAGTAGTGATGTTCGAATTCCAACGAGGGAGCCATAACTTTTTTTCCAGTCATTACTGTTGGATTAAACCCACTAAAGTGAAGAGATTGATCTACTAAATTAGAGGAATATCATTTAGTAATCTAATTAACATTTAATTAACAATCTATTAATATCATGCAATTTGTGATAAAAAAAAACATGTAGATTCACGCTCGTTTTCGAAAATAAAAGGCCTTTTCACTTATATTGAGTAAAATATGGAGAATTGGTTGGAGGTTTCTTTACAGCATCAAATCCTCAACAACACCGGATCTTCTATGCTATATCCCGATCGATCAAACGAAATCCGATTGCGAGATAGAACTTTAGAAGAAATTTGGAAGAAAAGGAAAATTTTTCTTCACAATTTAATAAGCAAAGGGAGGAGAGGAAGAGAGAATTTCAATTTCTTGTGAATTGAATTGTATTGTATGTGTGAGATTTATGAATGACCCAAGCCTCTTATTTATAGGCTAATGGAAAATCTAATCTCATCAAGATATTCCATAGAGATAAATACAAAAAGAAATATATATTCTTTTCTATTATCTTGGCATTTTCGAAATTGCCAAAGATAAATAAGAGGATATTTTCTTTTCTTTTATTTAATTTATCTTGGGTAAATAAATCTATGTAATTATTTTAGGATATAATTCAAACAATTATTTTTCCTTAAATAATACATCATGGCCGCAGATGACATAATAAATAATTAATAAATACAATTTATTTAATTAATTATTTTGGCCAATTTCAATTGGGTTCAATAATCCAATTAGGCTTGAAACTCTCTCTTAAATTAATAAGTTCAACTTAATTAATTAATTTATTAATTGCCATTTAAATAAAATATTTTATTTAAATAATTAATAATATTAATATTTTCTCCCGTCTAAATATTATCAAACAATATTTAATTATTAATTTCCATTTAAGTAATTTTCATTATTTAAACAATTAATAATAATTATTAATTTCTATTAAATAAACTCATTATTTAATTAATTAATAATTCTTATCTATAATATTTTATTATTAATTAATTAATTTTAATTATTAATTTTCGTTCAAATAAAGTTAATTATTTAAACAACTAATAATTATCAATTAATTTCAAATTATTAATTACCATTTAAATATACTCAATATTTAAATAATTAATAATGTCTACTTAAAATTTTCATTTCTTCTACTTGATTTCATGGCTACGATATTTGGGATAGCATAGGGACCCGGTGGACCTATAGATCATGGGCTTAATAATTAGTCAATTAAGTGATTAACTCATAATCAGTTAATTACTTATTATCTAACTATGAATAATTTCACTATAGATTCATAATTGATCTCCCTTCACTACAAATGAGTTATGTCCATTTAGTTTATCTTTATTTATATATGTGATATATCTTTCACATGGAACCCGCATAATTACAGGCAAATTAAATTTATCATTTTACCCCTGTAATTACCACTTTATCCTTGTGTTCCCGCTGATTCTCCAATGAACTTTATCTTTAGTATGTACTTCTGTGATCAATAGAAGTCGTGACGTCACTTTTTTATGTCTCGAATCAGTACATCAAGGGAGTTTCTAAAGTTCCTAAAATTTTTAGGTATCACACCGATAACGTTAATTTATAGGAAAGTTATGAATTTCATCTCGTGAAAATGCGTTCTCAGCTACTTATCTAGTTATGTTCCCAAAGAAGGAGTGTATTGAGCGTTCTTACAGATCGCTCTCAATCATGTGAATCAAAGAACATAACTCCACAAACAGGAGTCCACATTTCACTCAGGATTGAGATCTATCACGGTTGATAAACTTAGTTTGATATTCGACCATTTCTCTTAAATGGTACTTAATGAGATATTTGATCAAACATCGTGGTCCTGTCTTATACAATCAACATTGCATATGATACTTACATTTCATGTCACCCACATGAATTATCAGGATTAGATAATTTGTTTATAAACAAAATGCGAAGCCATCAACAGTGTTATGAGGATAAGGTTCCCTAACGTTATCCATTTACTGTAGACCCTTTCAAGTTACTCATCTCGACTTTAATCCTTTCGTATGACTACTTAGTCATGATTTCATAGGAGTAACTTAGGGTTTTACTATTTGAATGTTTGATATTAATATATTTCCATATATCCCTAATATTGTCGATTGAATCAATCTTGATAATATAAAGAAGTTATGTTTATTTATTTAATTTATTCGAAATAAATTATCTTTATTAAATAATTACAAGTTCTAGGACACCATGCCTAACATAAAGCACATACAAAAGATCTCACCAAGCCTAAACTCATGTCAATTAACTTGATGGAGGAAGATGCATGTGAAGCTTCCATCCACTTGATCAAACTTGGTGACCAAGTAGTAATTGTAGCCCTTGATTTTACTTGGGGACCAAGGATAAATCAAGACCATTGGATTGAACTTGGAGGCCAAGACTCTTTCACTTTAAATAGGGGTTCTCCCCTTCTTGAAAAATCATCCCAAAATCACCAAGTGTAGTAAACTTGAGTTAGAAAAGAAAGTGTGAGACTTGAGATAAAAATAGAGAGAGTCCTTCCTTATAAAAGAGAGAAGTCTTATTATTTCCTTATAAGAGAGAAAGTTGTAAAATCCTATTTTTATAGTGAATTCTTCTATCTTTGCTCGTGGTTTTTTACCCTAATTCGTTTGGGAATTTTTCCACATAAATCTGTGTGTTCATACTCCTCTTCATCTTTCTTTATTGTCATTATATTTTCCACTCTATTTTAGTTGCGATTTTACTCTATCAGTTATATAATCCCCACACAACAAGTGGTATCAGAGTGTCAAGTTCTAGGTGTTACTATTTACTTATCGTATGCTTTGTGGTTGCCACTAATAGTGGACCCTCCACATCAGAAAATATGTTAGATATTTTTTTTCACCTTTGAGAGACACGGAGAATTATTGAACGCTTGTGATAGAAATCATGGCAGAAAAAATTGAGATAGAGAAGTTTAATGGGACTAATTTCTCGTTGTGGAAATTGAAGATGAAGGCTATCTTGAGAAAAGAAAATTGTCTGGCAGGTATTAGCGAAAGCCCGATGGAACTCACAGATGACAACAAGTGGATCGAGATGGACGAGAATGCTATTGCAAATATTCATCTGGCACTAGCAGATAGAGTATTGTCTAGCATAAAGGAGAAGAACAACAAAGGACATTTGATATCACCTCACAAAACTGTATGAGACCAAGTCACTTCACAACAATATTTTCCTTAAGAATAAATTATACACTCTTCGGAT
Source organism: Gynostemma pentaphyllum (assembly GCA_028015215.1). Lineage (NCBI taxonomy): Eukaryota > Viridiplantae > Streptophyta > Magnoliopsida > Cucurbitales > Cucurbitaceae > Gynostemma > Gynostemma pentaphyllum. The sequence continues at coordinate 55,165,439 of CM051351.1, read as the reverse complement.
TTCGAAGTCTAATTCAATGACAGAGCACTTGAATACATTAAATACTCTATTTTCTCAACTCACATGAACGTGCTGAACTTCTACTTCAAAGTCTACCTGATTCATATGATCAAATTGTCATCAAGAGGACAAATGATATTCTAACCGAGTATCTAAACTTTGATGAGGTTGCAGCTGTTGTTCTGGAAGAGGAAAATAGGCGCAAGAACAAAAAAAATAAGTTGGTAAGTTCAAAACAAGTAGGGGTTTTAACGGTGACAAGAGGTAGATCAATAAAACTTGGTTCAAGTGGAAGCCAAGATCAAGGTAGATCAAAATCGAGAAGTAAGAAGATTATAAAGTTCTATTACTGTGGCAAGAAAGGTCATTTGAAGAAAGACTGTTGGAGTTTAAACAAGAAAAATTTCAATCCTCAAGGAAATGTTGCAAGCACCTCATATGAAGGGGATGCTTTATATTGTGAAAATTTTCTTATGTATGGCTTATGAACTCATAAGACACTTTTCACTTGACCCCTCGTTGAGAATGGTCCATAGATGTAATGATCATTCTTTAAAGATTGTCAGTATTGGAACCATCAAATTGAAGTTCCATGATAATATTGTACGCAAGATTCGGCAAGTGCGACGTGTAGAAGGTCTCAGAAAGAATTTGTTGTCATTAGGACAACTAGATGATCTCAATTATAATTTTATAATCGAGAAAGGAATCATAGATATGATTTGTGGTGCGCTTGTACTTATGAAAGGAGAGAAGATGGCTACTAACTTGTACATGTTAAAGGGAGAGACTTTACAAGAATGAGAACCATCAGTTGCTTCAAGTTGTCCAAGTGAAAGGCTTGCTATAGTGTGGCATCAGAAACTTGGACACATGTCCGAACAAAGAATAAAAGTTCTCACGAAGAAAAATCTTCTTTTAGGTCCGACAAAGGTGTTGTTACCCTTCTATGAGTTTTGTGTTATAAGTAAACAACACAGATTAAAGTTCAACACATCAAGTTTTAGAAGTAAAGAGATTCTAGAATTGATCCACTCTGATATATGTAAACCACCAGTTACATCCTTGTGAGTAGCGAAGTACTTTGTGTCCTTTATAGATGACTATTTAAGGATATGTTGGGGGTGTATCCTATCAAGATGAAGGCAGATGTGTTTACAGTCTTCAAAGTTTTCAAAACGCTGGTAGAATTTGAATATAATAAAAAGATCAAGTGTTTGCGGACGAATAATGGATGGGAATATACAAGCAGTGAGTTTGTAGAATTTTGCAATCAGGAAGACATCAAAAGACAGTTTACTACGACATACACTCCTCAACAGAATGGAGTGGCAGAGCTATGTTGGGAGCTACAGGCTTATACAAGACTTTCTGGGCAGAAGCAGTCAACATCGTCTGTTATATAGTGAATAGGCCCCCATCAACTGCAATTGAGTTTAAGACAACAATGCAGATGTGGACGAGAAAGCCTACTGATTATCAAACCTCCATATATTTTGAAGTCCAGTGTATGTGATGTACAATGCCCAAGAAACAACAAAGTTGGATCCAAAATCCAGGAAATGTTTGTTCTTGGGGTATGCTGATGGTGTAAAAGGGTATCACCTGTGGGACCCCACTTCCCACAAGGTTACTATCAGCAGGGATGTGATATTTATGGAAGATAAGATAGATGAAGCAAATAATAGCATAGTAAATAAGAATGCAGAGATTACAATATTACACGTGGAGAAAGAATATGATAAGTTGATTCTTCTGAAGCCAAACCAGTGTACAAAGAACAAGGACCAGCTCAAGTACTAGAGATTCGTCGATCAGGTCGCCTGAAAAAATGATCAGGTTGGAAATCAGATTATGTCATGAAGAGCAATGTTGCATATTGTCTTCTAATAGAGGATGGAGGACCATTAACTCTCCAAGAAGCAATGACTAGTTCAGATACCGCTCTGTGGATGATAGCAATGCAAGAAGAAATAGAAGCACTTCATAAGAACCAGACTTGGGAACTTGTTGTGCTACCACATGGAAGGAAGCCCATTGGTAACAAATGGCTATATAAGATGAAGCGCAACAACGATGATCAGGTGGAGCGATATCGTCCAAGATTGGTTGTAAAAGGATATGCTCAGAAAGAATGTGTTGATTTCAATGAGATCTTCTCCCCATTGGTTTGACTTACTACAGTCAGAATAGTCCTAGAAATGTGTGCTACATTTGACTTACATCTGAAGCAGTTAGATGCTAAAACTGCATTTCTCAATGGAGATCTTGAAGAAGAAATATATATGCTCCAACTAGAAGGTTTTGAAGAAAAAGGAAAAGAGGACTTGGTTTACAGGTTGAACAAATCTCTATACGGTCTCAAAGAGGAGCTGAGATGCTGGGATAAGATATTTGATTCCTTCATCTTGAACCTTGGTTACAACAGACTTAATGCAGACCCTTGTGCATATTTCAAGAGGTTTGGAGACAATGATTTCATTGTTTTGCTGTTGTATGTTGATGACATGTTGATTGTTAGGAATTGTGTCCTAGAACTTTTAATTATTTAATTATAATAATTTATTTCGAATAAATTAAATAAATAAACATAAGTTTTTTATATTATCTAGATTGATTCAATTGACGATATTAGGAATATATGGAAATATATTAATATCAAACATTCAAATAGTAAAACCCTAAGTCACTTTTATGAAATCACGACTTAGTATGTGAGTCATACGAGAGGATTAAAGTCGAGATGAGTAACTTAAAAGTGTCTAGATGAAATGGATAACGTTTGGGAACCTTATCCTGATAACACTATTGATAGCTTCGCATTTTGTTTATAGACAAATGATCTAATCCTGATCATTCATGTAGGAGACATGAAATGGAAGTATCATATGCAATGTTGATTGTATAAGACAGGACCACGATGTTCGATCAAATTTCTCATTAGTACGAGTTTACAGAAATGATCGAATATCAAACTAAGTTTATCAACCAGGTGATAGATCTCAATCCTGAGTGAAATGTGGACTCCTATTTGTGGAGTTATGTTCTTTGATTCACATAGTTGAGAAGCGATCCGTAACAACGCTCAATACACCCTGTTTTGGGAACATGACTAGATAAGTAGCTGGGAACTCATTTTCACGAGATGGAATTCATAACTTTCCTATAAATTAACGGTATCGGTGCGATACCTAAACATTTTAGGAACTTTAGGAAACTCCTTGATGTCTCGATTCGAGACATGAACAAGTGGCGCCACGACTTCTATTGATCACGAAGTATATTATCTCCGGTTCGACTAAAGATAAAGTTCATTGGAGAATCAGCGGGAACACAAGGATAAAGCGGTAATTACAAGGGCAAAACCGTAAATTTATCCTTTGTAATTAGGTGAAGGATATATCACGGATATAAATAAAAGATAAACTAAATGGACATAACTCATCTATAGTGAGGGGAGTTCAAAGTTATGAATCTATAGTGGAATTATTCATAGTTAAATAATAAGTAATTAATTGATTATGAGTTAATCACTTAATTGACTAATTATTATGCCCATGATCTATAGATCCATCGGGTCCCTATGCTAGCCCAAATATCGTTGTAGCAAAACTAAGTTATTAATTTAACTTAGGAAAAACAAATAATTTAAGTAATTGAATTTACTTAAAATTAGGCAATATTAATTATTTGAATAATAAGATTGTTTATATTAATATTATTATTATTATTATTATTGATACAATATTAATTGTTTAAATAAAAAGTTTATTTAAATGGAAATTAATATAACATTATCAATTATAATATTTTAAGGCAAAATTAATTGTTTAAATAAATAAATTATTTAAACAAGAATTAATGTTAATATTATTAATTATTTAAATAATAAGTTTATTTAAATGGAAATTAATAATTAGTATTATTAATTAAATAATGAGTTTATTTAATTTGATAATAAATATTAGAGAGAGTTAAATACAATTGGTTTATGAAACAAATTGGTTTTGGCCCAAAATAATTAATTAATTGAATAAGATTCAATGGTAATTAATATATTAATTTTTGGCTAAATATGTTTAATTAGAAATTATTATTTGAATTTTTCTAATTAAAAATATATAAATATTTAATTATTAAATAAAGAAAAGCAAATAAGTAATAAATAAATTATTTAAAAATATAAAAACCCTTCCTACGTACAGCATGCATTCAAAGTTGAACTTAAGATTGGTTTAATATATTTTTATATTTATTTAATTATTATCTTTTCTATTTTTAATAATTAGAAAATAAGGAATTCTAATTAGATTAGGATATCATATTTTCTTATAAATATGACCATTGAGATTCATATTTTACAACACTTCTCACTTTAATGAGAAAAGTGAAAATACCCTCTCAAGTTTTTGCCCAATTGCCGATTTTCCTTAGAGAAAAATTTAGAAGAAATTTCTTCTTCTTTTGTTCTTCCGGTTCGATTCCCACAAGTCGGTTTTGCTTTCGATTGGGATATAGCATAGAAGATCTGGTGTTGCTGAGGATTTGATGCTGTAAAGAAACCTCCAACCGATTCTCCATTAATTACTCAATGTAAGTAAAAGGGTTTTAATTTTTGAAATTAAGCATGAATCTACATGTTTTATCACAAATTGCATGATGTTATTAGATCCGTAATTAAATGTTAATTAGTTTACTAAATAAAATTCCGCTAGTTTAGTAAATCATCCCTTCAGGTTGCAGGCTCTAAAAAAAGATCATATTAAGGAATTGAAGGCACAGTTGGCTAGAGAGTTTGAAATGAAGGACTTGAGACCAGCAAACAAGATTCTTGATGGGATTCGAAAATAACAAAAATAAATACTTACTCTTGGAATTTAGAATTTTGTAATAGAGGTGAGTAAGGTCGATCTCCACAGGTAATTGAGAATTAAAATAAAGTTAACAAAAGGGGGTTTTGAGTTTTTAAAATAAAAAGAAAACAAATTAAAAAGAATAAGAAATCAATAGAGAAAGCTTCCAACTAAAGGTTTAATCTCAGTTATGGTTCCTTAATTTGATCATTGATTACTAAACATGCATTCCTAAATTCTTCTCTAAATTAGTTGGAAGTGCTGAAACAACAAGTGTTCTTCCTTAGTTTTTTTATAGCCAAGATACGATCTAATGACTACCTCTCTAATTAATCGATAACCTTAGAATACGATAATAAGATTTAACCCATTAACATCATTAAGATGAGAAGAACCCAATTCTAACTAGCAATATGAAAATTAATCAAAGAACAAGTGGCCAATTTGTATAATAAATAATCAACAATAAAATATTCAAAGAGAATGCATGAAAAGAAAATTGGAATAAAATTAAGGACAAAACCTCAAAAAGTCATGAATCAAACCTCGATAATCATCTAGTTAGAATAAAGAATTTACTAGAAAACATAATAAAAACTATCTAAAAGTCCTAAGATAAATAGGGAGAGAAGGGATTGTGAAATATGAGTCAAATTGGGCTTTAAATAGGCCAAAAAGGGATAAAATAGACAGTAAATCTGATGAAGCCGCCTAAGCCAAGCACTAGCTGTCCGGATTTGTGCCTGGAACTGCTCATGTGAAAAAGTTGAGCCGTGGAACAGGAGGCGCTTCCTTCTTGGAGATAAGACACAAGCGACGTGTCGCTAATCAAGCAGCGACACATCACTCCATACACCGCCTGCCAGCTGATGCGCTAGTGCGCGCTGACATCAATGCGCCTTTTCACTTCATTTGTGATGACGTCAGTATCTGAATTTATCATTATTTTTTATTTTTCTCATCGCCGCGGTGATGGGTCTCATCGCCGCTGCAACCACACTAGGGTTTTTGGCTTGGAAAATATTTTTCTGCAGACCGCGGCCGCCGGATCTCGTGGTCGCAGCCGTGAGCTGTTTTGAACACTAAAATGCGCATAAGTTCTCTGTTTTAAGTCTGATTTGAGTGCCGTTTTCACATATGTTCATGAAATTAAAAGATTAACAATATTATGGACATTTAAATCAATTAGCATTCATATTTTAATTATTTTGGAGATATTAACACTAATAAATACGTGTAAATTACGAGTTATCAAATACCCCCAAACTTAGACAATTGCTAGTCTCTTACCGTTTCTAGCATTAAGCACAGTTAATAATCAATCATGAAAATATAAGAAATTATGCAATCATTAAGCTTGTAAACAATTAATACTTAAGCAATCAAAATTTCATACAAAACCCCAAGTGTGTGTGTAATCAATCTTGTTTTTATGTATATTTTTATAAAACCATGAAGAACAAATACTATCTCAATTTCACAAGTCATACCAAGAATAGAAACTTTACAAAGTTCTCAAAATCAAAGTATACAAGAAAAAGATATCCTCACAAAATATTCACTCAAATCTCTCAAAGTGTTCAAGGGAGTCAAAGAATATCATTCAAGTCAAAACATGGATAAAATTTTCCATAGGATTGTAAATATATCAAATCAAAATCGCAAATGCAAGAAATCAAAACACAAGAATCCAAGGGTCTTTAAAGGTTGTAATGGGGCTTAGGAAAAAGGTGGATGGAAGACATTTAGGCTAAAAGATTTGAGAGATTACTATGAGAATTTTTAATAATATCATTCTCATCTCAAATTTTTCTTAAAGAACAAACTCTCAAATATCAAAACCGACTTTCTTCACATCTTTCTTTTCACATTTTTCTTTAACTTTCGACTTTCTTTTTCGGATTTTCAATAACGAACTTTTTCTTGCAGTTTTCTTTTTCCACATTTTTTTTTCAATCAACTCATAACACAAATTTATTATTTTTATCGACTTTTTCAAAGAGACATAAATCTTTCCAGAACATAGTAACCTCTCAATGAAAAATGAGACAAAACGAATGGGAAAGTGTTATTTATTATGTGTTTAAATATCAAAGAAAAGGCTAAGGCTCAAAATTGATATCTAATAAATTAAGTTCGGTAGGCCTTTAGAAAGCTTGAATTGGTTCCCCTAATTTGCCCTTATAGATTTCAAGCATCTAAAAATAAAGTAAAAACAGTCTCAAAATGCATAACAGAGAGCAAGTTCTGGAAATAAAATCAATGCATGACACACTCTCATCAAAGAATAAATGGAACAAATATTATGATGATTGCTCAAAAGGCTCAAAAACTCACAAAAAGAGGCTAAATGTATCACAACCTAATATACTTCTCAATCAATTAGAAAGTAAGATCAATACTTGAGATATGACAAGTGAAAAGGAAGTATGCTTTAAAATACAGTTTTTTAATTTATGCACAAAAATAAGATTGAAAGTGCACAAAAAGCATGAGATTAAGCATGAAACACAGTTTGCAAAAGCATCAAAAGTAAACAAGCCAAACCAATATACATCTTCTAAAATTTTAAAAGCATTAAATCGTAAAAAACATGAAATTCTACCCCCCAAACTTAAACTAAACATTGTCCTCAATTGTTTAAAATTAAAAAAAAAAAAAAAAAGTGGTAGAAGAAACTTGCCTGAATGAGCAATCCTCAGCTATCAACTCGAGAATGTGAGTGAATCTGGAGAAAAGCCTCATGCTTCAGCATGCATATCCCTTCTTTGATCCTAATTTCCCTTTTTCAAAAAAAAAGGAAAAAAAAAAAAGAAAAATTAAACTAAAACTAAAAACTAAAAACTGAAAACTAGAATAAAATAAAATAAAGGAAATGAAACAAAAGGTAAAGAAATTTGGGTTACCTCCCAAAAAGAGCCTTCTATTTATCATGTATGGCTAGACACTGTTGCTTCTTCTTTAATGAGCATCCCAAATTGATTTGACATATTTTTCCTGATTACATCTTTAATTCCTGCAATTTTGGGTTTAAGAGTATAAGCAACCTATTGTTTATCCTTTTCAAAATGTTCTAAAATATCAGTAGCTAAAGGATCAACAAAATCAGTTAAAGCATAAATTGACACTAGAAAAAATTTGGCTTTTAATGATAGACAAAAACTGTCATTGTAATAATACGATGACACTTTTGAAAGTGTCATTACTGTGAGTGTCATCTTAACTTACGATGACGCATTTACAATGTCATTTTTGACATGTCATCTTATATGTGTCATTATATAACGAACGGTAAAAAAATATTTACCATTAGTCATCATAACTTACAATAACACTAAGTAATAATGTCAGTTATGGACCATCATCTTAAAAGTGTCATTGAACATAAGTGTCATTGTTAGTATTTTAAGACACACAATGACTGTCATTATATAGTATAGATAACAGTCATTGAATGACATTATTTAGAATATAAATATCTCCAACCATTTAGTTTTATAATTCCCCATTATTTTAGTCATAACCTGCAATAATTGAATATCTACAATATAGTCATCACATTCCAGAGAAATTAAACCATGAAACATATTTAAACCTTCAACATTTATTTCTATTTCAACAAAAAAAAGTTTGGTATTTCTTTATAAAAGAACACAAACTACAATTCACAGCTTAAAAGTTATAAGAAACGTCATCCTTACAAAAAAATAATAGCTACGCATATTCAAAAAGTACGAATGAAATCTAATAATAAATGTTTGTTGGCCATTTTGAGCTAGGGATATTCACAAAATAAATCAATGATGTTTGTTGCTCGTGTCTTAAATGAAATTACAAACAAACTCAGCCCATTCTACTCGAAGCTCGTCAAGTTGTGTTTGGGTATATGGATTCTTCGAAGTAAACTGCATAAAAATATTAACACATACAAAGTTTAGTACAAAATAATCATATACATTAAAAATGATACGTAAATAAACTATAAAAGTCATACATACAAGTTAGTAAGATAGGAATAGGTATAAAACAAATTGATTTCATCATAATGCAAAATGATTTCCTCATCACCCATTTTCCAAAAAAAAAAAAAACTAAAGAACCAGTTTACTAATTAGTCTTGTTGAGAGAAAAAGACAAATAAAAATCAAAGAACCAATCTTATTAGACTAGTGTACTTCGGAGATACTATCAATCACTATTCTAATCCTCTTTCTCCTAACTTTCAAAGTCATATAAAAAGTATGATAAAATAATACAGTATTATCTAGTGTCACAATAACCTTAATAAATCGAATATAATATAAAAAGAATGGATCAAATATTAAATAGAAAGACGATTTAACATATTTTTTTCATGAAAAAAGAGGACCAAGTATATCATCAATCAAATGCATTGAATCCATGCTATACTTCAATTATGATTCATTCAACTTGGTTACATCGAATGTAAAAGAAAAGGAAATAAGGGGAAAATATATTAAAAGTTAAATCACCTCTTTCAATTCCACGACACCACTTTGAAAAAGATAACCGCAACAAAATTGCTTACATGTTCTCCATATATTCCATAATCTTGGATTTCTATAAATATTTAAACAAAAGATACATAAAAAAAAGAATTAAAGAGGAATGAGGCAAAGTACCTATACATGATATGAACCTAGTAAGCTAAGAAGAATGAAGTCCATAGTTCAGTTATGATAAAATTGGCGTATATTGAATTCACATTATGGAAGTCAAAAGATTGAAATAGTAAGCATACCTTATAAATCTTACCATGTTTTTTTTGTAACTAAAACGAAAATATCTCCATGATTTAATCCTTCAAAATATGCGCTGAAATGTAAATAATGCATAAGTTAGAACCTTAATGTATCGTTAAGTGGCATTATTATGTAATAGTTGTATATGGTTAGGAATTAGTTTTACTATTCAGTGAGCATATAGTTAGAATTCAATACAATATAAAGACCTGGTTGATCAACTGATGTAATCAAGAGAATTAGATTATTTCCTTAGCTGTCATCTTGCACCTGCATAATTCTTGGAACTTATTTTAACCACAAACAAGTTCTTTCAAATTTACTAAGATGAAAGAAAATAGGACCTCTTCTTTTAATCACGGTTCGTAGAACTTCTTCAAAACCAACAACCACTATCATTAGCAAAACTGAACAAATGAAGAATACCAATTAATGAATTCACAAAGTGAGTTAATCCTAAAAACGAGATTTAAGTAAAAATAAAAAAGAGTTTCTTTAGATACTTTTTACAAAACATAACAACTGAACAAAAAAGACGAGGTAGTGTTGTTGCATACGTCTTTAGAAAGAAAATTTTACTTCCAAGCATTAAAAAATTGAACAATATAATGCCAAAACAATATGAACTAATGGCTAAACTTTGAGTTTGACCCATTAAAGACAAAGGATTTTTCTACATTTAAAAGAAAATTAACACAACAATGGAAATATTCGATGGGAACAGTGGTTAAAATTTTTTGGATCACCTGAAGCATAAAAGCTAAATGGCTTCTAAATTTGAAAATGATATCAACACTTAATTTTGAAAGCAATAATATTTTATACTACTTCCATAAACTAATATAAGGACCTAATTTTTTTGTCCATATACCTTAGAAGACGGTTGAAGGAGATTGATTTGGTCAGTTTTACAATTTCTTCCTTCTCCCTTTCATTACTTGCTTTGGTTTTTCTCTTGATTCAACCAACATATTTGAGACCTGTTAAACCGAAAACAGAAAAAAAGATATAAAATTAAAGTCTCATAATGTTCAGATAAGAGAAATTAAATTAAGGCTAATCCTCGTGAAGAAAAATCGTGAAAGGAAAAATATCATTTTTCCCAATTAAAATTGGGAATCAAGAAAATCAGGGTATTTGAGACAAAAGAAAGTTGAATGGTCATGTTCGCGCCTCCATAGAAAAACACCATTGTTTCAATGGCATTGAGGTATGTTGTATGAGGATCGAGGCAAAGGAGAAAATAAGTCAGATGTTCACACGTGGATGTATATGGTTAGGGCGAGAATGGGGATACAAGGCGAAGAAGAAGACGTCTATGTCGCTTAGAAGATAACAAGGGAGATGAAAATAGGGTAGATCGTGAATTAGAAATTTAGAAGACGTCGGTTTTTTAGTTTTGATTTTTATTTGGGTAAAAAAATAATCCATGACAAGATAAGCCTGATATCATTTAATAAGAAATGAAACTATGACAGAAGTATAAGATTATAGGCATTGAACGACATTGTTTATAAAATGATCACACTTTTTTACGAAATTAACGTAAACACGCATGTTACGACTTAAATTTTTTGATATAAGCAAAGATGGCGCTCATTGGATGACATTGTTTGATAAAATTTCTAAAATGAGTCTCACAACCGAAAAACTGTCATCTTTACGCTAGTATGTCATCTATGCTAAAACTCAGTGTTATCTTTTGTCATATTTCTTGTAGTGTGAGGAATTGACACTAGAATGTTCCATGGAGTTATGAATATTGAATTTAATGATCTCACCATCAAACTCCATGGTAATTGTTCCCTCATGAACATTGATTATAGTTTTAGAAGTATACATAAATAGTCTTCCTAACAATAGTAAGGGGGGAGTAAAAACATCTTCTCCCATGTCAACGACATAGAAATCAGCAGGAAAGACCAAACCGTTTACTTGAACTAAAACATCTTCTAAAAGACCATCAGGATAAACATTATATCTATCAGCTAATTGAAGTATTACATCAATTTCTTTCAATTCATCAATGTTTAAAGATTTATAAATAGAAAGAGGCATAATATTTATTGAGGCACCTAGATCTAGCATGACTTTTTCAAATTTAACACCCCCTAAGTGACAAGGAATATCAAACATATCTGGCCACCTTTAGAAGGCAACTTCTTTTGGATTATGGCTGAGACATTTTCCCCCACACTTATTTTCTCACTGTCTTTTACTTTCTTTTTATCGGTGCACAAGTTCTTGAGAAATTTAGCATAATGAGCTACTTGTCTAATAGCATTAATCAAAGGAATATTTACCTTGACTTTTCAGAACATGTTGAGCAACTCTTTCTCTTTCGCTTCCTTTTAATTTTTTCTTGAGTTAGTTAAACGAGATGGAAAAAGGGGAGGAGTCAACAATACCTTATTCCTATTTTGATAAAAAAAAATCTCCAATTCAGTTTTTGGAGGCGAGACAACTTCCTTTTCAAGTTTGGTTTTGGAGCGTGATTGATCTTTTTCATTATAGGCTCTCCCAAAGTTGTTCTACTTCTTAACATGATAGCACTAACATTCTCAATTCGGTTAACCACAGTTTGCGAAGTTAATTTACCTTGAGATTCTATCCTTTTCAAAGAAGATGTCAGATGACTGATTTGAACTTCCAAATTTTCAATTCTTGTTTCCATCTTTTGAAAATTTGCTTGAGTGGTCTGATGAAACTGTTGAGTGTTATTTAGCAATACTTTGAATAAGATCTTCCAAAGACGTACCTGATTTGGTAGTGGGTTGTTGTTGAGGAGGAGCTCTTTGTTGTGTCTATTGATATTGCAGGGCTCGTGTCCCGTAGTGGATATTAGGATGATCCTTCCATCCTGTATTGTAAGTGTTAAAAAATGATCATATCATCTTTGTTGTCCTCTTTAGTACCCTCATTGAAATCCTCCCAGAACATTAGCAGATTCTTGTGAGTCATCTTGAAGTGTAGGGCACATATCAGTTGGATGTGGTGCAGTGCAAATTCCACATGTCTTCACTTGTTGGACGTTTCCTGTTACGAATTGATGAACAAGAGAACTGAGATTTTTCATTTGATTTTCCAAAGACGAATCACGTACTTCATAAACATTTTGGGAATTGGGTTCATCTTGAAGTGCTCCACTTTGTTGACTAGTTGTAGCCATGGTGGTGATCAATCTCCGAGTTTCAGTTGGAGTTTTTTTTAACTATTGCACCACCACTAGTGACGTCCATCAACCTCCTCTTTAACGATGTCAGTCCTTCATAGAAGTATTGGATGAGAAGTTAATCTGAAAAAGCGTGTTGTGGGCAACTCGCACAAAGCTTCTTGAATCGAGTCCCATACATGTATAACATCTCATTGTTCTTTTGCGTAGTCCCATAAATTTCTCTTTGAATGTTTGAAGCTCGGGACGAAGGAAAGAATTCATCTAAGAATAATCCAGTCAAATCCGCCCATGTAGTCAGAGAATTAGTAGGTAGATCGAACAAACAATCCTTAACATGATCAATTAATGAGGATGGAAAGGCACGCAGTTTAATTTGATCTTCAGTTACCCCTTGAATTAGCCCGATTTTAATTAAAAATTTACCTGTACAACAAGTATTGAATAAAGGCTCCTTATCAAGGGTAGGAGCAGTCAACTCCTTCAGAGTTCTTTCAGCGTTAGCCATCGTTTCCTTAGCTTCAAAATCACTAGAGGAATAAAAAATATTGTGCCATAAATTCTCTTCGTTAGATGAAGAGGATGATGATTCTAGCTTGTTTTTCAGTTTGGTTTTCTTTCTTAAGTGCTTTGCCGTCTTCTCGATCTCAGGATCAAATTGTAATTCACCTGTACGAGAAGAACGGGACATCAAATACAAAAAACTAAAAATAAAAAATAGCTAAAATTTAATTGACACCAAGTCCCCGGCAACGACGCCAAAATTTGATGGGTATCTATACCAACAAAAATAAATACTTGCTCTTGGAATTTAGAATTTTGTAGTAGCGATGAGTAAGGTCGATCTTCACAAGGAATTGTGAGTTAAATTAAAGTGAACAAAAGGGCAGTTTTGAGTTTTGAAAATAAACAAATTAAAAAGAATAAGAAATCAATAGAGAAAACTTCCAACTAAAGGTTTAATCTCAGTCATGGTTCATTAATTTGATCATTGATTACTAAACATGCATTCCTAAATTCTTCTCTAAATTAGTTGGAAGTACCAAAACAACAAGTGCACTTCCTTAGTTTTTTGATAGCCAAGATACGATCTAATGACTACTTCCCTAATTAACCGATAACCTTAGAATACGATAATAAGATTTAACCCATTAACAACATTAAGAAGAACCCAATTCTAACTTGGAAATTTAAATCAATTAGCATTCATATTTTAATTATTTTGGAGATATTAACACTAATAAACACGTGTAAATTACTAGTTATCAATTCTAGGGATGCAAATTCACCGAGACAAAAAAAAAGGAAGATTTGACTATCTCAGAAAAATTATCTGAAAAAGTTCTTGCAACGATAGTATGAGTCCTACCAGTAAAGCGGAAAGGATGGAGATGTCTCGAGTACCGTATGCATCAACAATGAGAAGTTTAATATTCGCCATGATTTGTACAAGACCATACATTGCACATGCAGTGGGAATGGTCAGTCGCTATATCGCGAATCCTGGTAAAGAGCATTAGAATGGTGTTAAAAAGGTGCTTAGATATATTAAATGGACCAAATCTATTTCATTATGTTACGGGGGATCCGATTTTATTGTCAAAGGATATGTTGACTCAAATTATGCAGGTGATTTGGGTAAAAACAAGTCTACATCTGAATATGTGTTTGTTCTTACTAGCAGAGCCGCAAGCTGGGTTTCAAAACTGCATTCAATTGTGACTATGCAAACAACGGAAACAGAGTATGTAGCGGCTATGAGACCCGTAGTATGGTTGAAAATGGTATTGGAGGAACTAGGGCACGAGGAAGAGAAGATTTAATTGTTTTGTGACAGTCCTAATGCCTTGCATCTTGCAAGGAATCCAATATTTCATTTAAAGACAAAACACATTCGAGTGTAGTACCACTTTGTTTGTGAGAAAGTGGAAGAAGGAACAGTGGATATAAAGAAGATTTCTACAAAACAAAATCAAGCAGATTATGACAAAGGCAGTCAATGGTGACAAGTTTATTTGGTGTCGATACTCGAATGGCCTAGAAGACACGTATGCAACATGGAGATGGCAAGATAGAAAGAATGATGTGGAGATGTGATTGACTCTAAATTCAATCTCCAAGTGGGAGATTGTTGAATTAAACCCACTAAATCCCAAACAAAAGATCTCACCAAGCCCAAACCCATGTCAATCCACTTCATGGAGGAAGATGCATGTGAAGTTTCCATCCACTTGATCAAACTTGGTGACCAAGTAGTAATTGTAGCCCTTGATTTTACTTGGGAACCAAGGATAAATCAAGACCATTGGATTGAAGTTGGAGGCCAAGGATCTTTCACTATAAACGGGGGTTCTCCCTTTCTTGGGAAATCATCCTAAAATAGTAAACTTGAGTGAGAAAAGAAAGTTTGAGGCTTGAGATAAAAATAGAGAGAGTTTTTCCTTATAAGAGAGAGGTCTTGTTCTTTCCTTATTAGAGAGAAAGTTGTAAATTCCTATTTTTATAGTGAATTCTTCTATTCTTGCTTGTGGTTTTTTACCCTAATTCGTTTGGGGTTTTTCCAAGTAAATTTGTGTGTTCATACTTCACATCATCTTTCTTTGTTGTTATTATATTTTCCACTCTATTTTACCTGTGATTTTCCTCTATCAGGTATAATCCCCATCATCACAACATCGAAATCAAAAGTCACGTTTTGCTGGATAGTAGCGCACCATCGAAATTGAAAGTCCTCAATAGTCGAGTCAAAATTGACTATCGAGTACTGATGTTCGAATTCCGACGAGCGAGCCATAATTTGTTTCAGTCATTACTTTTTTGTTTAGCCTCTCTGTTTTGAGTGAATTCAAAATACGTTAAAATCTTACTTTTGATTTCTTCATTCAAAGCACTTAGAAACACTACAAAATATAAAAACATGATCCCTCTCTTTTAAACTTAGAAAAATATAGAACGTGTAAAGACGATTCCATTGCATTTTGAATCACTCAAAACGAAGCCCAAACAAGTAATATATTTCATAATGGGACTATGGATATAAATTGTTCATTAGAAAGTCAATGAGACGAAACAAGCTAAGATATAATTATAGGGGTAATATGTTAATTTCACCCAACAGTAACTATGAGTTACTAAGTAAATGACACATCACACATTACTTTATAATAATAATGGATATAACTCATCTATAGTGGGGAGAGTACAAATTTTAGATTTTAGTGGAATGACCTATAGTTAACAATTGAACTAAAGTTAATTAAACAATTTGATCAATTATTTATTTTATTATTGAAGCTCATGATCTATTGATCCATGGGTTTTGTGCTATAGCCCAAATATTGTAATGATAAAATTAAGTTATTAATTTAACTTTGAAAGAAATAATTTATTTGAATAATATGATTATTTAAATTAAGGTATTAATTATATTTAAATCATGAGGATTATTTAAATGGAAACTAATTTTAATAAGTTGAACCTACTATTAAAAAGAGATTAAATATCATTTGAGTTTAGAAAACCAAATAGACTTTGCCCAAAATAGTTAATTGGAGGAATTATATTTTAATTTATTCCAAATATAATATTAAAGAGAGATTCAAATTTAGTGTGGAAAATGCCACTAGATAAATCAAAAGAAGATATATCTCTTCTTTCCTCATTCCTTCTAGCCGCTCAACTTATATAGAGATGCAAGAATATCCTCCCACATCCATATCAATTGGATTAAGACTCTAACTCTTAATTAGATTAGGAAAAGAATCCTTATGTTTATAAATAAAACCCTTTGATGAGACCATTGGGTACAATAAACATTCAAGAAATAGTTATTGAAATAATTTCTCTCTAAGTCGTCGCCTCTAGTGAAAAAGAAAAAGTTTTTTTTTGTTCTTTATCTGATCACTCACACAAATGGATTGGCTACGACCGGGTCATAGTGTAGAAGATTGAATGGTTTGAAATCAATACACAACTCAATTACAATCACTATTCGCTTTTTGAAAAATCTTTAATTTATAATATTTTCATAACGCTAATGTGATCCGTTTATTTTTCATGAGATCATACTTCCTTAAAAAAATTGGGGAGAACAATGGAGGAATCTGGTGAAGAGAATAGTGGATTTGACATCAGAGTGGCTGGGTGAAGGCATTTGGCATGAGGATAGACGTGATTCATGCAATTACAATGGTGTGAGGTTATAGAGAAGAAGAAGAAAATTAGGAGGAGGAGATGCTAAAGATGATGATGATGATGGCAGAAATAGTTGACGTATGAGGAGGAGGAGGAGGAGATGATGATGATGACTCAAATGGTTGACTCGACTCTGACGATTAGACTAAGAGATGGAAAGATCTATAAGTGGTTTGATTGTCTAAAGTTGAGTAATTGTAGGCCCTAATTTTGAAATGAGCACACCAATTTTTAATTAGCCTAATCCAAAGTAAAATTTTAAAAAGAGGAGAAATATTTAAGATTCCTTCCTATCTTTCTAAAAAAATAAATTTTTAAATGGTTAGATAAAAAAGGAATGATAAAAGAGATAGAGAAAAGAAGTGGAAATTCAAAAAAAAAAAAGGCTAAAATAAGAGAGTAGTGGAAAAGTTTGAATTGTTTTATTTTGAAATAAATGGTTAGCTAAAAGGGGAATGATTAAAAAAATAGTGAAAATAAGTGGAAATTAAAAAAATGTCAAAAGGGGAAAATGGTGGATAGGTAAAGGTGTTTTGTTTTAAAATAAATGAAAAGGAAAAGAAAGAATAAAGAAAATTTTGAATTTATAGAGAAAAGAGGTAGGCAAAAAGAGGGGGAAGAAGTTGGAAAATATTTTCAAAAAAATGGCTTAAAATGGTAAAAAAAAAAAAAAAACCCAAAGAAAACCTAAATCCTAACTTACCTATTTATATATTCATCATATTCTCCATCTAAAGAAGGATGTGGCCAATATACACTACATAAGTTCTCATAAACTTTATTTCCTTTCCATCACCCATTCTCACTCACTATTAGCCATTAACTCATATGTTTGAGCCATAACTCTACCAACTCCAATCATCCCACCATTTTTCTACTCACATAAAACCTAACCACCAACTTCCACTAGATTATAATATTAGGAATGATGCCGGCCTAGAACTTGTAATTATTTAATAAAGATAATTTATTTCGAATAAATTAAATAAATAAACATACGTTCTTTCTATTATCAATATTGATTCAATTGACGGTATTAGGAATATATGGAAATATATTAATATCAATCAAATAGTAAAACTCGAAGGTACTCTTATGAAATCACGACTAAGTATGTGAGTTATACGAGAGGATTAAAGTCGAGATGAGTAACTTAAAGTGTCTACAGTATATGCGTTTGGGAACCTTATCCTGGTAGCACTGTTGATAGCTGGCCATTTTATATATATAGACAAATGATCTAATCCTGATCATTCATGTGGGTGACATGAAATGGAAGTATCAAATGCAATATTGATTGTATAAGACAAGACCTCGATATTTGATCAATATCTCATGAGGACCGTTTACTAGAAATGATCGAATATCAAACTAAGTTTATCAATCGTGATAAATCTCAATCCTGAGTGAAATATGGACTCCTATTATGAAGTTATGTTCTTTGATTCATATGGTTGAGATCGATCTGATATGAACGCTCAATACACTCCTATTTTGGGAACATAACGAGATAGTAGTTGGAACACATTTACATGAGATGGAATTCATAACTTTCATATAAATTAACAGTATTAGTGTGATACCTAAACATTTTATGAACCTTAGGAAATTCCCTTCATGTATTGATTCGAGACATGAACAAGCGGCGCCACGACTTTTATTGATCACAGAAGTATTATTATCTATAGTTTGACTACAAATAATGTTCATTGGAAAATTAGCAGGAACACAATCATAAAAACGGTAATTATAGGGGCAAAACGGGAAACATAATCCGCCTGTAATTATGAGGGTTCCACGTGAAGGATATATCACAAATATAAATAAAAGATAAACTAAATAGACATAATTCATCTATAGTGAGGGGAGTTCAACTATGAATCTATAATGGAATTATTCATAGTTAGATAATAAACAATTAATTGATTATGAGTTAATCACTTAATTGACTAATTATTAAGCCTATTATCTATAAGTCCATCACATCCCTATGCTAGCCCAAATATCATAGTTGCGAAATCACTTGAAGAAATGAATATAATTTAAGTAAGATAAGTTACTTAAATAGGCAATATTAATTGTTTAAATATTGAGTATATTTAAATGCTAATTAATATTAATATAAACATTATTAATTGTTTAAATAATGAGTTTATTTAAGCAGAAAATTAATAATGAAATATTATTAATTGTTTAAATATTGAGTATATTTAAATGGTAATTAATAATTTGAAATTAAT
Organism: Gynostemma pentaphyllum; assembly: GCA_028015215.1. NCBI lineage: Eukaryota > Viridiplantae > Streptophyta > Magnoliopsida > Cucurbitales > Cucurbitaceae > Gynostemma > Gynostemma pentaphyllum. The sequence goes on along the minus strand of CM051351.1, from coordinate 55,146,217 downwards.
TTATAATTATTAATTGTTTAAATAATTAATTTTATTTGAACAAAAATTAATAATTAAATTAATTCATTAATAATAAAATATTATCAATTATAATTATTAATTATTTAAATAATGAGTTTATTTAATGGAAATTAATAATTAAATTATTATTATTAATTGTTTAAATAATTAAAATTATTTAAATAGAAATTAATAATTAAATATCATTTGATAATATTTAATCAGGAGAAAATATTAATATTATTAATTATTTAAAAAAAGTATTTTATTTAAATGATCATAAATTAATTAATTAATTAAGTTGGACTTATTAATTTAAGAGAAAGTTTCTAGCCCAATTGGATTAATGAACTCAATTGAAATTGGCCCAAAATAATTAATTAAATAAATTAGATTTATTTATTAATTATTATTAATAAATTCGGCCATATATATATTATTTATAGGAAAATAGTTATTTGAATTATATCCTAAAATAATTATATAGATTTATTTACCCAAGATAAATAAAATAAAATATTCTCCTATTTATCTAAGATATTTTCGAAAATACCAAGATAAAGGAAAGAGAAATTTTTTTTTTCTTTTCTTTTGTATCTATCATTCCTAATGTGATTGGATTTCCATTAGCTTATAAATAGGAGGCTTGGGTCATTCATAAATCACACAACTCAATTCTTATAATTGAAATTCTCTATTCCTCTTCTCCCCTAGGCCTTGCCGATTTTAGGCTATTATTTTAGGAAGAAAAATTCTTTTGTTCTTCCTAATTTCTTCTAAAGTTCAATCCCACAATCAGGTTTGCTTGTTCGATCAAGATATAACGTAGAAGATCTGGTGTTACTGAGGATTGATGTTGTAAAGAAACGTTCAACCATATCTTCATACTTACTCAATGTAAGTAAAGGGTTTTATTTTCTAAAAACTAGCATGAATTTACATGTTTTTATGTAACGTCCCGTATTTTCCGGTAAAGTGAATAAAGAAATATTATTTCCTTTTTTCAATATTTATTGGTTTTCTTGGATAATATTTTGGTATTTACATTTAATTATCTTTTCAGGAAATTAAATGTAATTACTAATTAACATTTATTGGAGATAAATGATAAAAAAAAAAAAAAAAAAGGGTTAGGGCATGTAAAGAAGGGAAGAAAGAAAAGAAAAAAAAAAGAGACAGGACGTATTTTCCTCTCCTTTTTCACATTGAAAGCAACAGAGACAAAGGTAGGGCTTTTCTCTTCTTCTTCCTCCTCCTCTTTTCCTCTTTGTTGCCGCCATTGGAGGTTTCATGATCTAGTTTTGATCAAATTTCCTTCTTCCTTTTCTCTTGTTAGGTGATTTTGTGGTGGGTGAAAGATTGGAAGAGAATTGAGGGTTTTCCTATCAAGAACGGTTCAAGGTAATGTAATTTCTCCTTTCGATTTCGAATTTCCTTCTTTGTTTATTGAAATTGAAACTCACCTAATATAAATCTCTTTCATCTTTTCTTAAATTCTTCATCCTTTGTTCTTGAACCTTGAAACCCTAGAAATCCTAGAAACCCTAATTTCCTTTTCTCTTGAAAAACCATCACCCTTTCTTTACAAAACCAAATTGGGTATTAAAAAGAACCCGTCATATAACCGCCCCACGCCTCGTCCTACATCCGCCCTACACCCGAGCCCTCGACATAACCGCCCTAGCCCGTCCTACGCCCGCCCTACATCCGTCCTACACCGTAGCCCCTCGACATAACCGTCCTACGTCTGTCCTACATCCGTCCTACACCCGTAGCCCTCTGTCATAACCGTCCTAACTCAAAGTCGAACCCATCACTCTCCGTCCTAATACTGTCCTAATTGTCCTACCATCGTCCTACCCCGTAATCCCTTCGTGTCGGTTTGCCTCGTGTGTTCGTTTTTGTTTCCTCTTTTTTTGTGTGGTATTTTTAGTGTAGATATTAAGTAGTTATAGGCTTGTTTCAGGTTCTTGAAGTTCTTGGAACAAAAGCTTAAGTTATAAAAATTTGGAAGTTAAAGGTGAGTATAATTATGTTAAGTTTTAAATTATGAATGATTGAATTTTCTTTTTTCTTTAAAAGTTAAACCTTGATTATCTAAGTGTGAAATTGGATGTTTATATGCATAATAAGAACATATTGGGGCTGTTTTACAATGTAAATAAAGCATGGAATATAGGAAGCAAAAATTAGAGATTTTGTATGTTTAAAGTGACTTTCGGTATTAGATTTTGCCTATTTTATTTCCTTTTGCCTCTTGCCTTTGAAATTGGATATTTATGCATGTTTGGATGTTTAAAGATGTTCTATTATTGCTGGACATGATAACTATATTGGAGAATAGTGCCCTTAATTCAAAAATCAAGCCTAGGAGGTTAATTGCTTTCATAATTATTGTGCTCTGAATTCTTGGAATGTTTTCTCTATGTTTAGGGGCTGTTTTGGGAGTCGTTTTATAGGCGTTATGCCGCTGAATTTTAGTTAGATTATTAGTAGATTTAAATTGTCCGAAAAAGGAGCGAAACTACACTAGTTTAGGCTAGTTTCGCTTCTAGACTTGTAAACCTTTGGGAGTTGATGGAAGTGACCCAAGAATGTTATGTTGGGTGATTTTTGGGACATTTTAAAGTGGTTTAAAGGGGAAATTTTCAGAATTGAGTTTTAAGGAATTTTCGACCTAGAAAGAGGATTGTTTCGATAGTTTGAGATTAGATTTATTTTGAGCATCATCGTGGTGATGTGTAGGATCATATTACTTAAATACCTCGAGTAATATGGTAGTAGGTTCGCTTTAAGCAAAGGCCTTGCTTAAAGAAGAATATTTACCGTTAAGGGAGATTATACGATTGTGCACAACTATATAGCACTTAACGAGGTAGGTTCATTCCATATGTACAATGGAAAAGAATATTTTAAACTCTTAAGGATTTAAAACGTGGAAACAGTTTTTAAATGCCTTGTTGAGTATAGTCTTTTTTTGTTTGCGGACAAAAAGGAGATTAGAGGTATTAGGAAAGTTAATGATCGAAAAGTTTTAAAATGAGAAAGGGAGTTTAGAACTGTTTCGAAAGATTATATTCTTTTAATTTGAGGATTAAAAGATAATGTGGAGGGATGTATTAGTTAAGAGAGCTTTGGGTGAAAGAGTATCTTCGGAAGTCGGGGAGGCCGATTAAGGACATAAAGTCTTAGAAAAATCTCTCATGGCGTGATTTTTAATTTAACATTTTTCTACTCATTGGGTGTAGCCTCATGATGCTACATTTATTTATTTTTTAGGTAAAGGGAAGAAGAAGCTCGGTGGCTGATGCGGTTCGATGTGGTGACCGGTTGGTGTGGATTTGCTCGCTAGTGAATCTTTTTATCTTTCGTTAATTTGGGGGTGAAAACATTGAATTGTTCATGTTTTGTTTTGATTTTAATAATAACAACTAATAACTTTTGTTTGAGAAATTTAGGCAATGGTTTGAGTTTGTCTTTCTTTGAATTGTTTTATGAATTTGTTTTCAATAAAAAGGACTAAATGTTGATATTGAAATACTTCCGCTGTGGTTTATGTGTTTTCAATGTGTTTGGGAATTTTGGGTTGTTACATTTTATCACAATTGCATGATGATTAATAGATCCTAAATTAATTGTTAATTTGTTTACTAAATAAAATTCCCCTAATTTAGTAGAGTAGTCCCTTCATATAACCCATCTCTACCCTAACCTCCGACAGCCATCAACCCATTTTTTTAGAGTCTTCACCATCCTCATATCCTCCAACTCTACCCACTACCAATTCTCATAACTCTATCATCACACACAAATTGCACTCAAAAGGTAATAGAGATGTTCATGGTAATCTTCTCTTTTACATAAGTATGTTAGTTTCTTTTCTTTAGCTGCATAATTGGTGTTGAAGTATTCTTTCTTCAAACAAAATAAATTTACTTCTTAAAAAAATAGTTTTTTTTTATTGAGTCTTCTGTGTTCTAATGAAGTCATAATATATATATATATTGAATTATTTTGTGTAAATTTTTCATTAAAATATACTTAAAAATCCAAATGAAAAGAATCAACTAAATTTGATTTGCAATTTGAAAGTTATGATTTTCGGAGGTTTGGTGTTCAAATTAAGTTATAGGTTTTGGGAATTTCTGAGCACTTTGTATCACGGGGTTCTCCAATACTTTTTTAGATCCATTATTAATTACTATTTTTTCTTAAAACTAGACTCATAAAAAAATTTAGAAACAAGAATCTTATCATTTCGTTTAGTATAAAAAAATATATATGATTTGTTTAAATAGGTACAAATTCTTCAGGATTTTTTTATAGTGAAACTGAGAATGAAGTTTTTTTTTTTAATGAAAAGCATTTTTTAGGTGATAGATAAATATTAAACTAATGAAGAATTTTAGGAGAAATAATAAAGTCAAAACACATTTTGTTTAAATAGTTATGAATTTTTCAAGTTGGGAGTTTTATTTGGAATAATTATTATATTTTTATTGATTGACTATATTGTTTCATTTGATTGTCATAACTTTGTGTGTCATATTTATGTTTAGAATTTATTTCCTTAGCTTAAATTAATTGACAACTATTATTGGTTAAGTTCATTGTTAAACTAGTTTGTTTTTAAATATATATATTTTTTCTTCAAAACACATCTTCCCAAAAATTCTATTATTGAAATTTGGGAGTACAAGGAGACTTTGATCCCAAATTTTATGAAATAAAAAAAATTCCATGGTTTGATATAAGGATCAATTTAAATGATTTTTTCTTAAAAAACATTCATTCCAAAAATTTCCTATTACTAAAATTTGGAAGTACAAGGATACTTCGATCCCAAACTTTATGAATGAAGAAATTTGATGGCTTGATTTTAAAATCAATTTGAATAGGTGAAAGTGACTCGATATAGTTCACTCAATATGCCTCCAACTTTGAGAATTGCATCTTGCTTATAACTGCGATAGTAATTACACAAGATTGGAATTCACTATTTTCCTTATTAGGAAAATAGATAAGTAGTTCCCTTATGGACTGATTCTGGTGCTTGAATAGCGGGGCCCCATATTCCTCTGATCAAGGAACAAAGCAAAGACGCATAATGAAGATTATGTAAGGTTATGTTTATTATAGAATCATTTGGACTTAAGGAACAAGATGTATCATGGAGGTTAAAACGGTAAATTACTTAGCCATGGATACAAACGACTTGTGAAGGATTAAAGTATATGTAATGATTATAGCCAATGGACGTAACTATGTCTATAGTACTAAGATTACAACTCTAGATATATAGTGGAGTTATATAAGAGTTAATGAATAAGAATTAATTGATTAAAGGAGTTTAATCAATGTAATTCTAGATAGTCCTCCGGGCTATCGCATATAATTGAGAACATGATTAATAAGATTAATAGCCATGGACATTGAGAAAAATAAATAGAGGAGTCTATTTAATTTTTTAATTGATGGAAAATTGAATAGAGGAGATTAAAATGGAAGAGTGTACTTGATTAATTTTGAAGTTGTCCAAAACTAATGGGTAGTTAAATAGAGGAGTCTATTTAATTAATTAATTTGAATTGTCAAATTAAAAGGGAATTAAGTAAATAAAAGAGTTTATTTTTTAATTAAATATTTAATGGAATTGTTCTATTAAATAAATGGAGGAAAAATAAAATGCCCAATATTATTATTGGATGATGATATAGGCGTCTGATCCATGGTGGGGTCACATGACACTAGGAAAATAATAGCCAATTATTTTTTCATTTTATTTGAAATATATTTGTGATATCTTTTATTTAAATTAATATGATTAATTTAAATATTTGGATATGGGAATAACTATTTAAGTTAATGGAAATTAATTTAAATTGTAATATGGAATATCTTATTATGGAATAAGATATTATGTCTTAATTATTCAAAATATGTTTTCAATATCTTTATAAAATTATTTGATAATTAAAAGGATTTTATGAGGTTTTAGTTTTCCTATAAATATGAGGCTTGGGATGACTCCAAACACATATAACTAAGAGAAGAGAAAGGCTAAGAAATATTTCACTCCCTTTTCTCCTTTTACCGTGTCGTCAGTGTGGTGTAGGAAAAAAAATTTCTTCCTTCTTCCTTTTTTCAAGGAGGAAAAGTGCTCACGCACCATTTCTCTATCGTGCTTAGTGAGAAATATTTTTTGGTGGTTGTAGGATCGTAACCAAGGAGGAAGAGAAATTGTTAGTCACTTATCTACAAGTGTTAGTTTTATGTTTATACATTTTACTTTTGATTAATATTATACTGCAAGGAATGGTCCATGAGAATTTTGCTTGAGAATTGTATTTTAGAGGCCTCAATCCCAACACGTGGGACACAACACTCACTTACCACTTTATTATTTGTTGACCATGTGCACTTGCATGTCATCCACATCCACCTAGTTTAACCATCACCATTCTCACCAACAGATACATTTTTTATAAAATGGAAAGTCTTTTGGTTTGATGATTTTATCAATTATTTTTAAAAAATATATATATTTCTAACGGTGTAATTGCGGCTCATAATTATTTAATAATATCATTATAATGATTAATGATATGATTGAATAAATATGAGACATTTGAAAAAACAAATATCTTTCTTAATGGTTTCATGCCACTCATAATTATTTACTAATACCATTAAAAATAATTAGTGATATTGATTAAATAAATGTGGGACAATTTAAAATAATAATAAAAAAAAATTTTGTTTTAGTAAAAGGCTTTTAATGACATATTTGAGATAAATCAACACACTAATTATTTTTTTTACGAAATGTTTTAGGTTGTTAATAGCTTCCCTAAGCATGAATAAACTCTCGAACCTATTTTTCATAATTCGCAAACCATTTTATTTTATTTTCTCGGATGACCAATCACACACCCATTTAAAAACCAATGATTGGTGTCGACTCATCTTTCTTATTCTTTTCTCTTACCCTTTTGACAGGATGGGAAAGGACTTGATGTTTAAAGGCTCGGCCATTACGTGTCATTCAATGAGTAGCGACATTAATGACTGAGATTTTTTCTCCAAAATAGAATTAAAATGATGGCCCTAAAAGTAGACACTCAATAAGAGTAAGAACTAAGAATGATATCTAGTGTATAACTTTTGATCAAGGAGTCTGAATGATGAACAGTTCACAGTGTTGGACTTGTAGCAACACAGTGGTCATTAATATTCCAAAATTTTATCTAGTAGGAAAAAATAATTAAAATGACAAAAATACCCTTACTTAAAAGACATGTTCCATTTGAAAAAAAAAAGGTTGTTATAGAGAGAAATGAAGAATGATTGGAAAACTCATATATTGTTATGGTGCATCTAAATTTGAAAAAGATTGAAAACATTATTCTTACATTTTATATTAATTATTTTCTAATATCTTATGTCATGTCTGTTGAGAATCTCACATCAAAAAAATGAAAAGAACTAACAAGATTTATAAGATACATGGGCTACTCTTCTCATTGTCACTTGGTTTTGAGATGGAACCCCATGATATTAAGATGGTGTTCCGAGCCCAACAAGTTCAAACGGGCATTTGGTTCAAAAGTGGGATCCGATTTAGAATGGTGAGACCAAAAGAGGCACCATCTTGAGGGGGTGCACATGAACTTAAAAAAAGTGGGTTCCAAACCTAGGTGGCACTATATAACTCAATCCATTATAGGACTTTGGCTTTATTTTTTTTAATAGGGCATGTTGAGAATCTCATATCGAAATGATAAAGGAAACTCACAAAGTTTATAAGATACATGGGCAACTTCTCTCATTACCAATTAGTTTTAACCCATGATATCAAGAATGCCATTCAATATTAAACAAATATGCTTTGAATACCCCGATGCAAATAAAATATATAAGTAACCCACCTAAACTAGTTCAAACTCAATCATTTATTAAAAAAAAATCGCCCTAATAAATGAGTAACACAAAATTAAAATAGTCAATAAAAAAGTTTCACAAATTAAAATATAGTTCAAAAGATCCAAATTGCAACGTTTAACATGAGAATAACTTAACTTGTTAGGCACCCGTTCTCTTTTCTTGAGTTCGAAAGTTCGAGTCTCCTCTCCCCAATTTATTATAATTTCTTAAAGAAAAAGAAGAAACAATGGTTCAAATCACCTATGTTATTTTATTTTTTAAAAATCATCTATGTTACCACATAGTTCCTTAGTTTCGTGCTCAACCACAATAATATCACTATCGTCCATGATGCCAGCAGTAGCACATTAAATTAAATTCTTTTATATTATTTTAATTTAATTACCTTAAGTTATCTTCTATGTAATTGGCTTTTTACATCAATTATTGTTTTTGTTCTTTAGTTTGATTTTTGGATTAGAAGTAGTCATTCTCTTGATTTCTTCCTAAAATTAAGATATTTTAAAACATTTTTTTCTAAGTTACTTTCATAAATTGTAAAAAAAAGGGGTTTACAACTTGCATTTAATTTACATTTATATTAATAAAGATGTGATTCAAATATGTCGTCATCCATAGCGGCCATAACCTTGTCCTATACATAGATTACCCTATTAAAGAGGTTACACAATACAAGATAGTTCATTTATTACAATATTCTTTAACTTATTAAAACATGATATTTGTTCAAAACATACAAAATTATAACATTAATATGGTCCCAATTAGTTATAAGAGAAAAAAAATATGCCTCCATTAACTATGATATTACATATATAGTTCATTGTCTTCATGCTCAATCACCATAATATCACAATCATGCGCGGTTGCTAGTAATAATAACACAAATGTATAGCTAACATAAAAATAATGGTAGAGACTACTCTAATTTAGAGGTATTTTAAAAATGATATTTTTTTTAAATATTTAATAGTGTTGAGATATATGATTAAATTTACTTTTACCCATTGGCTTAAGCTTTTAGGTTTAGTAGTGATTTAATATATTTAATATGGTATCAAAGCAAGAGGTTGTGAGTTCAAACCCCTGTGATGACATTTTCTCCCCATTTTTATTCCACATATTTGGGTATTGTGCAAATATTCAAGCCCACGTGTGAGGGGAGAGTGCTGAGATATATGATTACATTTACCCACCGCCTAAAGCAATTGGTCTAAATTGACATGAATTGAAGGCTATTCATCTTATTTCTATAGGTTCTGTAGTTGAGTATACAATCTCCTCCTCCACCTGCAACTATTCATTACCTTTCCACGCTACACGCTCAAGCAAATAGTTAAAACAGTTAAAAGGATATATCAACTCTCTAAAAGTATCATTAATACCAATGAAACTTTTAGAACTACCATCATCAATAGGATAGCACAAAAGGGTCAATAGTGCTGAAAACATTTTCTAATTAACTTTCCATTGATGTATTTCACGCAAAGTTCCAAAAAACTCAACTTGTGAATATCTATAAAACTCGCCTTAACAAGTAACCTTCCCTTTTCACTTCACCCCAAGTCTCCTAAACAAGACTTGAGTCTCACTCACTAACCTTTTCACTAATTGAAGTTACCGCCAACCCTAGAATTGTGTTCTCATTTAAGACATACATTCCATGACTAACTTCATTACCACAAGTGAACTTCTTAGTGATATTTAGCACTCCACCTCAAGCCTAATAGGCTATCTAAGTCTAAAGCCTCAAGTGAAAAACTCAACCCAACCGTAGATAGTCAACCCCACCTACTCAATAAGATTTATTAAAAAACAGCTAATAAAACTCCATCTGCTCACCTGGGTTAGTGACTAAACCAAACCAATCTCCATGAGTGTCTCCTATGAAAAGTTAGGTGTCACCAAATTCATACCCACTCATCCTTGGCTTCCTAGGATTAACTATTAGAATAACAACACTATCACAAAAAATTCCACATGCATTTCATACATAATTTTCTCTTTCTTCTTTCTTATTTCGTGTGTTTCTCTATTCCTCGTATGCATGTTCTTACCCTCATTTTTCTTACTCTACCGGATTTTAATTCACAAGATCTTAGAGTAAGAAAAGTTACCTCATATCAGGTAATCATCGTTCTCATCCTCATCTCTTTGTGCAATTATCATTGTGCCTTTTATTTTCATAAAACAAAGTCTCCATTCCCATAAATGAACATGGAGCTCAAACCTCATAGAACCCATTTTGAATTGAAATTAGCTTCTAAGCAATGGATATGTACATATGTATACTCAACTAATTGAAATTAGCTTGAACGTGCAGCGTGGAAAGGTAATGAATAGTTGCAGGTGGAGGTGGAGCAAGAAATCTGATGAATAACCTTCAATTCATGTCAATTTTGAACAATTGCTTCAGGCGGTAGGTTCTTGAATCCAAATCTCCTTTCATAAGAAAAAGACGAAATGCACTGGAATTTTTGTGGAGCAAAATTTCAGTACATATCTTTTTTGCACTATTTTCATTCAATTTCTTATTGCATTTGAACCATGCCTCTAAGAAATCCTCGTGCGTAATTCTTCGAATCTTTATCTTTTCTCTTGATTTCTTAGATGCAAAATCACCTCCAATTTCTTCAATTCCTTTTCCGATAATAACACATCGAAACAGAGGGCATAACGGACAATTTCTTGAATCTATTTTTCAACACTGAAATGTCACGATAATCTTTTCCAATTTCAGTAGCCCCAACCTCAGCTCTAATACCAATTTGTTGTGATTCTCGCTACCAAAATCGTCAACGGGAAGGGAATTTTACACAGAGAAATATATTGGTTTGGATCACTAAGGATCCTAATCCAGTTGTCGTATTGTCACCGACAATCCACTAGATATCGTTTGATTACAAAGGAGACAACCAAGAGAAAATACAATGCATAGCCATGGGATCTCTCACCAAGAATCCATTTGCACCCTTTCACACCCTCACATGATGATAATAAATAATACATCTAACTCACTTATCTCAATTTATTTATATTATGGTAAATAACAATACCAAATACAATAAGCACATGTTAATTAAACCCAACTAATAGGTAAACTACAACAAAATATAATAACCAATTTAATAATATATGTGATAACCAATTAGTGATATATACAAGCATTTGTGATTTAGTATACTCCTGATAGTCAATTAGTGATATACTAAAATACATTACTAATATATTAAGATTAGTGAATCTAGTATATCACTTATATACTTGCATGATCAATACTATTTAAAACAATTCGCTATGAACAATAATTAGATTTTTGGCATTTCTCTAAGGCCTCGTTTACTTAGCGGGAATAGGAATGAGAAAAAATTGGAATAAAAATCAATCGGAATGAAAAATTATGGAATGAGAATAAGATTTCTTTGATTGTGTTTACTAAAAAAAATTTGGAATCGAAATCGAAATGAAAAGAATTATCATTTGATGTTGTTTACTAGAATCTTGGAATGAGAATGAAGTATTATTTCGTGTGTGACCCACAAAAAGTAGAGAGAAAAGAAAATTAATAAAATATAAAAGTTGGTGGGACCCACAAAATAAGGAATGAGAATGAGATTGATGAAGTTGTATGAGGGAATGAAATTGTTTGAAAATTGGGAATGAGATTGTCAAATTGTGTGGGTCTCACACTCTCATTCTCATTCCAAGTTTTAGGTAAACAAGATCAATGAGAATGAAATAATCTCATTCTCATTCATTCATTCTCATTCTCATTCTCTCCAAGTAAATATGGCCTAAATTTCTTTTTTGATGGCTAGATTGATAAATATAGGTAATAGCGCTTAATTTCTTGAATTACATCGATAGATAATTTTTAAAATTTTCAAATATGACGCTTAGTAAAGTAATGATTCAAACCTATTCTATAAATATTACTAAATGAAATATAGAATTAAGGCTGAAAAATATAAAACTAAGCATCTTGTTTAACTAATGAAGTGTGTATCACTATAACTACTAATTAAATAAACAGTTCGGTAAAAATAACATTAAAAAAATCAAATTGATGAGTGTAAATTTAGTGACGGATCTAGAACTAGAGTTTAGGAGGGGCACAATATGAATGAAAGTGAATAAAATTTTAATCAATTCAAATATTAACCATTTCCTTACCAAGTCTCACGCGCAATTTTTGGCGGTGTGAATTAAAAATGCATGCAGTGACACATGTCACCTATTCAAGAGGCGGCCTCAAAAGGGCGGCCTCATCGAATAATCTCTCGGTCCTTAGTGGGATACATCCCTGTGTAAATTCACATTAATAGTTTGACATATATTATTAAAAAATAATAATTAACTAATATGCTTAAAGCTTTATTAGAAGAGGAAATCTCAGTGGCAAAATTTTCTGCAATATTTATAAATATAACATTTTAATAAAATTTTTATAAATATAGCATTAAAAAAAACTCTCATTCATGTTAATCAAAAAGATCAATGATAATTTATAAGCTAATTAGTGATTACATGCACGAAATAACAATTAATATAGTGAATCGGTAAAATAAGTGATTAACTATGTGATGAATCAGTGATTACATGTGCCGAAATCAATATTTACAAATAAGTTTTTGGACTGCTATTTTTATAAATATTGAGTCTGATTTTATTATATGTGCAAGAGCCTTTGTTAGAAATGTATTATTGAGAGTTGAATATAATAACTATTTTTTATAAATTATGGGGAAGATTTTGTTTTATATATTATTCATTTTCATTCATAAAGATTAATTGTTATATATATTCTTAACAGTTAAAAAGTCAATTTCTAGGCTCTACTCCCCTTTGAAATTAATATATTCTTTTGTTCCTTTTAATGGTTGGTGGCATCATATAATAAAAAAAAATATTTAATTAACGATCATGTTTTTTCTTTTTTTACTCGAGGGATGATAATGTGTTGATAATAAATTAATTTGAAATAAATTCGATGACTTTATTCTGTTTTAAATCAATTACACGAATATGCCAATATGCGTAAATTTTTATGACTGGTTTTCTATTTTCTATTACCCAAAAAGTGAATTGATTTAATAAAAATAAAATTCTGGTTCTTTTTGTCTTAAAAGATTGTTTAAATCTTTGAAATTGGGTGGATGATGAAAAGGAAGTTGAGAAGGTGATTGTTAATTCTCTCAAAAATATTGTTTTTGCGTAAAACTGGAGAGCTTCCACGTATGCAATGAACTTATAGTATGGGATGAGTCGGAGGTAGTGCACTGTAGTAGAAGTGCTGCGTAGGCGGTGCATTAGGTAGATGATGAGTAGGGATGGCAAAATTCCCTGCGGGTTAGGGGCCACAACCCTATAGGGCGGGGAATCCCGTTTTATAGGGTTAGGGTGAGAAATCCCCCCCCGGTGATTTGTTATAGGGTAAGGGTATAGGAATACATCCCCCGAACCCGAACCCGAACCCGATTTTTAAAGAATATCTTATATATTTTGTTTACTTTTATCTTTATTTATTGAAAAATATATGTGAAATATAATTATATTAACTAATACAATATAAAATGGTTAGTATTATGTTTTCTTTTTTACTTAAAAATGTATATTTTAAATGTATGTTTCATTTTTATATTTCATTTTTAAATAAGAATTAAAATGTAAAACGAGGAATTTTCCTCGCGGGGAACCCGATCCCCTAATGAGGAATCCCCGAACCCGACCCCAATTTTTTTATTAGGGTATAAGGATTAAAAATCCCCACGGGTTAGGGGATGGGAAGTGCATCCCCGACCTCGCCCTGCCCCGTTGCCATCCCTAATGACGAGCAATGTATGTACCTGCACAGGAAACAAAGAGAGCACCGGTGTGGTGCCGGCCTAACACCCTCCAAAGCTAAAGTCAGAGCAAGCAGAGCTAGTGTGCCAGATAGAATTGCAGTAGAAATTGGTTACCTAATTAATGAATTTATTCTCCTATTTATATGAGAGGAGGTTGATGACATCATCGTGCCACGTGTTGCATCAGGATTGGGCCATGTCTTGCTTCCCAACGACGTACCGCGTGTTGGTTGTGTCACGTGTCATCTTCTATTGAATACTGGAATGATGTAGTTTCTTGGTCTTAGATACATAGCCTTATTAGATGACGTGGACGTAGACTCCCAGGCAACGTAGACGTATCCTCCCAGACGACATAGACATAGACTCCCAGGCGACGTAGACGTAACCTCCCAGACGACGTAGACATAGCCTCTTAGGTGTCGTAGCTTTATCTTTCCAGTGACGTAGACATGTCGATTGTCCATTCTTTGAACCAGTTGAGAAATTCCACGTGTACTAACATTTCACCCCACAACAGAGGCCCCCTACTCCCAAGTTGAATTGAGATGTGAGTTCAATGCTATTTGGGAGTATTCTTCCAAAGTGGAATTTTACCTCGGTGATATATCTGAAAATATTCTAAGTATTGAAGTTTATAATGTGAATTTTCTGCTTTTCCAGTCGTCAAAATTTTGAGAAAATACTAAGTATTGGAGTTTGGTAGTTTGAATTTTCTGTTCTGGTCATTTTGGAGTTGTGTTGTATGTTTAAGTTGTCTGATTCAATCATCAAGTACTTCGCCCCCTATGATTTTAGGAGTAAAATTTACTCTTAAAATCACAGGATAAATGTAAGTCTCCAATGTCCATTGAAGAGAAGTTTTTTAATTAACTAGAAAGTAGAGAAATGAGAAAATAAAAATAAATAAAAAGTTCTTTTTTTCTTCTTTCCCGGAGCTTTTTTTTTTATGACTTGGACTTTGTCTTGCCTTTTGTAATGAGACTTCGCCATTTGGGTGTTGTCATCAGGGCTATGTCATCAGCGTTATGTCAATAGGGCTTTGTCATCAGGGTTGTGTCAACAATGCTATGTCAATAGAGCTGTGTCATCAGGGCTGTGTCAACAATGCTATGTCAATAGAGCTGTGTCATCAGGGCTGTGTCAACAATGCTATGTCAATAGAGCTGTGTCATCAGGGCTATGCCAATAGCGTTTTGTGATCAGGGCTTTGTCATCAGGGTTGTGTCAATAGGGCTCTGTTATCAGCGTTATGTCAATAGGGCTTTGTCATCAGGACTGTGTCAACAGGGTTATGTTAATAGGACTTTGTCATCAAGGCTGTGTCATCAGGGTTATGTCAATAACGTTTTGTTATCAGTGCCTTGTCATTTGTACTTTGTTTTGGAGCTGTAAAAAATTGTTTGACCCCTTCCTATGACCAGTTGAACTTTGACCCGATGACGGTTGACCGTTGACTTTTTGACCTTTGACAGTTGATCCTTTTTTTTTAATTCTTCTACCAGGTACGGCTCGTGAGAGCCCTGCACTCCCTTGTAGACTTAGAATTTTTTTCATTTTAAATTCTTTTACTAGGTGCGGCTTGTGCGAGCCCTACACTCCCTAGTAGACTTAGAATTTTTTATCGTTTTAAACTCTTTTACTAGGTGCGGCTTGTGCGAGCCCTGCACTCCTTAGTAGACTTAGAATTTTTTGTAGTTTTAAATTCTTCTACTAGGTGCGGCTCGTGCGAGCCCTGCACTCCCTAGTTGACTTAGAATTTTTTATCGTTTTAAATTTTTCTACTACGTGCGGCTTGTGCGAGCCCTGCACTCCCTAGTAGACTTAGAATTTTTTGTCGTTTTAAATTCTTCTACTAGGTGCGGCTTGTGCGAGCCCTGCACTCCCTAGTTGACTTAGAATTTTTTGTCGTTTTAAATTCTTCTTCTAGGTGAAGCTCGTGCGAGCCCTGCACTCCCTAGTTGACTTAGAATTTTTTGTCGTTTTAAATTTTTCTACAAGGTGCGGCTCATGCGAGCCCTACACTCCCTAGTAGGCTTAGAATTTTTTGTTGTTTTAAATTCTTCTACGAGGTGCGGCTCGTGCGAGCCCTCCACTCCCTAATAGACTTAGAATTTTTATATAGCTCTTCCACCTTGGTGAACTTAGAACTTTTTGTAGTAGGTTCACGTAGTTGGCCAACACTCGAGTAGAGTTTTACGTCTTGAAATCTAGCTCGAGTCTAAGAGTTCTCTGAATGATTTAACTCTCATAAATACAATATGTAGAAAAACTACGATCTTATTCATTTTATTTTCAAACTTTTTACAATAAAAACTTTATTGGAAATGAAAACTGCAATAAATAAAATTGTTGAAATGAAATCTAAGTTGTTTGACATCATCATAGGTAGAGTAGAGCCTTTTAGATGAGCTTAATCAATGTGTTGATGCCTTGGCCAATACCTCAGTGACCTAGCATGGTGCTTTCTAGGGCTCGGGTTTTTTCTAAATAGTCGGACCTCCAAAGATGGTTCTTATGTCTCTATCTAGAAAATCTTGATTATCACGGTCATAGTCTTTCTTATCTTCTTTTCTTCTCACAAATTCTCTCAGTTACCTAATGAATGGAGCTTTGTCAAGCTCATGATGGCAAAGATGGGATTCAGCGATCATTGGATAAATAGGATTGTAATGTGCATTGAAACTTTGTCTTTCTCAATTCTTATCAAAGGCAAGCTTACCGGTCATATCTTCCCTTGTCGCGGTCTTCGTCGAAGCGACACACTATCTTCTTATTTGTTTTTAATTTCTGTAAAGGGTTTGTCAGCCCTCCTTCAAAAAGTTGAGGTCGTTCCCATATCTCTAGTATTAGGCTAGCTCCTATATCTCTTTTTATTTCCCATTTATTTTTTACTGATGATAGTTTATTATTTTTTAAAGCCTCTGTTTATGAAACATGAAATGTGACAAATATTTTTGCGTTTATGTAAAGGTTTTTGGTCAAATTATAATCTACTCAAAATTTGCTATTAGTTTTAGTGATAAGAGAAATTGGTGAGGCTATTGCAAGCATTCTCAAAGTTCGAAGAGTCTTTGATTACAGGCGATATTTAGGGGTTCCTTCTTCGATTTCTAAGAACAAAAGCCAACCGATGATGTATGTTAAAGAAAAAATGTGGAAGGTTTTGGATTGTTGGAAGGAGAATCTCTTTATACTAGGGGTGAAACCGATTCACTTCGGTTCAATTTTCAATCAATTTTAAAAACCTGGCCGGTTTAGTTTATAATAAGAACCGATCCGGTTTTGAACGGTTTTTTAAGGTTTGATTTTTCCCCTTTTTTTAGTAAAGGACATTTGCATTTAGTTTAAAGATAAAATTCTTCTATATTGAAGAATGAAACAAAACAAAATCAAACAAAAACAAAAACTTAATTGAAAAAAATTAGATTAATAAATATACAAAATATAAATTAAAATAAAGTGATAAATAAAGATATAAAATAAAATAAATAAATAAGAACTAGGGGGAAATAGGGAAGGGGTATGGAATTTTTTCTTGTTTTTTAAAAGTCGGTTTGGTTCCTGTTTTAGCCGGTTTGGTTTGGTTTTTTAAGAATGAAAACCGGAACGGTTCGATTTTTACGGTCCGGTTCGGTTTAATTTTTTGGTTTTTTCCTTTCACTCTACTTTTTGCTATGAGCAAGGAGATATTAATTCAGATTGTTGGGCAGACAATTCCAACATATACTATGTCGTGTTTCAAGTTAAGTGGGAAGTTTTGTAGGGGTGTTAATCGAATTCTGGCCGATTTTTGGTGGGGCTCCTCACACAAGGGCAATAAAATTCACTAGGGAAGTTGGGCTCTTCTCAAAACTCTTCCCGAGGAGATGAGATTTTAGAAAATCTTTAAAATTAAATCTAAATTTAATTATCAAAATAATTAATAAAGATATTCAAAAATCATTTGAATAAATATGATATAATATCTTTTAATCAATCTAATTACCTATACAAGATACTCCTTTTATCATATTTTAAATTAATCAAGTTAATTTAAATTAATTATTCTCATATCTAAATATTTAAATTAATCTCATTAATTCAATAATAGATATTGATACATAAAATGCCTAGAATAACCTATTATTAAATCAAGTTGGCGTGTGGCCCTTTACTAGGACAATCCACACGCCCACTTCTACCATCATTGGGCTTGGGCACAAATGTTTGGGCCAATTAGAAGTGATTGGGCATTTTAAACTTTCTTTATAGCTAATAAAACCCCGTTTATTTATTTATTTTTCTTTATTTTAGCTTGACAACTTCAAATTAAAATAATTAAATAGACTCTTCTATTTAATTTCCATTTAATTTTGACAACTTCAAAATTAAATAATTAAATAGAACCTTCTATTTAATCTGCCCAAAAAAATAATTTATCTGATTAATCATTGTTCTCACAAACATGATTAGCTCGGGGACTTAATGGACCTATAGTACTAAGCTCCAATAATCTAGAATCTTGATTAATTAAAACGCATTTAATTAATCATATTCTTATTCATTAGCTCTAAGATTACTCCACTGCATATCCAAAAGTTCACTCTTAGTACTATAGACATAGTTATGGCCATTGGATATAATTATTTACTACACTTTGATCCTTCATAAGAAGTTCATATTCACAGTTAGATAATTTACCGATTTAACCTCCATGATACATCTTGTTTCTTAACTTCTAACCGATTCTCTGGTGAACAACCTTACACAATCTCCATTATGTGTTTGACTAGTTCCTTGATCAGAGGAATATAGGGCCCCACTGTTCAAGCCCTAAATCAGTCTATAAGAGAACTACTTTTCTATTTTCTGAAGGAAAATAGTGAATTCAAATTTTGTGTAACTAAGTTCCTAACTATCTGCAAGATCCAATCCCCAAAATAGAAGGCATATTGAGCGAACTATAATGAGTCACTATCACCCATGTAAATCAAAGGTTCGTCTCTTACAAACAGGAGTTCGTAATTCACTTAGGATTGTGTAACGACCCGACCCAAAATAATCGGATAAATAAGTAAATCCATAACTCATTTGAAAATATAATTAAATCAGAGCAAAACCAAATAATAGCGGAAGCGTTTATTTAATAACCAAACAGATATTCAAAACATAACCTTTATTTTGGCGCCATTTTAAAAAAAAATTAAAACAAACAAAATAAATGAAAATGAAATCCCATAAAAATAAAGACTAACAAAATAGTCAATAAAATAAAATATTCGAAAAGGGAAACGAAATAAATAAATGACAAGTCCTAAGGGCTCTCGGTGTAACGCCATCCTCGTCAATCACCATGGTTTCAGTTATAATCAGTATTACCTTCAAAATAAAATTTTGCAGGGCATTCGAATATCGTGAGTTTTTAGCTCAGTAGATTAAATCCATACTCAAATAAGTAAATTAAATACAATTTATCTCATAATTATAATAACGTATGGATACTCGTCCATTTCCACCATTCATCAATAACTAGTAGATACTTAGCCTACAAAGATCATAACCACAGTGTAGGTACTTAGCCTACGTCACCTCTTATTATTATTAAAATTGCATGGCATGTTATGCGCTTGAAAATATGATCATGGTGCCTTATAACCCACCATGATATAGCATCCATTATTAAATTACTATTAAATTTACATATATGTATCATTAATGATACGTGTCATACTATGCGCTTGAAAATATGATCATAGTGGGGTATAAGGCCACTAATGGTACGTGCCATAGTATACGCTCTACAAATTTAATATGTGTTAATTATGTTCGACTCGAGTTATAACCACCAATCACATTTTATCTCTTTGTTGCTATTAAATTCACATATATGTATCATAGTGGGGTATAGGGCCACTCATGATAACGTGCCATGCTAAGCATTCTGCTCTACGAATTTAATATATATTAATTATTATGTTAGTTTAACGTCAAACTGCTATTAGGCCCTAATTATAGTACATAACCAACTAACGAACATAAATTAAATAAATGCAATACTTGCAAATCAATCAAGCTCAATAATAATAATAATAATAATAATAATTAAATTCAATAAATCATCTCCCGAAGATATCATAATAATCACATAACAAACATACAATCACATGGAATTTAATTTAACTTCTAAGTAGGAATTAACCTACCTTAATTACAAATTGAGCAAGCAAACGAGCTCAAAATAACACCAAATAAAATCCTAGAGATGCCCAAGACCTGTGACAACATTTAATTAATGTCAATTTCACGAGAACCAGACTAACGGGATAAAAATTGGCCCTGAACTGGCTGGACCAGCTGAACCAGCCCAACTGGACCAAGCTCAGCCGGTCTAGTTGGACCGGTTCTTCTAAAATCACCATTCGCAAAAGGGAAGGCGCTGCGCAGCGTCTTTCTTTTGCTTATTTATTTGTTTTTTTTGTTTACTAACCAAGGCAGCAGCTTACCCATAATTCAAAGGGAAACGCCCCCCTCGTCTCGATCTAACGAAGCTAATAAACCTCATGAAAAATAGCTTCAAAATCGAGCAACTCATAATGAAAAATTCCCAGTTTCGGCGAGGATTGAAGCAGATTCCGGCAAGGCAAAGAAAATAGGGATTGGTGATGCTTTTCTTCACTTTCCTGCAAGA
Source organism: Gynostemma pentaphyllum (assembly GCA_028015215.1). Classification (NCBI taxonomy): domain Eukaryota; kingdom Viridiplantae; phylum Streptophyta; class Magnoliopsida; order Cucurbitales; family Cucurbitaceae; genus Gynostemma; species Gynostemma pentaphyllum. The sequence goes on along the minus strand of CM051351.1, from coordinate 55,125,757 downwards.
CAAAACCCTAACTCCGGTGAGGCTAAAAACCCGTTGAAAAGCAATGAAGAAACCGTCCAATTAGCTCGTAATTGATTCGAAACAATCAATAAATCCAAAATAAACGAATCCCAGAAGAATCACCAAAGAAAATGAAAGCAATCGATGTAGTTTTCTTTGCTTTTCCGCCGTCGCTCCAAACATCTCGATGAAGCTCGTTCTGAGATCAAAAGACAACCAATGAGTATGAATTGGTTCGAAATTGATGATAAAACAAATGATTAAAAACGATTGATCAATTACCTTACAAGAACTCGAAGCGAGAAGAAGAAGAAGAAGAAGAAGAAGACGGCTTGAGAGACGAAACGGCTGAACGAGAGAGGAAAAGAGAAATATGAAATTTGACCTAGGTTTTAGTGTCCAATCATTGGCTCGAAATTACAATAATAACCTTGAAATAAATATTAAGAGTTAGGGACGTAAACGGTATTTAGGCCATATCTTTTTACTCTGAACTCGGAATTGAGCGTAGTCAAAAGCGTTGAAATCATAACGACAAGAAGGTTAATAATAACTTAAAATTAAGTCATTTAGATCAAAATTTAAGAAAAGACTAAAATATCGGATCGTTACAGATTGTGATCAATTGTACATGATCTACCATTTGATATACAAAGTATCTCACTAAACGGTTTTACCAGGAGACGATAAGTGTATCTTAGTTCAATATACTACAATCTCTATTAGATCAATACCCCTACTCACATGTCTTCACATAAGATCACTTATACCAATTTACAAGTGGATCGTGTTAGTAGTGTTCCTAGAAATAAGGTACCCAACCTTTACTCATAATACCACACACTATTTGGGTTACAACTTATGTGAATCTTTTGCATCCAATGCTCACATCAAGTTATCATAAGTAACTCTAGATCTTCTGATGGATAACATTTTTTTATAAGCAATAATTGACAATGTAAATATTACTAAAAAAATATTCCTTCATTTATTTATAGTTTTAATGGATTACATCATATTAGGGCAAATAATCGAGCAATTGGAGAATTGGAAATGGCAATTCATTCAAATTTTCATCAGCAACTGGATTCCAAGACAATGCTCTCTTAAGCTAATCACCCATATTTCCTCATTACCATTATGTATGTTAGTCAGCTCATTGTTGAAGATATATGCTGGAATGAGTCGGTTAATTCCTTCTTTTTAAAGCGGTTCTGATTTTAAACACCCCGATTAATATAAGGTTGGTTGAAGACAAGGTAATTTGACACTATGAAAAGAATGGGAAATACTCGGTCTGTAGTGGGTACAACCTAGCAATCTCTCTTGTAAATCAACATAACCGGTCCGTTCTGGACATTCTGAGGAATGGTGGAAATTTCTTTGGCTCTTCAGTCCTCTCGAAGTTCAAATTATTTATCTGGGAGAGCATGTAATAAAATTCTCCCAACGAGGGTCAATCTGTTTAGAAGGACTGTGGTGGAGGATCCCTTCTACCCAATGTGTGGTAAAAATACTGAAAGTGAGATTTCTGTACTATGAGAGTGTAAATGTGCAGTCAAGGTGTGATCTAATTGGGTTGTCTTGTTGAAATTCGGAAAAGAAAAGTTTGTTGATGCCATCGTCGATTGTCTTTCCACTCTTATGACGACGATTAGGTATCGCGATATGTGCATAGCTTTTTTGATTGCCTGGTCCATTTGACATAGAAGAAATTTGAAAGTCAATGGTTACGAGTTAGGGAGTTAGGGTTGTCCGTTGGTTTAGGCTGAAGGTTACTTCTCTGAGTTTGAGAATGAGCAAAAGATTCTTCCAAGGATTTTTTCTAAGAAATTCAATGCTTCTAGGTTTGTAGTAGCCTACCCCCGCATTTCAAATTAAATACTAATGCTTTTATTTTTGAGGGGTTTGTAGGTAGGGATGACAACTGGGTGGGGCGGGTTCGGGGATCGGGTTTTTGGCGAGGAAAATTCCCCGTTTTATATTTTAATTCTTATTTAAAAATGAACGTAAAAATGAAATACATATTTAAAGGGGCTCTTGCGAAAATAGCAAAAATAGGTTCAATATTTGTAAAAATAGCGGAAAAAACATATTTGCAAAAACATAGCGAAAAATTTAATTCACTCTAAAAAATTACAAAATTGCCACGAGTCGGTGATTAGTAATCCCATTTTGATATCCCGATCCCCCCCCCCCCCCCGATATTTTATAAGTAATCATGACACCGATATTCCATTTCCAACCCCCCCCCCCCCCCCCCATAACATGAATGAGGGTTTTTAAAAACCCTTTTTGCAAATCTTTTAAACCCCCCCACCTATTTTAAATTTGTTAAAGCACCCAGATCCTATTTAAAATATACATTTTTAAGACAAAAAGAAAACATAATACTAAATATTTATAATTTATTAGTTAATATAACCATATTATATATTTTTTCAATAAATAATGATAAAAAGTAAACAAAATACATAAGATATTATTAAAATATCGGGTTCAAGGTCGGGGGTGGGGCAGGAAATGAATTCTCATCCTCGTACCCTAAAACAAATCGGGGGAAAATTTTCTCCCTAACCCTAATAAAATGAGGATTCCCCACCCCTATAGGGTTGTGGCCCCGCAGGGCCCCTAACCCATGAGGAATTCTGCCATCCCTAGTTGTAGGCGTTGGCACTATGATCTGTAACTTTGATGGGCACGTTGCAGAAGCTCTGTCAATGTCTTTAGCGTTGTCTGTAAACGTTGATATTGCTGAGGCTCTTGCCATTCAAGAAGGCATCATTTTTTTGAAAGATATTAGTGTCGATCATTTGTGGGTGGAGTCTAATCTGTTCAACGGTGTTTCGGAGGATGATTATGAGGTTTCCCTCATTGTCTCTAACATCTGGGAGATGGCTCGGGACACTAATTTTGATGGGTTTTTTTTTCCCCTAGTGATGATAATGGGATAGCCCATGTTCTGGAAATGAGAGCTCGTGAGTTTTCTGTCCCGATGGTTTAGATTGAGGATATTCCCCATTGGTTGTTAGGGGCTCTTGCCAAAGATGGTTGTTTTTCTGAGTAGTTTTCTTTGTGTTTTGTTGCTGTTGTGTGTTGTTAAAAAAATTGAAACCCAAAAACGAGTTCTTAGAAGCTAATGATGTTCGAATATTATATTCAAAAGTTTTTTAGAACAAATATTGATTGAAAGCACTTTTAAATGACTATTTTAAAAATATATACTTTTACTTAATTTTTTAAAAGTTTTTTAATCGTATTTAACTTTTTTTTTATATAAATAATGCGTGTAAAATAGTAAAAATTAGAGAAAACATAATTAAAAAAATGATTTTCATATATAATTTTTTTTATTAAAATTGGGGTGCAATCATCCCCCTTTCCCCTTCTTAAGATCCGCTCCTTTATACATCATCCTACTTTTTAATAGGGAAATTTACATGAATGTTATAATTTGGTGAAATATTTACAAATTTGTTAGGAAAAAAAATATTTACAAAAATGTTAGAATTTCAAAAGGCGAGTATATCAGTCAATATCTCTTAGTATATCAATCAATAACTAATGGTTTATCAGTGATGTATAATAGTATATCAATTCATTGATATACTAATCATTCACTGATATACTAATAGTGATTGACTGATATATTCAAAATCTTTGAAATTCTAACATTTTTGTAACAAAATAAATTTCTAACAAATTTGTAAATATTATAATTTTTTTTAACATATTTGAAAATCCCCTTTTTAATATTATTTTTCCTTTTAAAAATATAGATTTGTGAATAGTTTTCAAATATACAATTATCTAAAAATAATTTTAAAATTGATTTAATTAAAAAAAAGTTTCTTTTGAAAGGTAAAGCTAACTTTTAATTTTTAAAGAAAAAAAAACATGACGAAAATGCAATACTTCCCATATAATTTTCTTACTCGAGCCTATTATATCATTTAATAGTAACTTAAGGCATATGGATTGAAAGCACAATTATATGACTATTTAAAAAAAATAATAAAATAATAATACATCTAGGGGTGGAGTCATAATTTTTTCAAGGGGGCAACAACATTGAACTATTTATACATAAATAAATCGGGATAAAATAGTAAACGTTATATATATATATATATATATATATATATATATATATATATACATTTTTTTTTTTAAATTTTTTAAATTTCGGGTGCAATTTCCCCTCTTTCTTCTTCCTAAATATGCCCCTTTATATAAACTATTTAATTTTTTTTAAGTATTTATGCATCCTACTTTTTAACATTAGTTTTTCTTTTAAAATTATAGATTTGCGAATAGTTTTCAAATTTATAATTATCTAAAATTTATTTTTAAAATTGATTTAATAATTAAAAAAAATATTTTGAAAGGTACACCAAAATTTACAAATGCACCCCTTCCCCTATTTATTTATTTATTTTATTTTTTTTTTGTTTGGATGAGTACATATTTAGTTGGCTTCCTTTAAAGGCATTCTCCCCCATTTTATGGTAAGTAGCTGGCCTATCCTATAAGGGAACATATTCATGGCACTCACTTTGCCCAAAATATGGGACTTCTTTTTTTTCTTTTTCTTTTTGTTCTTCTTACTTTTGATAATGCTTATCATTCCTACACACCTGTCATCATAATCTCTTTCTTTTATCTCCATTTTAAGTTTTTTTTCTCCCCTATTCATATCAAAATTATAGATGATATCTTTAATAGTAAAAATGGTAATAATATTGTTCTTAATTTTAAATTTTAAACACTAAATATGTTTTATTAATAAAATTTTCTTTTATACCTAAGGCATATTTGAAGGTTGTTTTTAAAAGTAATTTCATGTTTATAAGAATAAGAATTGTGTTTTAAAAAGTTGTTTTTTCTTTTCTTTTTCTTAGAGTACTTTTTCCCGTATGACCTTTTTTTTTAGGTAGTTATAATTTTTTGTTATATTTATACATAGCAACTCCAAATACACAAATTTATATCTAGGAAAACAAAATTTGAAAACATTTTTCAAAAATTGTTCTTAAACAGATCCCAATTTTACAAAATAATAATAATAATAATAACAACTTGGAATTTGAGCTGCTTTATAAAAATTACCTCAGCAATTTTCACAAATTCAGTTTTGTATTTTTTTACTTTAGGTTAGAACTCAGAAATTTCTTTAAAAATGAAAACCAAACAAATAAATTATTAGTAAAAATAACTCATACTCCAAAAAATATATAACAAGTTTAACTTAAAAAAAAATCATTATCAAACAAACTACTTATTTATTTGGGGTAGTTAATGAAAATACCATATTTTTACATATTAAATTACCAATTACTGAAATGTCAGAACTTTTTAAAAATTATTTAAAGTTATCGAACTATAAAAGGAAAAAATCGAATAAATTCATAGAAAAATAACAAAATCTTTCAATAAACTATTGATTATAGTTTATGGAACTAAAAAAGTCAAAAACCATAAAAAAAATCATTGAAAATAACAAAAAAAATAGTTCAATAATTTATTTAACTACTATTTGAGTAATGCATAATATGTTATTTGACGTGGGGCGAGGCCGAGTCCACGGCCTCAACAAGCAAATCCATGCTTGAATGGGAAATCCATCCCAAAGAACAAAGGGTTGAAACCCAAAAAAGAGGAGAAAACTCTCTCTATTTGATTGATATTCTGGGGCGAGGTCGAGTTCACGGCCTCAACAAGCAAATCCATGCTTGAATGGGAAATCCATCCCAAAGAACAAAGGGTTGAAACCCAAAAAAGAGGAGAAAACTCTTTATATTTGATTGATATTCAAATTTGATACAAGATAAGATTTAAGATATCTACAAATGAAAGCTAAGATGGCTATATATAACCTTACAATGAAAACCCTAAAATTAACTAAACTAAATAGAAACTAATACTATTTAATTATACTAATTAAATACATTAAAGTAAACTAATTCTCTAATAAATAAACCTATACTAATTAACCTATTATGATTCACATCATTATTTGAGACCATTTCTATATTTTTTATTCAATCCTACATATGTTAAGGAGATGATTGCAAATCTAGCAAGTTTTTCTGTAATATTTATAAAAATATCATGATTTAAAAAAATGTGTAACGATAGTCAATTTTGAGCGGGTGAATTAGTAATTAACATTGAATTATATATTTTTACCATAATTAAATCACTAATTCACACATTTATCATTGTTAATCAATGATTAATGCAGTAAAAATTGTTATATTTATAAATAGTTTTAAACAATAGAAAACCAATAAATTATTTCTAACCCATTAATATCAATCCTATTATCTTATAGTAAAATTTCAACAAACAAAAATTAGTTAAAGTGAAAAAACTTATCAAAGATTTGAATCTCCCTAACTTCCAATCATTTATATATATATATATATATATATATATATATATATATATATATATATATATATATATATATATATATATATATATATTTATATATATATATATATATATATAATTAAAAAAAATTCATAAATTTCGAAGTTATCCTAATATTTTTTTCACAGCCTCTCTCATCTATTATAAGCTTAGATGCATATAAACTTATCGATGTATCGTTTCTGAGTCATCCAGTCCCATCTTTTGTACTCTCTTTCTATTAATAAATATCAAAAATAGGATTGCAAATCGATGAGTCGTTTCTGAGTCATCATTGGCATCATGTTCCATAGACGAAATCCTTTTGACCTTTAACTAAATTTGGTGTAAACTATTTTCGAAAAAATATGGATATTTTTGTTGTATCAAATATTTTTATATCTCTTTTTAACATTTTATTAAATATTTTAAAAAATAATAATAAATAAATAATGGGTTCACAACTTATTATTATTTCTATATATTTTAAAATAAAAAATATGAAGTTTTTCAAAATTAACATTTTTAGAAATAGTAATAATTTTGAAAATTTTAAAAAATGGCATTCTCTGAGATATTGAGATGGGTGGAATCTAGTGTCATTTTTTATATATTTCAAAACATTTGTTATTTTCTAAATTACTCATAAAAAATGGGGTATTTGTAAATCTAGCAATTTTTTAGTAATATTTGTAAAAATAGTAACTCTAAAAAATATTTGTAAATAGAGCAAAATTTGTTATGATGAATTAGTGATAAACATTGAATTATATATTTTTACACTAAATTTATCACTGGTACACACATTAATCACCGTTAATCACTAATTAACATAGTAAAAATTGTTATATTTACAAATACTTTTTAGAGTTGTAATTTTTATAAATATTACATCAAAATCTGCAACCCAATAAAATTTATTTTAAAAAAATATCATCAATTGAAATTTCTCAAAAAAATATTTAAAAGAGGAATACCTAGAAAAGAAATACAAATTTCCCAACAATATTTTTGGAAGCTTCCATTAAACATTGTTTTTTTTATTGTAAACCAAATGGATGAAGAAGAGACCAACAACTAATATGATTGGTTTTGGTTTGTTATTTTGATGACAGGATTTAGATAACAACCTCATCCTTATACTTTTAAAATTATATTTTATTTGTATTCGTCATCTCTTTGGATCCATTAGTATCGGTGTCGTGTTTTTTTCAAATGACTCATGACGAAGTCAAGTGGTTGATGACAAAGATATGAAAAAGGAATCCTTTTTATGAGTGTTTTAAAAAAATTGATGACCTAAAAATTTAATATTTTATAGGATGAGTTTGTTTATAGTTACTTTAAAATAAATTTGGATTGAATGGAATTGAATTAACCTGGATTTAATAATTTAAAAATAAATCAATTTTTTTTCTATATTTAAAATTAAAGTGGGAAAAAAATGTTATTTGATGTAGAGTGTTAAAATCGCATATACAAAATATCATAACAAGCCCATATTTGATCGGGCTTAAAAATTAGTTGAATATTCGGAATAATTAAAGCCCATCAGCAGTCGTATTCGACGGCTCTCGAACGTGTGGGACCCAAATTATAAAAGGCAAACAGTTTAACCTAATCAAGTAAGGTGACATATAAGACAGAAATATTATTTGACGTAATCAACTATTTGAAAAAAATCCTCTACCATTAATATAATTTCTCAATTTTTCTATAATAATAAGTTGGGTTGGGACTATAGTTTTGGATCCCTGACGTAATAAATAATATTTAGATCCGATAATTTTACAATTTAAACAATTTAATTGGATCTAAAAAGGGAAATTTACATAAATATTATAATTGGGTGAAATAATTACAAATTTGTTAAGAAAAAAAAATTTACAAAAATATTAGAATTTCAAAAGTTAAGTATATCAGTGATATATAATAGTATATCAGTGATAGACTATTAATGATCGACTAATAAACTATCATTGATATATTAATAGTTCACTGATATACTCAAAAAAATTAAAATTCTAACATTTTTGTAAAAAAAAAATCTCAACAAATTTGTAAATATTATAAAAAATTCTAACGTATTTAAAATTGCCCCATCTAAAAATCCTTAAACTTAATCTAACCCAACGCAATCCAATCCTATATATGAAGAATTCGAATCTTAATTATTTGACGAGGACTCCGTAGAATGTGAAGTATAAGGAATCATTCAGGATTCCTTATAATATATAAATAAATAATTATCTTATGGAAAAATATGATAAAAGTGAAATTTTATTCCAGATATATATAGGAGTTTGTCACTGAATTATTCTCTTTTTAGTTAGAATTCCTTGTAAAATACATATATATTGTTAGATATATTGTTAGGGCCGATTTTAAGATAATGGGCCCCATGCGAAAATAAAAAATCCAGACGCTTTATCATATAAATTTTACAATGAAAAAAACATAATAACATAGGGAAAAAACTAATTAATATTTTAATGTATTAATTTGATTATTATAATGAAAATAAATTAGAGTTAAAATTTATTTTAATAATTATTAAAAAATGTTTAAAACAGATTTAAAATTGATTGATTTTTTTAATTGAAATAATTAAAAGAAAAAAATAGAGGTATAGTTGATAAATCTTTTTATTGAAATTAATAAAAAATAATAATCTTTTTAAAATTAATAAATAAAGAAAATGAAGTCACTTTACTTTAGTGATGAATGAAGCCTCTATTCTTGTCCTCAAAAACATAAATCATGACTTTAGTGTTTAGTCTACCACAGCACCACATTAATTTTTTATATAAATTTCGCAGTAGTATTTAAATATATATTTAAACACCGATTTTAAAATTTTGGGGCCCTGTATGATCGCCCATCTCGCACCCCCACAGGACCATCCCTATATCTCATGGATGAAATTTGATACAAATAAATTTCTTATTCTGATAAAGTTTTTTTTTTTAAATGAAAATGTTCATGAACAACATTTTTTTTCCTCCTTAACTCAAAGAAAGCAAGAAACTCAACCAACACGTGTCTTTTTAAAAAATGTCATCTTTGAAAATTTAAAAAAAGTTTGAAGTTTTTTAAAAAGTTTCATTTACTGAATTTCTCAAAAAAAATCTTAAATTTTAAAGTAAGAAACTATTTTTAAGCATAATTCTCAAACAACTAATAAAAAATAGTCTTCTATACTTCTTTAAAAGGGGGTTAGAATGGAGAATTTTTCACTTCTATCTTTATCCCTACTTTTAAATGTTATTTCAAGTTTGCCATTTATAATTATCTCTATCTCTAAATTTTATTTCAAGTTAGTCATCTATAATTTTTATTTTATTTTATTTTACTTTCATATTTGAATCAAAATAGATAAATATCATATAACATTATTTAGAAAGTATTTATAAATATAATATATATTTTTTTGTAAGATATTATATCGTGTAGGGAGAGGGAAAGCTCGACCTTCATCCTTCTGGAAGAGAGCACCCATGCTCAATCAATTGAGAGTACTCTTGATGCATAAAAATGGTGGTTTTCCACGAAGCAACGAACTTAAGAAATAAGATGAGTCAGAGGTAGTATGTTGCACTGGAGTTGCTGCTGCATAGGTGATGTGCTAAGTAGTTGATGAGCAGTGTATGTACCTGCACAGGAAAGAAGCAGAGCACCAGTGTGGTGTTAACCTAATACCCTTCAATGCTTAAGTCAAAGCTAGTGTGCCAGTGTGAATTAGAGTATAATGAGTTATCTTATGGCTGAGTTTCTTCCTTATATTTATAGGAGAAGAAGTTGATGACATCATCATGCCACATGTCGTGTCAAGATTGGACTATGTGTTGCTTCTCAACTACGTGTCACTTGTGGGTTGCACTACGTATCATCTCTTGATTGGATAATTGTATTTCGTCTCAAGTATGTAGGTCTGTTAAAGACTGCGTAGACATGTCTTGACAGATGCACAAACATTTTCACCATGTGCATAGGCATTTTCACCAGGTGCATAAGCATTTTCATTAAGTCCATAGACATTTTTGCCGGATGCATAGGCAATTTCACTAGGTGTGTAGGCATTCTCCCATGTGCGTAGACATTTTTGCGAAGTTGTAGCATTCTATATGTTATGAAATTCCACCAACAACAATGACCCCTTACTCCCCAATTAAGTTGGGATGTGAGTTCAATGTTGCTTGGGAGTATTCTTTCAAGGTGGAATTTTATGTCAAAGTCAATTTTTTGAAAAATTCACAAATGTCGAAGTTTGTAGCTTGAATTTTCTGCCATTGCAGTGTCAAAGTTTCGATAAATCTCTTACGAGCGCTGCACTCTCCAACTCCGTAGACTTGAATTTTTTCTTAATTCTTCTATGAGCCTTGCACTCTTAGTAGACTTAGAATTTTTTTTTCTCATTTTAAATTTTTCCACCAGGTGTGGCTCGTGAGAAGCCTGCACTCCCTAGTAGATTTGAAATTTTTGAAATTTTCACGTTGTAAATTCTTTTATGAGGTGCATCTCTAGAGAGCCATGCATTCCCTTGCAGACTTGGAATTTTTTTCTCATTTTAAATTCTTCCACCAGGTCCGGCTCGTGAAAGATTTGCACTTCTTGTAGACTTAGAATTTTTAAACTTTTCATGTTATAAATTCTTCGACGAGGTGCGGCTCTTGGAAGCCTTCCACTCCCAAGTAGACTTAGAATTTTATTTTTTTAATTCTTTTACGAGGTGTGGCTTGTGGGAGCCTTGCACTCCCAAGTAGGCTTAGAATTTTTTCTCAGTTTAAATTATTCTACGAGGTTCGGCTCGTAAGAGCCCTTTACTCCCTAGTAGACTTAGAATTTGTTCTCATTTTAAATTCTTTTATAAGGTGCGGCTCAGTGGGAGCCTTGCACTCCCAAGTAGACTTAGAATTTTTATTTTGCTCTTCCACCTTGGTGAACTTACAACTTTTTCATTTTGTTGTAGAGTGCTCTTCCACCTTGATGGACTTAGAAACTTTTATTCTACTATAGTGTATCACATACTTGGCCCCTACTCGAGTAGAGCTTTATGTGTTGAAGCCTAACACGGTATAAGGGTTCTTAGAATGATTTAACCTTAACTAAGCTGAGGGGGTTCTTACGTGAGAGTTTTTCTCCCACTCATCTAATCTATTTCCATACATGTGATTTATAATAAAATAAAATAGGAAACTCCTCATTGCATTGAATGATAAAGTTCTTTTAATAGGAAAATTTATTAAAATTGAAAACTACAATAATAAAAATTGTTGAAATAAAACCTAAGTTGCTTGACATTTTATAGGTGAAGTAGAGTCTTATAGTTGAGCATCGATCAATGTGTTGGTGTCTCGACCTACTACCTCGTAGATCTAACATGATTCATTTTAAGGCGTGACCCTGCTTGAGCTCTTATTCACTAGTCGGGCCCCTAAAGATGGTTTTTATTTCTCCACTTGGAAAATTTTTATTGCCATAGTTCTGGTCTCCCTGATCAGATTTAGTATCGTGGTTCCACTTGTCATGGATTCCTTCAAGTATCATCATTGAATGAAAGTTTCAACTTCTTCTTTTAGGTCGAAATACTCTAAGGTGGTGTGACCATGGTGAAGGGATGATTTACTAAATTAGCGGAAATTTATTTAGCAAACTTATTAACATTTAATAACGGATCTATTAACATCATGCAATTTGTGATAAAACATGTAGATTCATGCTTAATTTCAAAAATTAAAACCCTTTTACTTACATTGAGTAATTAATGGAGAATCGGTTGGAGGTTTCTTTACAGCATCAAATCCTCAGCAACACCGGATCTTCTATGCTATATCCCAATCGAAAGCAAAACCGACTTGTGGGAATCGAACCGGAAGAACAATAGAAGAAGAAATTTCTTCTAAATTTTTCCCTAAGGAAAACCGGCAATTGGGCAAAAACTTGAGAGAGAATTTTCACTTTTCTAATTAAAGTGAGAAGTGTGTAAAATATGAATCTCAATGGTCATATTTATAAGAAACTATGATATCTAATCTAATTAGATATGCTTATCTCTTAATTATTAAATTAGAAAAGATAAATAAATTAATTAAATAAAAAAAACAAAAAAAACACCATTATGCACGCATGTAGATGCTGAAGCATTTGGTTTTTCCTTTTTCTTTTTTTTTAATTTTCTTTATTTGTAATTACTTTTCTTTATTATGTATTTAATATTAGAAAATATTCAAATAATAAATTCTAATTAAATACATTTAGCCAAAAATTAATATATTAATTACCATTTAATCTTATTTAATTAATTAATTACTTTGGGCCAAAACCAATTTATTTCTTAAACCAATTGTATTTAATTCTCTCTAATATTTATTATTAAATTAAATAAACTCGTTATTTAAATAATTAATAATACTAACATTAATTCCCGTTTAAATAATTTATTTATTTAAACAATTAAGTTTGCCTTATAATATTATAATTAATAAGTTATATTAATTTCCATTTAAATAAACTCTTTATTTAAAAAAATTAATTTTGTATCAATATTAATAATATTAATATTCATTTTCATTTAAATAATCTCATTATTCAAATAATTAATATTGCCTGATTTTAAGTAAATACAATTACTTAAATTATTTGTTCTTCCTAAGTTAGTTAATAACTTAGTTTTGCTACAACAATATTAGGGCTAGCATAGGGACCCGATGGACCTATAGATCATGGGCTTAATAATTAGTCAATTAAGTGATTAACTCATAATCAGTTAATTACTTATTATTTAACTATGAATAATTCCACTATAGATTCATAGTTGAACTCCCCTCACTATAGATGAGTTATGTCCATTTAGTTTATCTTTTATTTATATCTGTGATATATCCTTCACGTGGAACCCTCATAATTACAAGCGGATTAAATTTATCATTTTGCCCCTGTAATTACCGCTTTATCCTTGTGTTCCCACTGATTCTCCAATGAACATTATCTTTAGTTGAACTAGAGATAATATACTTCTGTGATCAATAGAAGTCATGGCGCCACTTGTTCATGTCTCGAATCAGTACATCAAGGGAGTTTCCTAAAGTTCCTAAAATATTTAGGTATCGCACTGATACCGTTAATTTATAGGAAAGTTATGAATTCCATCTCGTGAAAATGAGTTCCCAGCTACTTATCTAGTCATGTTCCCAAAACAGAAGTGTATTGAGCGTTCTTACAGATCGCTCTCAACCATGTGAATCAAAGAACATAACTTCACAAATAGGAGTCCGCATTTCACTCAGGATTGAGATCTATCACGGTTGATAAACTTAGTTTGATATTCGATCATTTCTCGTAAACGGTACTAATGAGAAATTTGATCGAACATCGTGGTCTTGTCTTATACAATCAACATTGCATATGATACTTCCATTTCATGTCTCCCACATGAATGATCAGGATTAGATCATTTGTCTATAAACAAAATGTAAAGCTATCAACAGTGTTACTAGGATAAGGTTCCCAAACGTTATCCATTTACTGTAGACACTTTTAAGTTACTCATCTCGACTTTAATCCTCTCGTATGACTCACATACTAAGTCGTGATTTCATAAGAGTAACTTAGGGTTTACTATTTGAATGTTTGATATTAATATATTTGCATATATTCCTAATATCGTCAATTGAATCAATCTAGATAAAATAAAGAACTTATGTTTATTTATTTAATTTAATCGAAATAAATTATTATAATTAAATAATTACAAGTTCTAGGACACCATTCCTAACACATGGTCCTTGTGAAAGAGACAATATTTATCCTTGTTTCTTTTTCTTTCCCGCCTTCATTTTTACCGGCCACCTCAATAAAAAAAAATTTTAAATCTCTTTGAGAAATTGCTCTATCGGGACCATGATGGGAATGTACTTCTGAAATTTATTTAGAAAAAAACTTTGTTTCTCAGATTGGTCTCTCAACCTCTTTCTCTTGTAATCTTCACGATGGTCAGTTCTCCAGGTGAGGTCTTCTGTTGAGCTCTTTCTTTTATACTCATAATTTTTACTACTACCTCTTTCATCAGGAGTTTTTCTTGTACTGAGTAATGTTAGGATCTAAGGCAACCCTAGAGCGGGGGTGAATAGGGTTTTAAAAAAAATATATAAAACTTTTTCAATTAATTTAAGGATTTATATTAACAAAATAATTGGACTTTATAAGTTCAATTAATATAAAAGAAATTTACACTTAAAATTCTTTTTAGCAAAGTGAGCAAATATGATATGATAATAGAAAATATTGTATCACAATTAATTTCTAACCATTCAATTATGCTTTGATAAATTAGGAGAATAAATATGTAAAGCAATAATTAAAGAGTAAGGGTTAGAGAAAGTGACACCAATATTTATAGTGGTTCGGCCAAAAATGCGGCCTAGTCCACTCCCCGATCGCCTCTCGGGAATTTGTATTCACTTTTTACGGGAGCAAGTGTAACCCAATCCTTTTAGCGGGATCAAGATCATACCTGAACAATGACCCTTTCCACGGAGCAAGGACAACCGTTATCTATCACTCTTTTTACTAAGGTCTAAGAGTTGACCTTTTACAATGGTAAATCCTCACAAAGGATAGATATTACAAGAATTTTGCTCACAATAAGAGATAATACTCTTAATAAAATAGCCCTTAAGGATGGCTAGAAATACACAAATTTTTCTCACAAAAATGCTCACAAAGAGATTACAGAAGAGCTTTAGCAATGAGAAGAAGGCTTATGATTTTCGTTGGTGTAAAATCTGTCATTTTCGAGCTCCTTTTATAGCCAAGGAAATGTTACTCTTTCATCCACCTTCATAAATAAAAATTGACTTTAAAGGTGTGAATGGAAGAAGGAAGAGGCTCCATTTTTTACAAATTGGAGAAGAAGACAGCCATTTTCGTCTGAAAATTTTCCAGAAATGAGGTTGATGAAGAAGGGCTTGAAATGACGTTTCTATCCTTTGAAATCTTCATATAAATTTAAATCAGGAGGGGCATAAGAGTAATCAACCAATATAGTGTAGTAAATGCCTCAAAATAAGTCAATGGAGAAGGCTACGTGTCAAATCGTCATTGGCTGTAGCATTTCTGAAATTGAAATTAATAATAATAAATTATTAATAAAATCTCCGAGCAGCAGGGGCAAATAGGGCAGATGACCGTTGAGAAAGAAATTTGAAATTCGGTCAGGAGATGATAAAAGGCTGGTCAGGACATAGAAGGTATTAGACCAAAAGCTGAGGGGCAAAACGGACAAATAACATGCATCAGAAAAAGCAACCAGCTGGCCTTGGAAACCAGCGCGCCACGTGTCGCAAGAAGAGAGGCGGAGGCAGCTTTAGTGGGGGACAGCTGGGGCCCACGAGTACAGGTGACGTCAGCGAGGCAGAAGCGCGTCAGCGCTTGGGCGGCGTGGCCTCTTTTCTTGCGTTGGATGCGTTTGATCAACGGCTGCGATTCGCTTCTGATTTTTTTATTTATTTTTATTTCCGATTATATAAAAATAATGGAAAATCCTGGAGCGTCGAATGAGCACTAACGCGATCTAACGGCTGATAACAATTCTTCATTTATTTTCCTTTTTCCTTTTTCTTTTAATCCAAAATTTTGAATAAATCTGAGCCTTCAATCTCAACCACCTTCTGATCTAACGGCTGGAAATAAATTTGATTTAATTTCTTTTCTTTAAATCAAAATATCAAATAATCTGGGCCACTGAATTTGAATTCCATCTGATCTGATGGCTGAGAATTTAAGCGCATAATAAGATCCATGAAGCTTGCCATATACGATCCGATTTAAATAATTAATTTAATTCTAATCTTCTAAAATCAATATCTCGCTCGTTTGAAGTCCGATTGAGTCGATTCCAATTGCGTTGGACTCGTTATAATTTTCTCTACACAATGGACTATCAAAACACAGAAAATTGATTAGTAACAAAAACACGTTTGTTATCATCAAAATAAGAAATAAGATTAATTTGCTTAGAAAGTCAACAAGTAACTCTCCAACGCTCATGTATTTCTGCGCTTTTGCGAGGAGCTCAGCATACGTATCAGGCGTCTTCTTGTCTAGTGACCATAAGAAATTTTCATCTTTCAAGCCAGCCATCATAGAAATCAAAGCTATGTCATCAATGTAACCTTCCACCTTCAACGCCTCGCTATTAAATCTCACTATTTAGTCTCGGGGGCTCTCCTCCGACTTCTGACGCACAGTCAAAAGGTGCGTGGCTAGTTTCTTATGGTCCCTTCCACCAAGGGACTGAGTTACAAAAGATCGAGTGAGGTCTTTAAATGAAGAGATGAACTCAGCTTGAGCTACATGTACCAACCATATGTAGGGCCTTCTAATGTAATGGGAAATGCCCTGCACTTGATAGCATCTCGGACTTCTTGGATCTCCATCTAGGTATGAAACGTATCAACATGCTCGACTGGATCTTTGAGCCATCATACGTGGTCATAGTTGGCATTTTGAACTTGGTGGGAAGCTCACTTCCATTATATCATCGGTGAATGGCGGTTTAGTTTACTCGAGAAGATATTTTAGTGCAAGAAGAGTCTTTCCTCGATACTTTGTCTTCATATAACCAAGTTGATCTTGGAGCTTTTCCAACTCTGGAGCCCAAGGTTGGACACTTTTAGCAGCAGACTTCACAACATATGCATGTGTCTTTCTCTTTTAACTGAGCACTTCTCAGAGGTCAGGCCTTTCTTTCATACTGGGATCCCTGTTGCGAGAAAACTTATGGGAGGAAGAGAAAGTGTCCTGAGTATTTAGCCTTAACTTCCCCCATCGAACCACTCTTCTCATGATTCAGCGAATCTCTTATACCCTCTATAGACTCTCTGTCTTTGCCCTTCTTGGATCATTGCTCTTCTATAGCTTCTACCGTTTTGTCTGACACCAGTATAAGTCTGGCTACACATCCTAGTTTTTAGCAATCTGTACTTGCTCTCTAGTCCTAAGAGTTTGGTACCTCGTATTATGAGGTCTACCTAGTCATAGGATGCATACTTTTCAAGGATGATTCAATTTCCTTTCTGGTGAATGGTTGAAGGAGCTGATCATTTTGAGCATCAGAAATTGATTGAGGGATGCAGCACTTTTTGAATGGACTCAATAGCTGGATTTGAAGAAGAAAAAAGATTAGAGAAAAAATCAATAACAACCTTTTCAATGTCTTCTTCCTTTATTTTTCAATTCCCATGTTCCATCTATATGATTGTTTCTTTTTCTTGGAGATGCCTTTTGATGGAACTACTTGGAGTTTCTATCTCCCCAATTTAACCAACTCTCTTTGGAATGCGTTCGCCAATAGAGTTCTTCTTCTTCAAGAAGAATACCAAGTTCTCTCTCCATTCTACAAATATTCGTCGCTAAGCTAGGACTACCTCCTCGTAACAAATCATCATATTCCTTATTCTTCTTTTTAATGGCATAGAGAACACTCCCTCCCAACCGTTTGTTGTTCTAATTCGTCAGCTCCTGAAGGCTATTAACTATTTTAGATTGAATAGGCCCTAACCTGTTATTCCATATTATTAAACGTGTTGCTATTTGAGTCGTTTTTATATATAAATATGTTATTTCAGTAATTATTTCTATTAAAAGTGTGGACTATAATTATTTTAGATTGAAATAAGAAAGTATCATTTATATTATTTACTTAATGAGATAATGCATTTCAATCGATTTATTTCATTTATACTTTAAAATGTTTTAAATACTCATGTGATTTATAAAATTATAAATCACACCCTTTCAATCACTTTATTTTGACACTTAGGATACATACCATATGTTCTAATTTCGATAAAATTAGTTATAAAAAAAATCTTTAAAAATGACAAAAATTTAAACATATGGATGTGATTTTTAGATTTTACACTCTACAACAATGGAATCTTATGAAGTTTGACGTTTTTAATTGAATTGAAAGGTGTGATACACATAAAACATGGAGGGTTTTCAAATATGGTATTTTATGAAATTATAATTTTAAAATTAGTAAAAAAATTGAAAAAATTCGAGGATACCTTTTTTTCCTCTCTCTGAAAACCAATTTCACGAATACTTATAAGAAAAAACCATATTTAAATTCTTATCAAAATTTTATTATTTTTGAACAAATATCATATATTAGAGTTTCTCTAAAATATACATGTATCCCTAACTTCGTTCGAATTATGTGACAGTAATGTGTAATTTATAACTTTATAAATCATATGGATGTTCCAACTATTTTTAAAGTATGGATATGATTTGCAAATCGGACAAATCAATGATTTGTCACTATCTCTTACTTCATCTAAGAAGTAGGCTAGATGATGGAATAGAAATAATGTTTATTATCTTATTTAAAAATACTAGAGGCATTCATGACTTTTTGAACCTAACCTAATTATTCATATTACAATTTAGTACGGCTTAAATGACCGTTATCAAATAATAAACCCATGGAAGAAGGCTCATGAACATGTTGCTCGTAATGGTAACTCCAGAAACAGGTTTTCGTAGTTTGTTATAATGAGTCTTTTCTTTTTCTTCGTTTCACTTTGCGTTTGTGGCATGTTGCCTTTGTTAGCTTTGCTTTTGTAGCATGTTGCCTCGTTAGTCTTTTCCTTCTAGCTTTATTAGAGAAGATGTTTTTATGCCTTGATTTTTGACTGCGAGACTTTTTTTTACTATTTTTATACCACTTACCTTTATTAAAAAATATATATATAATAATGAACTCAACTCAACCCAACCCTATAAAATTTGACTGGGGTAAATCAAGTTATTCCAATTGTTTATTTTAAAAATTTGTAGTATAAAAAGTAAATAATAGTATTTAATAATCTAGTCACTACAAAAAAACTAGGCATTACTGGCGAAATAATGCCGGCGAAATTACGTTCGCCGGTATAGAGAAGGGAAAAGCCGGCGAAATAGTGAATTTCGCCGGCATTGGTGGAAAAGTCGGCGAAATTTGAAATTTCGCCGGCTTTACCAATATGTTATGTCGGCGTTGCCGGCATAGGGTGTATTTTAAATAAAAAAAAAAAAAAAAAAAAAAAGCAAAGCCGGTGAAATTCGTCGGCTTTGTAACGTAAAGAAAAGGGGGCGTGTCTTTGGGGCAAAGCCGGCGAAAATTATAATTTCGCCGGCTTTGCCCTGGTTTTAAATTCCAGCCGCCCCCTTTTCCCCTTCCCCCTTCCTTTTCCTTTTCCTTTTCCTTTTCCCCTTCCTTTTCCCCTTCCCCCTTCCTGGCAGCAGCTCCCATTTGGAGGCTTTGCTCTCCGGCGCGGTGGACTTCGATTTAAGGTAAGTTTTCTTCCAATTTTCTTCCTAGATTTCATTTTAGGATTGTATTTTAGAGTTTACACCTATTCTTTTGAATATTTTCTCAAAAACAAATGATTAGAAAAGTTAGGGTTTGGATTTTTTTTTTCAATCTTTCAATTTTCTTGCTAAATGTTTGATTCAAATCAATAATTAGTGCTTACATGATAAAAATTTGATTGTATCTATGTGTTAATTAGTGTTATTGATGTGAGTTCCATACTTAGTTTAGGTTATGATTTTTTAGAAATGGATTTTACATAGGTTGTTCTTCAATTTTGTATTTCATATGTAAAAGATGAATATTCATTAATGAAAGAACTAAACCCAAGTTAAACACTTTTTTTTATTGAAAATTTAACTTTTTTAAGATAAATGTTATTTTGGTTTTAATTATATGAAAATTTTGAATTCTTTGTTAAATGTGCAATTTTCAATTAATTGGATGTCAAAATATTTTACGAATTACTCAAATTGATCAAAATTAATTTGTACTTTTAAATTTTCTTTTTTACTTATGATTGTTTTTTTTTATCTGTAGTTCACAATAAGGTAATTTAATTTTGGCAAACAACGGAAATGGCGAGCAATGATAGGTACGTTTTCAAGTACTTATCAGACTTGATTATCATAGAATATTATATTATAGTTTTTATTTTAGAATTGTTAAAAACTTGGGTGTGGCTAACCTGCAGCAAAGTTAGTCACTCATAATCTGTTATCAATTATTTCATTGTTCATGCATAAACTTTGAGTGTGACTAACCTGCAGCAAAGTTAGTCACACATGCTCTGTTATAATTTATTTCTTTGTTCTTACATAAACCTTGGGTGTGGCTAACCTGCAGCAAAGTTAGCCACACATATAAAATTGTCATCTGTTATTGTTATGGATCTCTATTTACCTACCATAGTCATTTTTTAGAATTAGGTTATAGAGTCAAGTTAAGTAGCAACCTAACTTTATTACTACTTGGGTTATGGTTCAGGAGTTGGATAGTACTTAGAGACAGATTTTGTAATGAATATGTCAAGGGTATTAAGTCTTTCATAGAGGTAGCGAGAACCGTTGTCAATGAAAATGGGAGGGTTCGTTGTCCTTGTATGAAATGTGTGAACACTGTATTTGGGCAAATTGATAGTATAGAGCGACACCTGTATATTAACGGAATGTCTCCGACCTATGCTCGGTGGGTATTGCATGGAGAACAAGCAGATGCTAGGGGGTTCACGAGTAATGTCGGAAGTACATCACAAGTTCATGAGGATTTAGAGGGACATTCTGATGATGAGAGAGTGAGTGAAATGTATGAAGTTATTCAGGAGATACAAGGCCCGTTACATGAGAATGTTGAGAATGATATATCCACAGATAATGGTTTCTCACATTTATTAGGTGAAGCTAGAAAAGAATTATATCCTGGGTGTACAAGGTTTTCTGCTCTAAATTTTTTGGTGAAACTGATGCATATAAAAGTTTTGAACAAATGGAGCAACAAGTCTTTCGATAGGCTTCTCAAACTATTGAAAGAAGCATTGCCACTTGACTCTGTATTACCGAGGTCATATTACTCTAGTAAAAACATGCTTAGTGGATTGGGTTTAGGTTATGAAAAGATTCACGCATGCAAGTATGATTGTGTATTATATAGGAAAGAGTTTGCTAATTATGAGTATTGTCTGGTGTGTGGAGAATCAAGATATAAAGAGGTGATAAATGGGAAGAGTAAGAAAGTTCCTCAGAAAGTATTGCGTCACTTCCCAATTAAGCGTAGGTTGCAACGTATGTTTGCTTCTAAACACACCGCTTCTGATATGCGATGGCATAAAGATAAGATGATGGAAACAGATGGTGTGCTTCGCCATCCATCAGATGCACAAGGATGGAGACATTTTGACCGAACATATCCATGGTTTGCGTCTGATCCAAGAAACGTGCGTTTGGCTCTAGCATCAGATGGTTTTAATCCTTCTAGTAACATGAGTACATCTTACAGTATGTGGCCGGTTATGTTAATTCCGTATAATTTGCCTCCTTAGAAGTGCATGAAAGAATCTAGTTTCTTTATGTCATTGCTGAAGTGCATGAAAGAATCTAGTTTCTTTATGTCATTGCTTATTCCGGGACCAAAATCACCGGGGCAAGATATTGATGTATTTTTAGAGCCCTTGATTGAGGAGTTGTATGAGTTGTGGAATGAGGGGATTAGAACATTTGATAGTTCAAAATTCGAATTCTTTCAAATGCATGCTGCACATTTGTGGACGATTAATGACTTTCCCGCATATGGTGATTTGTCAGGATGGAGCACTAAAGGATATAAGGCGTGTCCTTTATGCCTAGATGATACATCATCACGAGGGTTGAGAAGTAAAGTTTGTTATATGGGTCATCGGCGGTATCTACCATTAGATCATGTAATGCGTAGAAGTAAGCTACATGATGGTTTTCATGAATTACGAGATAAACCTATGGTTAAGACCGGTTCTGAGATATTATCTGAAATAAGTCGTTTACAGTTTGTTAAAGCAGGTAAAAATCCTATCAAATTTGACAAAAAACGAAAACAACCTGAAAACAACCATAACTGGAAGAAGATGAGTATTTTCTTTACTCTCCCATAATGGTCAACGCTACTTCTACGCCACAAGTTAGATATCATGCATATCGAAAAGAATGTCTGTGACAACTTGATAGGGACATTATTTTCAATAGAAGGGAAAAACAAAGATACCTTAAAGGCATGGTTAGATTTGCAAGATTTGAGAATTAGGAAAGAGCTGCATGTATACAAGGCCAGTACTAAGTTTGTAAAACCTTTGGCATCTTTTACCTTATCTTCGAAAGAAAGAGTTCAGGCATGCAAATTTTTGAAAGTTGTTAGATTCCCCGACGGTTTTGCATCAAATATATCTCGTTGTGTCAATGTCGAATCTGGAAAATTGTCTGGACTTAAGAGTCATGATTCACATGTTCTATTGCAACGTCTCTTACCACTAGTTGTTCGGTGTTTTGTGGACAAGAACATAGATCGTGTCATTACTGAGTTTAGTCATTTTTTTCGTTCTATGTGTTCGAAGGTTATTCGGGTTGAAGAACTGGATAGGTTGGAAAGAGACATTGTCACCATATTATGCAAACTTGAACGGATTTTTCCTCCGACATTTTTTGATGTCATGGTTCACTTGTGTGTGCATTTGCCATATAAAGCTAAAATAGTTGGGCCTGTTACATATAGTTGGATGTACCCAATTGAACGTAGTCTTAGAAAATTAAAACAATATGTAAGGAACAAATCGCGACTAGAAGGATCGATTGCTGAGGCATATGTGCTAAACGAGTCCATAAGTTTTTGT
Source organism: Gynostemma pentaphyllum (assembly GCA_028015215.1). NCBI lineage: Eukaryota > Viridiplantae > Streptophyta > Magnoliopsida > Cucurbitales > Cucurbitaceae > Gynostemma > Gynostemma pentaphyllum. The sequence continues at coordinate 55,102,628 of CM051351.1, read as the reverse complement.
TCTATGTATTTGGAAAACATTGAGACAAGACATAACAGGATTGACCGGAACAATGAACGATCATCAATCAATCGTGCAAAACGGGATATTTCTGTTTTTAGACTCCAAGCTCGTCCAATTGGGAGGTCTATATTTCGACAACTATCACAAGATGAAATGAACAAAGCACATTGGTACATTTTGAACAATTGTGACAAAGTCGTACCATTCATTCGGTACGTGTAGCTAATTTGACAATTATAATCTTTAAATGCAATGTTCATGTAACGTGCCTTAAATATACTAGCTTTCTACACTATAGGAAGCATTTTGACATTCTTCAAAGTGAAAGATCAAGTGTGAATATGTACACACGTCAAGAGAGACAATTCCCAGAATGGTTCAAAGCTCATGTAAGAGTGTAATTTTCACTATTAGTGTATCCAAAAAATTGTTTGAACTTTATCCAAATCATATGCTTATGTCACAGGCACGAGAACTACACAATGCGGGAAAAGTTAGTGAGGATCTTTATGCAATTTCAATAGGACCAGATACTCGAGCCCGTTCGTTTACTGGATGTTGTGTGAACGGTTTGCGCTTTCACACAATAGATCGTTCAAGCGCTCGTATTACTCACAGTTGCAGTGTTTCAGTTCCAGGGGAACATGAAACCGGTTCTATATCGTTTTATGGACTGCTGAGCGAGGTTTTAGAGTGTACATATGTAGGGGGAAATAAAGTAATTTTATTTAATTGTGAATGGATAGACACATCCTCCCATAAAATCCATAACGACCTTGGTATCTTGTCCATTAATCTATCCCGTAGGTGGTATGTGAATGAACCGTTCATTCTTGCCAATCAGGCTGAACAAGTGTTATACTTGGAAGACATAAAATATGGTGGGGAATGGCGGGTGGTCCAATCTTTGAAACCAAAAAAAGTTTGGGACGTTCCAGAGATAGATAGTGATGAAGAGGCCGAAGAATATGACCTTAATATTGGACCGCTTGAGACGGAAGTTATTGATACTGTGGATGATATCGCTATGTTAAGAAAAGATGTACCACATGACTTGGTAAATGTCGACGTTATGGACCGAGCTATTGGTAATAATGATTCTAGAGAAGATGATTTCATTAACGATGAAGATGATTTCATTGAGGAAGAAGATGCAAACATAGTAACATCGGAATCTGATTTTAGTGATTAGGTACTTGTAGGTAATTCCTTTTATAATTACTTAATGTAGGCAGACTTCTTAATTACGAAATGTATATATTGTGAGTTTTCATTTTCTTACATATTCAGGCCTCCTCTTGGTCCGTGCAAGACCCGTGTAACTGCATTACACCGTGGATGCAAATGTCGAAAATCGGGGAAAAATGAAATACAATCACAAGACGGGTTCAAGGTCACATGTGCGAGTCATGACGGATTTTGTAAGTATATGTTTAGTTTTGATATGGAAAGTACTAAAACAACTTCATATACTAGTGCGCTCAAATTTCTTATCATTCTCGTTTTTTTTTAAAGCAAGCTGAAGACGAAGATCGTGAAGAAGGGTTCAATGAAATTGATCTATTTCGTGTCACGCACACTAATGATAAAGGTGATTGGATCAATGATGAGGCAGAGAAAGAATATGTAAGTCACAAGACATTAAAAGTTAAGTATAAGATTATGTTTTATGTATTATTTATAAATTGTATGTTATTTGTAATAAGTGCAGAACATGATGTGTGATTTGATGGTCGCCCCTGATATGGAGGTGGATGGAGAGGTCCAACCGCGCCTAACTAGTGTCGAGATCATTGAGAAAGTGTGAGGCTATCGATCCGGCTATATCAAAGGCTTAGGGGCGGGACCTGCTCACTGTAGGGACTCTTCTACTGTAAGACAGAGCCGCTCACGCGCCACAGAAGATCCAAGGGTGGAGATGCTTCGGCGAGAACAAAGAACTTAGAAGTGAGTGCAATGAACTTAAAGGAGAGTGCAATGAACTTAGAGGTAATTACAAAGATCTTCAGGGGAAGTATGACGGTCTTGCACAATATGTGGGCAACCTGAAGAACTACTTTCCTTCATTTCCGGATAGTAGTGCACGTGATTAGTATATACTAGATAGTTTTGTAAAAACTATGTATTTGAACACTTGGATGGTTTTTCTGTATTTGGATGGACGTTTTGTATGTGATATAAATGGTATATGCAAATTTTGATGTTGCTTAAAAAGTAGAGAAATTTGATACGTGGAGTTTGTTTTTCATTCGACTGAAAATACAGGAATTTGAAATGTAATAATTCGAAATCGTAAAAAAACAAAATTTCAAATATTACAGTGGTTCTGCCGGCGAAATTCGCCGACAAAGCCTTTTTAAAAAAATGTGTTTTTTTTGCTATGCCGGCGAAATTCGCCGGCATAGCCTTAAAAAAAATTTTAAAAAAAGTTAATGCCGGCGAAATTCGTCGGCATAGGTTAGGTTTAATGAATTCCCACTTAAACCCTATACCGGCGAAATTAACTATTTCGCCGGCATAGCCTATGCCCGTAAAATCGTAATTTCGCCGGTATAGCCTAAAACGACGGTCCTTTACCTGCAAAAAGTCCCGGCGAAAAAAATTCGCCGGCTTAGCCTTTACCGGCGAAAATTTTCGCCGGTATTGCTCAAATTTCTTGTAGTGAGTTACCTACTTTTATACATTAAACTAAAATAGTAGTTCAATGTTACATTTGAGAGCAAAATTCAAAGAACACCCTGTAGTTTTGATCAAATGCAAACAAACCTTCTATAGTTAAAAAATAATAATTTATACTCTCATGGTTTCAAAATTATGAAATTTAACTCTCTCCATTAACGTTTTAATCATAACTTCTTCGTTTGAACTCCGATTTAGATGATTCAAGATGTTTTGAAATCCTTATTTCAAGATCTACGTATTGGTTAGTTTAAAACTTATTAATTATTGGCAATAAAAGAGTTTATGACTTCAAATATACCTAATCTTTTGATGGTGACAACTCTTATTTATTATTGATTTAAAAGTTTTGAAGTAACCATAATGTAGAAATCAAAATGAGGATTTCAAAATGTCTTGAATCATCTAAATCGGAGTTCAAATGAAGAAGTTATGATTAAAAGAAGTTGACAACGTTACTTAACCGGGGTCAAAATGCATAATTTTGAAACTATAACGGTATATTCATTTTCTAACTATAAGAGGGATGTAAATTTGACCAAAACCACACAGGTGTTGATTGCATTTTGCCTTACATTTTATTATATTCAATGAAAAGTAGTACTTCAACAACTTGAACTAATAATCTGATAAAAAAATAATAGAAAGAATAAAAAAATTCAAAAGAGTATTTAAGATATACAGAATTTCAAAGCATTTAGATTGTAAATAAATAAGTATTTTTTTAAATAACAAATTTAAATTGGTTTGATTCAATCCAAACTAATTTCAAATTTAAATTCCACCAACCAGTGGCGAGGCCACTAAGGAGTTGCACCCCAAAAATTTTAAAAATAATAATTTTATATGTATATATTTATATCAAATTTTAATTTTGTCCCCCTAAAAATTTGATGTTTACCCCTTATTTATATAATATTTAGAGATATTTAAATCTTTTAAAAAAGAAACTCTCTCTATATATTGCCTCACATTTGAGTTTATCACTATTAATTTTTCTCTTACAATCTCTATTCAATTTATTGTTCATTAATGTGAGTTTTTATAATTTTAAATATAATTTTTTTTATATAGATAGGGTAATTATTGATTTTTCTTTAGGATAATTATTGATTTTTCTTTTATTTTGTTGCATCCATATATGATTTATACACTACATTATTTATTGTTAAGTATTAATTTTAAAAAAAAAATCTTTAACTAAATACATATTTTTTTCTTGTTCATTTTTTTATATTGTAATGATGTATTGATTATTTTATGTTCAACATTTATAAATAGTATAATTCATATTTATTAGTTAAGAAGTGAGTTTATTTTTTGTTTATATTTTCTAAATTATTTGGATGATTGTTCGGTGAAATCCAAATTTAATAAATAGATATATAGTTTTATGTCCATGACAGTTTTAATTTTTTTTATTTCTTACTTGTTTTATATTAAAATATTTTAAATTTGTTAATTGTTACATAAAATTAGATAAAGAAGTTCATGATACAAAATATATTTAATTTTGATTGTGATTCTTATTATTAGATTTGCCAAAAAAAACTTTTGAAATTAAAAAATAATCTCAATGATTTAAAATAAAAATTAATCTTTTTTTTTATAAAATAAGAAATTATTTTAAAAATTTACCTCTATTTTGAAGACATGTATACTTTTATAATTAACATAAATTTTAGCAAATTCTTTTTTATCCATTTTTATAATATTATATTAGGCACAAATCAAAATCTAAAAATGTAACCAAACAACAAGAAAAAAAATTGGTTCACTTTTTGTTATGAAAATAATTTATTAATTTGTAACTATAATATATCAAAACATTGATGTAAATTGATATTTTTCACAACCCTATCTTCATATAAATTTTGCCTCCCGTAAAAAAATTTCAAGCCTCGCCACTTCCACCAACCCAAACAAGTTTGTAACTCAATCCGGGTTGGGTTGGGTTGAGTTGATAGAGTTTTTCGGGCCTATCGGGTTCTGAGAATAAAAACTAATTTTAGTAGGAGACATCCTCAACTCCTTTTTAAAATTTGTTAAATTGGTACAAGAATGAACAAAAATGATCACCTTCTCATTCCCTCCAAAAATGTTCCTGCAAAATACTCTCAAACGGCAATAAACAGCTCAAAGATTGGCATCAACAAAACAAAACTTAAGAATTAAAATTGAAAAGAAAAAAAAAAAAATATATATATATATATATAGAAATAATAGAAAGGAAGCCTTGGGCATGAAAACCCAGTAGAGTCATTTCTTCTTTCCATTGGCAGCTTCTGATGCCTTAATCTGGTAAATTAATAAAAACAAGGGAATTCAAGTAACATAAGTATTATGTTATATTCAGAGATAAGAAGTTCAACGAGGAAAAAAATATGATCAACTTACTTTCTTAACCCCACGGATCTTCTTGGACCTGTTCTTTCTCTCTTTCATTTGCTTCCTTGATTTTTCGACTTTAGTATCAAGTCCATTCTGTCGACACATTAAAATTAACAGTTGCTTTTTCAAAAAAAAAAAAAAGCTTAATTTGTTTCCTTGGAAACAGGAAGTTTATACTGAAATGTAAAAGAAGCAAACAAAACTTCCAAAACTCGAATAAAAACATGCACAAAGTTCAGCTCATAATTGTAATAGAAATTAGGGGTGCAATATTTCGGTGCTAGATACAGAAGAAGAAAAAACGAGAAACAAGAACAAGCAAAGCTCTGGTAGGTAAGATGCAGGTGATTTCAAGGATGATTCGATCAAAATATTATTATTCAAGCTGATGCTTTCAAATACAATGAAATATATGATTAACTAAGCCCATAAACTAATACACACTTGTAGCCAAGTGCCCCTCAAAATATGCAAGGCTTTCAAATAAAAAATATAGCATCCCAAACGTCACTCTAACTTTTCACCACTTCACTGTGCTCTATCAAGTGAAATTTATTATTTTTTAACATTTTGTTTAATTTCTAAAGTTTTTATTCATTTCTATAATTCTTTCTTAATCCATTGATAATCCATAGACTTGATAAAAGAATTATTTTTTTATACCCATGAATGTCCGGGTCAACTAATCTCAAGGAACAACCACACAACCCTATAACACTTGACGTCGTAGGATAATATCCTAGGTAGGTGCTAGCCACACATGGTTTGAACTCGTGACCTCAAGGCTTCGAGGAGAACCCCTTAACCGATGGGCCAACCCATGGTTGGTTCTTGGTAAAAAGAATTATCATGCGTACCATGTTGTTTCCTTCATTTTCAACACATTACATGTTCTCTTAATGTCCTGATTTATAAATGCCCTAATTGTGTCCAAACATGCTCCTAAATTTTGCCTTTTATGAGTGTCCAAAATGTAAAAAGTTCTAAAAATTGGACGATCCCATTCACACATCCAGCACAAGTCCAGAGCATGTCCAATTCTTGCCCGACTTGTGTTCAAACTTCTCGCTCCTATTAACCTAGTTAAGTCCAAAGCATTGTTTTTACAACAGCACCTGCTAGAATATCAATATCATTGTTTTTCTAAATCACGGTGCACACTAAAACATAATAGGCCCATGAGGCTTACATATGAAACAGAAGGAAAAAAAAACAAAGGCTTTTTTTTTGTGAAGCGCATGCACAGTAGAAAAATACACACACAAAAATAATATGGAATAATATAGTATTATGAAGAATAAGATAATGAAAAGTTAAAGAAATGAGGGCTTGATTATAAGATTGTTCAAGGATAAAGGTTTTCTATCCAACTTTTGGTGCACAGACAAAGCTTCTAGAGTGCTCCCAAGCATCGAATTATGAACACATGACAATGACAGTCACAAATCAAACATGGATGATTGTTGAGACACTTTTATTTCTACGGAATAAATTTAAAACAACAATGAAAGTAATAGTAACAAAATCAGAAGTTGGTTATAAAGATGAGAATTTACCCTGATAAGTCTGTACTTGGGCTCATACTTTTTGGCATTTTCAACGGAATCATAAATCAAACCAAATCCGGTAGATTTTCCACCTCCAAAATGAGTCCGGAACTGAAAGACAAAAATAGCATTCGCATCCTTCACATCATATATTCTTCCTAACTTTTCCTACGAACCGAGAAAAGGGAAGTGAATTCAGACGAGTTAAACATTGAACATATAAATGACAAAAATCAACACTTCAATAATTACACTCGAAGTCGAGACATATACATCTTAAGGCGAAACATAATTACAAGTTCAATTCAATGTGAGACCAGTAGGAAAAAAAACTTCATGTCATTTACATTTCCATTCAAAAGTTAAGTTACCTCAAACATACAGATGGAAAAATAAAAACAACCAATCAACCGATTCGGAAAGCAATCACAGAATTGCAATTAAACTCAAGCAGAAGCCCAAGAACAGCTAAAACAGATTTACCTTTGAGACATTTGGTTTTCCTGGGTGAAGGACATCAATAATCTGCATCGAACAGGGGAAAAAAACAGTAAGAAAACCAAGAAAGAGTGAAATATCTCCTGAATTTCTACAACTCAAGGCTTAAAAGAATTGTAAAAACACCCAATAAATTTTTTAATCCAAAAAAAAAAAAAAAAAAAACATATATCTAACAAAGGAATTTCAAATATAAAAAAGTTACAGAAAAAAATATTAAATTACTAAAGTTTGTCAGCCAAAAATGGGGTAACGAGAGAAGGTCCAGAACTAAGGGGAAAAAAAGTCTTTTTAAACTTTTACATGGATCAGAAACTGATTCCGATACTAAATTATACACCATTATGAAAACAATCAAAACATATAAATTGATTGCAAAAAACGAAAGAAGAAATTAAAGCAGAGTGGGAACTCACGGATTGCTTCCTGGAAAGAAGTCTGTTTGTCATAAACTTTCTTGTTCAGTAACTGCCTTGTCCGCCATTGTTGGTGAGGAAGAAGAAATTAGCTAGAGCTTGAAGAATAGTAAAGAAGGAGAGCAGAATCGCAGAGGTTTTTTCCTTTTTTTAAGAAAACCCTAGTGTAACATGACGGGTGAAAATGGAAATTTGTGGTTTTTGACTTTAAAATAAGGTTATTAAGGGCCGGTTTGGTTTGTAATTTAGAAAACAGAATTTGAATTTAGTGAATTGTATTGAATTTGGATGTGAATTTATGAGTTGTTCGAAATTGGTGTTTGTGAATCAAACACGTGTTTGGTTCGGAAATTTCATGTATTGAAATATAAGTAAATAATTAATCTCAATTGATAATTGAATTGTATTCAACTTACTATATTATAATGGGTAAAATGCAAGAATGGCCCCTACACTTTCACCCAATTTTAAATATGACCTCTGCACTTTATGTTTTTCAACATACACCCCTACACTTATCAAGAAGCCATCATTTATTAAAAAATCATCCATTTTAACATTGAGTTATAATTTTTTTTTAACATTTTAATAGATTATTAATATTTCTTAACCTTTTCAACTAATCTTGGGTCAAAAAATTGATTTTCTAAAGTTTCGTATTGAAGTCTGTGCCTGATTCGTGGTTTGATTCTTACCTAATTCAATTTGTAGCATAACGAAAGGGATAGGTCGAATGTTATTGTAAAAATCTTGATGAGAAGATTGTTATTTTTTAAAAGAGATAGTAATTTTTCTTAGATAAACGATGTCTGGATGCTAATGTAAATAATGGGGTCCCTTTTTTTTCACTCAAGGTTAGTCATGCCTTAAGAAATATTAACATTTTGTTAAAATGTTTAAAAAAAAAAAGAATGAAATAATATTTCAATGTTAAAATGGATGTTTTTTAATAGATTATGGCTTCTTGATAAGTGCAGAGGGTGTATTTTGAAAAAAAATAAAGTGCAAGGGTCATACTTAAAATTAGGTGAAAATGCATGGGTCATTTTTACATTTTACTCTATTATAATTACATAGTGCCAAAAATACATTCACATTCTCTTTATTGGTTCTTTATTTGGACATTATAGCATCAATCTGTTTAAAACAATAACTCAATATTACAATTATATAGTGCCAAAAATACATCCACATCCTCTTTTCTCTCTTTTTAAATACAAACTAATTGAGACAACCTCTCATACATTATTCAATATATGGAACCCGATCTAAAATTTCAACTAATTTTACTAATACAAGTTAAAATCTCATTGTTACTTCTGTTAGCTATCTTGGATAAATATTGAAGTTCATGATGTGATTTGCAAAGCTCCAATCTCCTCTCATGTACCCTACAATTTTTTTTACCCAAATTAATAAACTAAACTAGACATTGAATTGAACTTCAAAAGAGTTCAAAATTGGTGAATCTAATAAAACAAAAGTAACAAAGTAGATAGATTAAAAGAAATAAGCATGCAAATATGATTAAACCAAGAAGCAAAGACAAGATCATAAAAAAATGTAATTATAGACTATTAAAAAAAGAAGTATAACTTACTTCAAGGAAAAGACTACCCAACGTTTTATTAATATAAACCATGAATGAAATTACAAACACCATATCCATTGTGCAAATCATACTCTCCTCATTCTCAAACACAACAACAAATACTTTTTTTTTTCAATCCCCTCTAATATGAATGCAACGTAGCAATTAAGATGGTTGAAAATTTTCCAAGGATTCACCCAAATACAAACCAGGAAATAACCTAATAATTTGCATTCACAAGAACATTGCTTTAAAGTTTCCAAGAATTCAAAGGTTAATGATATAAGTTTCCCTATCATTTGCAGTGGTCACATCACCCAAGACCTTACTTAATTGAAGGTCATACCTTGGTTGATTTGTATTTCAAAAATAAAACTATGTGTCGGATGCAAACGGGGAAATAAATGAAATATTAGTTTATTATCATACAACAAATTCTCCCTGAGAAAGAAAAAATATTAATTTAAAACAAGGCCTTAAGCATTTCCGTCTTGCACAATACAAATAGAGCAAATTCTTCTTGTTGTGATGCAATTACATTTCCTCTATGATTTCTATTCACAATAAATATAAGGACTATCAAGCAGAATCACATACCCAAATATTCTCCTTGGGTCAAATTACAATGATACAACTATAAAAGAAAATACTGAGAAGGAAACTAATAAAGCCATGACTCATATTCCAACTATAGAAGATTGTGAGAATAATCCAAAGGGCTGTAGCAAGACTCAATCCTATCAAAATGGAAGGTCAGAGCATTCACATCCTTAAACCAAAGTAATTGGCATCACAAATTGCCAATTAATGAATTGGGATTGATTGATTTCAATATTATCCTCCCATTTATGTATTATTTCCATTTTTGCATTTTGTCTTAGTTGTAACAAAAGTCTATAAAAAAACTCAATAAGATTGGAATTGGTAACTCACATTTTGCAGCGATTTTGTTCAATTTGTTTTTAAGGACCTCTTCTAATAATTGTTATGCTAAATCCAAGAGCAGCTAACCTAAAATAAAATGATATCAGTAACAAGTTTTTCCTAACAAACTAATTTTTTTTATAAGATGGACAGGACAATTACAACTTGAATGAGCGTTAATCGGAATTCAGAAATCGCATGGTAGAAATGTAATAGGTGAAGGAAATTTGAAAATGAATAAAGTAAAAGACTGTTATAATTAAAGCAAATGGAAAATAATAGGGTTGGAAGAGAACCTAACCTGATATTCTACTAGGTAAACTGAGTCCCTTTGTTTGATTCAAATAAGAAACCCTCACCCTCGAAGCTGTTTACAGTGAAGCAATGGCTGCTTCGTTAAATGCCCAATCTGAAATTGAAGCCTTGACAAAGGGAGAAACGAAGATGGCGAAGCTTGCTAGATGAATGATTTGAAGGAAAATCAGAGAAGAGAGTCTGAAGCTTGTTCTTTGCGAATTCTTACAAGTAGACCGGATTGCGTGAACAATAGTTGCAATACCGTGTATTCATTTTTTGAGTTAGATCGGTGGTTAATGGTTATTAACACATATATCCAATATCGAGTCTCTGTTTTTAAAAAACCACAAAGATTGAAAAATATCAAAATTACCCAACACATTATTAACACATCATTTTTTTATAAAAAAATGATTATAATTGATATATTATTTTTGTAAATTTACATTACTTATATAAATTTAATACAAGAATTTACATTATTGATAAATTATTGTTGTAAAATTACATCAATAATATATCATTAAATTAATAAAATATCTAAAAGTGGGTAAATCTGATATAAACACGAAAGTGTGGCATATATGGAAAAAAAAACTCAAAAATTGGCTACCACGCATAATTTTCCTAGATTGGGTGGGATAATTGGAATTCTTTCTTTTCATTGAATTCAGAATTTAGGCTTAAAAATGAAGGAATAAATAAAGCTCAATACCCACCTCCCCTTAAATAAAGACAAATACCTACTAGGAGAGAGAATGAAGGAGTAAAAATTCTTTTTTACCCTTCATTGAAAACTGACATGAAGAGAGAATTGGGCATTTCGAGATTCCATCCAACATTTAAAGCAAAAATAAAATTAAAAATATATTTCTCTCTAGTTTTGATTTCCCTTAAAAACTATTCATTTTCCTCTCCTATTCAAATTTCAAAATCAAATCACATATAATCTCTTTTCTCTCTATTTTTCTCTCTCATACATTCAGATTTCAAAATCAAATTCCAGAAAAGTTCCAGAGCATCAAGATAGAAATTGAAAATCTTCTCTAAACATCAAGATAATCATAGGCAATACGGAAAATCTCAAAAAAAAAAATAAGGTAAATATTTATTTTAAACTCCAAAAACTTTAGATTTCTTCATATTTCTTATGATTTTTATTATATTAAAAAATATTTATTTACAAAAAGTATGTTTAAAAATGAAAAACTATTAAAAAATAATTAAGAAAAATACATTTTTTAAATAAAAAAATCGTGTTCTTCTTGTTTATGGTGATTTTCTTTTTAAAAAACATTTTTTTTTTTTTTTTTTTGTTGTTAAAACCCCTAAAAATTTGAAGTATTATATGTTAAAGTATGGTAAAGCATGGTATATTGTGTACAATAATATATAACCAATATATTATACGTACAAATCGGTATAATGAAGTTTTTTTTTAATCAGATATGGTTAAAAATAGGGAAGGTCAAGATGCACAGAATGGATCCGTAAATCATCTTAATATGTTATATATTTTGTATATACAGTATATAACGTGTGTTGGTATATAATATATAAACTATACGTAGGATATTGTCCAGGTTTGTCAATAAGAAAAGATGAGGAGATTAGTTGGTCGTGAAACATTGAAGAAAGAGAAGAGGAAGTTGTGGAAGAATGACATGTTTTTGACATAAGACTAAGTTGTTGATTGTATACATTATTTTATATTTTACAATTTTTATTTATGTTTATCCTAATCTTCTTTACATCAAAATATACATCAATACATACAAATAGAATGTGATTGAATCCTGTGTATATATGATATATAATTTTGTAATGTACTAAATATACGAAATATATTACAGTCAAACACACATCAACATTAGGAAAAAAAATTGGACACGATTTTCAATAAGAATGATTAGAAGAGATAAATATAAAAGACATTATCATGTGCAATAGTAAGTTGATTTGGTGATGGTACATTCCTTCTATCATCTTGATTTCTAATACCTACATTTGGTATACTAAGTATGGTAATCGATTAATATACAGATGGTACGACATCAAAAACAATTATCTTGAACATCTTGATGTACAATACAAACTGTACAAGACGTACTTCAAAAGATACATAAGATCATCATCAAGCATATTCATAAAATCTAGGGTGGATCTATTCAATGTTCATATATAGAAAAATAAAAATAAAGAATAATATTGTGTATATTTGAAAAAAATATCCTTCATATACATAGCATACTATACTTTATCATTTACCACTTCATATTTTTGTAAGAAACATATTTTTTGAATTTTTAACAAAGAAAATCACCAAAAACAAGAATATTACGATTTTTATATTAAAAACAATCATTCATTTATTTATTTATTATTTTTCCATCCTTAAATATTATTTTTCAAAAGAAATCTTATTGAAAATAAAGAAATCGAAAATATGAAAGAAATCTATGATATTTTTAGAAGAAGTTATTATTATTATTTTTAAAGATTTTTTTTGGGTTTGAAACTAGAAAAACTAAGCTTATTATTGTTCTTGAAAAAAAATCTTCAAGGATCTTTTTTAAATAAAAAACGATATGAATATTCAATTTTTTTTTTATTGATTTTGAAGAAATATAAAGAAAATAAGGGATTTTGTTTTGAGAAATATGGAGAGAGAAAGAATATTCAAAATAGGAAAAAATAAGAGAAAACTGGGTATATAGCCCAAATTCAAAAAACCTAAAAGCATAATAGCCCCAAAGAAAAAGATAAAACAAAATAGCCCCAGGGAATTTTTAAATGAGAATGAAAATACAATGATGCCCTTCTAAAATTAAGAAAAATAAATAAATAAAAAGAGAAAAAGATTTGAATATACTAAAATCAAGGAAACATTAAATATGAAAAAACAATAAAAGAAAATAAGAGAGAATTTGAAATTAAAGGGAAAAAGTCTTGGCCATTTATAGGAAAAATTAAACTTGGATATGGTGGGAAAACAACAAAAAAAAAATTGCAGGAAAACAACAAATGACAACGAAGAAGATGAGGGTATTAATAAAAATACTATACATTAATAAAAAGACAAACACGAAAAAAAAACCAAAAAAATTACAATATATTAAAAAAAACTAATAATATACATTAAAAACATTTTGTAAATAATAAATTTAAATAAAGTGCCGGATTCTAAATAAGGGTACAATAAGGAATAACGAAAAAACAAACTATATAATAAAAAAAGAGAAGAAAACTCACATAATAACAACAACAAAATTACAAAATATATTAAATAAACAAATACTATACATTAAAAATTAAAGTAAATAATAAATATAAATAAGGTATAGTATACGAAAAATAAAAGTACTTTAATAAAAAAAACTTTAAAAAAATGACAGATGAAAAATAGTACAATATAATTGTACAATACAAAAAGAAGAAGAACCATATTCATGTATAGTATAATAAAAAAACCTTTTCTTAATCCGGTGAACGCTTGAAAAAACAAGAAGGAGAAGAAGAACCACATTCATGTACAGTATAATAAAAAAACTTAAACTGTACAACGAACCCAACAAAAAAAGAAGAAGAAGGATTCATGTACAGTATAATAAATAAACGTATACTGTACAGCGAACCCAGAAAAAAAAAACAAGAAGAAGAAGAAGAGAAGAAGAAGAAGAAGAAAATACTTTCGACCTTGGCCATCCCGAAAGTTGCAGATCTAAGGAATTCAAAATTGCGGATCTAAGGAATCGAAAGTTGCGGATCTAAGGAATATGAAGAGATGAAAAGGAAGAAGAAGAAGAAGAAGAAAGAAAGAAAGAAAACTTAACGTCAACAAAAATCGAATCCATTGACAAAAAAAAAACTAAACGAAAAAACAACAGGAATGATGATAGACGAAGGGATGATACAAATAGAAATGAAAGATAATGAACCCTAAAAAATGATGAAACGTGAAACATCTATAGAAAAAGGAATAAATACAAATCCCACGATTTGTGGAAGAATTAAACCAATAATTAAAAAAATGTTGTAAAAAGATTGGAGAGATAATCATTTACAAAATCAAATCAACTGGACTAAAAATCAACAATTAAAAAAATATTAAAAATTAAATAAGGGTGAAATGGGAATATATAAAAAGAAGATACTCTAAAAAGGCTAAAAAAAACCTAACAAATTTAAGAGGCTATAAAAACATAGGGGGTAGTCATTTTGGGCTATATAGTGGATTATCCCAAAAAATAAATACAAAATCTTCAATTAGTTGGAGATAATGATGGAGAATTAAGAAAAAAATAAAAAGAAACATTGACAACTACGAATTATTAAGGGTTTTAGGAGAGAGAATGATGAAGTAAATTAAGGAAATGAATTTCTTTTTAAAACGCAATTATGGATATGGAGAATTGGAAGAGACATTCTAGGAATAAATGTGTCGGATGAGTTGAAAAATGTAAAAAGGCAAATCTGGAATAATAAAAAAATTAATGTGCTAAAAAGTGGTTTAGGTGGGTAAAATGCCTTATTTTTAAAAGGGTGGGTATTCTCTAGGGGTGAACAAACACCCCGTTACCCTGCGAACCCGCCTTGCTTAAGTGTTTAATCGAGGTCAGGGTCAAGGTCGGGGATAATATGCCCCGTTTATTAAACGGGGCGGGGTGATAGGATTGGACCCCATCGGGGCCCCGACCCCGATTAACATGATTTATTTATTTTTTTCCTTAATTCCCCTAACAGTAGTAAGTAACCCATTTCCCTTCCCCATCTCATGCACAGAACAGACCCCACCCACCCTCTCTTTTTTTAATTTTCTTTTTTCTTTTTTTTTTTTTTTTTCCTCACAATTTCTTTCATCTCTTTTCACTATCTCTCTTTTTTTCTTAAGCCACAACCATTGCTTGCTCCCACATACCCCAACCCTTGATATTTTCTCACAAAACCTCACAAACACCACACCACCACCACCATCGCCGCCATTTGCCATCAAATGCCTCCGCCGCCTCTAACTCCCCTGCCATCAAACACCATTGCTGCCCCCCCCCCCTTTTTTTTAAATGGGGCGAAGTTGGGGTACCCCGACCTCGACATTTAAATGGGGTGGGTCGGAGTTGGGGTAAATTTTAAATGGGGCGGGGTCGAGGTATCTTTTTTTGCCTTAAACGGGATCGGGGTATAATCGGGGTACCCCGACCCCGCCCCGCCCCATGTTCACCCCTAGTATTCTCCATTATGAAGGGTGGAAAAGTGGGTATGGAGCAAATAATCCCTATGATTTTGGGTTGTAAACCAAATATAGAAAAAATTTGATCCATTTCTATTCTTACAATCTAGATTCATAAAACTGAATCTGGATTGCAAACCAAACAGACACTAACCTTTTATTTACTTTTAAGTTTTTTTTACCCTTTAATGATGTCATTTCTCTTTGAAAAGATAAATAAGCCTCTTATTTTTTTTTTTTAAACCAATGATAGATAAATATAATTTAATTAGTAGTTTTTTTATTTTTTCAAAAACTTCTACCCTCTCTCTAGTATCTAATCTAGTACAAACTTGAGTTTTTGAGATTTTTCATTTGTATTTTTTATCTCTCTCAAAACCTTAGCACCCACTCCACTCTCTACCTCAACACTCTCTTCACATAGCCAAGTAATTTTCAAGCTTTTGATTCTTATTGTAAGATAATACAAGTTATCCTTTAGTTTCAAATATTTATTTTGAAAGAAAAAAATATGGGTTGTCATGGAATTTGCAGCATTTTAAACCAACAGGAACAAATTTTTTTTTAATAAATATTTGAAAAAATCAAAAGCTTGTATTACCTTATAATAAATGTTTGAAACTAAAGGATAACTTGTATTACCTTATAATAAAAATCAAAAGCTTGAAGATTACTTGGCTATGTGAAGAGAGTGTTGAGGTAGATACTGGAGAAGGTGTTGAGGTTTTAGGAGAGATAAAAAACACAAATGAAAATTTTCAAAAACCCAAAGTCATACATACCAAAATCGAGAGGATAGATTTTTCAGGACGTATTTTCTACCACCAACCGCCGCGAGTGAGAAAGATAGAAGAGATAGTATTGAGAAGATAAGAAAAAGGTTTCATGGAAGAAGATAAGGAAAAAGGCTTTTAGACATTTCACAGTAAAATGACATCATCAGAAGGTCAAAAAAGGTTAAAATGAGAATGGAGCTCAATAACCCTTAAGTGCCTATTTTGAAGGTCAAAAATCCTCAAACCCTACAAACTTCAAGTGACAACTATAAACTTTCGAGTTTTGCTAAAAATGTAATACATGTTTTTTGTTTTGTTTCAAATATATTGTTATTTACAAATTTGAGCAAGATTTAAGGGGATTTAAAAAAATACATGGATTTTAGACCGAGATTGGACTGAGCTTTGAATATGGACTGAGATCGGTCCAAAATATGATTTTTTTTTTAAAATCCCCTTAAACCTTGCTCGAAATTGTAAATAGCAGTATATTTTGAAACTAAACGAAAGACTCGAAATTTTATAATAGATTAGAATAATCACTTGATGTGTGTAGTAGATTAAAATAATCACTTGAAATATGTAGTAGATTAAAATAATAACTTGAAGCTAGTTTCATAAGACAAATAAGGGGCTTATTTGTCTTTGCAAAGGGAAATGACACCATAAAATGGTCAAGAGACCTTAAAAGCAAATGAAAGGTTAATAACCCTTATTTTGTTATTTTAACGGTCAAAAACCTAGAAAATTGGCCCCGACATCCCGCTCCAAGCCTGTTAAACACGTTTAATACAAGGGGCGGGGGTATTAGGCTTTAGTCCCAATGGGCCCCGATTCCGTTTAGAATTTTAATATTTATTTTTTTCCTTTCCTTTCCTTTTATTTTTTTCTTTTCTTTTATTACAAATGAATTGAAAAAGTTGCTAGAAATAGCATAGCTTAATTGGTTAGGCACCTACTCCCTTCCCTTAAGGTTAAAGGCTCGAGTCTCCCCACCTCATAATATATCTAAAAAAAAATAATGGAAAAGTTGTATTGTGACGACCCGCACTTTTAAATAAATTAAAATCAGAGAAAACAGCGGAAGTCTTTTATTTTAGGAAAAATTGGCGTGGTTTTGTTTGAAAATTGGCATGCCGAAAACCTGTTTACATCCTAATTTTCAAATCTAAATAAATCACATGGACTTTAAGTCCAAATCAGGAGTTCAAATGTTTCATATCATAAAAACCACATCAAAAGCTCTTATGAGCTATATACAATGTCAAAGTCTTTGAAAATTCACAAAATATTAACATATACTTTACAAAATCAACAAGTCCATCTCGAGGTCAGCATCCCTCGATCACGCAGCACCATCTCCCCGTCCACGGCCTCTAACCAGGGCATTACCTGAAATTTTTGTAATATCATGAGCTAACAAACTAAGCCCAGTGAGAATAAATAGCATAAAAAGTAAAAATAGACCTCAAACTCGCATTTCCGATTTGTGTCCAGTTATTCTTACACAATACACTCCTAAAGTCCTCCAAACTCTAGGTAAATTCAATTTAAACTTTCCAAAGGATGATATTGCTAAAATCATAGTCAATACTCATCCATCAACAATATTATGACATAAGTAATAGAAGTAAATAAACTTTGCATCATATTAAACATCTCAATTCTCTCTTTCATCGATCATATGTATGAATGCATGAGAGCATCCCGTAGGATTCGCGTACGCCCTTATGCATGAGGAGGTAACGTGGTCTATCCATAGGATCCATCGTTCTCCCTCCTTTACTTTCTCACTTTCTTTTCTTTTTCTATGAAGGTGATGCGGACACGCCCGTAGGCTCCAACATTCTTCCCCCTTCATTTTCTTTCTCACTTTCTTTTCTTTTTTGAAGGTGATGCGGACATTCCCCGTAGGGTCCAACATTCTTCCCCCTTCATATCTTTCTCACTTTCTTTTTCATGATGCGAGATGTTATGATGTAATATGATGTATTTGGAGTAAATAAATAAAGTGCGGAATTAAAGTAGGCGATCTAGACATAAAGTAAAAAGGCATTAAGTAAGGGTATAAGGTAAAAGATATAAAGTAAAGGACATAAATAAAATAGATAGAATCCCGGATGAACGATATATCGATCGAACTCCGCTAACAATAATAAAAGTAAAGGTCAAAACATAACAATTAACCTAAACTTTCAAGGATTCTAAACTTCCAAGACTAATCTATCTTAGAATCTTCTAAGATTCGAGGTTCTCAACGAGAAATCCTAATTTTCTCGCCTAAAGGATTAACTTCAAATCCTAAGGCACTATCTCACAACCCTCTAATCTTAGGTTGGATTCTAATCTTAGTTCCCGATTCTACAAATCATCGTACTTGTTTGCTTTCTATAGTTACTTTAAATTCTAATCATTCTCACCTTATAAAAGTGAAGACTTTGCTCCTAAACACCGGAAGAGCAATCAACCACGAAGTTCAAAAACACCTACAAACGAATTAATATCCCGAAAATTAATAAAATACCAACCAACGATTAAACAACGATCAAACAAGCAAAAAGACGGAAAAACCACCAAACCTACCCCTTGGAGGCTCTCGGCCCTCCCTAGAAAAGGGTCTCGGGTTTGGTTTTTCTGGCTTTTTGGCAATTTAAATACATTTTGAGTTGGTTTTAATCAAATTCGATAATCCCGATTTCAATGGGTATCGATGAATAGTGTTTTTGAACATTAATCCCTTTCCGAAATGAATTTAAATAAACATTCATTCATTAATTTTTAACCCAAAATCAAACCCAAAAGGGTAAATTTCAAACGGGAAGGGTTTCGACTGAAACTCGGTTTTAGGGTTATGGAATAGTTTCCAAAAACACTTAAAACTACTCCCGAATTGACAAACACCGAGTTTCACGGCAAGAAATCGAAAGAAAACAAGTAAAACTCCATTAAAACACTATTTGGAGCTTAGGGTTTCAAGAGAAACTTACCGAGAACTCCTCGGACCTCGAGAGAAACGGACGAAGGCTAGGTGGGAAAGGATCGTAGGATCAATACCTTTCCAATGGAACGAGAATCAAGTCGATCCTAAGAAGAACGAACAAAAACCAAAAATCTTCTTTTTGCTCTTTGAAGCTCACGGCCAAGGAGGAGGAAATGAATGAAGATTTTGGTCAATTGTGGTCAAAGTTGAGTTTTTAAAGACAAATGAATAGTGTTTTTAGATATTTTGCAAATTGGGTAATTACAACTTTGCCCTTTTTCGACTTTTGACTTAAAAACGATTTCCGAACAACTCAAACTATCCCAATGGTGATTAATAATTATTAATTGGCCCGTTAATAATTATTAACACCATTAAAACGTATTTAAATAAATAAAGCCATTAAAATGAATTAAAATGAAATAAATTACTAAATTCTAATTTAATAATAAATAAATGAATTTTAATTACTCAAATTAAAATAAAATAAATAAAAGTTTTTTTTTTTATCACAAAATAACGGGACGTTACGATCAACCCTCCTAAAAAGGCTTTTCGTCCTCGAAAAGTAAACTCACTAAGTGAAAAGTCGAGGGTACTTTGCTCGCATATCATCCTCACGCTCCCACGTAGCTTCTTGGACACTTGGTTCCTCCAAAGAACCTTAACCAAGCGAATCGTTTTGTTTCTCAACACCTTTTGCTCGAATGCTAAAATCTCAACAGGTGTCTCCTCATAAGACATACTAGCATCCAAAACTATCGGCTCGTGATCAATCACGTGGGAAGGATCTGCCATGTACTTCCGAAGCATAGATACATGGAATACATTATGAACTGCCGACAAAGAAGGTGGTAAAGCCAATCTGTAAGCTACTGCTCCTACTCGCTCAAGTACCTCGAAAGGGCCAATGAACCTAGGACTCAGCTTACCTTTCTTCCCAAATCTCATAACACCTTTCAGAGGTGCTACCTTCAAAAATACGTGGTCCCCCACTGAAAACTCAAGTGGACTACGTCGTCTATCTGCATAACTCTTACTTCGACGACTTGGGCAATCCTCATCCTTTCCCTAATCAAGTCAATCGACGTGACTAGTCAATCTGTAACAACTCGGGTCCCAAAAGCCTTCTCTCTCCAACCTCATCCCAGGTGGTGGAGATCGACACTTTCTACCATAAAGTGCCTCAAAAGGTGCCATCTCAATAGTAGCCTGATAGTCGTTATTATAAGCAAACTCTACCAAATACAACCGAGAATCCCAACTACCTCCAAAATCAAGAACACAAGCCCTCAACATATCCTCCAGGAATCGGTTAACTCTCTCTGGTCGACCATCCGTGCGAGGGTGAAAAGTCGTGCTAAAATCCAAGCCAGGCACCCATGGCTGAATGTAAACTCTGCCAAAACTTCGAGACAAAACGAGTGTCCCGATCTGATACTATCCTCACAGGCACACCATGTAATCTGACAATCTCCCGTAAATACAACTGTGCCCAAGTCTCAACTGGGTAGGTGATCCTCCCAGGTATAAAGTGCGCGGTCTTCGTCAAACGGTCTACAATCACCCAAATGGTATCATAACCCTTGGGCGTCCTCGGCAAACCACTGATAAAGTCCATGGAAATCTCCTCCCATTTCCATTCTGGCACACTCAGAGGGTTAAGTAAACCCGATGGACTCTTCCTCAAAGCTTTGACTTGGCGACAAGTCAAACATCTACTAACAAAGTCCGCTATCTCAAACTTCATTCCGGCCACCAATAGTGCTCTCTCAGGTCCCTGTACATCTTCATACTACCTGGATGAATAGAGAAGATAGAACCGTGAGCCTCCTCCAACAGTTCCCTTCTAAAAGTCGATCCTAAAGGCACACATAGCCTCTTACGATACATCGAGCCTGTCGTAGAGAAGGTAAAATGACTAGGTATATCCGACTCACCTCTCTAAAACCGGCCGCAAATGAACTTCATCTCTCTGTGCATCAATCATCCTCCGCCTCAAAGTAGGCCCCCTGTCAAACTAGCCGGACTCACGGTGACCTCGGCGAAGCAATGCTATCTCGGCCCGTTCCATATCCCACCTCAATCTCAAAGGTAAGGCTAACAAAGCTGATGAATGAGAAGTCTTCCTACTGAGCGCGTCAGCCACTACATTGGCTTTCCCAGGATGATACTGAATGTCACAGTCATAATCTTTAACAAGTTCTAACCATCTCCGCTGTCTCATATTCAATTCCTTCGAGTGAAGAAATATTTGAGACTCTTATGGTCGATAAATATCATAATCTTCTCACCGTACAAATAATACCTCCATATCTTTAATGCATGAACAACAGCTGCCAACTCTAAATCATGAGTCGGATATTTCTTCTCATGCTCTTTCAACTGACGAGAAGCATAAGCTATAACTTTACCATGCTGCATCAACACACATCCCAAACCTCTATGGGAAGCATCTGTATACACAGTCAGACCACCAGTCCTATCAGGCGACACTAGAACAGGTGCTGTCACAAGCCTCCTCTTGAGCTCTTCAAAGCTCCTCTCACAATCCTCAGACCATATAAAATCAACCCCCTTCCGGGTCAAACGTGTCAAAGCTGAAGCAATCTTGGAAAAATCTTGCACAAACCACGTCTATAATAGCTTGCAAGTCCCGGAAAACTGCGAATATCGCCCACACGCTCGTCGGTCTAGGCCGGTTAGTAATCGCCTCAATCTTAGAGGGATCAACAGATACTCCTCTACTCGATACTACGTGGCCTAAAAATGCCACTTCCCTAAGCCAAAACTCACACTTAGAGAACTTGGCATACAATCTCTGATCTCGTAATCTTGTCGAACCTCTCGAAGGTGTATAGCATGCAACTCCTCGTCTTGGAATAAACCAAGATATCATCAATAAAAACAATCACAAAAGAATCAAGGAACCTCCTGAACACCGTGTGCATAAGGTCCATAAAAGCCGCAGGCACGTTAGTCAAGCCAAAGGACATAACTACAAACTCATAATGTCCATAACGCGCGTCTGAATGCGTCTTGGGAATATCCTCATCCCGAATCCTCAATCGATGATAGCCAGGATCTCAAATCTATCTTCGAAAAGATAGTGGCTCCCCTCAATCGATCAAACAAGTCATCTATCCTGAGCAAAGGATACTTGTTCTTCACAGTAACACCTGGTTCAACTCTCTATAATCAATACACAATCGCATAGAACCATCCTTCTTCTTCACAAACAACAGGGGCTCCCCACGGTGAAACACTTGGGCGTATAAACCCCAAATCTAAAAGTCCTCGAATCGGCTCTGAGTTCTTTCAACTCACCAGGTGCCATACGATATGGTGCTTTGGACAATGGAGCTGTCCTAGGTGCAACCTCAATCTGAAAACCAAACTGTCTCACAGGTGGCAAACCGGGTAACTCATCAGGGAAAACATCAACGAAATCTCTCACTAATGGCACAGAACTCAAACTAGTCTCTGGTATAGAAGTGTCAACTACACTAGCTATATAGCCCAAGGCTCCATCACTTAGAAGCATACTAGCTTCTAACATCGATATCAAAGTGGGTACTGATCTACTACTAGTCCCACGAAAACGTACACTAGTCCCACATGGACTCATAAAATCAACCACTCTCGCAGTGCAATCAATAGTGGCACGATTAGCTGATAGCCAATCCATACCCAAAATCACATCAAAATCAGACATAGGCATAATAATCAAAGTAGCATGCAAACAACAACCCATAAAACACAAATCATCTGTGCTAATCATACTATCAGCAATAATAAACTTCCCCACTGGGGTAGAAACACGCATCTCAAAACCTAACGGTGCAGACTCAAGCATAGCCGACTCAACAAATGCAGAAGAAATAAAAGAGTGGCTAGCTCCAGAATCAAATAAAACAAAGGCCGAATGGCCCAAAACTGTCAAAGTACCAGTAACTACAGTACCTGCAGCCTCTGCTTCCTCTCTAGTAGCATAAACTCGGGCCTGATGCTGAGCAGGTGGAGGAAATCTCGGTGGTGGTGGAGGTAAAATCTGTGGCTGAACAACAGGCGGAAGTCTAAACTGCTGTGCCTGGCCACCCTGACCTCTACCCCTAAACTGTCCTCTGCCTCGGTCCTGACCTCTGCCTCGGTCATGACCTCTACCTCTAACTGGAGGAGCATACAAAGCAGGTGGTGCCTGATAAGGTCTCTGCTGAACACCCTGACCCGGATAATCATCTTGTGGTGGGCGTGGTTCGATGAGCCCTACAGTATCTAGATATATGGCCCCTCTGGCCACAAGTATAACACGTATGTGGTAGTGAACATCTCCCAGCGTGACGACTAAAACAGTTTTGGCAATCGCGAAGAGGTAACCCCTGCACTCTCTAGCGTCCAAATGAATCCCACCCCGGAGCTGCTGCTTCGACATCTTGTCTCTCTTGTGTGACGGTGGTACTCGACTAGCAGGGTCGCTCTCTACCTTCCTCTTATGAGAGGAAGTCTCTCCGGTACCAGCTAACTTGCCTTTCTTCTCTTCAGATGCCAAATCCAAAGAAAGGGCAAACTCTAAAGCCTCCTCATAGGTAGTCGGACGCAGGGTGCGTAAAAGACCCCTAATCTCGACTCTCAGCCCTACCAAAAATCTCCTCATCTTGCTCTCAGGATCAGCAACCTGTCCAGGAGCAAATCTAGACGATCGGTCAAACTCTCGCTCATACTCGGTCACGAGCTATCACCCTGTTTTGGGTCGAAATTCCACCTCCAATCTATCTCTCAAATCAGCAGAATAGTATTTCTCATAGAACTTCTCACGAAATACTTTCCAAGTAACCTCCATAGTCAAAGAAAGTGATCTATGGAGACCTCTCCACCAATATAGAGCATCATCAACCAAAGAATACGTACCCACAATGGACTGCAGATGGTCCGGGCACCTGATAAACTCGAAAGCTCTCTCAACTCTATCAATCCAGAGCTCAGCAAAAGATGGGTCCAAAGACCTACCATTAAACTCACCAGGTGCATGTCTACTATACTCTCTCAAAAACCTAGCAGCCTCGGTAGATCCAACCTGATCAACTGCCACATCACTGGTCTAGGTGGTGGTACAACAGGCAATCTGGTCCGCCAAACATCTCGCAATAATCCCAGATAATCCTCCTCAGAAATATAAACTCCTCGCCCCTGAACAGGTGGCGGTACAACAGGAATCACTGGCGGAGGTACTATAGGAATCACAGGTGGAGGTGGTAGTGGAGGTGTAGGGCTCCGAGCTCTGCCTCTACCTCTACCTCTCACTCCAGCTCGTCTACCCCCCCTTCTAGGAGGCATACTACATAAAGTCAACATAACAAGATAAGTTACCAGTAAAAGAGGATTCACCACTTTTACCAAATCGAAATGAAATGCGAGTTTAAAGATAAGGTCTAGGAATACCTGGTGCTGCTGATCTCAGATGTTGACTTTCGAGAATGGACTTAAAACAAAACATGAAATACAAACATGCATCGCATGTAGTCTACAGAACCCGTCGGCTCTGATACCAACTGTGACGACCCGCACTTTTAAATAAATTAAAATCAGAGAAAACAGCGGAAGTCTTTTATTTTAGGAAAAATTGGCGTGGTTTTGTTTGAAAATTGGCATGCCGAAAACCTGTTTACATCCTAATTTTCAAATCTAAATAAATCACATGGACTTTAAGTCCAAATCAGGAGTTCAAATGTTTCATATCATAAAAACCACATCAAAAGCTCTTATGAGCTATATACAATGTCAAAGTCTTTGAAAATTCACAAAATATTAACATATACTTTACAAAATCAACAAGTCCATCTCGAGGTCGGCATCCCTCGATCACGCAAGACCATCTCCCCGTCCACGGCCTCTAACCAGGGCATTACCCTGAAATTTTTGTAATATCATGAGCTAACAAACTAAGCCCAGGTGAGAATAAATAGCATAAAAAGTAAAGATAGACCTCAAACTCGCATTTCGATTTGTGTCCAACTTACCCGACACGATACACTCCTAAAGTCCTCCAAACTCTAGGTAAATTCAATTTAAACTTTCCAAAGGATGATATTGCTAAAATCATAGTCAATACTCATCCATCAACAATATTATGACATAAGTAATAGAAGTAAATAAACTTTGCATCATATTAAACATCTCAATTCTCTCTTTCATCGATCATATGTATGAATGCATGAGAGCATCCCGTAGGATTCGCATACGCCCTTATGCATGAGGAGGTAACGTGGTCTATCCATAGGATCCATCGTTCTCCCTCCTTTACTTTCTCACTTTCTTTTCTTTTTCTATGAAGGTGATGCGGACACTGCCCGTAGGCTCCAACATTCTTCCCCCTTCATTTTCTTTCTCACTTTCTTTTCTTTTTCTGAAGGTGATGCGGACATTCCCCGTAGGGTCCAACATTCTTCCCCCTTCATATCTTTCTCACTTTCTTTTTCATGATGCGAGATGTTATGATGTAATATGATGTATTTGGAGTAAATAAATAAAGTGCGGAATTAAAGTAGGCGATCTGAGACATAAAGTAAAAAGGCATTAAGTAAGGGTATAAGGTAAAAGATATAAAGTAAAGGACATAAATAAAATAGATAGAATCCCAGGATGAACGATATATCGATCGAACTCCGCTAACAATAATAAAAGTAAAGGTCAAAACATAACAATTAACCTAAACTTTCAAGGATTCTAAACTTCCAAGACTAATCTATCTTAGAATCTTCTAAGATTCGAGGTTCTCAACGAGAAATCCTAATTTTCTCGCCTAAAGGATTAACTTCAAATCCTAAGGCACTATCTCACAACCCTCTAATCTTAGGTTGGATTCTAATCTTAGTTCCCGATTCTACAAATCATCGTACTTGTTTGCTTTCTATAGTTACTTTAAATTCTAATCATTCTCACCTTATAAAAGTGAAGACTTTGCTCCTAAACACCAGGAAGAGCAATCAACCACGAAGTTCAAAAACACCTACAAACGAATTAATATCCCGAAAATTAATAAAATACCAACCAACGATTAAACAACGATCAAACAAGCAAAAAGACGGAAAAACCACCAAACCTACCCCTTGGAGGCTCTCGGCCCTCCCTAGAAAAGGGTCTCGGGTTTGGTTTTTCTGCTTTTTGGCAATTTAAATATATTTTGAGTTGGTTTTAATCAAATTCGATAATCCCGATTTCAATGGGTATCGATGAATAGTGTTTTTGAACATTAATCCCTTTCCTGAAATGAATTTAAATAAACATTCATTCATTAATTTTTAACCCAAAATCAAACCCAAAAGGGTAAATTTCAAACGGGAAGGGTTTAATTGAAAACTCGGTTTTAGGGTTATGGAATAGTTTCCAAAAACACTTAAAACTACTCCCGAATTGACAAACACCAGAGTTTCACTAAAGAAATCGAAAGAAAACAAGTAAAACTCCATTAAAACACTATTTGGAGCTTAGGGTTTCAAGAGAAACTTACCGAGAACTCCTCGGACCTCGAGAGAAACGGACGAAGGCTAGGTGGGAAAGGATCGTAGGATCAATACCTTTCCAATGGAACGAGAATCAAGTCGATCCCAAGGAAAACGAACAAAAACCAAAAATCTTCTTTTTGCTCTTTGAAGCTCACGGCCAAGGAGGAGGAAATGAATGAAGATTTTGGTCAATTGTGGTCAAAGTTGAGTTTTTAAAGACAAATGAATAGTGTTTTTAGATATTTTGCAAATTGGGTAATTACAACTTTGCCCTTTTTCGACTTTTGACTTAAAAACGATTTCGAACAACTCAAACTATCCCAATGGTGATTAATAATTATTAATTGGCCCGTTAATAATTATTAACACCATTAAAACGTATTTAAATAAATAAAGCCATTAAAATGAATTAAAATGAAATAAATTACTAAATTCTAATTTAATAATAAATAAATGAATTTTAATTACTCAAATTAAAATAAAATAAATAAAAGTTTTTTTTTTATCACAAAATAACGGGACGTTACGATCAACCCTCCTAAAAAGGCTTTTCGTCCCCGAAAAGTAAACTCACTAAGTGAAAAGCTGAGGGTACTTTGCTCGCATATCATCCTCACGCTCCCACGTAGCTTCTTCAGACACTTGGTTCCTCCAAAGAACCTTAACCAAGCGAATCGTTTTGTTTCTCAACACCTTTTGCTCGAATGCTAAAATCTCAACAGGTGTCTCCTCATAAGACATACTAGCATCCAAAACTATCGGCTCGTGATCAATCACGTGGGAAGGATCTGCCATGTACTTCCGAAGCATAGATACATGGAATACATTATGAACTGCCGACAAAGAAGGTGGTAAAGCCAATCTGTAAGCTACTGCTCCTACTCGCTCAAGTACCTCGAAAGGGCCAATGAACCTAGGACTCAGCTTACCTTTCTTCCCAAATCTCATAACACCTTTCAGAGGTGCTACCTTCAAAAATACGTGGTCCCCCACTGAAAACTCAAGTGGACTACGTCGTCTATCTGCATAACTCTTCTGTCGACTCTGGACTACGTCGTTTAAAAATCGGATATCCAAAACCTGTTTACAACAACCCATATTCAGAGAAAGCGGTAAATCGGGAATGCGCATTCCAGCATATAATTTAAACTTCCAAAAGAGATTTAAATCATAAAACATATGCAAATTTTAAACAAATACCCTTTCGGGCTCAAAAAGACACAATACGAAAGTTGGAAATAATTTACAAGCATTTCAAAGAATGCTAAACCAAAAGCATGTTTATCATTGTCCGTACACCAACTCAGCAAGTCACACAGCACCACCTCCTCTACCACGCTTTTTAGGACTAGGTTTACCTGAAAATTTGTACGTGTAGCAACATTAGCATAAAAATGCTAGTGAGAGTAAAACGAAAGCAAGTAATCCTATGAACCAAATTTCATACCAGAAATTATGTCCAAAGGCCTAAATTGCTCTTTACTATCCATTCCACACTTTCAATTTCCATACAATCATACAATAGTAATATACTACCCGTAATGGTCTTTCAATGCCAAGTAATAGAAATAAAGACTTAAAGTAAAAGTAACAACCATTACTAAGTCTTACTACACAATTCTAAAGAATATGTAATTGTAATACTAGCTATCTTTATTACCAAACAAGTTTCATCGTAACGTGCTATTGTATGGATTGAAATCAACATACCACGTACGGTCGTACCATATCACAAGTCATCGTACCATAATACCGTATGGACCGAAGTCAACATACCACGTACTGTATCACAAATCATCGCACCATGATACCGTATGGATCCGAATCAACATACTATCATGTGCCGTATAAAAAATCATCGTACCATGGTATCGTATGGATTCGAATCAACATACTACCATGTACCGTACCATAATACCGTATGGACCGAAGTCAACATACCACCCGATCACAAATCATCGCACCATGATACCGTATGGATCCGAATCAACATACTATCATGTGCCGTATCAAAATCATCGTACCATGGTATCGTATGGATCCGAATCAACATACTACCATGTACCGTACCATAATACCGTATGGACCGAAGTCAACATACCACGTACCGTATCACAAATCATCGCACCATGATACCGTATGCATCCGAATTAACATACTATCATGTGCCGTATCACAAATCATCGTACCATGGTATCGTATGGATCCGAATCAACATACTACCATGTACCGTACCATAATACCGTATGGACTGAAGTCAACATACCACGTACCATATCACAAACCATCGCACCATGATACCTTATGGATCCGAAATCAACATACTATCATGTGCCGTATCACAAACCATCAAGTTCTCTAATAAGTTAGATAATCTTAACCAAATTCTACTAAGTTACTAAAGAACCTAATCAACTTGGCTTACACGAGTTATCACTCAAGTGTATTTTCTAAGCCACTTTGACTCCCAAACCACTCAAAGTGCTTTTAACTTTCACTTTCATTTAACATCTCCAATTCATTTACAATACTTCCAAACCACTCCGATGTTTCCTTTTCACCGAACTCACTATAATTCCAAATTCTCTCCACTCACTTCCGAATTAAAGTCTCCAACCAAACATTAATTTTAAGAAGTTAGTTCCCTTTTAACCTCGATAAACAAAATCGTAATGAAACTTAATTCATAAAATTACTAACTTCCCTTTTAAACTCACCTTGGATTTGTAGTCGAGTATCCAAGGAATCGAAGTCGAATCCACGCGACAATTACAAACCTACAATTCACCAATTGAACTACAATTTACAATTCATAACTAATAAGAGAACAAGTGTGATTTTTGGGTGAATAGTGTTTTTTGGTGAATAGTGTTTTTAAAAAATCCGGGCTCAAAATCGTCAAATTCCTTGATAGAAATACGTGATTTCAACTTCAAAACTTATTTATAATAAAAAACGAACAAAACCATATAAAAAGTTTTGAAAACTCACTTTTTAGGGCTTCCCTTAGAGAACGAGAAACGGCACAAGGGTAGGTGGGATAGATAGCCCTCGTCAGCAATCCAATGCAACTGACTTCATAAAAAACGGTCAAGAATTGATGACAACCCAAGAGATTTTTCTTCTCATCAATGGAAGCTCACGTGAGGAAGAAAAGAAGGAGAAGAGAAAATGAATGTTTTGTCTAATTTTTGATATTTAAGATGAAGATGAATAGTAAAAAGTAGATATTTAAGAATTTGGAAAATGACGCCTACGTCCCTCTTTTGTTTTTACTTTAAAAACGAAACCCGAAGCTCTTAAAATAATCTAAAGGTGATTAATAATTATTAATTGGCCCATTAATAATTATTAATGTCACCGAAACAAATTTAAAGTATTAAAACGACTAAAAAGAATTTCGGACGAAAATGACTACTAAAATCGAAATTACTAAATTTAAACTAATCTTAAAAGCTTTAATTAAAATAAATAAATAAAATTAAAAAAATTTCACCCCCAAAAATAACAGGACGTTACAATAAAAGTGAAATAATAGTAATTTTATGATAGAGTTACCTACTTTTATATGTTAAATTAAAAAGGTTTAATTACTAATTCATTCCCTATGGCTTGTGGTATGTTTCAATTTGGTCCTCATGGTTTGTAAATTTCGTTCTCATGGAACAAAAAGTTCTAATTTGGTCCCTATTTTTTTTTATTAAAGCTCACAAAATGTCCATGTTGTTTCCAAATTTACACGTAAAAAAGCCACACATTTACACGTACACATTTACACGTTAGTAAACACTATACTAGCATTTATCTTAATCACATGGTCCAGTGGTTGTCACATTTAAATAAAATAGACACACAAAAAAGTTATTCTTTTATAAGAACAGGAACATTTCATGAAAATTTATAAAAGCATAAGGATGAAATTTAAACTTTAAAAACCATAAAACTAAATTGACTCATACCTCCAACCATAGGGACTAAATTGAAACTTTTAAAATCATAAAGACCCAATTGAATTAACCATATAGACTAGATTTGTAATTAAACCAATTAAAAATTATAGTTCAATATTACACTATTAAATGAAAAATGGCACTTCAATCTTTTGAATTAATTATTGGTTAAAAAAAAATCAAAGGATAATTTCATTAAGATATATAATAGTATTTAAATTCAAAATAAATGAGTGATTGTCTTAATTAATAAATTTAGGTTGCTTCAGTTAATCCAAAATAATTTTAAGAACACTTGAACCAACCCAACTCATATAATTTTAAATTATTTAAACTCAATCCAACTCAAATCGTATGGGTTGAATTGAGTTGAATGGGTGGTTTTTTAGGTCGAATTTTTTGAACACCCCTAAATTCGAGAATCTAATAAATATAAATACGACTTATATATAGTGAAATAAATTTATAGATCGAGTTCATAAAAAAGGATGCTAAGCAGAGCATATACATCAATACTTCATTCTTATAGTGGATGGTTCAAGTCTCCTCATCTCACCTAATTTGATATGATAAAAAAAGGATAATACATGCACCTGAGTGTCATATTTTTTCTTCATAATATTCATTTATGAGACATATGTATTTATTAAAGGGTAAAATACAAACGAGTCCCTAGTAGTTTGTTTCAAATGCATGAACACCCCTGTGGTTTGAAAATGACAAATCACACCCCTGTGGTTCCAAATTTTTTCAATCAGACCCTTCCATTTCAATGTCATTAATTTTCTTTTAATCATAACTTCTTCGTTTGAACTCCGATTTGGATGATTCAAAATGTTTTGGAATCTTCATTTCAGTCTCTACTCTACGGTCACTTAAAAACTTCTAAATCATCAATAAACAAAAGAGTTAATGGTGTCAATCATACCTAGTACTTTAATGTTAATAAACTCTTTAATTTATTAATCATTTCAAAGTTTTAAAGTGACAATTATGTAGAGCCTAAAATGAGGATTCCAAAACATCCTAAATCATCCAATTGAAGTTCAAACGAAGTAGTTATGACTAAAAGAAAATTATTGACATTGAAATTGAGGGGTCAGATTGAATTTTTTTAGAACCACAGAGGTATGATTTGCTATTTTTAAACTACAGGTGTTCATGTATTTGAAACAAACCACGTAGTCTCATTTATATTTTACCCTTTATTAAATACTAGTTTGATCCAATAAAAACATGAGAAGTAAAAACATAAAAAAGATAAAATTACATAAATGATAAAATGAACGTTGAAATATATAAATTAACCAATCCGTTTTTAGAAAAATCTTGCTAACGAATGCCAACCCAATCCATTTCCATTCAAGTAGACGTGGCTGAGAATCTATGTAGACGGCGACGGCAATCCAAAGATCACAATCTCGGCCACCATTTCCACAATTCCTATTTCATTACCAAAAAAAATATCTCATACCCATTTCTTCTTCAACTCCCATACCCCCAAATTCTGTTCTCAATATCCAAAAAAATCCATGGTTTCAGCTTCATTACTCGAACCCATCTCATTAAAATGGAATCAAAACTTCCCAATTCGCTTACTTCCTCCTCCTCCATCATTTTCATTTTCTTACAAACCCATAAAGTTTATCAGAAGATTGAAAATGGAAAGCTCTGGCTCTGGTAGATTCAGAGTTAATTGTATAACGTCTTTGAATTCAAGGGAATTGGTTAATGGAGAAAAAGCTAAAAACCCAATGGAGATTATTTCGAATTCGATTATAAATGCCTTAAAGGCATTGAGAAAACCAGCAATTGCTGCAGTTTTGTTGGGTCTGTTATTGATGTATGATCCGAATTCTGCATTGGCTGCTTCCGGTGGACGAATCGGAGGGAGTTCATTTTCGTCACGATCGTCGTCATCATCATCGTCCTCGTCGAGGAGTTATTCGACGCCGAGGATGGGTTCGGGGTATTCGTATTCGGTACCATATAGTTCGCCGTCGTTATTTGGTGGCGGGTTTTATGTTGGACCGGCGGTTGGGGTGGGAGTTGGTTCAAGTTCAATTCTCATGTTGGCTGGTTTTGCAGCGTTTCTTTTGGTTTCGGGTTTTCTTTCGGATCGGTCGGAGACTAGTGTTCTTACTGATTCGGAGAAAACTAGTGTGGTTAAACTTCAGGTATGGCATAATTGACATATCTAGATGTAGATGTATATGTATTTGTGTTTTTATATTTTCTAGAATCAGCAAGTGAAGAATTTTGAAAAACGTCACTACTCCGGTCGAAGATTCGAGTCTTCCCTCCCTCGATTTGGCATAATACTTAAACCAAAAAAAAAATTGTAGCTTGTTTGGGATTTCTTTTAAAATATGCTTTCAACTTTTTAGCATAGAAATTTGACGAAAATATGTTGAAAAAACTATTTTTTGTGTTGATGGAGAATTCGTCTGTTATTAATGTAGGTTGAGTTATTTTCAAAAAACAGTTTTTTATATATATATATATTTTTTTTTGAGATAACAGTTTTTTGTCTTTTAAATGAAGTAGTATGAGTGAAAACATGTTTGGACAACTATTTTTCTCTTGCTTTGAATAGTTTTTTTTTTCATGAATGATTTATTTCTTTCAGAATTATTTCTCTTTTTAAATCATGGGTTTGTGAATAATTACTTCTCATATACAAAAATCTGTTTTGAAAATAGGAACATAAAGCTTGCTTTTGAAAACAGGTTCCTAAGCTTTAGTTTCTGGAGCCACTTCAATTTATGATGAATAGACTTTCTTTTAGGAAAAACCAATTTGGATAGTAGAGTTACAATGTTCTTTTGTAAAAAATTTCCCTATTCCGTGAATGTACTCATTTCTAAACTCTGATGATGTACTTCTCACTCTATCTCTAGGTCGGGTTGTTGGGCACAGGCAGAGGACTTCAAAGAGATCTAAATAGAATTGCTGAAAGTGCAGATACATCAACTCCTGAAGGTTTGAGCTACGTATTAACAGGTAAACTTGTTTCTTCTTCTTCTTCTTTTTAAAAGTTATTACCAATCGTAATTCTTCATTTTTAGCAGTGTTATTGCCCATTATTATTTGGAATTTTGAGGTATAAAAGAAAGATATCAAACATGAAAGCAAGATTGTTCAAAGTAATGTTTTTGGATGAATTTTTAGATACTTGGGAATGACAACTACCTGACCATTTTCATGATTGAGTTTTTCAGGGCTATTTAGGCGTATTTACTGAAAACTATGCCTCAGCTGGTTTTTTTGAAATAATTATTTTGAAAAATATTTTTTGCACCATTTTTTTTATTAACTTTTTAATCATGTTATTTCAAGTATAACGAGAATTCAAGTTACTATGCAGTGAAAGAGTGGTATGAATATACAAACCTTTTCGTCGAAAAAATAGAACATCTTGGAATGGAAAAAAAATGATGTTTTATATTTTCTGAAAATTGTTATCAGATTCAGAACACACACTCTCAAATGTGTGTTTTTTAGTCCATATGTTCTTTTTTAAAGCCAAAAATCAGATTTTTAACGTTTCCAACATGGTTTTTTTGTGTGCAAATGTAAATGACTCGAACCCATCACATGTTTCAAATGTGCACGTTCTTTTTGTGGTGTAGTTTTAGAACCGATCCCCTAACATGGTTTTTCCTTTCACCTCTGGGTTGCAGAAACAATTCTAGCTTTGCTTCGTCATCCTGACTATTGTATCTCAGGTTATTCATCGGTAAGTTTCACTTCTCCTTGCAGATTAAGCTGATATTGTGTTTATCAATTATTTCCCAAGCCTAGCTCAAGCTGGGATACTGGTGGTGATGATCCATGACCATATCAATGAATGAAATAAGTTGAACAAACTACAAAGTAGGGAAATGTAAAATAACTAACTTCATATTTTATGAAAAATTTGACAAACTTTAATAAGCAAAGATAATTCACAATACAACGGGTTGTTAATTATATGCAGCATTACAACATGAACAGGCAGATGAGTTGAATCTTCTCTGGTGATGTTAATACTTTGTTGAAAATACACTCATATTGTGATTTCATTCACATAAGGAACTATCTCGAGTGTTGTAGATTGGATAACTTTTTGCTTGCCAATGTGAAAATTCTCTCTCTTTCTCTAGGCAAGAACATCAGCTGATTTTTTTTTTGTTTTAAATAATTAATTTTCATTATTTTCCCACCAATAGACATTATTCTGATATTGAACCATTATGTTTAAATTTTGGCATGCCATGACTACTGTTTTCAATGACGATATTTTAGATATGTTAGTTAATTATTATAGTATGTGATCATATATAATTATATTTTTTCTGAAAAAATATCTTCTTGTCCCTGTCCTTACCATGAAGGGTAGCTATGCCTCTTAAAAGTCAGATCTAAAAGAAAATTGAAAGAGATGGCGAGGAAAGTCATCAAAATCAAATTTACTTACTAGAGAACCAACATGGGTTGGCCTAGTGGTCAAGGGGTTGCTTTCCAACCTTGAGGTCATGGTGTTTCTACGAGTTTACCAACGCCAAGTGTTGTAGGGTCGTGTGGTTGTGTTGAGGTGCGCGTAAGGTGGCCGGATATTCACGATATAAAAAAAAAAATTACTTGCTAGAGAAGAGACACAAAGTCATAAAAAAGTTGGACTAGAATGACGGAATAACTCTATGTTATCGTGTCAGATTGGTGTGGTTAGAAAAATGGAAAGTGGGCGACTGAATTTGTCCTACAAGATGGGAGTCTAATTTGAAATGAGGTTGACAGTACCATTTCATTCCTCTCACTGTAGACTGGTGATAAAAAGGGAAATTTCTAGCTGTCGAGATGAAGAGAAACTTTGGGATTCGATATGTTTAGGTGATAGAGAATGATGTAAAGGTTCTATGAGATTTTTTGTTATAAGAGACAAATATATTTTTGAGAGAGAAGCATGTACATAAAACTAGAAAAATACAAAAAGAGGGGAGGCAAGATAAGTCATCCTCCCTAATTGATACCTAAAAGAGGTTTAAATACACAGTCCAATTGGTATCAATGAAAAAGAAAGATACCTACTAAAACTTTTAACTATGGAACTAAAGCGATAAACATATTTGAAAAGCACTAATATTCCTGACTCACTAATAATGCTTACACGCATCTTCTTAATACCAATAAAAAGGCTGTTGTTACCAAATAGTAGTCTAGATCTATTAGCTCTGTTGCTTCGTCTTGGAGCAATTAAGACGTTGGCTCCTATAATCAACACTAATTAGAGAGCTTTTTCATTTTAGTATTCATGAAAAATTCACTTCTTACAACTTCCTCCAAAAAGAAAGATCTATTATTCTTGTAATTAACTTTCGTAATTAGTGTAAGTATTGGTTGCAAGTCTTGATGGATCGATCACAAAATTTTAAAATATTTAGGTTCCTTGTTAAGTTAGGATTTCTTGGCTTTATTTAATATAAGTAGGTTTAAATTCTTGTGAGGTTAATATAAGGAGGTGGAAATGGTCATTGGTGGTAGGCCACCTGTTCACCTTATGTATAAGCGGTGAAACAAGTGGAGGTATACAACTGATCAATGATGAGGCAATCATGGGTGAGAGTTTCTAACAGGGGCATTTTGGTCTATTGGTTAGTTAAAAAATCAGTGAGGACACATGTAGGAGTGATAAGCTGAATGAAGAGGAAGAGAGCTGAGAAAGATATATTATATATATATATAGTACGTAGTCCGGGAGAGACCTAGGACTCTCAAATCATCCTGTGGAGCCTCTAATGACTGTGCCTCAAGTTATCTCGATTTTTAAGCTTAATAATACTTTTAATAATTATTTTCCTTCTTTAATCGCCCCCACATTGGTGGAACTTTTTTTGTGATCTTAGGACACGTGCTCTTTTGTACACTTCATTCATAAAAAAAACATTTCTTATCTAAAAAAATCTTATCGTTTTTTTTTTATATCCGTATGTGTGAGTTCCAGCACCTTGACTATTGTCACGGGAGAACACACGACCCTACAACACTTTGGCCACACATGGTTTGAAATCATGACCCCAAGGATTTAAGAAAAGTCCTTTGACCACTAGACCAACCTACGGTTGGTTACAATCAAAATCTTAACATATTTCATTTTCTGGCTTCAATCCTCGTTGGATGGTTGCCTCAAGCTTTAAAAATTTTCAATCTTTGTAAATGTAGATATTAGAAGTGGAGTGACCACCAAAGAAATTTTGGACAAGGTCGCCTTTCTCTCCTTCTCTTTACATGAGTGGGTGATGTGCTTGGTAGATTGGTAATAAGGAAGTTGAAAGTGAAGTTTTCGTTAAAAAAAAAAGGTTGAAAGTGAAGTTATTATGGGTTACTTTGTGTTTTTTCCCCTCAAACACGAGATACTGTGTTGGATAAAATATTGGTTTTTTTTTTTTTTTAATAAGAAACACTTCCATTGATGAATGAAAACATCCACAAAAGGCCACCCAAGGATTACAAAAAATTCCTCCAGTTGGGGGCAATCAAAGAGGGAGGGTAATTACAAAAAGTTTGGGCCTTAGCGGACCAAAGGGAGATAAAATATTGGTTTAAAATTGCAATTTGCAAATAACACTATCTATTTTCACTCTCAAGTATGGAAGAGAAGTCTCTAAACTGGGTCAGTTTTCTTGATGGTTTTGGTTGATGTGATAGGTCATGGGTGATTCGCCTCCGAAATATTTGGGTTCTGCTCACGCTTTTTTTTGCGCTTCGTGTTCAAACCCTAAGGAACTTAATCACCTTGTGCGCTTATCGCTTTTTTAAACCATTGGATAGATCATGGGTGAATGGCCTCTGAAATATTTGGGTTCTGCTCACTTGTTACTTTGCTACCCCAAATTGTATTGAGTTTTATATCATGTATCCATTATTTCTCTTTAACCAAGATGGGTTGGCCCAGTGGTCAAAGGGTTGCTTTTCAACCTTGAGGTCATGGGTTCAAACCAAGTTGGCCACCTACCTAGGATATTATCCTATGATTAAACCGACGCCAAGTGTTGTAGGGTCATGAGGTTGTCCCGTGAGATTAGTCGTGGTGCGCGTAAGCTGGCCCGAACACTCACAGTATAAAAAAAATGTATCCATTATTTCTCTTCGTTTTATGTTTCTGATTCAACTCAAATTTACAACATTTCATATAGAAGAAATTTTATCATTTTGGAAATTGTTTGGGATTGTGTTGTGGCGGCTTTGTTTTGGGTGATTTGGCTTGAGAGGAACAACCGTATTTTCAACAAAATGACTAGTGAACATCATCATATTTGGGATCGCCTTTTGTATTTCATTTACTTATGGTCTAAAAACAATGCTCTTTTAGATTTTGGTTTAACTTTTTCTTCGTTGTACTTACCTTGGAACTCTTTTTTATCCTTATAATTACTTTTAGAGGTCATCTCAACCTCTTGTACATTCTTTTATTTTAATATAATTGTTGTGAATTCTTCTAAAAAAATTCTTCGTCATCCATCATCCAAAACATTAAATGGTTCGTCCCAATAATAATTGCATATCATATAGCGTATTGAATCTTGACAAACCTCTGCTATATCTTGCCACTTATTTGATATACTCATGACTCCAATCATTTAATTTAGTCAAATAGAACTCTAGTTGATAGTCATCTACTTTTGATTTTAACTTTTTTATAAATCAAAGCCCTTCTGATATTTTTGCAGAGGAAAGCATGTAAAATATCTATTACTTGATTGTACTTGTGTATGTGGTGTAGATTACTTTGGAGTTCCTTGACTTCACTCAAACGAAGCGATTTCTGTTTTAGCATTGGGATATTTTTGGTGGGGTTAAGAATACCTTGAAAATACTAAATTTGCTTTTGCCTAACAACTTAAGTTTTTGGGTCTAGTGGTGATTTAACATATAATCAGACGAGTCTTGATTTCAAACTCTTGTTATGTTATCCTCCATTTTGATTTAATAGTTCACATATTGGACGATTGGACCTTTGTTAACATCCAAGCCCACATGTGAAGGAATGCTTGGAATACCTTTAAAAAGGTTAAATTTGCTTTAGCGTCACAATTTGAGCTTATGGATCTAAAAAAATACATGAATCTTTCATGTTAAGTTTGAAGATCTTAATAGAATGCAGAATAGAGTAAACATTAGTTTAGAGAAAAAATGTAAATCTTGGCAGTTCGGCCTATTTTGACATTCTTGCCAATTTGTGATTCCTTCTAATTTGTCTAGTTATGACGACTTCTTCCTGTCTTTATGTTAATTGAAGTTTTTTTTTTTTTTTTAATCTTAAATAAACACTCAAGTGTGTTTGTCAATCATTGCTATGGTTAAGCTTTTTTTGTTGTGGTTTCTTTTGTATAATTCTTTTCTTCTCTTCTCTTCACATGTCAAGAAACAAAAAATACCAAGAAGAAACCATAAAAGACGACCCAAGATTTAAAATACAAAGCATAATCCCCCAGCTAAGAAAGCATACAAATATTCCAGATCTAAACATATTACATAAAAGAATCCCACTGCCGATACGAAATAGGAGAATCGAAATCGAAATCTTTAACATTCTTTACCTTTATATTTGGAGCTTAATGCCACTATATTTTGAAAATGTTAGATGGATTTGAAACGGAGCATAGAAGATGGCGAGAAACGTTTCAATCAATTATCAATTGAAGAGCGAGGAAAATTTGATGAGGAAACTCTTGTCAATGTGAATAGCATCAAAAGACGGAGCACAACAAGCCAGAAAACAAGTGGATTCAGCAATGAGTACATTGTGGTGAGTTTACTGGCTTTTCTTTTTGTATTGCAATGTCTTCTATTCCAAATTAATGTCTGTCTCTTGAGTTTTCTTGCTGCCTTGACTGAGAGTAAGTTTTGAGATTAAATTGCATTCTCTTGATTTTGGCGAATTGTTTTTTTAGAGAATGACACATTTTGAGGATAAACATGATAGTTGGTTTCTCATTAGAAAAGTACTTTTAGAAGTTAACTTATTTGGTCCTCTAAAAGACTACAAATAGATGTTTATTTTATTAGAAAGTAAATCACAATACAATAAACATTTAAAAATTGATCATATTATAGTCTATGGGCATTCTAATTAGGAAAATTTCAATGGGTAACACCCTTTAAAAGTATTTGCAAATATAACATTTTTTTTGTGAATAACTAACAGGAATCAATGTTAATCACTTGAGATAAGACGTAGTATATCATAATTCACACATTAATAACATGCTATACTCGTAAATACTTTCTAAGCCACGTTATGTTAGTCAATGCCCCTTCTAATTATTATAATTTTGTAAATATAGATATCAATTTCTTTTTTTTTTAGCATCAATCAAAACAAACAAAACAAAAACTAAAGAAAAGTTTTGATCCGTGGAGGGAATGGGGTCTTCCAGCAACCAGATAAACCAGTGTTTGCAGCGTCCTTCGCTAGATAGTGTGCCGAGAGATTACCGGTACGTCTAACGTGATCAATGGATTGCCTAACAAGTAGATGAATAACTTCGAGACAATCAGATTCTATAATAACATTTGCATTCGAATCTTCCATTGCTAGCATACCTTCTTGGATTGCAAGAGCTTCCATATAATTTATAGATTTAAAGAGATTTATCTCCTTACATCCGGCCATAAGAAAGCTTCCATTATGGTCTCTGAGAAACCAGCCAATCCCTCCCCGATTGTGTATAACGTTTGAAGCAGCATCCACGTTCAGTTTCAAAACATTCATTGTTGGAGGACACCAAGAGGGGTTGTCAAGCTGATTCAAGGGGGAGTAGTGGATAAATAAGAAGACATAAATTCCTCTTCCCAACCCAATATTTTATTGATCAATTCCTGACAGTTAACTTGAGAATTTTTGAAAATCCAAGCATTCCTATTGTTCCAGATGTGCCAGACTGAGATTAAGATCCTCTCAAGGTTATTTTCATCAGCTTCTACAAACCAGAGAACCATCTGCAGGATTCCAATGATTGTGATAAACAAAATGTGCATCCGGAAATAAAGCCAGCCATATTTTCTTAGCAACAAAACAGCCCCATATGGCGTGACTAGTGGTTTCGACACAGGTCTTACAAACACTACACCAAGGTTCAGTGTCAACCCCTTTTTTTAGTAGATTTTTAAGAGAGGGGATAATGTTTAAGAAAACCTTCCAACCAAGGATTTTGAGTTTAGAAGGAACCTTAGCTTTCCATAGCAGTTTCCACCACTGGGCACAGAGGTGTTGGTGGTTCGAAGAGGAAGCATCTGTCTCATGAGCTGCGATAAACCAAGCTGGTAAGCACTCTTTACAGAGAAAACAATTTCTCCAGATGATAGAATCAGAAATACGACGATCACCAATGGGGATGTTCAAAATTTGCTCGGCTTCTGACGCTACTAAATTAGCTCGAATTAGCTGTTCGTTCCATTGGCCATTTTCATCCAGCAGATTGGCCACACAAAGCCCTTACATACTTTCAGAAAACCAACTAGGCTTGAAAGAATCCAGATTTGGGATCCAGGGATCAATATCAATCCGGACATTAAGGCCATTCCCTATTTTCCACCGAATGCCTTTCATGAACAAATCACGACCCCAAAGCAAGCTCCTCCAGAAATAAGAGGGGTTATTTCCGACATCTACCTTTAGAAAACCCTTATTGTGAAAGTATCGTCCTTTTAGCACTTTAGCCACCAGACTAGTAGGATTGCGCATCATTCTCCAGCATTGTCTTGCCAAAAGGGGTTGATTGAAAATATGGAGGTCCAGAAAACCCATTCCTCCCTCGAATTTACTAATACACATTCTTCTCCAGTTTCTCCAATGTATTTTCCTCTTCGAATCCGTTGAACTTGAACCCCACCAAAATTTAGCATTGAACGCATGTCGTTCATCATAGAAAGTAGAAGAGAGTTTGTAACAACTCATGGTGTAAGTTGGAATGGCTTGAGCCACGGCCTTAATTAAAATATTCTTTCCACCAGCTGAAAAAATTCTCCTTCCAACCTTGAAGAGAACGCCAAACCCGATCTTTTACCTCTCTGAAGATTGCTTTTTTGTCTCGAGCAGTTTGAGAGGGAAGTCCCAAATAACGACCCAAAGAGGTTGTATGGGAAAGGTGCAAATTCTGGGCAATATACATGTTCATCTCCGCCTTTGTGTTCTTGCTTGTCAAAAATACAGATTTGTCAAAATTGATAGATTGGCCTGAGGCTTGCTCCTATATGTGAAATATGTCTTTCAGAGTGTTGCATTCAGTCTCAGAAGCCTTGAGGAAAATCAGACTATCATCTGTAAGAAAAACAAATATGTGAAATAGAAGGGCAATGGTTATTAATTTTGAGACCTGAGAGTTGACCTGCTTGTTCAGCTGATTGGAGCATTGCAAAGAAACCCTCAGCGCATATGATAAACAGATAGGGAGAGAGAGGGTCTCCTTGAGAAAGAAATTGCCCGTGGGATTGCGATTTACAAGGACAGAGAAAGAGGGAGATTCCACATAGTCCATAATGAAAGCAATTCACCGGTTAGCAAACCCCATCTTCATCATAACTCTTCTGATGAAAATCCATTCGACACGGTCATACGCTTTGCTCATATCTAACTTCAAAGCTGCCAATCCAATCTTTCCATCCCGTTTGTTATTGATGGCATGGATACATTCAAATCCCAGAATTGTATTATCTGTGATTAGTCTATTTGGAACGAAAGCATTCTGAAAAGGGGAAATAATTTTATTGAGTACCCCTTTCAATCTATTTGCCAGCGTCTTAGCAACCAACTTATAGATTACATTACATAAGCTGATTCGTCTGAAACCTGTCATGTATTTAGGCTTATTAGACTTTGGAATGAGGGCGATGAATGTATCATTAAGATCAGCCACATAACCATCACCATTGAGAATATGAAGATACCTCTC
Source organism: Gynostemma pentaphyllum (assembly GCA_028015215.1). NCBI lineage: Eukaryota > Viridiplantae > Streptophyta > Magnoliopsida > Cucurbitales > Cucurbitaceae > Gynostemma > Gynostemma pentaphyllum. The sequence goes on along the minus strand of CM051351.1, from coordinate 55,059,914 downwards.
AATAGTGTCATTACCAACCAAGTTCCAGTAATGCTGAAAAAACCCAGCATGGGCTTAATCAGGACCCAGCGCCTTGGATGGGTGCATCTCTTTCAGTAAGCCTCAATCTCCTCCCTTGTAAATGTTCTGATAAGGTTTTCGTTCATCTCACTTGAGACAAGACGTAGTTTGTAATAAATCACTGATTCACACATTAATAACTTGCCATACTTGTAAATACTTTTTAAGCCACATTATGTAAGTCAATGACCCTTCTAATTATTATAATTTTATAAACATAGATATCAATTTTTGACACTGTTTAGAATTAGAATTAGAATTCTTATTTAAGTTTTCATAATTAAAAGGAAACAATCATATTTTGGTGTAACTTTTTCTTCTTTGTACTTACCTTGGAACTCCTTTTTGTAATCTCTTTTGGAAGTGTTCTTAACCTCTTGTACATTCTTTTCTTTGTAATATAATTGTTGTGAATTCTTCTAAAAAAAAATCATATTTCCTCCACTAAAACATTATGCAGCTGGGGTGCAAATGTAATGAGCTATTATAAGTTATAACTTTTAGATATTATTTTATAGGTCATTGGATTTAAAAGTTTTTTTTTTGTCTTATTTTAATTAATAATTAGTATATTTTCTTTCAGTGGATAATAATCTTGCAGATTAATGCAAGAATGGAATTTCTTATTTCGTTTGAGAGATTAGAACCCTAGTTAATAGTTAGCCTATAGTTATACAAGGACGGAAAAAAAAAACAATTAAGGGAAGAAATGATGTACAGCGGTGAGAGAATAAATAGTTTTCACAATAAAGGAATAAAGAATTAAATGAGAAAATAAAACTTCCTAAGAGCCTTTTGGGACAACTTTTAAAAGTGTTTTTTATTGGTTATCAAAAACAGTTTTTTTATTCATAAACGTTTTTAAACACTTTCAAAAGTTATTAGTAAGACACGGGTGTCATGAGCTGGCATCCTCTTAAGAGGAATTTCTACGAATAATTAGTTACTACTATTCTTTATTGGATTTTGTATCAAATTTTCATTATTTTTTTTTTTTTTTATGGCCAGTTTGAATGATAATCTGATACTGAGAGAAAGATGTCCTTGGTTCCCTCATTTTTAATTTTCTCCTCTCCTAACATGATCTCTTGAATGTTAGATAACAATATTGGTGGCTGCTGAGGGAGTACATAAGCTGCCCAGTATCAATGGCAGTGGGGACTTGAAGGAAGCTTTGCAAAAGCTTGCTTCCATCCCTTCCAGCAAAATACTTGTAAGTTTTCATAGCTATAGTCCAAGACACTTTCTTTTTGGTATGTCGTCTTTTTTTTTAATGGAAAGTTACACTTTCATGAATCAGAGATTAAAAAAAAAAAAGTAAATACGAGAGGAATGAATAGGAAAATAAAACCATCTTTATTACAATATTCTACCCAACAAGTGTGACATAAAATAGCATCTCAATTGTGATTCCAAGAATTAGATTTGTCATTTAAGTTTTGAGAATTACATTCTGTCTAAATACTCCAAAGCAAAGCAGAAACAATTTATTGATTTTTTTTTTTTGGGTAAGTTATTGTCTATTTTTCATGCAGGCAGTCGAAGTTTTGTGGACACCACAGAATGAAAACGATACATTGTCTGAGCGTGAACTTCTCGAAGATTACCCACTTTTAAGGCCTTTATAAGTATGCATCACACTATATTGTGACTGTACTTTACATATTACAAATAGAGATGCTGGTTGTAATATAGAGATGTCTTACATAGTAAAATTGTATATACCTCCATTTGAGAAATTAGGCCAAATTATGTTTTGTGTTTCAGAAAATATAATTTAGAGGGAGGGGATTTAAGCTACCATTTAGTTTTAATATATACAAATTATATACATTAGGTGATGTGATGAGCACTAGCATTGTATAACGATTGATGATAGAGTTTTGATATAAATGCCTGAGAAAATCGAAATAGATGTTTGACGACGATTTAAAAAAGAAACGTATTGGAACGGAAAAAAGTACACTTAAACCTAGTGAATGAATGCTTGTATAAGAATTATTTCTTCTTTGCTTCATTTTTTAGTGAGTATGTTAAGGTTGAGTGCTATCTGTGTGTTAACTTTATCTTCAACACTGGAAATGCATAATAATGGGGTGTAGTGTACATAATTTTCTTGAAATGGATGAGCTGAATATTTCTTTAATTACAGTTAGAGTGACTAAGGCTTTTTTCTTTTATTTTTCCTTGTCTTTCTTTGAATCTTTTAGGTGAACCTACATTCTTACAGTTTAGGGATCTAGATATTGTCCTGTGGAATTCAATCTGTCTTGTCTCAAAAATCTCTCAAAAACCCGAAATGGTTTGTGGTTTTAATTTTTTTTTTTTTTATGGTAAACAAAGTTTTTCATTGATGAATGAAAAAGCCAAAAAGACGGTCAAATAAGATTACAAAAAGACCTTCCAATTGGAGGCAATAATAGAGGGAGCATAGTTACTAAAAGAATTACAATTTGCACTCTACAAGGAGGCATTAAGAACACAAATATCCCACACTTATTCCCAAGATCTAGACTTACTTAAAAAATTCTCCTATACCTCTCAATCCAAACATTCCAAACAATAGCTCTAACCTTGTTATCATAAAGAATTCTTTTCTTCTTGTCGTAGAGCAAGACGCCTCCAAGGAAAGCTACCGTGTTATAGATATGATCCTTGTAGAACACCCAAGACGTGTTAAACATTTTGAGAAGGGACTGCCACAGAATTTGGAGAAGTTACATCCATACAAAAGATGCTTTGTTTGTGGTTTTAATTTTTAAAAAACAGAACCATGTACACACTCCGAGCAATATACAAGATGTACCACATAATACTTTTTTTATGCACATTTATTGTTTTGATTTTTTCATGGTAGATTTTATATTCCCCTAAAAGACTTTTCATATGGAGTTATGATTGTTTTTTTATAGCGGATTTTTTATTCATTTATTCTTTCCAACCAATTTACTATTTTGTTACCTTTTTTCCCCCATTAAAACCAAAATAACTTCATCAAAAAGCAATATTTTTCTTATCGTGTGTGTTCTGTTAATTGTTATTTTGTATATTGCGTATGATTTTGTACAATAGTACTACATATACAGATTTTGTCTTCTTTTTTGTAAACATGTCTGAGTATGTGTTTGAAATTTTTTTTTCTTTCTTTTGATATTTATTAATATTTTATTTTAAAATTAAGTGTTTGTAACGTTTTATAAAATTTTGTTATTCTTTTTACCAACATTTGTCATATTTGTTTAGTATTATCTTGTATATTGCGTATATTTTGTTTATACATTCAGTATATATCAATTATAATGTACACGATATACGGCTTATAGTTAAATCATTGTTACAATATATTATGTATGTAATCATTTTACACAATAAAATATTGAATCTTATTCGTTCTTCTTAATTTCTTCCATAGTTTGGGTCAATTCAATATCAATATATTAAGTACATTACTATATTAACAATATACAAATTATACTCGAAAGATTTCTCCTTTTTTCTTTCTTATTGATGTCTACTTCTGATTGGATGTCTGTCAATTTAGAAAAAAATACATAATATATTAGATCTGGATATTATCAAGAATAATAATAATAATAAAAAAAAACAGATTGGTTAGTTTTTTATATTTTTTGTTTTTCATTTTAAACACAATTTCTTGAAAGAAATCTTCTTGCATATGAAAAAAAAATGAAATAGTATGGAAGAAACGTCAAAGATAGGGAAGAAATCTATTGTTTTTTAGAATAAATTTTTTATTTACTTTTATTTGGAGATTTATTTGCTTCAAATAGAATTTTCTTGACGTTTAGAGAAGCCTTATGAATCAATTAGAGTCGATTTAGTCAATTTCTAGTGTTTTTCGTGCGTCTTGATCTTCTAGTTTTTTTTTTTTTTTTTAATTTTTTTTTATATGAATCATTTTCCAGCATTTTGGGTGAATATTTTTGGGGGAGTTTTTTGGCTTTGAAGAAGAGAGTTGGAAGAGAAAGAAAAGAGAAGAGAGAAAATGGAAAGACAAAATGGAATTTATTGGAAAATTAAAAAGGGAGAGAGAAAAGAATGGTGCATGGATCTTGATTTTTATGTGATGGGTATCGAAACCACCAAAAATAAATACTTACTCTCGGGATTTAGAATTTTGTAGTAGTGGTGAGTAAGGTCGATCTCCACAGGGAAAAGGGAATTAAATTAAAGTTAGTAAAACGGGGGTTTTGATTTTGGAAATAAAGCGAAAATAAATTAAAAGAAAGAAATCAATGAGAAAAGCTTCCAACTAAAGGTTTGATCTCGGTTATGATTCATGGATTTGATCATCGATTACTAAACATGCTTCCTAAGTTCTTCTCTAAATTGGTTGAAGTCGTAAAAACCAATCAACAACTTATAAGTATTCTTCCTTAATTTTTCAATAGCCAAGATACGATCTAATGACTACTTCCCTAATTACGGATAACCTTAGAATCGATAATAAGATTTAACCCATTAACCATTAAGAAGAGAAGAACCCAATTCTAACTAACAACACCGTCCGACAGTTCTTTAAGTTAGATAATAAATTCTTATAACATAAATCAAAAAGTGTCAATAATCAATTTATGCTAACATGCTACTTGTATTAGAAATAATTAAACAATTACGGATTCAATCATTCTAACTAGCAATATGAAAATCAATCAATGAACAAGTGGCCAATTTGAACAAGAATTAATCAACAATAAAATATGCAGAGAAATTACGAATAAGAGAAAATAGGAATTAAATTGAAGAACAAAACCTCACAAAATCATGAATCAAACCTCGATAATCCTTTTAGTTGGAATAAATAAACTAGCTAGAAAACATAACTAAAATAGTCTAAAAGTCCTAAAGAAATTAGGGGAGAAGGGATCTTTGAATTAGGGTTCAATTGGGCTTTTAAATAGGTGAAAATATGCTAAAATCGGATGAAATCTTTATCATTTTTCCCCGAACCATTGCATGCCGATGAATCTAAAGCCGCCCCCCCACCCCCCCCCAAGCCCCCCCGCACCGCGTGCCTCCTTCTTTGTGTAAGGCGTGTCGCCGAATGAGCGACACGCCGCTCCGCCTTTCTTTGCCAAAGAATGGCGCCGAGCGTCATCGCCGCCGAAATTTATCTTTTTTAATTATTTCTTGTCGCCGCGGGCGACGGTCTCACCGCCGCTGCGTCCACTCTCGGTTTTTGGCCCGAAATTCGATTTTGGTCACCGCCGAGGCGCGAATCCCACCGCCGCGGTGGTGGGTCTTTTTCCAATAATAAAATGGGCATAACTTCTTCATTTTAAGTCCAAAAAGCACCGTTTTCGCCTACGTTCATGAAATTCAAAGATTAATAATATTATGGACATTTGAATCAATTTTCATTCATATTTTAATTATATTGGAGATAAAACCACTTATAAACACGCATAAATTACGAGTTATCATTATGCCAAAAAATCAGCCTAGTTTTTACCTCTAAAATCGCGTAAGGGTTAATTTTGTATTTTCAATTGCTTAATTCTATCTCGATTAGTACCCTCTATTTTTTGGTTAGTTGCTAAAAACATTTATTATTTATAATGATGTAAGTGGTTATACATAAATAACCCTTTTAGGGTCGTTTGGTTGTCAGGTTTGGGTTGTTAAGCAGAGAGTTATTAAGCAGGTTGACAAACCCATCATATTTAGTTTAAAAGCTGAGAAATAAACATTGGTTAGAGTTGTGTTACCCCAACTCACGACCCAAACCTACCAACCAAACGACCTTTTTATTATTATCTCGAACCCAAATCATGTTCCCAATCTCCAAAACAATCCATGGTTTCAACTTCATTACTCGAACTCATTTCTAGGGGTGTTCATTTTCCCCGCGGGGATGAGGAATGGTGTACCCGTACCCCGACATTAAGGCCATTCCTTTTTCTTACGTTTTTTTTCAAGTTGGCATTTCATTCTAACATTTTTTTACTCCTTTCGTTCTTTGACGTGGAAGATCTAACACCTGAAATGATTGGGATTCATAACTATGATCAATATCTTTCTCTTTGTTAATATTTGTATTGACTTCAACCTTTTTAGTAGCTTAAGGGTCTTCTATTTTTTTCACCTTTAATAAATTTTCAATGTTTTTCAAACCTTTTCTAGTATATCTTCCGCCATTTTAGTTGTCTCATCCGTCAAGGCACTTTTACTAGCAAACATGAATAGCTTTTTGCATAATTTGACTAATCCTAAAGCTTGTCCCTTTGGTTTGTTTATCGAGTAGTGCTTCATCACTATTGCTTCTTCCTAATCCATCTTTTTTATTTTTTGTCCATCTCCTTAGGATGTATTTAGGATGAATGGTAAAAATATTATGAAAATTTAGAACTTTAAGAGTGAATAAACACAAAATACCCACAGATTCAAATTTTCTAAATGTACAATCAACTGTGCGATCAGAAGCTCTGAAGTTCACCAAGTATTCTTTATCATCTCCGTCTGATATGAATTATGTAGCCTTGCATTTGAGGAATTCAAGCTATTATAAGGCAAACTCAAATGTCAAGTTCAAACACCTGATGCTATTATAATTAGCATGAACCCTTGAAGCATGAATTCAAACCCTCCCTAACTATTCAATTTCAACCATAAGGAAATGCTAGAAACAGATTGCCCTATGTTATCTAAAAATCATGAAACAGACAAACTTTTACATTCCATCATCTCATGACCGAAACACTCCACAAGTTGGTTGATCACTCCCCTCTTGAATGTTTCTAAACATGTAATCTAAAGCAAGATTACAAAGGGTGAGACTTGAGGCTCTCAATGTGCATAAAAATGCTACATTTCATTCAATCTTTTGAATCTCTCAAGTTTTACAAGTTTTCTTTACATTGGCTTGTTAGGAATGGTGTCCTAGAACTTGTAATTATTTAATTATAATAATTTATTTCGAATAAACTAAATAAATAAACATAAGTTCTTTATATAATCTAGATTGATTCAATTGACGATATTAGGAATATATGGAAATATATAAATATCAAAACATTCAAATAGTAAACCCTAAGTTACTCTTATGAAATCACGACTTAGTATGTGAGTCATACGAGAGGATTAAAGTCGAGATGAGTAACTTAAAAGTGTCTACTGATAAATGGATAACGTTTGGGAACCTTATCCTGGTAACATTGTTGATAGCTTCGCATTTTGTTTATAGACAAATGATCTAATCCTGATCATTCATGTGGGAGACATGAAATGGAAGTATCATATGCAATGTTGATTGTATAAGACAGGACCACGATGTTCGATCAAATTTCTCATTAGTACTACCGTTTTAAGAAATAATCGAATATCAAACTAAGTTTATCAACCGTGATAGATCTCAATCCTGAGTGAAATGCGGACTCCTATTTGTGGAGTTATGTTCTTTGATTCACATAGTTGAGAGCGATCTGTAAGAACGCTCAATACACTCCTGTTTTGGGAACATGACTAGATAAGTAGCTGGGAACTCATTTTCACGAGATGGAATTCATAACTTTCCTATAAATTAACGATATCAGTGCGATACCTAAACATTTTAGGAACTTTAGGAAACTCCTTGATGTATCGATTCGAGACATGAACAAGTGACGTCACGACTTCTATTGATCACGAAGTATCTTATCTCTAGTTCGACTAAAGATAAAGTTCATTGGAGAATCAAGGGAACACAAGGATAAAGTGGTAATTACAGGGGAAAAACGGTAAATTTATCCTCCTTGTAATTATGAGGGTTCCACGTGAAGGATAATATCACGGATATAAATAAATGATAAACTAAATGGACATAACTCATCTATAGTGAGGGGAGTTCAGCTATGAATCTATAGTGGAATTATTCATAGTTAGATAATAAGTAATTAAGCGATTATGAGCTAATCACTTAATTGACTAATTATTAAGCCCATGATCTATAGGTCCATCAGGTCCCTATGCTAGCCCAAATATCGTAGTCGCGAAATCAAGTAGAAGAAATGGAAATTTTAAGTAAAGTGAATTACTTAAAATAGGCAATATTAATTGTTTAAATATTGAGTATATTTAAGCGGTAATTAATATAAACATTATTAATTGTTTAAATAATGAGTTTATTTAAACATGAAATTAATAATGAAATATTATTAATTAGATATTATTAATTATTTAAATATTGAGTATATTTAAATGGTAATTAATAATTTGAAATTAATTGACAATTATTAATTGTTTAAATAATTAATTTTATTTGAACGGAAATTAATAATTAAAATTAATTAATTAATAATAAAATATTGTCAATAAAATTATTAATTAAATAATGAGTTTATTTAATGGAAATTAATAATTATAATATTTATTATTAATTATTTAAATAATGAAAATTATTTAAATGGAAATTAATAATTAAATATAAATTTGATAATGTTTAGTCAGGAGAAAATATTAATATTATTAATTGTTTAAATAAAATATTTTATTTAAATGGTAATTAATAAATAAATTAATTAAGTTGGACTTATTAATTTAAGAGAAAATTTCAAGCCCAATTGGATTAATGAACCCAATTGGAATTGGCCCAAAGTAATTAATTAAATAAATTATATTTATTTATTATTTTATGATGCTATTCTGGCCACCATATGTAATTTTGGAGGAGATAATTGTTTGAATTATATCCTAAAATAATTACATAGATTTATTTACCCAAGATAAATAAAATAAAAGAAAAGAAAATAATCTCTTATTTATCTATGCATTTTCGAAATTGCAAGATAAAAAGAAGAGATAATATTTTTTTCTTTTTGTATTTATCTCTATAGATTAATCCTAATGTGATTAGGATTCCTATTTTTCTATAAATAGGAGGGTTGGGTCATTCATAAATCACACAATTCAATTCTTTGGAAATTGAAAAATCTCTCTTCCTCCCTTCTCCCTCCCTTGGCCGATTTTCTCATAGTATTGGGAAGAAAAATATTTTTTTCTTCTTCCCAATTTCTTCTAAAGTTCGATCCCACAATCGAATTTCGTTTGATCGATCGGGATATAGCGTAGAAGATCCGGTGTTCTCGAGGAATTGAAGTCAGTAAAGAAACCTCCAACCGATTCTCCATTATTCAGTCAATGTAAGTTCAGGTTTTAATTTTCGAATATATAAGCATGAATCTACATGTTTTATCACAAATTGCATGATGTTAATAGATCCGTTATTAAATGTTAATAAGTTTACTAAATAAAATTCCGCTAATTTAGTAAATCATCCCTTCAATTGGTATCGAGCTAATTTTAATTATCATGCAAATTTGTGTTTTTAGAAAATTTGGTGGGTTGCATAAAAAGTTGTTTTATGTATGTTTATATAAATTGTGGAGGTTTGCTTATTGATTGTTTAGGTATTCTTGAGGCACTTAGGATTTTAAATTTTAGTAGAAAATTTGTAAACCCTAAATTTTAGGGTATAGGAAAAATTTGTAATTTTCCCATACCCAATGATGGCAAAATCGGCTACACCAAGGGAGGAAGAGAAGAAAATTTTTCCCCATCATTCATGATGCCCACGCCCAAGGATGAGATAAGGTAAAGATATGGTAAGATATTTTATCATAATTATCTTGTTATCTCAATTTAAAAATTTAAATATTTAAGATAAGGATAAAATCTTTTAAGATTATCTCCCTATCCTAAATTATAAATTATTAAATTGATATAAGATTACATGGAAAATATTTTCTTTATTTTTCCATATAATTAAAAGATAATTATTTTAAAACAAATATTTATGGAAATATTAAGGAGATAATATTTGCCCCATAAATACCCATGCCCACGCCTACACCATGGAGGAGAGAGAAAGATGAAGCCTCAAGATCTACAATGGAAGATTTAATTAAGTTGTAATTTAATTTTCCGTTTTAGAAATAGTGCCAAGAATACCGGTCAATTTAGCTATTTATTATTTAAATTGTTTATATGTATGATATAATTGTTTTAAATAATGTTCATGCATAAAAGTATGTCATGTAGAAAATCCCACCATAGGTTGTATGATTTTATTAATTGTACATACATGCATCATGATATAATATGTGTTATTATATGCTAATGTATGTGAAGCATGCTATAATTTTATTTTATAAATGTTATTATCGAAAATTATATTCTAACTGTTTTAGAATTAAAAGCATGCTTATTTAGTTAAAATTCAAAAGTTAAATCTAGTTTAAAAGTTGAATAGAAACTAAATGAATTATTTGTAATATGGAATTATTGTTTAAACAATTGGGCCAAAATCCATATAAGATAAACAAATAGAAACTTTTAATTAAGGGTTAATTAAAAATTAATAATTGAGATTAATTAAATTGAACGGATCTCCGGCGAAAGCTCGCCCAAGCGATGAGGTTTCATAAAGTTCCCCCTAACACGGGGCGCCTCTAACCTGGGAGCGATCCGGGGAGAAAAGTTCAAATTAATAAATCAAAATTATTAAGACGGCGCATAATGTGATTAGTTTAAATTAGGAAAACTTGAACAATCACTTTATAAAATTAATCTAACCAATTTAAGAGTTAAAGTTGATTAGGTTAATTAAAACTTGGATTAATGAGTTAGCCTGAATTAGTCTAAGTTTTGAAACCCTAACTCAAAATATTAAGTGGGAGAAGGAAACATGTCAATGTATCCTATGGTCTCCACTAATGGGCTCGAAATGTGAGATTTATACATGGCCTCCGTAACACTGCTGCAGTGTTCATTCCCATAGGAAGGTTTATTGTATAAATCAATATCAAGTTGGGTCTCCCGAAAGGGATAAAGAATTTTAAATGAGATTGATTGAAGATCGAATCTACACTTCGTAGACACTCTTCAATTTTATTTAAAAGACTAAATTAGTGGGTCACACTTAAAAGAAATTTGATAAATTGTGTTATCAAAACTCTGGACCAAATACACGGTGAAACAATGACATAGGAATATGAGTTATTCTGGAGTTGTCAATTGTTCGAGTGGCATCTCGTTTTAATGATGGTAACCGACCTATCATTGACACTTCACCGGTATCATTAAAATATCGTGACATAGTAACATGTTTTAGGGCTTTTCTGTTCATTAATATGTTCGCATTCATGCATCATATTTAATTATATGTCGAAACTTTGAGTATTTGAATGTTGAAAGCATGATAGATTACTAAGATAAGGTTTATTTAAATTTTCAGTAAAATGGCATCTGCTTTAGTCACAATCCTTGGAAAGAACAAACTAAATGGAGATAACTACACCTCCTGGAAAAATGAAATGAACACCATTCTCGTGGTAGAAGACTTGAAATTCGTTCTTAGTGAACTTAAACCTGATACACCGCTACCAATGCTCCTAAAGTCATTAAGGATGCATATGAGCGGGTCCAGGGCAAATGAAAAGGCCCGTGTTTATTTGATGGCTGGGATGAGTGACGTCTTAGCCAAGAAACATGAACCAATGGAAACGGCTATGGAAATAGCGATTCCGTGCAGGGCATGTTTGGCCAACCATCAAAACAAGCACGTCATGATGCTATAAAGTCGGTTTATAACACTCAAATGAAAGAAGGCACATCCTTTCGTGATCATGTTTTGACAATGATGAACTACTTTAACGTAGTTAAACGAACGGGGCCATGATTGATGACGAGTCCCAGGATAAGCTTTATATTGGAACTCTCTCCCACCGAAGTTTTTTCAGTTTTAAAAGCAATTTGGTCATGAACAAACCGAGCTATTCTCTCACTCAATTGCTAAACGAACTTCAAACCTTCAAGCAATGAAAAAGGAAAACAAGAAGTCGGGAGAAGCAAATGTTGTCTTCAATGCTTCTAAGAAGAAAAAGAGCTCTCATCGCTAAAAAGACCAAGCTCAATGCTAAGAAGAAAGCATTTAAGGTCGAGACCAAAGAGCCTAAGGGGAAATGTTTTCATTGCAACATAGATGGACATTGGAAGAGAAATTGCCCCAAATATCTCGAAGAAAAGAAAAAAGGGAAAGAAGGTAAATTAGATTTACTTAGTGAAAAATTTGAGAAATTTATTTTGAATGGTTGATTCAATAGTCACTAACACAAGTTTTTTTTAAAAACTTTACAGTGTGACTTGATTCTTCAACACTCTTGGTTTGAAGATGACTCAAGATAGAAGTAGATTGGATTTCCCGTTTTGGTCTTTAATTTTTCATATTTCTATTAGTTTAGTTTAGTTTTAAATTTTGTTTTAAATTTTGAATTATGTAATAAATATTGATTCTCACCCTATAAGAATCAAATTAGGAATATTTTAATAAAAGTCGTTTAGTTAAATATTCCTTTGCAATTTTATTACAACGTTCCAAAGTGTGATTGGATGGTTATTCAAAATACTTAGAATAAAACAAATAAATTCCAAATCCAAATTCTAAACTACTAAATATCTAAACAAGTTATGAAGGTTTAAAAATGTTTAAATGTTTAAGTCTAAAATCACTTAAATAAGTTAAAGGATTAACCTCTTAAAGATGGTTCTCAAAGAATTTGAGATGATAACCATGTTGATCTACAAACTTAAAGAAATAAGTGAAATTGAGCATCTTTGATTTATCAAAGATAACTGGACTTAAAATCACTAAAGTTCAACACTTAGATGTTAAACTTAAGTGAAAAATGAACAAAGAATCAATTTCTAGTATTCCAAACATTCAGTTATTTAAAAGGATGTTTTAAAGGAGCACTTACCTGATATGGAATAAACAATATAGAAATTGAAAGTAATAATTAGTAAATTATTGAATTCACAAATTATTAAGGAAAAGTTCAGTAAATCAGTGATACTGAAAGTTTTAAACCTTAATTAAGATATAAAAGAATTACAATGATTTTATTTCACAATAAAAACAAGTAGTTATTTAAAAGTTTAAATTGTTAAACTACTTGTAGAACTTTATTTGAGTGGGAGCGTCATAATACGAACCAAAGGACTTTTGAAGTCCAAGTGAAACTCATTGACTTCAAAATCAATGAATAAAGTTCAAAATAAGTGAAATAAAAATGACACGAATTTTCAATAGTTGAGTTGAAAAGGGTCACTTATACTTATACATTTTTTTTGGAAATAATAATAAGTATAGAATTGTAATCATTAAACAAATGAAAGTAATGGAGAATTACTTTGTAGTGGGAGCTTAAGAATTTCGAGAATCCTAGAACAAATGTGACTAAAATAAAATTTACAAATAGTATGTTAGTGCACATAGATAAAATGTGAGATTTTATGAGTTGCACGGGCTCAAATTCGAACATGAATTTACTTCCATGTAAGAATTCGACAAAAGACCTTTGCGAATTAAACATCAAATGAGTTGAGTATAAGTAAAATGAGTTTTTACTGACTAAACTCTAAATTAGCGTGATTACTAAGTTGTTAGTAAATGAAAGGTGGTTGAACATGATGGTTTCAAATCAATAATTAATAGAGTTTATTTTATGTCGATAAAATATGGAATCTATTAAACTTAATGAAACTAACATCAGACAAAAGAATTACATACTAAACAGATGAAAATGTTACTGATAAAGTATTAAAATGACTACCATGGCTAAGTAGTTGATAGTCATCCAGTTGGACTGGAATTACAAGTCAAATCTCCAAAGATCTAGGACAAGTGGGAGATTGTTAGGAATGGTGTCCTAGAACTTGTAATTATTTAATTATAATAATTTATTTCGAATAAACTAAATAAATAAACATAAGTTCTTTATATAATCTAGATTGATTCAATTGACGATATTAGGAATATATGGAAATATATAAATATCAAAACATTCAAATAGTAAACCCTAAGTTACTCTTATGAAATCACGACTTAGTATGTGAGTCATACGAGAGGATTAAAGTCGAGATGAGTAACTTAAAAGTGTCTACGATAAATGGATAACGTTTGGGAACCTTATCCTGGTAACATCGTTGATAGCTTCGCATTTTGTTTATAGACAAATGATCTAATCCTTGATCATTCATGTGGGAGACATGAAATGGAAGTATCATATGCAATGTTGATTGTATAAGACAGGACCACGATGTTCGATCAAATTTCTCATTAGTACCGTTTACGAGAAATAATCGAATATCAAACTAAGTTTATCAACCAGGTGATAGATCTCAATCCTGAGTGAAATGCGGACTCCTATTTGTGGAGTTATGTTCTTTGATTCACATAGTTGAGAAGCGTCTGTAAGAACGCTCAATACACTCCTGTTTTGGGAACATGACTAGATAAGTAGTGGGAACTCATTTTCACGAGATGGAATTCATAACTTTCCTATAAATTAACGATATCGGTGCGATACCTAAACATTTTAGGAACTTTAGGAAACTCCTTGATGTATCGATTCGAGACATGAACAAGTGACGTCACGACTTCTATTGATCACGAAGTATCTTATCTCTAGTTCGACTAAAGATAAAGTTCATTGGAGAATCGGCGGGAACACAAGGATAAAGTGGTAATTACAGGGAAAAACGGTAAATTTATCCGCTTGTAATTATGAGGGTTCCACGTGAAGGATAATATCACGAGATATAAATAAATGATAAACTAAATGGACATAACTCATCTATAGTGAGGGGAGTTCAGCTATGAATCTATAGTGGAATTATTCATAGTTAGATAATAAGTAATTAACCGATTATGAGCTAATCACTTAATTGACTAATTATTAAGCCCATGATCTATAGGTCCATCAGGTCCCTATGCTAGCCCAAATATCGTAGTCGCGAAATCAAGTAGAAGAAATGGAAATTTTAAGTAAAGTGAATTACTTAAAATAGGCAATATTAATTGTTTAAATATTGAGTATATTTAAGCGGTAATTAATATAAACATTATTAATTGTTTAAATAATGAGTTTATTTAAACATGAAATTAATAATGAAATATTATTAATTAGATATTATTAATTATTTAAATATTGAGTATATTTAAATGGTAATTAATAATTTGAAATTAATTGACAATTATTAATTGTTTAAATAATTAATTTTATTTGAACGGAAATTAATAATTAAAATTAATTAATTAATAATAAAATATTGTCAATAAAATTATTAATTAAATAATGAGTTTATTTAATGGAAATTAATAATTATAATATTTATTATTAATTATTTAAATAATGAAAATTATTTAAATGGAAATTAATAATTAAATATAAATTTGATAATGTTTAGTCGGGAGAAAATATTAATATTATTAATTGTTTAAATAAAATATTTTATTTAAATGGTAATTAATAAATAAATTAATTAAGTTGGACTTATTAATTTAAGAGAAAATTTCAAGCCCAATTGGATTAATGAACCCAATTGGAATTGGCCTAAAGTAATTAATTAAATAAATTATATTTATTTATTATTTTATGATGCTATTTTCGGCCACCATATGTAATTTTGGAGGAGATAATTGTTTGAATTATATCCTAAAATAATTACATAGATTTATTTACCCAAGATAAATAAAATAAAAGAAAAGAAAATAATCTCTTATTTATCTATGCATTTTGAAATTGCAAGATAAAAAGAAGAGATAATATTTTTTTTTTTTTGTATTTATCTCTATAGATTAATCCTAATGTGATTAGGATTCCTATTTTTCTATAAATAGGAGGGTTGGGTCATTCATAAATCACACAATTCAATTCTTTGGAAATTGAAAAATCTCTCTTCCTCCCTTCTCCCTCCCTTGGCCGATTTTCTCATAGTATTGGGAAGAAAATATTTTTTTTCTTCTTCCCAATTTCTTCTAAAGTTCGATCCCACAATCGAATTTCGTTTGATCGATCGGGATATAGCGTAGAAGATCCGGTGTTGCTCGAGGAATTGAAGCGTAAAGAAACCTCCAACCGATTCTCCATTATTGATCAATGTAAGTCAGGTTTTAATTTTCGAATATATAAGCATGAATCTACATGTTTTATCACAAATTGCATGATGTTAATAGATCCGTTATTAAATGTTAATAAGTTTACTAAATAAAATTCCGCTAATTTAGTAAATCATCCCTTCATGGCTGATACAAGGCCTATTTATAGGCTTAAAATACAAGGGAAATTCGTTCATAGTCATCCCATAATAGTCCCATGAAGTCCCTAGCTTGTAACCCCCAAAATTAAATCAAAATCATAAGTTACAATCAGCTACTATTACTTTGTAACCTACAATGCAACTAAAACATATAAAAAACTGATTTTTGAACTCTTAATGAAGCCTTTAAATGTTCATTAAATCTTCTCTTGATGTTGCTTTGAGTTCCAATGAATGATGGTTGAGTTGTCTTGAATGAAGCTTGGGTTATCATCAATGCATCTTGAGTTGTAGTTAATGCATCTTAACTTGACTTCTAATAAATGAACTTGGGTTGCCATTAATGCAATCGAAGTGCATTTAATGCAAGTACTCTTGAAGCTTGAATTCCTCAAATGCAAGGCTACATAATTCATATAACCGTCTTTCACAAGCTTAAAACTAAACATATTCACATCATCACTAACAGTTCTGATTACTACTGCCAAATACTCAAATAACTCACCTTGAAATTCTTGAAAATTAGCATGAGTATACTCTAAATATGCTTCTTTGATCATGCCTCCAAATTTACTTGCCTTAGAAGGTGCACCTTGATTACATTGAAAGTCTTTTGCCAACTCAGATCGACGAATTCTCTCTAACACTTTTTTATAACACAAAATAAATTGATTAAGAGACATCGTCTTACTTGTCACCTTACAAAAGACACTATTCATGCTTTCACTTCTTTGTGTGGATAATTAATATATCCGGCTGAAAAATAATGTTTACTAAAAGCTGACACCATTTTTTCCTCAACTCAAAAAATGATTTAAGCCATGAATTTTGAGATAAATCAACAATTGATAGCAATTGATTCCACACATTCTCAAACTTTTGCTCAGTATCAGAGTTATAAAGACATCTATTGAATAACATTTTAAAATCACGTCTTTTGAAATAATGAGCCTTATGTTTAGCAACATTTTGACTAATATGCCATTAACAGAGTCTATGTTGAGTTTGAGGAAATACCTTTTCAATAGCTTGACATGATCAATAAATATCGTTCTTGGTTGATGGCAGCTCATTGCTTGTAGAAAAGCTTCAAATAACCAAATAAAGGACTTTGTTGTCTCATTAAACAAAAAAGCACAACCGAACAAGATATTCTGTCTATGATGATTGACTCAGTAAATGGCGCACATATCATATTTGAAGGGATGATTTACTAAACTAGCGGAATTTGATTTAGTAAACTAATTAACATTTAATTATGGATCTATTAATATCATGCAATTTGTGAAAAAACATGTAGATTCATGCTTTAAATTTCGAAAACTAAAATCAAAACTTACATTGAGTAATAAATGGAGAATCGGTTGAAGGTTTCTTTACAGCATCAAATCCTCAGCAACACCGGATCTTCTACGCTATATCTCGATCGATCAAACGAAACCCGATTGTGGGATCGAACTTTAGAAGAAATTAGGAAGAAGAAAAATATTTTCTTCCCAATTTTGAATAGGGAAAATCGGCACTCAAGGGGGGAGAGGAGGAAGAGAGAATTCCGAATTTCTAAGGAATTTAATTGTATGATTTATGAATGACCCAACCCTCCTATTTATAGAAAAATAGGAATCCTAATCCCATTAGGATTAATCTATAGAGATAAATACAAAAAGAAAAAAGATTATCTCTTTCCTTTATCTTGCAATTTCGAAAATGCCATAGATAAATAGGAGATTATTTTCTTTTCTTTATTTTATTTATCTTGGGTAAATAAATCTATATAATTATTATAGGATATAATTCAAATAATTATCTCCTACAAATTATCTATGAAGGCCAAAATTAATAATAAATAATTAATAAATCAAATTTATTTAATTAATTATTTTGGGCCAATTTCAATTGGGTTCATTAATCCAATTGGGCTTGAAACTCTCTCTTAAATTAATAAGTCCAACTTAATTAATTTATTTATTAATTACCATTTAAATAAAATATTTTATTTAAACAATTAATAATATTAATATTTTCTCCTGACTAAATATTATCCAATTTATATTTAATTATTAATTTCCATTTAAATAATTTTCATTATTTAAATAATTAATAATAAATATTATAATTATTAATTTCCATAAATTAATAATTTTATTGACAATATTTTATTATTAATTTAATTAATTTCAATTATTAATTTTCGTTTAAATATAATTAATTATTTAAACATTTAATAATTGTTAATTAATTTCAAATTATTAATTACCATTTAAATATACTCAATATTTAAATAATTAATAATGTATAATTAATAATATTTCATTATTAATTTCATGTTTAAATAAACTCATTATTTAAACAATTAATAATGTTTATATTAATTGCCGTTTAAATATACTCAATATTTAAACAATTAATATTGCCTATTTTAAGTAATTCACTTTACTTAAAATTTCCATTTCTTCTACTTGATTTCGCGACTACGATATTTGGGCTAGCATAGGGACCCGATGGACCTATAAATCATGGGCTTAATAATTAGTCAATTAAGTGATTAACACATAATCAGTTAATTACTTATTATCTAACTATGAATAATTCCACTATAGATTCATAGCTGAACTCCCCTCACTATAGATGAGTTATTGTCCATTTAGTTTATCATTATTTATATCTGTGATATA
The DNA here is from genome assembly GCA_028015215.1 of Gynostemma pentaphyllum. Lineage (NCBI taxonomy): Eukaryota > Viridiplantae > Streptophyta > Magnoliopsida > Cucurbitales > Cucurbitaceae > Gynostemma > Gynostemma pentaphyllum. Next base: position 55,041,084 of record CM051351.1, on the reverse strand, counting down.
ATCCTTCACGTGGAACCCTCATAATTACAGGCGGGTAAATTTACCGTTTTGCCCCTGCAATTACCGCTTTATCCTTGTGTTCCCGCTGATTCTCCAATGAACATTATCTTTAGTCGAACTAGAGAAAATATACTTCGTGATCAAAAGAAGTCGTGGCGCCACTTGTTCATGTCTCGAATCAGTACATCAAGGGAGTTTCCTAAAGTTCCTAAAATGTTTAGGTATCGCACTGATACCGTTAATTTATAGGAAAGTTATGAATTCCATCTCGTGAAAATGAGTTCCCAGGCTACTTATCTAGTCATGTTCCCAAAACAGGAGTGTATTGAGCGTTCTTACAGATCGCTCTCAACTATGTGAATCAAAGAACATAACTCCACAAATAGGAGTCCGCATTTCACTCAGGATTGAGATCTATCACGGTTGATAAACTTAGTTTGATATTCGATCATTTCTCGTAAACGGTACTAAGGAGAAATTTGATCGAACATCGTGGTCCTGTCTTATACAATCAACATTGTATATGATACTTCCATTTCATGTCTCCCACATGAATGATCAGGATTAGATCATTTGTCTATAAACAAAATGCGAAGCTATCAACAGTGTTACCAGGATAAGGTTCCCAAACGTTATCCATTTACTGTAGACACTTTTAAGTTACTCATCTCGACTTTAATCCTCTCGTATGACTCACATACTAAGTCGTGATTTCATAAGAGTAACTTAGGGTTTACTATTTGAATGTTTGATATTAATATATTTCCATATATTCCTAATATCGTCAATTGAATCAATCTAGATAATATAAAGAACTTATGTTTATTTATTTAATTTATTCTAAATAAATTATTATTATTAAATAATTACAAGTTCTAGGACACCATTCCTAACAATATTGTACTTATTTGTTCGGTATGTGGTGTAAAAAATAACAACATCTCCAAAATGATTGAAGTCAATTCTTGACCTACCATCGGTCCAAAAAAATTTGTTAGATGATTTTCAGAATCCACTTACATTGTATAAAAGAATGATGGATCATCCGCTTGCATCTTGATAAAATGATTTATAACACTTTGTGCATCTCCAACCTCAAGAGTTTTTTTTCCTTTTATCTCGTAAAAAATTAATACAACCACTCTTCAAAAATCCTACATTCTCGGCACCACCGGCTTGCTCAACTATATAAGAGAATATATTACTAGGCTTTCCATTGTTTCAATTATATTTTCCCTTGTTTCATCCACATGTCTTTGTGATCTAAGTATATCTTGTTTACTTCTTTTTGCAAGCTCATGATTGTGATCCGGAGAAAATTGAGAAATAATCCACTCATCATTCTCAATTGTAAATCCTACCCTTGCCAAACAACCGGTTCTTGTCACTAGCCGACTAACTCTTTTTACTTTTGAAGGATCACTCAATTTTTTATGACCTTCTTTTGGACATACAAATAATCTTTTTCTTATGGTCTCATCCGCCAATCGTCGATATCGATCCTTCCTAACACTAAAACCAAGGTTTCTTGCTTATTCGTTGTAAAAATTGAAGGCTTCATCATGATTACCAAATATCATTTCAATCTTTGGTATATGTTCTTCATTTGGCGTATAAGTAACAAGTATTGATTTTTCCAAATCCCCATCATCAATCAAATTTTCTAACTCAACCGAGTCTATGTCAATGTCACCTACATGTATTACAATAATTATAATTATACTACACATAAAATTAAAATTAAAAACTAATTTCATATAATAAAGTCAAAATGAACTTACTCATATCGGGATCGTCCATTAACTTTACAATAAAGATGGTCAAACTGAAAGGAGGAGAACAAGGAAAACAGTTAAAATCATAGAAAATAAATAAGATTAAAGGAGATTAAAACCGTAATTGAAAAAAAATAAACAATCCAACTATTCCAAGATAAAATAAGGGATAGAAAAAAGACGAAAAAACAATGATACTGCAACTTTTTTACTACTCCCAGATTATTGATAAACTTAATTTTAAAAAAAAAGAAAGGTATAGAAGTTGAAACGAATGAGGAGGAGGAGTGAGAAAAAGAAATACCTAAAAATATAGAGTGAATAAATGATGTGAAGGAGAGAGAAAACAAATCTTAAAAAATGGAAATTCTTTTTCTTAATTGAAGAGAGGATTGTGCAGAAAATTGTTTAAAATATAAATTTTAAAGAAATTTTTTGATGGCCCACTTAATCCAAATGACAACCAGTCAATGGATGGTACCTATAGGGTTGGTATCCCGGTGCGGGAAAATTTCCTACACTACCGTAGTACTCAATTCTCCATCCATCCTCCATTTATTAATTGCCATCTGGCAGTGGGACCAGGAGAGTTTTGGACAATTTATTTTTTCGTTTCCTTCTCTAATAATTGAGGCCCACAATTTTTAATTGAATCTATCATATAACTTTATTGCCCTGATTTTCCATTTTAAACCTTTTCATTTTATATCAGTCTTTAACTCCTTTTCAATTTCTAATACCAATCCGGTAAGAGTTTTTATCCCCCCAGATGATGGCCAATCTTAACCGTTTTTCTAAAATACTAGTTCTTTTAGCACGTGCATTGCACGTGAGTTTTCTATTAATATATACTTTGGTGTGAAATTAATGATTATTTAGGTATACTTTAGAAACTTAACATATGTAATATTTTTTATATCTTTGTATTCATACTTTTTATAATAAATAAAAGGTAATTCAAGTATTAGGTTATATATGAAGTGAAATATCATTTTAAAAAAGTTTCAAAGATGATTAAGTTTTTTTTTATAATGATTAGTTTTTTTTATAATTTGATTAAAAAAAGTTTAAAAAAGTTTCAAAGATGGTTAAGATGGTTAAGTTATATTATAATAGATCTGTGTAATTAAGTTTTTTTGAAAATATAAAAATAATATATATTTTTTTGTTTCTATATGTTTTGATTTATGTTATTCGAAATTTCAAAATACATATATATTAATTATTGTGTTATTTAATTATAATTTGATTAAGCTATGTAAAACTAATGGACCCTACCTAATCAATCAAAACATAAAAGAACCATGAAGAATAAAAATTATTTTTATCTTTTCTCAAAATAGTTTGGATTTTTTCATCAACGAATGATTTCATAGAGAAAGTACAGTAACAAAAAGAGAGAGGGATAATTTAACAAAAACACATAAAAAGAAGAACATTTAAATACAACAAACAATACAATTAAAAAAATGCCTCTTTCAAGTTGATAAGTTTTCAAACAGGATATCAAGATCAAGGCTGACTTGCACTAAACCTATTATCCATTTCACCTATAAAATCAACTTTGAATCCACACAAATTCGAAGCCATTTCATATATATGGTTGATAATAATTCCTAAATACTGTATGGAGATTTGACGATAGACGATTTCACGAACACTTGGACGGGATTGACAATAAGCGAGAGCAATCCTTTTAACCTCAATAACTTTAATCCCAACACAAATCGTCTGAGTCTATGTGTCATCAACATCAGTAACATGATTTACCAATATGTTTGAAGTTTGAAAGGCAACAAAATTTCAAATTTGATCTTGGAGAAGTTTAATTTCATGAATCAACACCCTGTTTTTGGAAAGATTTTCTTCAATCCAATTGATTTTTTAACCCCCTCCTACGAATTATTCCCGTCGCTCCATTTCATCTAGTGATATGATCACTTTATTTATAGCCAAAAAAAGAGAAATTGAAATAGCTTTCTAAACAGCAAACTATGAAATTAAATTGACCAATTAAGTGAGTATTAATTGATTATTATTTGTAGCTCATGGTTTATAAACCAAAACAGTTTATGAGAACAAAAGATGCATAAGGGAGCTCAAAAGCTTTGTCTTAGATGGGAACCGTTTTTCCTTAAAAGTATATAAAAGACAAAGTCAGAGATAAAAGAGGGGATTTGACCACATACACATTTTGTCATTGTTATAATTAAAATAATTTGAATTTAATACATTAATTCATCAAATGAAATGTGAAGTTGTTTTTAAATTCTTGAAGAGCAAAAGCCCCCGGTTGAATATTTACATATTTTTGTAATATTATAATTTTGCAATTGTTATTAGTCATTTGTAATAAATTTTATTATTTCATATCTTATTTCATCCAATTTTAAGCTTAATATGTAGTCACTGCTATAATTAGTATGAAGAGATTAAAACTAATGACATTCTCAAAATTAAGGAGATTATAGAAGATAATCTTATTTTATCAAAAAAAATAAAATAGAGGATAATCTTACCAACATTTTTTTTAATATTGTAATAGATTAGAGAATTATGGCTCTTAATATTAATAAAGTTATAATTTAAATGTATGGTAAATGTGTCATGTTTGATGATTTCAAGATTTTAAAATTTCTTAAAAGATAATTCCTTTTATCAGATATTATTATTGATAGAAATCATGAAGTAGAATTCTATTTGTTAAAAAACAATATTTTAAATTTATTATATTAAATAAGATAGAATACATTTTTAAAATTAAATAATCAATTGGAAATCATAATTAATTATTATAGTGGGACACTTTGTAAATAGAGAATGTTATTATGAATTAAAATGATGAAACAATGAAATTAAAAATATTGAAGAAATACATTAGAGAATATTATATTATAATAAAATAAAATATAAATAAATAGAGTAACTTTTAGGAAATGTTGAAACAATAATAAAATAATTTTCTTCACATGTTGGAGCACCATTAGACCATTAAAAATAAGCTATAATTATTAATTTAATAAATAATTCATAGTTAATAAGAGGACATGAATGTAATACTTAAAAATAGAGTGGGGTAAAAAAGTCCAAAAATGATTCCCCAACATCCCCACTTTTAAGATATCAAAGATTTATAAAAATATGTTTTTAAAATATTTATAAATATAATAAATTTTAAGTATATATTTTTTTTTATAAATAATGATTAATTAACATGATAAAATTATTATATTTACAAATAATTTTAAATAATGATATATTTATAAATATTACATTAAAATTTGCTATTGATTGAAATTTTTCTTTTTCTTTTTAATTTATTTACCTTAACTTTCCCTTTTTTTTAATGCTTTTCTTTCCATTTTAGTATTTAGCTTTGTTGTCTTTTTATTTATTTTTTCCTTTTCTTTTTTTCAAATAATAATAATAATATATATAACAGTTTTTTTTATTATCGTATGTGATTTTCAAAGTCATCTTATTAATTTTCTAAAAAAAGAGAAAAAAATCATCTTATTAATCTTAGAGTTTAAAATCTCTATAATTTGAAAAGGGAAGTAAATTAATTAAAAAAAAGGGGAAGAAAATCATTTTCAGGTTTAGAAGTGGAAATTGAAAATAGTAAAAAAAAAACAATGATTTTTTTTTTTATATGGAAACAAAGCCAAGAAGTAAAATGGAAAAAGAAAAGCTTAAAAAAAGGAAGTAAATTATTATTATTATTTGAAAAAAAAAAATGAGGGTAGAAGAAGAAAACAAATTCTGTATTGGAAATGGAAATTGAAAGTTAGAGAAGATTGATATACGATGGAAAAGATTTACCTGATAAATCATTAGTTATAAATGATAAATTCAATTAAAAATTGTGGGCCCCATGGATTAGAGAAATGAATTTTCTAAAACTCTCCCGGTCCCACTGCCAGATGGCAATTAATGAATGGAAGATGGATGGAGAATTGAGTACTACGGTAGTGTAAGAATTTCCCCCCCGGTGCACATGAAATTCCCCCCCAATTCCCCATAATTTCCTCGGGAGGAATCCCGGTCCGGTCACCGACCTCTTTGAATGGGGAATTTACTAAATAGAATCAAAACTTCCCAACTAGTCTCCTTCCTCCTCCATCATTTTCATTTTCTACCGACCCATAAAGTTTATCAGAAGATTGAGAATGGAAAGCTCTAGCTCTGTTAGATTCAGAGTTAATTGTATAACGTCTTTGAATTCAAGGGAATTGGTTAATGGAGAAAAAGCTAAAAACCCAATGGAGATTATTACGAATTCGATTATAAATGCCCTAAAGGCATTGAGAAAACCAGCAATTGCTGCAGTTTTGTTGGGTCTGTTATTGATGTATGATCCGAATTTTGCATTGGCTGCTTCAGGTGGACGAATGGGAGGAAGATCCTTTTCGTCGCGATCGTCAAAACCATCGTCGTCGTCGTCGATGAGGTATTCGACGCGGAGGTCTTCGTATTCGGTAGGTAACAGGCTTTATGATGAACCGGCGGTCGGGGGCGAGGTGATAGTTATCAGTATCACATTGGGGCCATGGCTTGGTGTAGGAATGTTTCTTTTGGTGATAAGTCTTACAGTGTTGTATTGGGTTTCGGATCGGTCGGGGACTAGTGTTCTTACTGATTCGGAGAAAGCTAGTGTGGTTAAATTTCAGGTATGTAATATTTGTGTTTTTATATTTTCTTTTGATTCATTTTTAGAATCAACAAATGAAGAATTTTGAAAAATGTTGCCAACCTGAATGAACAGTGCTTAATATCAGTACTCCCTCAATTTGATGTAATATTTATTGAAAAAAAAAGAAAGCCTTTGAAAAATGTTGTAGCTTGTATGGGATTTCTTTTGAAATATGTTTTCAACTTTTTAGCATAGGAATTTGACGAAAATCTGTTGAAAAAGCTATTTTTTTGCTGATGGAGAAGAATCTGTCTGTTATGAATGAAGACAACTTTTTAAACAGTTTCAAAGCTGTAGTTTCTGGAGCCACTTCAATTTATGTTGAATTGACTTTCTTTTAGGAAAAACCAATGTGGATAGTAGAGTTACAATGTTTTTTTGTGGAAAATTTCCCTATTGTGAGAATTTACTCATTTCTTAACTCTGATGATGTACTTCTCTCTCTCTTTCTAGGTCGGGTTGCGGGGCATGGGCAGAGGACTTCAAAGAGATCTAAATAGAATTGCTGAAAGTGCAGATACATCAACCCCTGAAGGTTTGAGCTATGTACTAACAGGTAAACTACTATTTCTTCTTCTTTGGTTTTAAAATGGTATTTACATTCCGCATTCATTATTCACCATTTTTAGCCGTGTTATCGCTTAATATTATTTGGATTTTTTAGGTATAAAAGAAAGACATCTAACATAAAAGCAAGATTGTTCAAATCAATGTTTTTGGATTAATGATGTCTGCGAATGACTACTACCTGGCCATTTTCATGATTGAGTTTATTCAGGGCTATTTGGGCATGTTTACTGAAAACTATACCTCAGCTGTTTTTTTAAATAATTATTTGAAAAAATATTTTTTACATCACTTTTTGTTTACTTTTAATCATGTTATTTCAAGTATAACAAGAATGCAAGTTACTATGCTGTAAAAGAGCGCTATTAATAACCAAACCTTTATGTCGGAGAAATAGAACACATTGGAATGGGAAAAAAAAGATGTTTTATATTTTCTGAAAATTGTTATTAGAACACACGCTCTCAAATGTGTTTTTTTAGTCCATTTTTAAAGCAAAAAATCATATTTTTAACATATTCCAACATGGTTTTTTGTGTGCAAAATGACTTGAACCCATAACATGTTTCAAATGAGCGCATTCTTTTTGTGGTTTAGTTTTAGAAACCGATCCTCTAACATGGTTTTTCCTTTCACCTCTGGGTTGCAGAAACAATTCTAGCTTTGCTTCGTCATCCTGACTATTATATCTCAGGTTATTCATCTGTAAGTTTCACATCTCCTTGCAGATTAAGCTGATCTTGTGTATGATAATTGTTTCCCAAGCCTAACTCAAGCTGGGATACTGGTGGTGATGATCCATGATCATATCAATGAATGAAATAAGTTGAACAAACTACAAAGTAGCTTCTCAATTTATGAAAAAATTGATAAACTTTAATAAGCAGAGATAATTCACAAGAAAACGGGTTGTTAATTATAAGCAGCATTACAACATGAACAGCCAGATGAGTTGAATCTTCTCTGGTGATGTTAATACTTTGTTGAAAATATACTCATTGTGATTTCATTCACATCACATAAGGAACTATCTCGAGTGTCGTAGATTGGATATACTTTTTGCTTGCTAATGTGATAATTCTCTCTTTTTCTTTAGGCAAGAATATCAGCTGATTTTTTTTTTGTTTTAAATAATTAATTTTATTTCTTTTCCCACCGATACAACATTATTCTGATATTGAACCATTATGTTTAAATTTTGGCATGCCATGACTACTGTTTTCAATGATGATATTTTAGATATGTTAGTTTATTATTATAATATGTGATTATATATAATTATATGTTTTCTGAAAAAATATCTTCTTGTCCCTGTCCTTACCATGAAGGGTAGCTATGCCTCTTAAGAGTCAGATCTAAAAGAAAATGCAAAGAGATGGCGAGGAAAGTCATCAAAATCAAATTTACTTACTAGAGAAGAGACACAAAGACATAAAAAAGTTGGAGAGAATGACGGAATAACTCTATGTTATCGTGTCAGATCGTTGTGCTTAAAAAAATGGAAAGTGGACGACTGAATTTGTCCTACAAGATGGGAGTCTAATTTTAAATGAAGTTGACAGTTTCATTTCATTCCTCTCACTCTAGACTGGTGATAAAAAGGGAAGTTTCTAGCTGTTGTGTGAAGAGAAATCTTTGGGATTCGATATGTTTATGTGATTGAGAATGAATTAAAGGTTCTTTGAGATTTTTTGTTATAAGAAACAAATATATTTTTGAGAGAGAAGCATGTACATAAAACTAGAGAAATACAAAAAGAGGGGAGGGAGGATAAGTCATCCTCCCTAATTGATACCTAAAAGGGGCTTAAATACACACTTCAATTGGTATTAATGAAAAAGAAAGATACCTACTAAAACTTTTTACTATGGAACTATGGTGATGAAGTGTGGATTGAACGCCTGAGTTCATGGGGTGGGACTACACTAGAAGATCGATCCATATTGAAAGCAAGGTTTATCACCTAGAGTTTGACAAAGCTTACAGAGGCTCAAGAGCTAGAATTAAGGAGTCTAGCAGTAGAGGCGTCTTCTCGTTTTCCATCCAATTTGTTTCCTTGAACTGGTTGTGGAAATGTTTCCAGGATTTGGTGGATTGCAAGGGGAACCTGAAGTTTTTCAAGCAGACAAGATGTGATGACTATTCCTTATGGGTTGAAAAAACCTCCAATAGGAGAGGAAACATGGCCGAAGTCTTTAAACTAGACAATAATGGTCATAAATGTAGTATTAAGATCCCAGAAGGTGTTTGAAGAGAAGGTTGGATTCTTTTTAAGAATCTTATTGAAGATTACCCGGGGAAACGTGAGCCTCTTTCTTCTAACCCTGTTTTGAAGGTTGTGGATCCGGAAGTCTCCTTTGTTGAGGCTGTCAGAAAACCAAGGGGAGCTTTTAACGCTTTGAAGAAGAACAAGGTTGAGAAAGCTAAGGTGACAAAGGTGGGAAATGAAGACTCTAGTGCCTCCTTATTTATTGCTTCTGGGGGAGTGTCCAAAGCTGCGGTTAATAAAGCTTCTGACGCTTGTCCTTTTGAGAAGGTCGAATGGGATAAAACTATCGTGGTCACTAGAAGATTTTTTCATCAGGATTGGGTGGATATTAAGTCTGTTCTTCAAAATGAATTTAGTTTGTATTGCTCCATTAGCCCTTTCCATCCCAACAGAGCTATTTTATACTGTCCCACTGAAGATTTAGCTCGTCACCTTTGCGCTCGTTCTGGGTGGCAATCTATTCAAAACCTTCAGATCCGTTTTGACCTTTGGGACCCCTCAATCCACGCGAGATTGGACTTGGTTCCTTCGTTCGGAGGCTGGCTAAAGATTAGAAATTTACCGCTGCATCTTTGGAATTTTGATACTCTAAAGCTCATAGGTGACATTTGTGGTGGTTTTGTTGAAGCTTCTCTGAAAACAATCATGTTCAAACAATCATGTTCAGGGAAACTATGGAAGCTTATGTTAGGGTTTAGGGTAATTACACCGGTTTTGTTCCAGCAGAAGTTGAGGTTTTCGATGAGTTGGGTCATTGCTTTAAAACCCAAATTGTAACGCACTTTTCCGTCAATCTCCTTCCGAAGAAAGTTGACAAAATCCACGGTAGCGTTGCAAAAGTGGCGGAAGAAGCGTTTTTGTTGAATAATCCTGTAGAAGCGGGTGTTGATGAAGGATGGATTCAGGTGAAAGGGAAAGCTCCGGCGAGGCGTTCCTCGGTGCCGCCGGTGGTTAACCCCTTTGGTGAGTCAAGTGAAAAGACTAATGCTTTTCGTTACGTCAACATAAAAATTGTACGAAGGTAGCGGTGGTTGACGGATGTGACGACTCGTCACCCAATGATTTTATTCCCGAGACTTCTTCAGATGTTAGGGTGGGGCCACCTACTGTTGATAACCACTCTAAGTCTAACGAGGTTAGAGGTGCTGTTTCCAATAATGCCATTGTGGGATATTTGCCTGATAAAGGAGAAGGGGAGCCCAGCAATGTTGGGCCTATTCCTGGCCCATTTAGCCTTGGGTCTGAGAGTGATTTTCCTAAGGTCATGGCTAAGCCTCTTAATGGGCCTCTAAACTTAAGGCCTCAGAGTGTCCTTATTAAAAAGCCCGTTTTGGTGAATGATTTTAAACAACCCCAGACCAATCTAGATCCTTCCAAAGTTAAGATCTTAAAAAGATCTTCTGAAGGCAGTACCAAAATAGTCAATTTCACCAGCAGATGTGTTTCCCACTCGCAGAGGATTTCCAAAAGAGGTGACCCATATCCAGGCGATCTCGATTCTGATGATCTCTACTCCAGTCTTCCTAGTGACGCAGTTGTGGATTCCCAGGATGACGTGGTTGTTGCTTCGATCACGGGGGGGACTTCTAGCAGGCCTAACCAAGGCGATGATGGGTTGATGATTAATGACACAGTGTGCGTCCAAGCCAATCCTCTGGCAATGGTAGAAAGTTCCTTGGAGGATCCTGTTAATACGATTAATGAGGCTTTTCGTGATGAGGATTCCGAGAAGGAGGATCTGTTTATTACTTACTTGGGTGAAATCTGCAACAGTAAAGGGGAGAACAAAATGAAGCTGGGTGAATGGCTGAACTCAACCAACATGAAAATTATTTCGAAGGCAGGAAGAAAACCAAAGAAAGCGGGGGAGACCAGTAGGAAGCATGCTAGTCAAAGGGAAGTTAAAAACTTAGAGTTATCTGTCAATTATGATAAGACTTCTAGTAGAAGGATTACGGGCAAGAACGTTGTTGATGTTAGTTGTTAGTTGGAATGTTAGAGGGCTGGGGGCTTTGGATAAACGTAGCGTTATTAAGGATTTCATTCGTAAGCATAATCCGGACATTGTCATCTTGCAGGAAACTAAGCTTCAGAAGGTTGATTATAAGATGGTGAAGTCTATTTGGAGCTCTAGGGATCTGGCTTGGTGCTCCCTCGATGCTATTGGTAGTTCTGGAGGCATCCTCATTTTGTGGTCTGATCCTGCCTTCAAGGTGCTTGATGTTTTCTCAGGAGCTTTTTCTTTGACTTTACACATCTCTATTGCTGATTCTTCCAACTTTTGGGTAAGTGGCATCTATGGCCCTTCCGTGTATAGGGAAAGAAATCAATTTTGGGATGAGCTCTCAGCTCTGGGTGGCGTTTGTGACGGCCCTTGGCTGTTAGGAGGTGATTTTAACGTGTGTAGATGGTCTTTGGAGAAGTCTTCTGGAAGAGGCATTACGAAGAGTATGCGGAGCTTTAATTCATTCATCGATCAATTCTCCTTGATTGATCCCCCTATGACTAACGGGCTCTTCACTTGGTCTCGTATGAATGATTGCAGTGTTCACTCTCGTATTGACAAATTTTTGATGAACTCCAAATGGTTAGATTTGTTCTCTGAAGCTCGGGTTGTTAGACTGGAAAGAGTGGTTTCAGATCATTTCCCTATTCTCTTGAATTCAGGAGGTGTTAATTGGGGTCCCTCTCCTTTCCGTTTTGAGAACATGTGGATGACCCACCCTGACTTCATGGCTAATGTGTCCTTGTGGTGGCAGTCTTTCTTGATTCAAGGGTGGCCCGGTTTCTCCATTCTCTCACGGCTCAAACTTCTTAAGGTTAAGCTTCGCGGATGGAACTCGGAGGTGTTTGGTAATATCCTAACTCAGAAGCAAGCCCTTATCTCTCAGATTCAATCTCTCGATTTTTGGATGAGTCCGCAGGGCTTTCTTTTCAGCAATCCTCTGAGCGGTCTTCTGCTCGTTTAGCCCTTTTGGATATCACTTTTAAAGAGAATGTTTTCTGGGGTCAGAAGCTTAAACATCAGTGGATCAAGGAAGGGGATGAGAATACTAGCTTTTTCCACAGAATCTTGAATGGTAGAAGGAAGAAGTCCATAATTTCTGAAATTCTCTCCTCTCAAAGGATTAGCTTGGTGAATGATAGTGATATTGAGAATGAGATATATTCCTTTTTCACGTGCCTCTATTCTAAGGACCCTGGCTTCAGATTCTTACCGCACTTTGTGGATTGGTCTCCTGTGGAGAATAGTGATTTTATGTTTTTGGAGCAAGCCTTTTCTGAGAAGGAAGTCTTTGGTGCCATTTCTAGTCTTGGTAGCTCTAAAGCCTCGGGGCCGGATGGTTTTACAGTGGAATTTTTTTAAAACACTTGGAACATTCTTAAGCATGACTTTATGAGTATGTTCCAAGAGTTTTTTCAAAATGGCATAGTCAACAATATAACCAATGAAACTTTCATTTCCTTAATTCCTAAAAAAGTTGACGCTAAGGAGGTTAAGGACTTTAGACCCATCAGCCTAACGACGGGTCCGTACAAAATTCTGGCTAAGGTCCTTGCGGATAGGCTTAAGGTGGTGCTTCCCAAAACCATCTCTAAGTTTCAAAATGCGTATATTGGTCAGAGACAGATTGTTGATTCTATTCTGATTGCTAATGAGATTGTGGAGGATTGTAGGAGATCGAAAAAGAAGGGTCTGGTGTTTAAGCTGGACTTGGAGAAGGCCTATGATAGGGTGGACTGGGAGTTTCTTGATAGTGTGCTGAAAGCTAAAAGGTTTGGTGAGAGATGGAGGAAGTGGATAAGGGGTTGTTTGTCTTCCATTAATTACTCTATAATTATTAATGGGAAGCCAAGAAGGAAGTTTCAAGCCTCAAGGGGTTTAAGGCAAGGGGACCCCCTGTCCCCCTTTCTTTTCACCTTGGTTGCAGATTCCCTCAGCAGGCTCTTGAGTAGCGCTGAATCTTTTGGCTTGTTTCGTGGTTTTTGTGTTGGCAGAAATGGAGATTCCATCTCCCACCTCCAGTTTGCCAATGATACTCTTGTCTTTTGTACCTACGATAAGGTGAGTATTGCCAATTTGCTTGTTGTTCTCTGGGTCTTCGAGCTTATTTAGGGCCTCAAGTTTAATCTGGAAAAAACTGTGGTGGTTGGTATTAACTTGGAGGACTCTATTGTGAAAGAGGTGGCTGACTCTTTTTTGTGCAAAGTCTCCAATTTCCCTCTTGCTTACCTTGGCTTGCCTCTTGGAGGGAACCCCCGGTCTATTTCATTTTGGGACCCTGTTGTGGAAAAAGTCTCCAAACGGATTGCTAGGTGGAAGAATGTGACGCTTTCCAAAGGAGGAAGGCTAACATTGGCCCAGTCCATCCTTAACAATCTTCCCATTTACTATCTCTCGGTGTTTGCTATCCCGGTGGCTGTTGCTAACACCTTAGAGAAATTGCTTAGAGATTTCTTGTGGAAAGGGGTGAACAACAATGGAGGTAGCAACCTTGTTAAGTGGGAGGTTGCTTCCTCTCCCTTGGAGTTGGGAGGTTTGGCTTTTGGTAACATCATAAAAAAGAACAAGTCTCTTCTCTTTAAATGGCTTTGGAGACTCCCGCTTGAAGAGGACTCCTTGTGGGCTGCCACGGTGAGAGCTCTTCATTTTGTTTCTGATTCTGGCTGTTCTACTAAGTCCAACCCTTCCTTCACTTGTAACAGTCCGTGGAAGGCTATTGCTAAGCTTGATGATCATTTGGCGTCTAATACTAAGCTTAAGCTTGGTAATGGAGAAAAGATCAAATTTTGGAAGGATATGTGGACTCCCCTGGATAAAACTCTTGCTGAGGCTTACCCTGCTATTTTTAAACTCTCCACTTCCCCTAACGCTTTTATCTTGGATATGTGGGATGCTTCCTCTGTTTCTTGGAACATTATTCTCAGAAGGAACCTCAAGGAGGAGGAAGTTAACGAGCTTACCTTGCTGTTGAATTGTATTGATGGCTTAAAGCCAGGTAATTCGCTGGATATCAGAATTTGGAATGGGGGTGGTGGTGATATGTTCTCGTGTAAAAACGCTTTCAACTCTCTGTTCAAGAATGCCTCTTTGCTACCCAAAGATGTCATGCATGTGATTTGGAATGACCCCTATCCAAAAAAAGTTAAAGTCCTTTTATGGACTGTTTTTCATGGTGGGTTAAATACCAACGACAAACTTCAGAGAAGATGTCCCCTTATGGCCTTAAGCCCCAATCGGTGTGTTCTTTGCTATGCCAATGCCGAGGATCCCTATCACTTATTTTGGAGCTGCCCCTTCTCTGCCAAATCTTGGAGGAGGCTGTTTGACATGTTCAAGTTTCAGGGTCCAAGCCCCTCGCAGATTCAGCCTTTGCTTCATAGTTTGCTGTGTGGTGTGACTTTCAAGAAGCAAGCCCTCATCCTTTGGCGCAACGCGATTCGTGCTCTTGTTTGGCTTACTTGGTGGGAAAGGAATAGAAGGGTCTTTAATGAGGAGTCTTCGGAGCACCATACCTTTTGGGATTTGCTTATTAGATTTAGCTCGTTGTGGTCGGCTAGTTCTAAAGCCTTTTGTAATTATTCTCCTTCACTTATAGCCCTCAATTGGAGGAATTTTTTGTAATCCCGAGGCACTTTTTGTGTTCTCTCTTTTCATTTATCAATGAAATGTCTCTTATTCAAAAAAAAAAAAAGCACTAATATTCTTGACTCACTAATAATGCTTACACACATTTTCTTAATACCAATAAAAAGGCTGTTGTTACCAAATAGTAGTCTAGATCTATTAGCTTTGTTGCTTCGTCTTGGAGCAATTAAGATGTCGACTCCTATGATCAACACTAACTGGAGAGTTATTTCATTTTAGTATTCATGAAAATTTCACTTCTTACAACTTCCTCCAAAAAGAAAGATCTATTATTCTTGTAATTAACTTTTATAATTAGTGTGAGTATTGGTTGCAAGTCTTGATGATCACAAAATTTTAAAATATTTAGGTTCCTGGTTAAGTTAGGATTTCTTGGCTTTATTTAATATAAGTAGGTTTAAATTCTTGTGAGGTTAATATAAGGAGGTGGAAATGGTCATTGGTGGTGGTAGGCCACCTGTTCACCTTATGTATAAGCAGTGAAACAAGTGGAGGCATACAACTGATCAATGATGAGGCAATCATGGGTGAGAGTTTCTAACAGGGGCATTTAGGTCTATTGGTTAGTTAAAAAATCAGTTAGGGCACATGCAGGAGTGATGAGCTGAAGGAAGAGAAAGAGAGCTGAGAATGATATATATATATATATATATATATATATATATATATATATATAGTACGTAGTCAGGGAGAGACCTAGGACTCTCAAATCATCCTGTGGAGCCTCTAATGTATGCACCTCAGGTTATCTTGACATTTAATCTTAATAATACTTTTGGTAATTATTTTCCTTCTTTAATCGCCCCCATTTGGTGGAATTTTTTTTGTGATCTTAGGACACGTGCTCTTTTGTACATTTCATTCATAAAAAACATTGCTTATCTAAAAAAATCTTTATCGTTTTTCATTTTTTTTATATTTGTATGTGTGAGTTCCAGCACCTTGACTATTGTCACGGGACAACTACACGACCCTACAACACTTAACATCGGGAAACTTGTAGGATAATATCCTAGGCAGGTGGCCACACATGGTTTGAAGTCATGACCTCGAGCCTTTAAGAAAAGCCCTTTGACCCCAAGACCAACCTACGTTGGTTTCATCAAAATCTTAACATATTTCATTCCCTGGCTTCAATCCATGTCAGATGGTTGCCACAAGCATTAAAATTTTTCAATCTTTGTAAATGTAGACATTAGAATTGGAGTGAATCCCCAAAGAAATCTTGGACAAGGTCGCCTTTCTCTCCTTCTCTTTACATGAGTGGGTGATGTGCTTGGTTGATTGGTAATCGCTTATAAGGAAGTTGAAAGTGAAGTTATTATGAGTTACTTTGTATTTTTTTCCCTCAAACAAGGGATACTGTGTTGAAAGAGAAAATATTGGTTTAAAATTGCAATTTGCAAATAACGCTATCTATTTTCACTCTCAAGTATGGAAGAGAAGTCTATAAACTGGGTCAGTTTTCTTGATGTTTTTTGTTGATGTGATAGGATTGAAAACTAACATGTTTAAGAGATCTGTTCTGGGAGTAAATGTTGAGGTTGACCTTTAAATATTGTATAAAAAATTTGGTTGTTAGGTAGGTCCAATGGTTTAAAATGGTTTTATATGCTTTCTTGGCTGGGGGATTATGCTTTGTATTTTAAATCTTGGGTCGTCTTTTATGCTTTCTTCTTGGTATTTTTTGGGTCTTGACAGTGGTTTAAAAGGCAATCGAAGTCTTTAACATTCTTTACCTTTATATTGGGAGCTTAATGCCACTATATTTTGAATATGTTAGATGGATTTGAAACGGAGCATAGAAGATGGCGAGAAACACTTCGATCAATTATCAATTGAAGAGCGAGAAAAATTTGATGAGGAAACTCTTGTCAATGTGAATAACATCAAAAGACGGAGCACTACAAGCCAGAAAACAAGTGGATTCAGCAATGAGTACATAGTGGTGAGTTTACTGGCTTTTCTTTTTGTGTTGCAATGTCTTCTATTCCAAATTAAATGTCTGTCTCTTGAGTTTTCTTGCTGCCTTGACTGAGAGTAAGTTTTGAGACTACATTGCATTCTCTTGATTTTGGCGAATTGTTTTTTTTAGAGAATCACACATTTTGAGGATAAACATGATAGTTGGTTTCTCATTAGAAAAATACTTTTAGATGTTAACTTTAGAGTTTGGTCCTCTAAAAGGCTACAAATAGATGTTTATTTTATTAGAAAATAAATTACAATACAATAAACATTTAAAAATCGATCATATTTTAGTCTATAGACATTCTAATTAGGAAAATTTCAAAGGGTAGCACCCTTTAAAAGTACTAGTCTTTTACCACGTGCGTCGCATGTGATATTTTTTCTAACATAGAAATATTTAAAACATCGACATATTTTTTATTTGATTTTTCTATGGTTTATAAATCTTTTTCCAAATGATTTTATTAACATATTATTATGTTCTATTTAATATTTAAATTATCGTATAGTTTACTGATTTACATAATTATATGCCTTTTTATATAAGACGATTTTTTTAACATCTTTATTTTTAAAATTTATACTACCAAATAAAAAATAAATTGTCTGTTCTATATACATATGTTAGTTAATTTTTGCATTTATAGATTATTTATTTCTAATTTTAATTAAAATTTAAGAAATGGTATATTTTTTTCTTTGATTTTTAAACTTTTAAATATTTTTAATTAAAAAAATTTAAATTTATTTAATATTATAAAATATTATACCATTACTAATTCAATAAATTATATTTTGTTGTAGTTGTTTTTTTTTTAACAATTTAAGTTTTTTTTTAATATTTTTTAAAATTAAAGCACCGTCACCTTTATTAAATCATTTAATATTTGAATACTTAAATATAATTTATTTTTCATAAATTGGTGATAAATCTAAACAATAAATTCATTTTAATATCACATTCATTTTCATATGTTGTACTTGATTTTTCAATTATTTTGTAATTTGATGTTGTGAAAACAATAAAAAACCAAAGAATTTATTTAATAAAATTGACAATTTCTTATTCAATGAAGAGAAATATTTTATTTATCTAAAAAAAAAAGAGAAATGTTTTATTAAAAATGTAAATAGTCATTTAATAGATAGTGGAGTATAAATAATAATGACATTTTTAGTAATTTGAAGGTTTTAATAGGGTATATATAATGACATGTTAGTAATTTTAAGATTTTAAAAGGGGTATAGTAGTCCAAAAATGTTTCTTAAACATCCCCACTTTTATGAATTAAGGATTTGCAAATATAACATTTTTTTGTGTGAATCAATCTTAATCACTTGAGACAAGACGTATGTAATGAATTATTGATTCACACGTTTTTTTTTTTATACCGTGAGTATTCGGGCCAGCTTACGCGCACTGACTCACACATTAATAACCTGCTATACTTGTAAGTTGTAAATACTTTTTACGCCATGTTATGTTAGTCAATGACCCTTCTAATTATTATAAGTTTATAAATATAGATATCAATTTTCGATACTCTTTAGAATTAGAATTAGAATTTTTATTTAAGTTTTCACAATTAAAGGAAACAATCATATTTCCTCCACTAAAACACTATTCAGCCAGGGTGCAAATATAATGAGCTATATAAGTAGTTAAAACTTTTAGATATTATTTTACAGGTCATTGGATTTAAAAGTTTATGTCTTATTTTAATTAATAATTGGTTTTTTTTTTCCAGCAGATTAATGAAAGTAGGGGTGTTACCGGTTCTTGACAAGAACTGGACTAAACCGGTAAGCAATTGTCAAAATAGAGGGAACCGGAACCAAACCTGAACCAGTTTAGAACCGAATTGGTTAGTAATCAGTTTTCGGTTCCAGTTCCTTATTGGTCCCTACTTAAAAATTAACCGGTTCCTTAACGATCCGGATCCGGTTTGGGAAGGGCAGTGAATTTGCTTCAAATAATTCATATAAAATCTAAAAATAATAAAATTCATTCCTATAATAGCAACCAATCCAAAATCATATATTTCACAAATAATTCAATTCAAACTCATAAAATCCTTCCTCAAAATTCATATATATATATATATATATTGGTGTCATCCAATCCAAAATCATATATATCGGAACTAAATCAATCCAAACAATGTTTGGGTCTTTTATATATATTTTTAATTATATGCATATCGGTTCAGTTCTAGTTCCTTATCGGTTCTAACTTCATAAACTGGAACCGAACCGTAAGCTTATTGCTTCAAAAAAGCAGAACCGAACCGAAATCGCATGTTTCGGTTCCGATTCTTCCGGTTCCTCTTGCACCCCTAAATGAAAGAATGGAATTTCTTATTTCGTATGAGAGATTACAACCCTGGTTAATAGTTAGCCTATAGTTATACGAGGAAGGAAAATAAACAATTAAGGGAATAAATGATGTACAGCGGTGAGAGAATAAATAGTTTCCACAAAAAAGGAATAAAGAATTAAATGAGAAAATAAAACTTCCTAAGAGCTCTTTTGGGACAGTTTTTAAAAGTGTTTTTTATTGGTCATCAAAAACATAAACAGTTTTTTTATTCAAAAACATTTTTAAACACTTTCAAAAGTTATTAGTGTAAGACACAGGTGTCATGAGCTGGCATCCTCTTAAGAGGAATTTCTACAAATAGTTAGTTACTACTATTCTTTATTGGATTTTGTATCAAATTTTCATTATTGTTTTTTTTTTTGCCAGTTTGAATGATAATCGGATACTGAGAGAAAGAAGTCCTTGGTTCCCCCATTTTTTATTTTCTCCTCTCCTAACATTATCTCTTGAATGTTAGGTAACAATATTGGTGGCTGTTGATGGAGTACTTAAGCTGCCCACTATCAATGGCAGTGGGGACTTGAAGGAAGCTTTGCAAAACCTTGCTTCCATCCCTTCCAGCAAAATACTTGTAAGTTTTCATAGCTATAGTTCAAGACACTTTCTTTTTGGTATGTCGTCTTTTTTTTTTTTTAATGGAAAGTTAAACTTTCATCAATCAAAGATTAAAAAAAATAAAAAGTAAGTACGAGAGGAATGAACAGGAAAATGAAACCATCTTTATTTACAATATTTTACCCAACAATTGTGACATAAAATAGCATCTCAATTGTGATTCCAAGAATTAGATTCCTCATTAAAGTTTTGAGAATTGCATTCTGTCTAAATACTCCAAAGCAAAGCAGAACAATTTATTGATTTTTTTATTTCTTTTTTGGTAAGTTATTGTCTATTTTTCATGCAGGCAGTCGAAGTTTTGTGGACACCACAGAATGAAAACGATACGTTGTCTGAGCGTGAACTTCTCAAAGATTACCCACTTTTAAGGCCTTTATAAGTATGCGTCACACTATATATTTTGACTGTACTTTACATATTGCAAAAAGATATGCTGATTGTAATATAGAGCTGTCTTACATAGTAAAATTGTATATACCTCCATATGAGAAATTAGGCCAAACTGCGTTTTGTGTTTCTGAAATATAATTTGGGGGGAGGGGGAGTTACCATTTAGTTTTAATATTTCCCAATTCTATACATTAGATTACAAGAACTAACGTTGTACAACCTATGTCGATTGATGATAGAGTTTTGATAGAAATGACTAAGAAAATCAAAATGGACGTTTGATGACTAAAAAAGAATTGGAACCAAAAAAGGTACACTTAAGCCTAGTGAATGAATACTTGTATAAGAATTATTACTTCTTTGCTTTGGTTTTTAATTAGTATGTTAAGGTTGAATGTTATCTGTGTGGTAAATTCATCTTCAACACTGGAATTGCATAATAATGATGCATTCAAGTGAAATTCTATAAGTGGTTAGGGGTGTAGTGTACAAAATTTTCTTGAATGGATGAGTTGAATATTATTGCTTTAATTACTGTCTGAGATTGCCTTCAATGATTAGGCGTTTTTGTAGTGATGTGTTTCTAAATAAAACTTACTGAGGTTGAATTGATAAATTTGATGAGAAAAAACCTCTTATCTCATAAAGGTATTTTAATAATTTCTCAAACCTCAAAATTAAAATCACAAGTTTAATTTAATATTTTGGATGATGTTGACTGTCTCGTTATTACGATTCCAAGGCAACTGGATTGTCATTTTGAGTCCTGGTGAATCAATTATAACCGTTTTATTTCAGTGACATTTTTGTAATTAACGGAACTCGAGATTCATCCCTAAAATATCTCATCTTTAGTTGAAAACCAGCCTCCATTATTATATTTTCTCCCATTTTCACTTAAAAGTAATCTTAATAAGTATTTCTGCTATAACTTTCTCATCCAGGCTCCGATTTACGCAAGTAAGATGTCTATTTTTATCAGTTCTTTGTTATCTTTCTATTGAGATTAATTTCATAGCAATCCAATATTTGTAGAAAAGTTAAGGGCCAAAACGATTCAGACTTGCTATGGTTTCATAGAATTTAATTGATTTTTGCTCCGTTTTCTTGTCATAGTGTAGAACGACTTTTTCTTGGAGTAGATAATTTTTTAGGAAGTTTTGGAAATGTTTATTCAACTTTCGAGAAGGGTTGTGGTTGTGAAGAAATATTTTGGGAAATTTTTTACAATTCTTCAAGATGAGTATGTGAATAGGTTGGTTTACTATGTTTTGGGGAAACTCGATTTATCAACTAATGTTTGGAGTTGAGAAATATATATTTTTAGATGTTTAGATTAATGTTCTGGTGATATTTAAAATATTTTTTATTGTTGATTTTTCTAGAATTTTATGCTTCTAGCATAGTATTGATGTGGTTATGTTGGGTGTTGTTAGAGATAATTGGGTATTTGATTTTCAGTGATTAGGTGGCTGCCTTGGAGATTTTATAATTATTTTAGCTACTAGATTTTCTAGAAAATGAGGTAAAAGGTGTAGTTACGAAGTGAGTTAAGGCTAGTTATGAGCAAGAGTGCTTGGTTGTGGATTTGGGTGATTTGGTATGATCTTGGGAGATTACACTACAAAAAAGATAGGTATTAGCGGCGAAATATTACCACCGAAATAACATTTCGCTGCTAATAAGAGTATTACCATCAATTTCGCTGCCAATACCTTAACGCCAAGTCCCACCATGAACATTACCAGCGAAATAATAAATTTCACTGGTAATACTGCCACCTATAGCGGCGAAATAATAATTTTCGCCGCTATACATCCAAAAAGTATTAGTGGCGACATTTTTGTTTTCGCCGCTAGAAGATAATTAAAAAAAAATTAACACGTGGAGTAGTGAGGGTATTGCTAGCGAATAAAGAGGGTATTGGCAGTGAAAATTTTCGCTGGTAATACTCTTTTAAAATTAAAACCCATTCTCCTTCCTCCAGATCTCATTTCTGTCAAACCTTCCTCTCCACAGCCGCGCGCGAAGAACAGCTTCCTCAGTTCGATTTCTTCCATTTCCGGTCAGTTTAAGTCCGATTTCTTCGATTCTTCTTCCTATATTTCGTAAATGAATTGGTTCTTATTGTTATAATGAGTTATTTAATATTTATTGTGAGATTTACTTATATATTCAAAGGTTAGGGTTTTTATTTTATAAAATTTGGGTGTTTTTGTTCTTTGGCTTAATCTTCAAAAGTTTAATGTAGGTTATTTGATTTTGAATATTTTGATTGAACCTATTGATAAATACACTAGTTTATGTGGTGATTGTATACAAATTTATGCATAAGTATGAGGTAGAGGGGGGGGGATCCGAAATTAAGAGGTATTTTTTTAGTGTTTTATTCAATTTTTCACATTTGATTCATGTTAGAACTTTATCTAAAATATGTAATTATTCTAAAAAAATTCTATAATAATTTAACTTGATTGAGTTTTTAATTTTTCTATAATTGGTTTATATTATACTAACACAATAATTTTGTTTTTGTCTTAGGGATATTGTCGATCTTTGGATAAAAAGTTGTTGTTTAAGGGATTTTAATCGTAAATGTCAAACATTGAAAGGTACATATTTGTTTAGTACATTTTTAGCTACTTTTTTCATAGTTTGTTTTTCAATCTAAAATATGCATTTTTGTGGTATATGGCTATCCTGCAGCAAAGTTAGCCATAGTTTAGGAATACATTTGTTTGATTTTTAGTATATGATTTTCAAGTAGCAAAGTTTAGTCATAGTTATGATATATATGTTTTTTTATTTTCCATGTGTGGTCTATGGCTATCCTGCAGCAAAGTTAGCCATAGTTTAATTGAATTTTTGAATGTTTTTAAGTATTGTATGCTAAGCATATGTTGGTATATATTTTTCCAACTTCAATTCAACTTGTGAGCTTGTTGAAATATTTGCACAGGTTCTAGATAAGAAAAAGATTTGGATATACTGCAATGGATAGAAGTTGGATTAGATTGAGTGACAGATTTTGTTTGGAGTACATTGATGGGGTTAAATCTTTTTTAGAGGTAGCAAAGAATGTTGTGAATGAGAATGGAGAAACACGTTGTCCTTGTAGGATATGTTTAAACACACAGTTTGAGAGAATTGATAATATAGAGAGACATTTGATCATTAATGGGATATCATCAACTTATGCTCGGTGGGTATTCCATGGGGAGGATATAAATCTCTCGCGGTTCACAAGCCATACAATTCCATCTAACGAGGACATGAATATAACACATGAAAATTTAGATGGGGGGAGAGAAGACGAAATGTTTGAGATACTTAATGAGTTGCACGGTGACACAATAAATGATAATGAGAGTGGCCATTATGTTGAAAATGTGAGAAGTTCATAGAGTGATTTCACAAGGTTGATGAGTGAAGCAGGAAGAGAATTATACCCAGGTTGTACACGTTTCTCTGCTCTAAATTTTTTGGTAAAGCGCATGCACATCAAGGTGTTAAATGGTTGGAGTAACAAATCATTTAATATGCTACTTCAATTGTTGAAAGAAGCTTTACCAATGGATTCAATATTACCAGATTCATATTACGATAGTAAGAAGACATTACGTAACCTAGGTCTAGGTTACCAATCAATACATGCATGCAAATATGACTGTGTTTTGTTTAGGAAGGAGTATGCAGAATTTAATCATTGTCCAGTTTGTGGGGAATCACGATATAAAGTTAGTGATGGGAAGCATAAAAAGGTTGCTCAGAAAGTCCTTTGTCATTTCCCTCTAAAGCCAAGGTTACAACGTTTGTTTGTAACCAAGCACACCGCCACTGATATGAGATGGCATAAAGATAAAAGGGTGGAAACAGAAGGTGTTTTACGTCATCCTGCTGATGCCCTAGGTTGGAAACATTTTGATGCACAATATCCTTCATTTGCATCTGATCCTAGAAACGTGCGTTTGGCACTCGCATCAGATGGGTTTAACCCATACGGAAATATGAGTACCTCCTACAGTATGTGGCCAGTAATATTGATTCCCTATAATTTATCACCTTGGAAATGCATGAAAGAGTCAACATTTTTCATGTCATTGCTCATACCGGGGCGAAAATCGCCTGGACAAGATATCGATGTCTTTTTCGCTCCACTAATTGAAGAGTTGAATGAGTTGTGGAGCGAGGGCGTTAGAACTTTTGATAGTTCAAAATCTGAGTATTTTCAGTTACATGCTGCTTTGCTATGGACTATAAATGATTTTCCTGCATATGGTGACTTGTCTGGTTGGAGTACTAAGGGTTATAAGGCATGTCCTTTGTGTTTAGAAGATACTACATCATTGGGATTGCGAAGTAAAATATGTTATATGCGATATATATAAATTCGCCGCTATAGGTAAGTATTACCAGCGAAACGGTAAAATCGCCGCCAATTCCCTATGCCGGCGGTGCTATGCCGGCGAAATGGCCGGCGATTTTTTTTCGCTGGTAATAACCTTTTGCAGCCAAAAAATGGGTATTAGCAGAGAAAAATTTCGCTGGTAATACCCTCTTATCTTGTAGTGTTATTTCGAGTGTTTGGTTATGCTTTAGAGCTGACTAATCATGGTTATTGTTAAAGAGGAATTCTTGATTTATGTTTATAAGAATTCTAATTGTGTTGTTAAAGTAATACTTGATCGTTTTCGTTACACTTATTTATATTTAAAGTTAATATGCATGCGCATGTGTATAAGAGGTTCGTATTGGTTAAGGCATTAATCAATAATGAATACATTATAGGTTCACATTAAGTAAGCCATGCTTAACGAAGAATATGCCATTAATATTGTTCGTGTAATGCATGACATAAATAATCTTTTTATGAGGTATGTTCATTTCATGTTTGTAATATGTGAAAATGAATATACTTGTAGGTTCATATTAAGTGTGATCAACTTAATAAAGAATATCTTGTAATTTAGTTCTTTAAGAATTTATTGAATAAATTACTGCGAATGTTCCTTTCATATGTTAATATGGAAAATAATTCTTGTAGGTTCATTCTTTGTAATTTCATTACTTAGAAAAGAATACTCGTATC
This sequence comes from Gynostemma pentaphyllum, assembly GCA_028015215.1. Lineage (NCBI taxonomy): Eukaryota > Viridiplantae > Streptophyta > Magnoliopsida > Cucurbitales > Cucurbitaceae > Gynostemma > Gynostemma pentaphyllum. The sequence goes on along the minus strand of CM051351.1, from coordinate 55,015,682 downwards.
TTATTTAAGTATATTGACACTTAATAATTTATGACGAAGGTTCATCAATGTATGATTATACATTGAAATAATAGCCAATTGTATATGTTTGAGAATAACATGTAATTTAGGTATAACTTGTGAGTTATATGTGAGTTGTTGAGGTAGATGACTGCTTGAGAATAGCATGTGATTTAAGATATAACTTGTGAGATATATGTGAATTGTTGAGGTGGATGACTGTTTGAGAATAGTTTTTTATTTTAAGTATTCTTGTAAGCAATATTGAGATGTTGAGATATTAATTTGGAGGTGTTAAGATTGTTTGGAGGTTGTGAGATTGGATGAGTTGAATTGGACTTAATAAATTAAGAAGTATTCAAAGCATTGTCTTCCTTTTCTATTTATTTAGTCATTAGGCGTAGCCTCATGATGCTACATTATTACTTTTTACAGGTAATAAAGGAAAAGAAGCTAGCAAACAATGAGGGCTAGAAGAAGATATGGTTTAGATTGTGAAAGACGATGGTGTAGTCCTTATTTCATTTTTATTTATGTTTTTGGTTTTAGTTTTTGAACTTGGTCATCATGTCGAATTTGGGTATTTTATTTAATGGTTTTTATGGCGATGTTATGTTTCATTAAACTTTTTGTTGAAAATTGTTTTGTTTTAAATAAACTGTTTGCGAACAATGGTTGTTTGACTTAAATATTGTTTTTGAAATAACAAAGATAATATTTCTTATTTGAATTTTCCGCCTGTGTTTTATTCTCGTTTTATGAAAAGTCCTGATGCTACCGTTTTTCTCTTCATTTTTCCTTTTGTTTTTCTTTGTATCTTTAGACGTTGGTCAATAGCAAACATCCCCCAATAGTTCAAAATGAAAAATTATAACCCTTATTGTTCCAAAATTATGTAATTTGATTCCCATTGATGTTTTTAAATTTCTTTTAGAATTTAAAATTTTGGTTAAAAATTTACTTTTAATTTAATAATACCGAGATTTAAATTTTCGATTTAAATTTTTCTATTTGCATCCATAGGCTTGTTGGATGACAAATTGCGAGGGAAGGTTTCTTTAGCAATTTGTTTGGATGGAAGGATGAATAACCAATTTAGGAAAGTATGGAATGAGGTGGCTAGAGTTTTGGCTCACTTATCAGAAAAGAATAAAATAGGAAATTTCACTCTCTTCTCTTCCTCTCACGCCGCCGCCGCCCCCTTGGAGAATCCCGGGAAGTTGGTTCGTTTTCTTCGCCGATTGATCGTCGTCTCTTCGATCTTGGATTTGGAATAGTGGGGAATCATCTTTTAATCAAGAAGGTAAACTTTTTCTTCGCTTGGTCTTTTTCCCTAGTGCCACCGCCCCTTAGGGTTCAAAATTGATGTTATTCGTCATTTTTTTCGAATAATAAGTGATTTTTTGGAAAGTGGTTGATCGTTGGAGGGAAATTGAAGGCTTTTCCCGTGAATTCCTAATCTTGGGTAAGTGTTTTGGATCAAATTTTCGTCTTTTAAAATTCTGGATTTTTGAGTTAAAGTTTAAATTATGAACTCCAAGAATCCATCCTTGAAACCCAACACTTGTCACTTACCAATTCCTAATCGAAAGTCGTTTCCCTAAATCGATTTTGTTCTACCTTGCCTAAAACTAAAAACCATTAAAATCAATCTCCCAAAACACGAACTGCAACCAAACCATGACCCAAAGGCCACGGTTCAACCACGACAAGGGGACAACAGCACCGTGACTGTCCCCTTCCCAAACGGCGAGCCGTTCGTCGTTTATTTTCCCCGTTCTTCGAGCCATCAAACCCCAAACCTTTTTAAACCTTTTGAGACTGTTTTAGCATGAATAATAATTGTTTAGGACTTCAGGTCTGGTTCGTAGTGGGAAGTAGCATGAAAATTTTGGAATTTAGTGAAATTCAAAGTGGGTTAACGGTTTGATCAATGGTAGAGTTTTAGAGAAATATAAAGCTCATACCGTACCTTGCATGATTCTATATAATTATTTATGATATTCTGGAATTAGGAAGAGAATTGATAATGGGAACATCCGAAATTTTCTTAGGAGAAATTATTTTCAGTTAGAACTAGTTTAGGCGTTTTTCAGCGGAATTGGATGTCTTAAGTTTCGATTTGATTTCGATTGTTAATGAATCTAATTCTGGAATGTTTGGGAGTTTAAGATTTCATTTGCCATAAATTTTGTTTTAAGAAGTGTTAGATTTGATTTTTCGGTATTTCGACAGTTTTACTATTTTTCGGCATTCTTGTGAATTGAATGTAATCTGATTGGGTTGCTTTATTTTAATGTTAAATATTGAATTTGAATAAACATTATCATGTGTATAATGTAGAGGAAGTTGAGATTGATGGCCTATCAAGTTGTGAATTTCTAGTATTGAGGCTACAAGCTTATTACTAAGAATATGATTAGTTGTGGAAGAGACCATAACCAGGTACTAATGATCATTGCTCGTACTAATGATTAGGGGATTCAGTTATAGTTGCGGCTATAACCAGGTACTAGGAAGTGATAGTAGTACCGAGGGACCGCCTTCTTAGTGTTGTGTGTTAATTAGTTGTATTGTTATTTTATAATTAGCTAGTTGTCCAGAAGTAGAAGTCTTGTTGGTGGGAATTTGTGAATGAAATCCTTGGGTATGAAACTAGTGAAAGTTGTCTATCCATATAAAGTGAGTTTATCGATAAACCTTGAATATGGAATTTGAGATAATTACCTATTCATGTATTTGGATTGAGATTGAGTTTAAGTGACGCTTTGAGCGTAAGAGTTTTGGAGAGTGATGAGTGCTTGAGACTCGATATAACTTGTTAGAGACTATATTTAAACCTTTATCTATGATTAATTCGTTTTCTCACTGGCTTTAGCCTCACAGTGCTATAATTTTTTCAGGAAACAATGGACCAAAAGATGGCGGTTGATGAAGTGGAGAAGATTAGGGTTCATGTCGTGGTGGTAACCTATCATTTATTCATTATTATTATTGAATAAAGTATTTAGTTTATTCGGTTTTGTTGAGTTATTGGATTTTGAGAATTTTCATTCATTATTTGCTTTGCTTGTTTTTAAGATAATGTTGTTAGTTTTACATTGGTTTTCGTTTAATTTTTATTACTTCGGAGTTATTGTTTTAAATAAATATTTATTTGATGTAGTGAATTTTTATAATTTCAATAAAAGTTATTTATGGTCTTCCGTTGCTTTAATTATGTTTGTTTTAAACTCTGAAAAGTTGGGTCTTTACATAACTTTTTTGTTTGAACTCCGATTTTAATGATTTAAGTTGTTCTGAAATCCTTGTTTTGAGCTATACATAATGGTACTTTAAAACTTCAAAATTATCAGTAGATAAAAGGGTTTATGACATCAATCAAACCTAATATTTTAATGATAATATCTCTTTTATTTATTAACAGTTTTAAAGTGTTCATTACGTTTAACTCGGAACTAGGATTCCATAATATATTGAATCATCAAAATCGGAGTTCAAACGAAGTGGTGTGTTTGTATAATTTTAGTACTACAAGAATATAAATTTTCATTTTTTAACTCTAAGGAGTGTGTTTACATTTAACCAATACCACACACATCTTATTTGTATTTTGCACTAAAAAACGAAAAAAGAAAACAAAAAAAACAAATTCAATGATTTTAATAATGGAAAAAAAAAACCAGAATGAATCTTTCACATCATAGTTTTACAACAAGGAAGATACCTAAAGTTCCTAAGTTAGAATAGTGTCGCACTAACACTTTCATTTGTTTTAGGAAAGTCATGAACACTACAAAAAAAACTGCCAATTTGCGACCACGAAATTGCGACCAAATGGTTGTTTTTTACCAAAAATGCGACCAACTGAGTGGTTGCTAAAAAGCTGGTCGGTTTTGAATTTGTGCGACTGGATGGTCACAAATATACGACCACAAATTTTTGGTCGCAAAAAAGTCAAACTTTTAAAAATGCGACCATATGGTCGCATTAAAAGGTATATGGTCGCATTTTATCTTCAATAGAAGTGACCATTTGGTCACATAAAAAGTGACCAAATGGTCGTAATTTTTGTGACCAAATGGTCACTTATTGGCTCAGTTAAAATACGACCAGATGGTCGCCGAAAAAGCGACCATTTGGTCGTAATATATGTGAAAGATAAGTGACCGATTGGTAACATAAAAAAGTGACCAAATGGTCACTTTTAGCCTCAGTTAAAATGCGACCAGATGGTCGCTTAAACAGTGACCATCTGGTCGCATTTAAGAATTTTTTTTTTAAATTTAAATTTCAATAATTAGTTAATTAATTATTAATTATTTATTAATTATTTATTTAATTAATATTAAAATTTCATAAAAAAAAAATTGGAATTAAAATAAAAAATATATATATCAAATATTAAAAAAACGTTTTATACAATCGAAAGAATCCTAGAACTATCTGCGGGGGGGGGGGGGGGGAGGAGGCGTCGATGACGAAGGCCGCCGCCTGAGAGATCCAAGTACGCGGCCAAAGCGGATGCGACACTGGCGTCGACTCGTGCTTGCATCCTGGCCTCAATAGTAGCGACTCGAGTAACGAAGTCCTCGCGCATAGCCTCCATGTCCTCGCATGCATTTCCGCCGCCGATCGCGAAGGCGGCGGAGCTAGTGCTCGCTCCGTTCCGCTGAGGCCGGGGCACATCTGCATAAAGGCGTCGCCCGTACGAGCCGAGCCCAGGAACTGACCCATCAGGCCGAACCTCTCCAGCAGCCTCGAAGAACGCCTCTATACGGTCCTCCTGAGTCGGTTGCGAGTCTGGTGTGGGCAACCGCTGAGTCAAGGACTCCGTGAAACGTTCCTAAACATTTAAAATTCAGAAAATAAAATGGTTAATATATAATGTAGGAAAAATTTTAAAGAAAAAATAATAATTGAAAAAATTATTAAATACATGAACTGCTTTCTCCTTATCGTCGACGAACGTCCCGTCCTTCTTCGTGTGAAGAACTCGGTGCAGCTCATCGGGCTGGACGGGGCGCCCGTGCTTCCCTTCCTAAAAAATCAAAGAGTGAAGAATAAAACATAATAAATTAATAAGTAATTGAAAAAAGAAAACGAGAAAAAAGAAAACGAGAAAGAAAACGAGGAAAAAAAAAACATACCAATCTACGATGGTGCTCGTCGTGGGTCCGCGCCCCTGCTGTGTGTTTGGTGGGATTCTTCGCGCGGTTGGCCTTATTCCTACTTGACACTGCCTTGCCCTGAAGAGTGCTCAAGCTCGCGAGAAGTCGCGTGTGGTCCTCCGGGCTCAACCACACGGGGCGGTTTGCTGCTTGCTTTCTGCGCGCCCGGAACATGAGGTCCTTGAATCGATCCCGGACGTGACTGTCCCATAGGGGGAACAATCTACCGTCGGTGATATCGGGATCGATAACAGGAAACTTGCCCTGAAAAAATTGAAATAAAAAATTGTTAAAGTAATAAATTTATTTCTATAAATTTCAAAATTAATTAATTATGAAAATAAATGATGTTTTTACCTTCCAATCGCCGTACATCCGACGTTTCTCCGTCGTCGGAATCTTCGTCAATCAAGGTCGCTAGGTAGAGGCATGCTCTGGAGGACCTCGGAAACCGTTTTGAAACGGTCGATGCTACCTGTACTCGCAAAATCAAAAAAAATTATTGTGCTATATATTAGAAACTATTAGTTAAAAGGAATAAAAAACACTTTGAAAAATAGTAAACAAAATTACTTACGTATCCCCTTCAATCCGAAGGGTAGAGTCTGCGGCCCGAGGCGGCTGCGTGCATGAAGTCGAGGGGCCAGCTGGATCCGACCCTGATGCAGACCCGGACGCTGACCCGGACGCATACCCTGATGCTAAGCCCGGAGGCGTGGCAAGGGAGTCCTGCGGCAGCCGTGGTGTCGCAGACTCGGTCTCAGGGACTCCATCATCGAGCGTGGCAGCAAGTCCCGGCTCTGAATCGAAGAGGATGTCCAACTCCTCCGTAGTCAGGTCCGCATCGGGGCAACGCCCGAGGGCGTCTGCAGAGACCCCTCGTCACCCGCGCGTCGTCGGGCTCGCCTGGACCTGGGGAGGACGTCGTCTGCCCATCATAATCCTACAACCAAAATAAACTAATTTAATACTAATTACGTAAGTAAAATATTGATTAGTTTATTTAATTAATTAATTAATGAAATAATGTAAATTAAACTAACATAAATTAAGTAAATAATTTAAAATAAACTAATCAAATTAATTTGAATAAAAGTAAATTAAAATTAGATTAATTGAACTAAAAGTAATTCAATTAAACTTAAGATTAATTAAGTAAAACTAAAATAAACTAATCATTTAATTTGAAATAAAGTAAAGTAAAATTAGATTAATTGAACTAAAATTAATTGAATTAAACTAAAATTCAATTAATTTTAGTTTTAATTAATCTAATTTTAATTTACTTTAATTCAAATTAATTGATTAGTTTATTTTAGTTTTAATTAATTAATCTTAAGTTTAATTGAATTAATTTTAGTTCAATTAATCTAATTTATATTTACTTTAATTCAAATTAATTGATTAGTTAATTTTAGTTTTAATTAATTAATCTTAAGTTTAATTGAACTAATTTTAGTTCAATTAAGCTAATTTATATTTACTTTAATTCCAAGTAATTGATTAGTTAATTTTAGTTTTAATTAATTAATCTTAAGTTTAATTGAATTAATTTTAGTTCAATTAAGCTAATTTATATTTACTTTAATTCCAAGTAATTGATTAGTTAATTTTAGTTTTAATTAATTAATCTTAAGTTTAATTGAATTAATTTTAGTTCAATTAATCTAATTTATATTTACTTTAATTCAAATTAATTGATTAGTTAATTTTAGTTTTAATTAATTAATCTTAAGTTTAATTGAATTAATTTTAGTTCAATTAACCTAATTTTAATTTACTTTAATTCAAATTAATTGATTAGTTAATTTTAGTTTTAATTAATTAATCTTAAGTTTAATTGAATTAATTTTAGTTCAATTAAGCTAATTTATATTTACTTTAATTCCAAGTAATTGATTAGTTAATTTTAGTTTTAATTAATTAATCTTAAGTTTAATTGAATTAATTTTAGTTCAATTAATCTAATTTATATTTACTTTAATTCAAATTAATTGATTAGTTAATTTTAGTTTTAATTAATTAATCTTAAGTTTAATTGAATTAATTTTAGTTCAATTAACCTAATTTTAATTTACTTTAATTCAAATTAATTGATTAGTTAATTTTAGTTTTAATTAATTAATCTTAAGTTTAATTGAATTAATTTTAGTTCAATTAAGCTAATTTATATTTACTTTAATTCCAAGTAATTGATTAGTTAATTTTAGTTTTAATTAATTAATCTTAAGTTTAATTGAATTAATTTTAGTTCAATTAACCTAATTTTAATTTACTTTAATTCAAATTAATTGATTAGTTAATTTTAGTTTTAATTAATTAATCTTAAGTTTAATTGAATTAATTTTAGTTCAATTAACCTAATTGTACTTTACTTTAATCAAATGTAACTAAAATTAAGTAATTAAACAATTTTTATTTAATAATTAAACTAAAATTAATTAATTAAATTAGTGTAACTCATTAATTTAAACTACTTAAGTATAATTGAAGTTAAACTATTTGAATTAATTACCCTACTTTAAATTAATTGATTTAATTAAAGTAATCTAAATTACATCAATTAAACTAAAATTAAAAGTTAAACTAGTGTAATTATAATTAATTTAGTTTAATTTTATTAAATTAAAGTAAACTATCTTAAATAAACTAAATAAGTAATTAAACTAAATTAGATTAAGTAATTAAATTAATTACTACTTAAATTGAATTAAAGTAAACTAAGTTAGATTAATTAAACTAAAATTACTTAAAGTAATAAAATTAAAGTAAACTAATTAATTAGTTAATGTAAACTAAACTAATTAAATTAAACTACTTAAACTAAAACTAAAACTAATTAAATTAACAAAACTAAACTAAACTAAAACTAATTAAATTAACAAAACTAAACTAAACTAAAACTAATTAAATTAACAAAACTAAATTAAACTAAAACTAATTAAATTAACAAAACTAAATTAAACTAAAACTAATTAAATTAACAAAACTAAACTAAACTACATAATTAAAAACTAAAAACTAAAACTAAGTAAACTAAAATTTTAAACTAAACTTCAATTTGTTACGAAAACTAACCTCGTGTAATCGAAACCGGGATTGGGGGTTGAGGGTTTTCGGTTTAGAGTAAGAATGGGAACGGGAACGGGAAGAAATAACGGGGAACGGGATAGGGGAAAGAGAGAAAAGAACAAAAAGAGAGGAAGAAAAAGAGAAGGGCAGCAAAGAAGAGAAAAGCAGAAAAGAAGAGAAAGAAGAAACGGAGAAAAGAAAAAGAAACGGGGGAAAGGAAAGGGATGGGAATTTAAATCATAATTTGCGACCAACTGGTCGCAAATATGTAATTATGACAGGAAATGAACAGTCACGCGTGCTGGGGAAAATGCGACCATATGGTCGCATTTTCAGATACATATGCGACCATTTGGTCGCATTTATTTAAAAAGCGACCAACTGGTCGCCCAATTACCATTACCAAGGACAGCTGTCATTTCACGAGTCCCATCAACCATTGCGACCATCTGGTCGCAATTATGAGATTCACCGCCAAATATTGCGACCATATGGTCGCATTACTTAAATTCACCGCCATAAATTTCATGAAAATTTAAAGTTACCGCCCATAATTGCGACTATATGGTCGCAATTCCACTTGTATTTTTAAAAAAATATTATTATACTTTTGCAAAAATGCGACCATTTGGTCGCCTTTCTCTCCAAAACCCTAAAAAACCCTAAACCCTAAATCCTAAACCTAAAATGCGACCATTTGGTCACTTTTCCTTCTAAATTACTACCATGTGGTCACCTTTTTTGTGAAATTGCGACCACTTGGTCGCAAATATTAATATGTATATACTTTTTTTTTGTATATTGGGTTACTTTCTGATATTTACATATGACGGGAACTCTTGTTTCCATGTTGTTATATTCATTGATATGTTTCTTCATGATTTTCAAGATAAATTTTTGTAATTCTTGATTTGGAACTATTTGATTCTATTTAAGAGTTTTTTTTAATAGATATAGATAATTTTATTCTTGTTTTTCAAGATAGAAAGTGCTAGAATGGAACCAAATAGACTATTGAAGATGTACATATTTATATATAATTAATTTGCATCCACATATTCATTTGAAGCAATTCCAACTGCAGAATTCGATATAAACATGTCAAACTGAAATCAAGAGGAATCTTTCTTATAATAAAAAAAAAAGTTAATTTCATTTTCATCGTATTTCATCATCTTTTGATTTTAAGTTTGGTCTATTGCTTTATTCATAATTGTAAATGCTTTTCTTGAACAAAAAAGAGTCAAACGACTATATTCAACTAGAGGTTTAAGGAAAACATAATTCTTCTCTGTACAATATTATTGTTCTCTCTTTGTATGAAATTCAGATATTTTCAAGACGAGGTTAAATATTATTATTTACTCTACACAAATTTTAGAAAAATCTAAAGGCGTTTAGATAGCTTATTGATCTTGAAGAGTTTTTATATTAATTGAAAGTGAATAATTTTTATTTAATTGACATTATTATTATTGTTAAGAAATGTAATCAATAAAATTAACCACATCTTGAAATTTTGGAATTATTGGTAATTTTTTCAATCATCTATTCTTATTTTTATTTTTATTTTTTCTTTCTAAGCTTATAATGTAATTTTATTTTATGAACAAATAAAATATTTAATATTTCTTGATTTTTCCCTCTTGTATTTATGGGGTAAAATAGATAAAGTAAAAGGAAATTACCCCATAAATACAAGTGGGAAAAAATCAACAAATATTAAATATTTTATTTGTTCATAAAATAAATATAATTTAAAAATTGATTAACAAACATTTTAACTAATACACATAAAACTCTTAAGTATACAATTATTGAATTGTAAAATAAGACAAAAAATTCCACGTGCATCGCACGTGTTAAAAAATAGTTATTTATAAATTATTGGTCATATAAAATCACATAATTTGCGACCATCCCAGGTCACTTTCTAATGTGACCATATGGTAGCTTAATTCCCGCCAAAATTTTAAGCTACCATCGCCCAATAAAGGTCACAAAAATTGCGACCAGGTGGTCACTTTCAATTGTGACCACTTGGTAGCTTTTTTCCCTCCAAAATTACGCGCCATTTTTTGCTACCAAGACATATTTTAGTCACAAAAATTGCGACCAGGTGGTCACTTTTAATTGTGACCACTTGGTAGCTTTTTTCCCTCCAATTTTAAGCTACCACTCCCCAAAAAAGGTCACAAAAATTGCGACCAGGTGGTCACTTTTAATTGTGACCACTTGGTAGCTTTTTTCCCTCCAAAATTACGCGCCATTTTTTGCTACCAAGGCATATTTTAGTCACAAAAATTGCGACCAGGTGGTCACTTTTAATTGTGACCACTTGGTAGCTTTTTTCCCTCCAAAATTACGCGCCATTTTTTGCTACCAAAGCATATTTTAGTCACAAAAATGCGACCAAATGGTCGTTTTTATAGGTGACCAAGTGGTCGCTTCTTTTGCGCCATAATTTCGCGCCATTTTTTATGACTACATCTACTTTTGGTCGCAATCTGGTCGCAAAAAAAGTGACCAGATGGTCACTTAAAGTCAACCTTCAAAGAAAGTGACCAAGTGGTCACTTTAAAACTACCACTTTTTTTTTGTCGCAAATTTCTGTCGCATTTTGACAGTTTTTTTGTAGTGGAATGTCATCTTGTATAGAAATGTTCTCAAGCACCAATTTAGTCATTTCCCCAAAACGGGAGTTTATCGAGTGTATCAACAAATCACCCTCAACTATGTGAATCAAAGGAAAAGACTTCATTAATGTGAGTTCACAACATACTCAGGATTGAGACGTATCAATCTTAATAACGTAAATTTGATGTTATAAATCATTTCCTATCAACGGTGTTATTTAGGAATCGATTTATTATCCTGGTCCAGTTTTATATAAACTCATTATACATGATGTTTCCATTGAGTTACTATCTTGGACTAGATCCACTTTATATCTCATAGTAGTCAAGATTACAGAATTAGTAACTCTGGAATTTTCATTAATGTTTGAATATTTAACGAATATCAACATATAAAAATTGCACAAAATTCACTAAAATAATACTTTTATTTATTCATAAAATATTCTATTACAAATTACGAATTCTAGGTCATAAATCCCAACAATTACAACATTTGTTTTTTTTTAGTTTTAAGGTTTTATTAGATTTTCAAAAACGTTTTTATAAACTAGTTAAAAAAAACGAGTTGAGTTTTAAAAAACTGAAAACAAAACCAAAACTATTATCAAATTAAAATCAAACAACTCAATTTTTATAAATTAGAAACGATATGTGGATGTCATCTATAAAAAGCATAAGCTTGCTTATGACTATTTGAACCACATCATTAATCTATAGAACATTTGTAATTTTCTTCATGAAAGGTGTTCTTTCTAAGAGAAAACATTGGACTGACAAACTTGAAAGCTAGTGAAAATCTAAAGTGGACGAGTATCCAAACTTATTTATGAGCCTAAGATATTGATCAAATTCTATGTTGAAAACCTAATATGACATAACGAAATGAGTAGCTGGGAACCTTACTACATAGTGAATATGATGATGACATAAGTAGCAATAGAAGTAAGAAGATTTCATATGTTTGCTTCCATTTGTTGACCTATGTTGAACTACTCTTCAAAATTTATGACTCTTGTATATGTATGTATGTATGTATGTATGTATGTATATGTATGTCTATGTCTATGTATGTATGTATGTATGTATGTATGTATGTATGTATGTATGTATGTATATTAAATATTGGAAAAAAATATTTTACCATTTTTCTTCTTTCGTTTGGAGTAATCACGCCATTCAACCACATAATTATGAAATCCTGAAATCACGTTGACCAATAAGATATTTTTTTCATTTCAAAGTTTTTCTCTTTCTTTCATTATCTTTCTTTTTTTTTTAAAAAGAAAGAGATAATTGGGTAAGAAATCGTTCGTCAAAAGCAAAGCAAAAAACACTAATTTTCCTTCATTCTTCTTTAAGCCCTGCTTGCCATATTCATGCAATGGTTTGGACTTATTTTTTTATTGCCATATCCATGCAACTTTTCTGCTGGCTTTTGCTTTTGCATAATGAGTTTGAGGATGAGTTTTTATATAAATCTCACTCTCTTAGTTTGGAAGAAGAGAAGTTAAAAAAATGAGAAACTGGAATCAAGAATTTGTAAATACTGAGAGCCTTGGGGTTTACTTTGAGGCATATGATGATTCTATTGATGAAATTACTCTCATTTTACATATTGATGAGGGAGTTTATGAGGTAATAAATGTTGATGAGGGAGTTTATGAGGCAACAGATGTTGATGAGACTGTTGAGCCGGACCTCACTGACACTGGTGTTGAGGCGGAAATTTTGAGACTGAAAAAGCTAAGGGCCGCTTTCATTAAGAGTTATGTGAGGGCGTTTATCACGTTAGTTCTGATTACAAATGGTGTATCTATGTATTTGTTCATTGTCACGGGTACAAGGGAAGTTGAAAAAAAGAAGAATGGTCGTTTTGATGTACTGATGGTCTAAGGATTGATGGCTATCATGATCTTCATTTCAACGATTTCTTTCTACTACATAACATTGAAAGACTGTTGTACTTAGAATCAGAGGTTTGATCTCATTATTGAGTCAGATAAAGTCACCCTATATATAAAAATCGTGGCTTTCATATGTATGGTCTTTCTGACTACAACCATTACTAATATAATACCAAGAAACCCTTATGCACTACTTTGGTCTTTCACCTCGTGTGCGGTGTTTATAGCCATTGAAAAATTCTTGAAAATTACTGGTGGGATTGGGTTGACAAATGCCCTCTTCTACTCAATCTTCAATATTATTTTAGATTTTGAAGGGGTTACAATGATTTATCCACTGCTTACTATGATATTGATAATTATTATCGTTACTAGGTTTAATTTATACTGATATATATGTATGTATATTTGTATGTATGTATGTATATTAAATATTGAAAAAAAATAACATTTTACCATTTTTCTTCTTTCGTTTGGAGCAATCCAGTAGTAAAAAGATTATGAATAGCGTCATAACAATTACACCAATGATACTCACGGGCATGAGATATTACATCAAATTGGGGGAGGGGAGACTCGAATTTCGACCTCATGGGAAGAGAGCAGGTGCCTAACAACTTGAGTTATGCTCGTGTTCGTACTTGTAACCTCAATTTAAAGTGAGATGAGATATTTTCTGAAATAAATTATAAAAAAGTGAATTATGTTATTTTTAATATTAAGGAAAATTAGTTCCTTAATATATATATATATATATATATATATATATATATATATATATATATATATTTAAATTTTTTACCTGAATTTAATTATTAATGATAAACTCTGGATTCATTTGGTTGGGCATAATCTAGATACTATGGAATCAAGAATTACAGTATTTGTTTGACTGTATAGCTAATCACAAATCACTACTAAAGGGGGAAACAATTTAAATTACACTACTTACTTAAGAGTATATGAGATGATTGGAATCAATAGATTAAAGTGTATTTAAATGTTCGCTCCAACCAAGTTTGATAATTCAGATAGCAATTGGATGATTATAAATTAGTAGTAATGATGTTGTTAGCATGTGTTTCAAAATCTATGACATTAGACACTGGAAATATTTTTATTTTCAATAAACAAAACAAACAGTACCCAAAAACAAACATTTTTTTGTCTGTACCTCTACATCTTCCTTTTTTTATGATTGTCGTAGGTTGTGGGAGGGGAAAATAACAAAAAAAGGTTTTCAAATGGGGATGTGCATGCCTTGCTCTCCTAAGAGAGAGACTTAGAAAGAAAGAGAGTTAGAGAGAGAGAAGATTTCTACTACTCTACTCACTCTCACTCCATCCCCACATATATATTGACAGTATCTTCTCCCCCATTCCCATAACTGTTCTCTCTATTTTTTTAATAAGAACATGGTTTTAATATTAGACGGCATGATTTTTACGCTTTTTATTGCCATGTTTTTTAAACTTTACAAGTCCTCGGCAACGGCACCGACCCTAACCCCTCATTGGAACCAGAACAAGAATCGACCTTTACCCCGGAACTGACCCCGGCTTCAGAAGCATCCCCGAATTTAGATGCAACTTTGGCCCCTGCCTCAGCCTCGACATCAGAGGCTCCTCTAGTTCTGGCCCGTGTAATTCAAGCTGCTCAGAATAAGATCAAACTTTTTTTAATGTGTTGTTTTGGAGCGGATGAGCATGAGCATGAGGATGAGGATGAGGATAAAGATGAGGATGAGGTTGATGCTCACGGATTGAGGATGAGGATGAGATTGATGATCACTGATTGAGGATGAGGATGAGGTTGATGATGCTCACTGATTTCACGTTTTAAGAGTTTTTTTTTTTTTAATAAACAAACTTAGATTTGAAGGATGATAGAAATAATAGAATTTAGATTTGAAGTTTTTTCATGGAAATTAGCTGCATCTTTAGGCCTTTTCTCTTTTCTCTAATAAGCTTAATAGTTTTGGAAAAAAAATTATCATTTGTTGTGTACGACCCTCTTTTCTTTGGATTAGTCAGAGTTAGCGGTCTAGTACTTTAGGATTTCATAGAAATGTTTCTTTTCTTTATTTGCAATTACCATAATACATTAATGAATAAGGAAGGAGGGACAGAAGGGGTGTGTTAGGAAATGAGAGAAAATATCTCCATTTGATTTTTACATTTATATGTTTAGGTTGCTAAACCATAAACACTCAAAACAACTAGTTTATTTCCCTTTTACATGATTTTTAACATTTTTCATTTTTTTTTATTTCATTTTTTAAAAAGAAACAAACCTTTTGTTAGTTCCATGCTATTTAAGCTTCAAGATTAATGTCAAATTTAGGGTTTATAAAGAAGAAAAAAGAGAGAAACGAACTCCAATTTTTTTTTCCAGATTTATGCTTTTCTTGCTTTGGAGAAAAAGCATAAATCTGAGACATATGAAGAAAAAAATGGATGTAAATGAAATAAATGTTCGGTTTCCTTTGAAAATAAAATTGAAAAATAGTGAAAATGTGAAAATGAAGAATCAAAATAGATGAAGAGAAAGATAGTGGAGTATACTCATAAAATCTTAAAAATACAGGGTTTTGTAAAATAAGAAATGAGGGAGAGAGATAAAAATTATGGAATGAGGGAGAGAGAGAGATGAAAATGGTAATGAAAAAGAAATAAAAAGAAAATTTAAAAGAGTTAGAGAGAGGGGGAGGGGGAGGGACATTTGAAATAATTAAAAAAAGGGGCAAAATGTGGGAGAGAGGAGAGAAAGAAATGGGGCAAAACATAAAATAGTGCACTATTGAAAAATGACTATTTATAAAAAAAGGAAAATCATATTTGGCTATTCTGGAATGAGGGAGAGAGATAAAAATTATGGAATGAGGAGAGAGAGAGAGATGAAAATGGTAATGAAAAAGAAATTAAAAGAAAATTTAAAAGAGTTAGAGAGAGGGGGAGGGACATTTGAAATAATTAAAAAAAGGGGCAAAATGTGGGAGAGAGGAGAGAAAGAAATGGGGCAAAACATAAAATAGTGCACTATTGAAAAATGACTATTTATAAAAAAAGGAAAATCATATTTGGCTATTCTAATTTTTATCCCTATAAAATATAATGTTCTTTTAAAAATGTTTCTGTATTAGGGTTTTATGGGTAACATTTGAAGGAGGAGAGGGATGGTACAAAAATAGAAATGAGAAGAGAGAGAGGAAGGGAAGAAGTCTGAGCCATACACGTACTATTTTATGTGTACTGTTTCCAACTTTCCATTCATTTTCACAAAAGCGATGCGACAGAAGTCTGCGACAATTGTTAGACCAAAGCAACGCGAGTGAAGTCTCTTTTATGTTTCTCTCTATGTTTTTTTTCTTCCATATTTGTGAAAGAGCAAGAGCCATCCGTAAAATATATATGTCACTAATTTGTTAGATGAAACGAGATGCCTCTTTCCCTATGACCACACACCATGACAAAGCATAGGCATAGACATACTATAGTTTTTTTTAATCTCCAGTTTCACAATCCCATGTTGTTAACTTGCCAATTTTTCTTCCGCTCATGCTCAAAAAAATTTGGAGCTGCCATAGCTCTGATACCATGACAATTTGAGAGAAATAGAGAAAATGAAATGGGAAAATGGAAAGGCTCAACATGAATAGTGTTGAGGCTAAAGTTTCATTATATAGAGAAATTAAATACAAGTGTCATTACATGATTCGTAGAGAAAATAACAAACATAAAAGTAAGTTAAAAGACTTAAAATAAGCCAATTATTCTCTAAAATTCTATTCACTCTAACAAAAAAAACTTTTGATATGTGAATGTATGTGTCAACATATATAGTAAATATATATAGGAAACATAATCTCTTTTCTTCTGCCCCACCGTTTCACTGTTTCCCTCTTCTCTTTTTACAGCTTTTATTTATGGCACCCTAATCTTTTTTGTCTTTTCTTTGAAAACAATTATGAAAGAAAAAAGAAAAAAACCATCTAACTCCACGTAAGAAAATTAATATATAAAGAAAGACTGACGAATATATATATATATATATATATATATATATATATATATATATATATATATATATATATATATATATATATATGTTTGAAATTTTGATTAATTAATTACTTTATAAAGGCAGACAATAAAGAAATAATATCAACTCCAAGTATGTATATGTCAATAGTTCTATTGAAACAAATAAATTACATTAAAAAAATTAAGCTTTGAATTTGTGAAAGTGAGATTGGTTATATTGCAATTGTCAAAAGAACAAACCTTGCAATTTTGAAGATGAAGTTTTATTATGTTAATCCAAACTTGAATATTGTAGTATATATTTAATTTTTTTATTCAACTAATAAATTGAACATAAACTATTCAACTAGCTAGCTAGCTAGAGGGGAAGTAATCATTTCTTGGTTTCTCACAGTCTTAGAGCAACATCGACAAAAGTCTGAGCCAAGCATCAGACCAAAGCGACGCGATTGGTCTTAGCCTCATATCCTACTCCATCTAGTTGATATGTTGAAATTGCTATAAATGTTTTTCCTCTATCCTTATGTGATGGTTTCCCTTATCATCATTTCATTTTCTATGGTTTCTAATTGGAAACATGGTTTAAGTTGTGAGCGGACACTAGGTATATTTTAATTTATATTATTTTTATATGTATCTCTTGTTTACGAATGCTAAAGTTAATTTTTTTAATTGTGGTTTTGAAAATGTAAAAAATTAATAACCGATGATCATCGATCGTCAATGATTTAATAAAATAGGGGCAAAAATCAGAATAGCCACCTTTTGGGTGGGTTTTCACGAAAATGATATATTTTTTTAAAAAAAAACTAATCAATTCAACTATCTTTGTACCGTTCATCCCCGTTTTGCCCCTCTCTTATACCGTGTTTATTTTGACATGTCTGACATTTATGATTTTTTCTTTCTCAATGCAGATTTTTTAAAAAAAAATTTCTCTTTCTTTTTATTTTATAAAATTTAAAATTCATTTTTCCCCTCATATTATCTCTCTTTTTTTTCTTCTTTCCAATATCTATTTGCTTTCACCTTCACTTTCTTTCATTTCTCTTTGCCTTATTATTGTGTTTGAATATAATATTTTCAATTTTGTTGGTATATTCCGTATATTTTCATTTTTTATATTTGATTTTAATTCAATTTCGTACATTCTCTCCAATTTCTATGTAATGTTTTGTACATTTGGTATATCGTTCTCCACTTTGCAATGAAATTTCAGGGAAAGAGAATATATGCATTATATACATGTCATTTTATCTTCAATAAGAAACAAAAAATGTTAACAAAACTAAGTTAATATATAATTTACACAATTTTTAATATACATAATATACAAAATATACTTAATATAGACACATAATAGTACAACACACAAACTTACGTGATATGGACACATAAACGTTATTTTGCAAAACAGACAAGGATGCTTTTACATAATTTATTTCTAGCAAAGAAGACATAACGTATATTACATTACACTTCAACAAAATTTACGTATATTACAATAACCATTTAAGAACGAAAAAATTCAAAAATGAGAAAAGCATGAGAAAATTTTCAGAATACTCAAGAAAAATGGAAGAAATGATTTCAACAATAAAAAGAAACAAACATATTTTTAGTTCCATGCTATTTAAGCTTCAAGATTAATGTCAAATCTAGGGTTTATGAAGAAGAAAAAAGAGAGAAAAGAACACCAATATTTTTTTTCCAGATTTGTGTTTTTTTTTCTTTGGATCTTCAAGAATTGCATAGATTTGAGACATATGAAGACAAAAATGGATGTAAATGAAAAAATAAGTTTCGGTTTTCTTTGAATATAAAATTGAAAAATGGTGAAAAAATGTGAAAATGAAGAATCAAAATAGATGAAGAGAAAAAGTGGGTATACTCACAAAATCTTAAAAATAGTGGGTTTTGTAAAATAAGAAATGAGGAAGGGAGAGATAAAAATTATTGAATGAGGGAGAGAGATGAAAATGGTAATGAAAAATAAATAAAAAGAAAATTTAAAAGAATTAGAGGGGGGGGGGGCAAAATGCGGGAGAGAAAGTAATTAATTAATAATTTGTCTGAGAATATTGGCAAAATGGGGGGGCAAAATGTTTGAAAATTAATACTTTGTATAATGAAAGTCCCGGTAAAGAATTTTTAACGTGTTAAAAATCTCACATTAAAAAGACCTAATAAGGTTTGTAAATGTTAAAGGATCATTCATCTTATTAAATTTGAAAAAAAAAATATTTAAAAATGTGGAGTGTTTTTTAAATGACAATTAAAATTAAATTTAACATTCTTAAAGACATTAAAAAAAGGTTAAAACCATGTTTACAATTAAAAAATACAAGAGAAAAAAAAAAGAGTAGTAGCATGAATTTAATAAAAAAGAGTCATTCTTGTAAAAAAAGAAAAAGTAAGAGACATTAATAACTAATTGGTTTTTATTCTAATAATAATAATAATTGGTTTAAAATGATTTCATTCTCTATTTGTATGTTTAGTTGAAAAAAAGGAAAAGAAAAAAAAAATTAATTGATGGGTTGAGGCCTAACCCAGCCCAGCCCCAGAGAAAGAAAAAGAGAGGTAGATGACATATATATATGGGGGTTTGTTCCTAAGCTTTTTTGTCTGTTTGAAAAGAAACCTTCCATTTCCAGATGAGTTATTATCTTCCTAAATCGTTTTATCAAGGCCTTCCAGCAGATACAAAGATACACCATTTGCAATCAGAACTAACGTGATAAACGCCCTCACACAACCCTTAATGAAAGCGGCCCTCAACTTTTTAAGTCTTAAATTTTCCGCCTCAACACCAGTGTCAGTGAGGTCCGGCTCAACAGTCTCATCAACATCCGTTGCCTCATGAACTTTCTCATCAACATTCGTTGCCTCATCAACTCCTTCATCAGTAGGTAAAATGAGAGTGATTTCATCGGTAGGCTCATCAGATGCCTCAAAGTAAACCCTAGGACTCTCAGTATTTACAAATTCTTAATTCGGATTTCACATTTTTTTTAACTTCTCTTCTTCCAAACTAAGAGATTGAGATTTATATAAAAACTCATCCTCAAACTCATTATGCAAAAGCAAAATCCAGCAGAAAAGTTGCATGAATATGACAATAAGAATATAAGGCCAAACCATTGCATGAATATGGTAAGCAGGGCTCAAAGAAGAATGAAGGAAAATTTGTGTTTTTTACTTTGCTTTTGACGAACCATTTCTTCCCCAATTCTCTCTCTTTTTTGTTTAAAAGAAAGAGAAAAACTTTGAAATGAAAAAAATATCTTATCGGTCAACGTGATTTATGATTTCATAATTAAGTGGTTTCGTGGCGTGATCACTCCAAACGAAAGAAGAAAAATGGTAAAATATTTTTTTTTCAATATATAATATACATACATAGATACATATATAAGAGTCATAAATTTTGAAGAGGCCGATGGCCCCTCTAGTTTAACATAGGTCAACAAATGGAAGCAAAGATATGAAATCTTCTTACTTCTATGCTATGTCATCATCATACTCACAATGTAGTAAGGTTTCCAGCTACTCATTTCGTTATGTCATATTAGGTTTTCAACATAAAATTTGATCAATATCTTAGGCTCATAAATAAGTTTGGATACTCATCCAATTTAGATTTTTCATTAGCTTTCAAGTTTGTATAGTCCAATGTTTTCTCTAAAAAAGAACATCTTTCATGAAGAAAACTCCAAATGTCCTATAGATTAATGATGTGGTTCAAATAGTCATAAGCAAGTTTATGCTTTTCATAGATGACATCCACATATCGTTTCTGAATATGTGTATTTTGTTATAGTTAATTGAATTCTACTTTTTATTCCATCATTCGTTTGTTTTGTTATAAAAAAAACCTAATTGGAGTTGAAGCCCAACTCAAGCCCATAGAAACAAAAAAAAAAAAGGCAGGACGGATCACACATATATATGTGTGGGGCTTCCTTGTTTGTTTGAAAAAAAAAACAAAAATGAGTGATCATCTTCATCTTTTTATGAGGATGAACTTCCAAATCTCTTCGATAATGTTAAGGAGCAAACTCTCATCCAATTTATTGGGTTAATGTTGATCATTTTCAATATGATTGCTATGAGGAGGCAAGAAATGAAGTGAGATTCTTCGTTCAAGTTATTTTACAAATTCATTCCCATTTTCTACATGATTATATAGGCTTTTATTGTTATCTTTCCAATCTTGGGTGTCATGATGTTTGAAGTTGTGAGATGTTATATCTTGCCCGTGAGTAGCATTGGTGGTATTGTTATGGCGCTATTCATAGTCTTTTTACTACTGGATTGTTCCAAACGAAAGAAGCAAAATGGTAAAATGTTTTTTTTTTCCAATTTATTTTCAATATTTAATACACACACATATATATAAAGAGTCATAAATTTGAAGAGGCCAGGGGGCTATGGCCACATCTAGTTTAACATAGGTCAGCCAATGGAAGCAAACATATGAAATGTTCTTACTTCTACAGCTACTTATGTCATCATCGTGTTCATGATGTACAAACGTTCCTAGCTACTCATTTCGTTGTGTAATAGTAACGTTCCTAGCTACTCATTATTTTAAAAATTAAAGTAGAATAAACTATAAAGTATCAATTCAATCTTTTTCACCTCAACGACAAACTTAAATTAAATACAAAAAGACCCAAAACTTATTTAATGAAAACAAATCTTACAAAACTAATTCCCTCCCCTTTATACGACATTTCAAACCTCTCATTGTTCTAAATAAAAAGACCCCAAACTAAAACACATAACATAATATTCTACCTAAAGCATTATATCTGGGGCAAAATTAAAATTAAAAAAAAAAACCATAATGACCCAATTAAAACCTGTTAGATAAAATGTTTTTAGCCAAAAATAGAACATTTTCATACATGAATTTTTTTTAATACCAGCACACGAATAAAGTAATGTTTGTTCGGAAAAAAAACAAAAATAAATGAAATGTGGGTAGATTGGCGAACAAGATAAGAGTGAATCGTCCTTGGCTGGCCTACAACTACGTTTGCGCCTGCCGAAAAACCATCTGATCCGCTGGAAAGTTTTAATTAAGTTTATCGCCCGATAATGGAAATTACATTCCCCAAGCCTTTTTTTGTTTTTAGCTCAAACAAAATAGGTCAATGTTCGACTTGGAGGAGTGGAACCAAGGCACTGCAGCCACGAAATTAATTCAAAATATTTTAATTTTTTCTATTTGTTTTCATTTTTTAAATGAAATAGTTTTTATATACTTCTATTTCTTTTTTTCACATATTGTTTCTACCCTACATTAACACACAATCAAACATAGGTTTAGGGTCGTAGTTGGCACTGTTTATCCGGTGGGACGGAATAGAGCCCCCAAATATTGGGTGCTTGAATCTTGGATGAGCATATATAATGATATTTATTTAAAAATAAGTACATTTTATTAGAAATTGGTCGTGGCGTAGTGTTTATTTAATTCTCCGAAAATTTAGCCACTCTGTACCAGGTTCGATCCCACGTGACGGCAGCTTTTGTTTTTATGCTTTTTTTTTAATTGTTGTTTTTGTGATTTAAAAAAAGATAATTTTAAACATAATTAAAAAATTATTACCTCTCATTTTATCTATTCAAAACTTATCATATATAAATTTTATGAATTAAATTTGAGTATAAATCATGATTTTTTTTACAATTTTCATTTATTTTATTTGTATATATTACAATTAATATGAATTGAATAATGTTAAATTAAATAGACAAAAAATATATTTTTAATTTAATATTTAACTGACACATTAAATATTATTGATCAATAATTCAAATAATCTTTTAGTTACTATTATGAAAATTTACACTCAATACTAAATGTTTTTAACCTTAATTTATAATATAGTAAAAGTTTATATTAATAATTATATAATATATATGTTAAAAAAAATTATATGATAAAGGGCTTAAAATTAAATATGGCACTCAGCCCTTCATTTTGAAGGATCGGCCTGTATAGGTTACACCAACTTTTATTTTAAAACCACAAATTTCAGTTTTGGTGAGGAAGGAAGAAATTGCTATTCATAATATTTAAAAGAAAAAACCTGATATTTATAAAAATCCTATATAATGAATTAGGGATAATTTAATAATGTATAAAAGAATAATTTTTTGTATAAAAAATAATACATTTAAATTAGATTATCGATGTAATACTCTGGAAATAAATTAAATTTCTCAGTTTTTTTTAACTTTTCAAATCCAAACAATTAGAGAATCCAAAATCTTTTCTGTTATTTTAAAATTTTATTTGTAACTCACCAATCAAGTTGAATAATTTATTAAAAAAAGGGGGAAATTATGTAAATTTTCTGATCCATCCAACCTTTTACATATACTATTTATTTATAGGGAAGTTAATAAAATATTTTGAAATATTTTAAAAATTACTATTTCTGTATGAGAAATACTATTTTTTGAACAAATTAAAAAAAATGTTTTTTTTGAAAAAATCAATTTAAAAAAATACAATTTATATATTAAAAAAACCAAATATATATGTCATGATGGATATTATTATTAATTTTATTTTTATATTTATTTAACAATTTACTATTTACACACATAGTATACGGTCAGGTGAAGAAGAAAAAATCATTGGAAAAAAAAAAAAAAGAAGAAAAAATCAAGATATTATAAAAGGAAAAATACTAACGCAACATTAAAAAAAAAAAGAGTTATGGAACCCTAAAAATAAAGTAGTTGGCTGGGCTTAGATTAAAAATGTGGAAAATAGTGTTACTGCGATAAATTATATGGGCAATTATTAAAATAGCATATTTTTGCATACTAATTACTGAAATGTTTGAACTTTTAAAAAATTACTCAAATAGCATAATTATAGTTCAATAATTTATTGAACTAAAAAAATTAAACTTTTTAATAAATTTATTGAAAATAATAATAATAAATAATCAAATACTTCAATAAATTATTGACCTTGAACTTAAAAAACCAAAAAACAAACAAATTCATTAAAAATACTTATGAAAAATAGTTCAATAATTAATTGAATTATAGTTCAATAATTTATTGAACTATCATTATGCTATTTGAGTAATTTATAAAAAGTTCTGACATTTTAGTAATTAGTATGCAGATTTATGCTATTTGAGACAAATTCTTTAAATTATATGCTTATATATGAAAATATTAATGACATTACAAGTCAATAAATTAAATTGGGCAAATGTAGTAATTTTCAGAGGTTAATTAGTGAATAACAATAATTATGTTTATAGTTAGATTAGTATTAAAATATGTAATTTAATATTTATCACTTATTCACCCGATTAAACTTTGTTATAGTTACAAATATTTTTAAAAATTGATATGCTTATAAATATTATTAAATTTACAACTGACCATTTTTAAAATCTAAAATTTGAATCGTTTTTTTTTAAATGCTTTAAAGCAATCCAATTCTCTAAATACACTCTAATAATATATAGAGAAATTTTTATAAAAATAGGATTTTATGAATTGATCATAGTTTTAAAAAAAATTAATATAACATTTTCTTAGACTCTAGCATTCAAGGTGCCTAGTGAAATAACTGTTTAATAAAACGCAGCTCGGAAATAACACCATTTTGAAAGAAAGCGAGGAATACACCTCCAGTTCCCATATTGTGATCTAAATTAACTTGGTTTTGTTAACGGAAATTTACAATTGGACCACTAGTAGTTTTTAATATTTGTGTGGGACTTGGTTTTGTGAAAGATGAGTTGTATAGGGAAGACGTAAGTGGACAGTTATCATCTATTAATGTCAATTCTCATAAAGTTAAAAATCTTAGTATTCGAGAGGCTACACGTAATAATCAGGTTGTGGAATATATAGAAAGTTTAGTTCCAATCAAGAGGTTGTCATAAACTTTATTATTCATCCCAATCTTTTCTTCTTCTATGATTATAACTTTAGGTATGTACTCTTGAACTATTTGAACCATTTAATACCAATTACAATATCCCTATTGGATAACAATTTGTTTTCTTGATTTTATTTGTATTGTATATATGGTTAAATGTTGGTATTGGTTCCGGTAAGTCGGATCCAACTTAAGATGTCCCTACCATGATTTAGTAGATAGGTCCATATACTTACAATTACAAATAATATTGATAGCTATTCCTATAGATTATTGTTGAAACATATGTGATATACTTAGCAAATTCAAATGGTAGTTGGAGTTCTCTTTCACGTCCAAGTGAAGTAATCGAATCTCAAGCTTAACAAATGTTGGGAAAAAACACCTTCCCACATTCACCGTTAGGAATAAAAATAGATAAACGAGAAATTAAAGAATAAAACACAATCAGAGAGACACGAGAATTTATACTGGTTCACCCAAATTGGCTACGTCCAGTTGCTACCTCTGCGGAATTCACTATGATGATTCAGAGTTACAATAGAGAAATATCCAATACACTAAACCGTGTATTAACCGCCAAAAGCCCTCAAAAAAGAAAACTCTTTCTTTTACAATATTTCTCTCACAACTCACATCAATCCTCTCTATTGCCGAACTCACCCACGAAGAAAAGAAAAATTGTCGCCTTTTTCTTTTACTCTCGGATTGGCTCCCACGGCTTGCACACAAACCAAAAGTCATAGCCAATTGATTTAAATCACCGCCTCACAATATATGAAGTCTGCTGCCCTATTCTTTTCACACGCTTTTCCATGTGAGAACCCACCGCCTCACAAAACCAAGCAAGTCAGCTGAGAAAGAGAATCCCACGGTTGAAGCCCACTAAGCACAAGTTGCCAAATTCAATTTTAATTCACAATGTCTGAAGTAAAGACATAGGCCTTAAATGTCCATGGGCTTTAAATACAAATGGGTTTGGGCCTTTTAATTTGTCTTCACATCACAACAAATTCCACCTTGAAGACAACATCAAAACACCATGTCTTCACTGCAGCGGTAGCGACTCTTCTAATTCCATAGAAGAATCCATAACATCTGCTATAATCATTGTCTTCACCGACAATCATAGTTCTCAAATTAGAGAGCTATCCTACTCTACCATATAAGTAGACCACTTGAAATATCACCTTTCAAGATTTCCCCTTTTCCGGCACATGTCGATAAAACTTGCTGAAATTATGGTGTAGCTTCCACCTACTTGGCTTCCCCGAAAGTTTTTCAGCCATCAACATCATTCCACACGCCTTGCATAACTGCCAAGTCAATGCCCGCGTGCATCTGCTAACAATACATCCTTTATCATGGTAAAGCGGTCATACCATGAGGATGAATTTTTTTCTCTCTTCAAACAAATTCGTCGTCTCCCTTTACAAGAGAGACAATGTTAGCTTCCAACCCAGAACCCTTTGCCGAACCTGCTCTATTTGGACAATCTCTTTTCAGGTGACCAGATAATCCACATCCCCAACAGCCTTTCTTTTGTATGAAATTCTTCTTCTTTCCATTGCTAACTACCAACATAGAGTTGTTATGTGAATCACGCCCTTCACTCTTCAACCTCCTCTCCTCTTATAAGAGTTTACTTGTAGTTTCTGCAAAATCTAAAGAATCATTTCCATACATTAGAACCGTCTTCATGTGTGTTGACTTTCTAAGCCAATTAATCTTATTTCTTATTTTGATGATAACAAACGTGTTTTTGTTACTAATCAATTTTTTGCGTTTTGATAGTCCACTGCGTAGAGAAAATTATAACGAGTCCAACGCAATTGGAATCGACTCAATCGGACTTCAAACGAGCAAGATATTAATTTTAGAAGATTGGAATTAAAATAATTATTTCATTCGGATCGTATGCGGCAAGCTCATTATATTTATTATGCGCTCAAAATAACAACTGTCAGATCAAATGGTAGCTGAGATTAAAGGCCCAGATTATTTGGAAATTTTGAATTAAAGAAAAAGAAAAATCTCAGATTTTATTACATCCGTCCGATCGTCCAAAGTCCTCATTCTACGGCGCACAAAAATTCAAAGCAGAAATGAAAGGAAAATAAAAAGAAAAATCAGATTTGTTTTGGCCGTTCGATCAATCTCCTCAGCGACATCCAACGGATTCCAGACGTCCACGTATGCATGTATTCCTGTCCGTTCGATCGCGCTCTCTTCAGCGGTCCAGATCACGCCACGTACGCACGTGTACCAGCTCCCTGACGCGCTGACGCAGCTGCTGACGTCGTGCGCCCCACCTGTCCCCCACTAAAAGCTCTCATCCTATCTCTGGATGACACGTGGCGCACTATCTTCCCAATAAAGCAGATTTTCTTTTTCTGATGTGCGTTGACTTTCTAAGCCAATTAATCTTATTTCTTATTTTGATGATAACAAACGTGTTTTATTTACTAATCAATTTTCTGTGTTTTGATAGTCCACTGCGTAGAGAAAATTATAACGAGTCCAACGCAATTGGAATCGACTCAATCGGACTTCAAACGAGCAAGATATTAATTTTAGAAGATTGGAATTAAAATAATTATTTCATTCGGATCGTATGCGGCAAGATCATTATATTTATTATGCGCTCAAAATAACAACCGTCAGATCAAATGGTAGCTGAGATTAAAGGCCCAGATTATTTGGAAATTTTGAATTAAAGAAAAAGAAAAATCTCAGATTTTATTACATCCGTCCGATCGTCCAAAGTCCTCATCCTACGGCGCACAAAAATTCAAAGCAGAAATGAAAGGAAAATAAAAAGAAAAATCAGATTTGTTTTGGCCGTTCGATCAATCTCCTCAGCGACATCCAACGGATTCCAGACGTCCACGTATGCATGTATTCCTGTCCGTTCGATCGCGCTCTCTTCAGCGGTCCAGATCGCGCCACGTACGCACATGTACCAGCTCCCTGAAGCGATGACGTAGCTGCTGACGTCGTGGGCCCCACCTATCCCCCACTAACAGCTCTCATCCTCTCTCTGGCTGACACGTGGCGCACTATCTTCCCAATAAAAGCAGATTTTCTTTTTCTGATGTGCGTGAATTGTCTGTTTTGCCCCTGGTCTTTTGGTCAATGTCCTCCATGTCCTGACCTATATTATTTGACTTTGGTGACCGAATTTCAAATTTCCTTCACAACGGTCTGCTGCCCAATTTTCCCTTTCTGCCCGGATATTTTATTAATAATTTATTATTATTAATTTAAATTTCAGAATTGCTACAGCCAATGACGATTTGACACGTGGCCTTCTCCATTGACTTATTATGGGGCATTTATTACAGAATATGGTTGATTACAATTATGCCCCTCCTTATTTAAATTTATATGAAGACTTCAAAGGATAGAAACGTCATTTCGTGATCTTCTTCTTCAGCCTCATTTCTCGAATTGCAGTACCGAAAATGGCAGTTTTTTTCTTCTCAAATTTGTCAACAATGGAGCTTCATTTTTCTTCCATTCACACAATTGAAGTCAAAAATTATTTATGAAGGTGGATGAAATAGTAACACTTCATTGGCTATAAAAGGAGCTCGAAAATGACAGATTCTATACACACAAAAATTAGAAGCCAATTTTCATTGCTAAGATCAAAAGTTCTCTATTTTTTAGTCATTCTTTGTGAGCCTTATTGTGAGCTAAATTTGTGATTTACTAGCCATTCTTAAGGGCTAAGTTGTTAAGAGTATTATCTCTTATTGTGAGCAAAATTCTTGTAATATCTATCCTTTGTGAGGATTTACCATTGTAAAAGGTTTAATTCTTAAACCTTAGTAAAAAGAGAGATAGATAATGGTTGTCCTTGCTCCTGGTGGAAAGGGTCATTGTTCGGGTTTGATCTTGAACCCGCTAAAAGGATTGGGTTGCACTTGCTCCCGCAAAAAGTGAATACAAATTCCCCCCTGGTCTTTTGGTCAATGCCCTCCATGTCCTGACCTATATTATTTGACTTTGGTGACCGAATTTCAAATTTCCTTCACAACGGTCTCACGCCCAATTTGCCCTTTTGCCTGGGATATTTTATTAATAATTTATTATTATTAATTTAAATTTTGGAATTGCTACTGACCAATGACGATTTGACACGTGGCCTTCTCCATTGACTTATTATGGGGCATTTATTACAGAATATGGTTGATTACAATTATGCCCCTCCTTATTTAAATTTATATGAAGATTTCAAAGGATAGAAACGTCATTTCGTGGTCTTCTTCTTCAGCCTCATTTCTGGAATTGCAGTACCGAAAATGGCAGTTTTTTTCTTCTCAAATTTGTCAACAATGGAGCTTCATTTTTCTTCCATTCACACAATTGAAGTCAAAAATTATTTATGAAGCTGGATGAAATAGTAACATTTCATTGGCTATAAAAGGAGCTCGAAAATAACAGATTCTATCCACAAAAAAATTAGAAGCTAATTTTCATTGCTAAGATCAAAAGTTCTCTATTTTTTAGTCATTCTTTGTGAGCCTTATTGTGAGCTAAATTTGTGATTTACTAGCCATTCTTAAGGGCTAAGTTGTTAAGAGTATTATCTCTTATTGTGAGCAAAATTCTTGTAATATCTATCCGTTGTGAGGATTTACCATTGTAAAAGGTTTAATTCTTAAACCTTAGTAAAAAGAGAGATAGATAATGGTTGTCCTTGCTCCGTGGAAAGGGTCATTGTTCGGGTTTGATCTTGAACCCGCTAAAAGGATTGGGTTGCACTTGCTCCCGCAAAAAGTGAATACAAATTCCCGCCCCTGGTCTTTTGGTCAATGCCCTCCATGTCCTGACCTATATTATTTGACTTTGGTGACCGAATTTCAAATTTCCTTCACAACGGTCTGCTGCCCAATTTGCCCTTTCTGCCCGGATATTTTATTAATAATTTATTATTATTAATTTAAATTTCAGAATTGCTACAGCCAATGACGATTTGACACGTGGCCTTCTCCATTGACTTATTATGGGGCATTTATTACAGAATATGGTTGATTACAATTATGCCCCTCCTTATTTAAATTTATATGAAGACTTCAAAGGATAGAAACGTCATTTCGTGATCTTCTTCTTCAGCCTCATTTCTGGAATTGCAGTACCGAAAATGGCAGTTTTTTTCTTCTCAAATTTGTCAACAATGGAGCTTCATTTTTCTTCCATTCACACAATTGAAGTCAAAAATTATTTATGAAGGTGGATGAAATAGTAACATTTCATTGGCTATAAAAGGAGCTCGAAAATGACAGATTCTATCCACACAAAAATTAGAAGCTAATTTTCATTGCTAAGATCAAAAGTTCTCTATTTTTTAGTCATTCTTTGTGAGCCTTATTGTGAGCTAAATTTGTGATTTACTAGCCATTCTTAAGGGCTAAGTTGTTAACAGTATTATCTCTTATTTTGAGCAAAATTCTTGTAATATCTATCCGTTGTGAGGATTTACCATTGTAAAAGGTTTAATTCTTAAACCTTAGTAAAAAGAGAGATAGATAATGGTTGTCCTTGCTCCGGTGGAAAGGGTCATTGTTCGGGTTTGATCTTGAACCCGCTAAAAGGATTGGGTTGCACTTGCTCCCGCAAAAAGTGAATACAAATTCCCGCCCTGGTCTTTTGGTCAATGCCCTCCATGTCCTGACCTATATTATTTGACTTTGGTGACCGAATTTCAAATTTCCTTCACAACGGTCTCACGCCCAATTTGCCCTTTTCGCCTTGGGATATTTTATTAATAATTTATTATTATTAATTTAAATTTCGGAATTGCTACTGACCAATGACGATTTGACACGTGGCCTTCTCCATTGACTTATTATGGGGCATTTATTACGAATATGGTTGATTACAATTATGCCCCTCCTTATTTAAATTTATATGAAGACTTCAAAGGATGAAAGCGTCATTTCGTGATCTTCTTCTTGACCTCATTTCTCGAATTGCAGGACCGAAAATGGCAGTTTTTTTCTTCTCAAATTTGTCAACAATGGAGCTTCATTTTTCTTCCATTCACACAATTGAAGTCAAAAATTATTTATGAAGGTGGATGAAATAGTAACACTTCATTGGCTATAAAAGGAGCTCGAAAATGACAGATTCTATACACACAAAAATTAGAAGCCAATTTTCATTGCTAAGATCAAAAGTTCGCTATTTTTTAGTCATTCTTTGTGAGCCTTATTGTGAGCTAAATTTGTGATTTACTAGCCATTCTTAAGGGCTAAGTTGTTAAGAGTATTATCTCTTATTGTGAGCAAAATTCTTGTAATATCTATCCGTTGTGAGGATTTACCATTGTAAAAGGTTTAATTCTTAAACCTTAGTAAAAAGAGAGATAGATAATGGTTGTCCTTGCTCCGTGGAAAGGGTCATTGTTCGGGTTTGATCTTGAACCCGCTAAAAGGATTGGGTTGCACTTGCTCCCGCAAAAAGTGAATACAAATTCCCGCCCCTGGTCTTTTGGTCAATGCCCTCCATGTCCTCACCTATATTATTTGACTTTGGTGACCGAATTTCAAATTTCCTTCACAACGGTCTCACGCCTAATTTGCCCTTTCCGCCTGGGATATTTTATTAATAATTTATTATTATTAATTTAAATTTGAGATTGCTCTGACCAATGACGATTTCACACGTGGCCTTCTCCATTGACTTATTATGGGGCATTTATTACAGAATATGGTTGATTACAATTATGCCCCTCCTTATTTAAATTTATATGAAGACTTCAAAGGATAGAAACGTCATTTCTTGATCTTCTTCTTCAGCCTCATTTCTCGAATTGCGACATCGAAAATGGCGCTTTTTTTTCTTCTCAAATTTGTCAACAATGGAGCTTCATTTTTCTTCCATTCACACAATTGAAGTCAAAAATTATTTATGAAGGTGGATGAAATAGTAACACTTCATTGGCTATAAAAGGAGCTCGAAAATGACAGATTCTATACACACAAAAATTAGAAGCCAATTTTCATTGCTAAGATCAAAAGTTCTCTATTTTTTAGTCATTCTTTGTGAGCCTTATTGTGAGCTAAATTTGTGATTTACTAGCCATTCTTAAGGGCTAAGTTGTTAAGAGTATTATCTCTTATTGTGAGCAAAATTCTTGTAATATCTATCCGTTGTGAGGATTTACCATTGTAAAAGGTTTAATTCTTAAACCTTAGTAAAAAAGAGAGATAGATAATGGTTGTCCTTGCTCCTGTGGAAAGGGTCATTGTTCGGGTTTGATCTTGAACCCGCTAAAAGGATTGGGTTGCACTTGCTCCCAAAAAGTGAATACAAATTCCCCCCTGGTCTTTTGGTCAATGCCCTCCATGTCCTGACCTATATTATTTGACTTTGGTGACCGAATTTCAAATTTCCTTCACAACGGTCTCACGCCCAATTTGCCCCCTTTGCCTGGGATATTTTATTAATAATTTATTATTATTAATTTAAATTTCAGAATTGCTCTGACCAATGACGATTTGACACGTGGCCTTCTCCATTGACTTATTATGGGGCATTTATTACAGAATATGGTTGATTACAATTATGCCCCTCCTTATTTAAATTTATATGAAGACTTCAAAGGATAGAAACGTCATTTCGTGATCTTCTTCTTCAGCCTCATTTCTGGAATTGCAGTACCGAAAATGGCAGTTTTTTTCTTCTCAAATTTGTCAACAATGGAGCTTCATTTTTCTTCCATTCACACAATTGAAGTCAAAAATTATTTATGAAGGTGGATGAAATAGTAACACTTCATTGGCTATAAAAGGAGCTCGAAAATGACAGATTCTATACACACAAAAATTAGAAGCCAATTTTCATTGCTAAGATCAAAAGTTCTCTATTTTTTAGTCATTCTTTGTGAGCCTTATTGTGAGCTAAATTTGTGATTTACTAGCCATTCTTAAGGGCTAAGTTGTTAAGAGTATTATCTCTTATTGTGAGCAAAATTCTTGTAATATCTATCCGTTGTGAGGATTTACCATTGTAAAAGGTTTAATTCTTAAACCTTAGTAAAAAGAGAGATAGATAATGGTTGTCCTTGCTCCTGGTGGAAAGGGTCATTGTTCGGGTTTGATCTTGAACCCGCTAAAAGGATTGGGTTGCACTTGCTCCCGCAAAAAGTGAATACAAATTCCGCCCCTGGTCTTTTGGTCAATGCCCTCCATGTCCTGACCTATATTATTTGACTTTGGTGACCGAATTTCAAATTTCCTTCACAACGGTCTCACGCCCAATTTGCCCTTTTTGCCTGGGATATTTTATTAATAATTTATTATTATTAATTTAAATTTCAGAATTGCTCTGACCAATGACGATTTGACACGTGGCCATCTCCATTGACTTATTATGGGGCATTTATTACGAATATGGTTGATTACAATTATGCCCCTCCTTATTTAAATTTATATGAAGACTTCAAAGGATAGAAACGTCATTTCGTGATCTTCTTCTTGACCTCATTTCTGGAATTGCAAGCATGAAAATGGCGCTTTTTTCTTCTCAAATTTGTCAACAATGGAGCTTCATTTTTCTTCCATTCACACAATTGAAGTCAAAAATTATTTATGAAGGTGGATGAAATAGTAACACTTCATTGGCTATAAAAGGAGCTCGAAAAT
The DNA here is from genome assembly GCA_028015215.1 of Gynostemma pentaphyllum. Classification (NCBI taxonomy): domain Eukaryota; kingdom Viridiplantae; phylum Streptophyta; class Magnoliopsida; order Cucurbitales; family Cucurbitaceae; genus Gynostemma; species Gynostemma pentaphyllum. Next base: position 54,982,269 of record CM051351.1, on the reverse strand, counting down.
GACAGATTCTATACACACAAAAATTAGAAGCCAATTTTCATTGCTAAGATCAAAAGTTCTCTATTTTTTAGTCATTCTTTGTGAGCCTTATTGTGAGCTAAATTTGTGATTTACTAGCCATTCTTAAGGGCTAAGTTGTTAAGAGTATTATCTCTTATTGTGAGCAAAATTCTTGTAATATCTATCCGTTGTGAGGATTTGCCATTGTAAAAGGTTTAATTCTTAAACCTTAGTAAAAAGAGAGATAGATAATGGTTGTCCTTGCTCCGTGGAAAGGGTCATTGTTCGGGTTTGATCTTGAACCCGCTAAAAGGATTGGGTTGCACTTGCTCCCGCAAAAAGTGAATACAAATTCCCGCCCCTGGTCTTTTGGTCAATGCCCTCCATGTCCTCACCTATATTATTTGACTTTGGTGACCGAATTTCAAATTTCCTTCACAACGGTCTGCTGCCCAATTTTCCCTTTCTGCCCGGATATTTTATTAATAATTTATTATTATTAATTTAAATTTCAGAATTGCTACAGCCAATGACGATTTGACACGTGGCCTTCTCCATTGACTTATTATGGGGCATTTATTACAGAATATGGTTGATTACAATTATGCCCCTCCTTATTTAAATTTATATGAAGACATCAAATGATAGAAACGTCATTTCGTGATCTTCTTCTTCAGCCTCATTTCTCGAATTGCAGTACCGAAAATGGCAGTTTTTTTCTTCTCAAATTTGTCAACAATGGAGCTTCATTTTTCTTCCATTCACACAATTGAAGTCAAAAATTATTTATGAAGGTGGATGAAATAGTAACACTTCATTGGCTATAAAAGGAGCTCGAAAATGATTGATTCTATACACACAAAAATTAGAAGCTAATTTTCATTGCTAAGATCAAAAGTTCTCTATTTTTTAGTCATTCTTTGTGAGCCTTATTGTGAGCTAAATTTGTGATTTACTAGCCATTCTTAAGGGCTAAGTTGTTAAGAGTATTATCTCTTATTGTGAGCAAAATTCTTGTAATATCTATCCGTTGTGAGGATTTGCCATTGTAAAAGGTTTAATTCTTAAACCTTAGTAAAAAGAGAGATAGATAATGGTTGTCCTTGCTCCGTGGAAAGGGTCATTGTTCGGGTTTGATCTTGATCCCGCTAAAAGGATTGGGTTGCACTTGCTCCCGCAAAAAGTGAATACAAATTCCCGCCCCTGGTCTTTTGGTCAATGCCCTCCATGTCCTGACCTATATTATTTGACTTTGGTGACCGAATTTCAAATTTCCTTCACAACGGTCTCACGCCCAATTTGCCCTTTTGCCTGGGATATTTTATTAATAATTTATTATTATTAATTTAAATTTCAGGAATTGCTCTGACCAATGACGATTTGACACGTGGCCTTCTCCATTGACTTATTATGGGGCATTTATTACAGAATATGGTTGATTACAATTATGCCCCTCCTTATTTAAATTTATATGAAGACTTCAAAGGATAGAAACGTCATTTCGTGATCTTCTTCTTCAGCCTCATTTCTCGAATTGCAGTACCGAAAATGGCAGTTTTTTTCTTCTCAAATTTGTCAACAATGGAGCTTCATTTTTCTTCCATTCACACAATTGAAGTCAAAAATTATTTATGAAGGTGGATGAAATAGTAACACTTCATTGGCTATAAAAGGAGCTCGAAAATGATTGATTCTATACACACAAAAATTAGAAGCCAATTTTCATTGCTAAGATCAAAAGTTCTCTATTTTTTAGTCATTCTTTGTGAGCCTTATTGTGAGCTAAATTTGTGATTTACTAGCCATTCTTAAGGGCTAAGTTGTTAAGAGTATTATCTCTTATTGTGAGCAAAATTCTTGTAATATCTATCCGTTGTGAGGATTTACCATTGTAAAAGGTTTAATTCTTAAACCTTAGTAAAAAGAGAGATAGATAATGGTTGTCCTTGCTCCGTGGAAAGGGTCATTGTTCGGGTTTGATCTTGATCCCGCTAAAAGGATTGGGTTGCACTTGCTCCCGCAAAAAGTGAATACAAATTCCCGCCCCTGGTCTTTTGGTCAATGCCCTCCATGTCCTGACCTATATTATTTAACTTTGGTGACCGAATTTCAAATTTCCTTCACAACGGTCTGCTGCCCAATTTGCCCTTTCTGCCCTGATATTTTATTAATAATTTATTATTATTAATTTAAATTTCAGAATCTTCTGACCAATGACGATTTGACACGTGGCCTTCTCCATTGACTTATTATGGGGCATTTATTACGAATATGGTTGATTACAATTATGCCCCTCCTTATTTAAATTTATATGAAGACTTCAAAGGATAGAAACGTCATTTCGTGATCTTCTTCTTGACCTCATTTCTGGAATTGCGATCAGAAAATGGCGCTTTTTTCTTCTCAAATTTGTCAACAATGGAGCTTCATTTTTCTTCCATTCACACAATTGAAGTCAAAAATTATTTATGAAGGTGGATGAAATAGTAACATCATTGGCTATAAAAGGAGCTCGAAAATGACAGATTCTATACACACAAAAATTAGAAGCCAATTTTCATTGCTAAGATCAAAAGTTCTCTATTTTTTAGTCATTCTTTGTGAGCCTTATTGTGAGCTAAATTTGTGATTTACTAGCCATTCTTAAGGGCTAAGTTGTTAAGAGTATTATCTCTTATTGTGAGCAAAATTCTTGTAATATCTATCCGTTGTGAGGATTTACCATTGTAAAAGGTTTAATTCTTAAACCTTAGTAAAAAGAGAGATAGATAATGGTTGTCCTTGCTCCGTGGAAAGGGTCATTGTTCGGGTTTGATCTTGATCCCGCTAAAAGGATTGGGTTGCACTTGCTCCCGCAAAAAGTGAATACAAATTCCCGCCCCTGGTCTTTTGGTCAATGCCCTCCATGTCCTGACCTATATTATTTGACTTTGGTGACCGAATTTCAAATTTCCTTCACAACGGTCTGCTGCCCAATTTGCCCTTTCTGCCCGGATATTTTATTAATAATTTATTATTATTAATTTAAATTTCAGAATTGCTACAGCCAATGACGATTTGACACGTGGCCTTCTCCATTGACTTATTATGGGGCATTTATTACAGAATATGGTTGATTACAATTATGCCCCTCCTTATTTAAATTTATATGAAGACTTCAAAGGATAGAAACGTCATTTCGTGATCTTCTTCTTCAGCCTCATTTCTCGAATTGCAGTACCGAAAATGGCAGTTTTTTTCTTCTCAAATTTGTCAACAATGGAGCTTCATTTTTCTTCCATTCACACAATTGAAGTCAAAAATTATTTATGAAGGTGGATGAAATAGTAACACTTCATTGGCTATAAAAGGAGCTCGAAAATGACAGATTCTATACACACAAAAATTAGAAGCCAATTTTCATTGCTAAGATCAAAAGTTCTCTATTTTTTAGTCATTCTTTGTGAGCCTTATTGTGAGCTAAATTTGTGATTTACTAGCCATTCTTAAGGGCTAAGTTGTTAAGAGTATTATCTCTTATTGTGAGCAAAATTCTTGTAATATCTATCCGTTGTGAGGATTTACCATTGTAAAAGGTTTAATTCTTAAACCTTAGTAAAAAGAGAGATAGATAATGGTTGTCCTTGCTCCTGGTGGAAAGGGTCATTGTTCGGGTTTGATCTTGATCCCGCTAAAAGGATTGGGTTGCACTTGCTCCCGCAAAAGTGAATACAAATTCCCCCTGGTCTTTTGGTCAATGCCCTCCATGTCCTGACCTATATTATTTCACTTTGGTGACCGAATTTCAAATTTCCTTCACAACGGTCTCACGCCTAATTTGCCCTTTCTGGGATATTTTATTAATAATTTATTATTATTAATTTAAATTTCAGAATTGCTACAGCCAATGACGATTTGACACGTGGCCTTCTCCATTGACTTATTATGGGGCATTTATTACAGAATATGGTTGATTACAATTATGCCCCTCCTTATTTAAATTTATATGAAGACTTCAAAGGATAGAAACGTCATTTCGTGATCTTCTTCTTCAGCCTCATTTCTCGAATTGCAGGACCGAAAATGGCAGTTTTTTTCTTCTCAAATTTGTCAACAATGGAGCTTCATTTTTCTTCCATTCACACAATTGAAGTCAAAAATTATTTATGAAGGTGGATGAAATAGTAACACTTCATTGGCTATAAAAGGAGCTCGAAAATGACAGATTCTATACACACAAAAATTAGAAGCCAATTTTCATTGCTAAGATCAAAAGTTCTCTATTTTTTAGTCATTCTTTGTGAGCCTTATTGTGAGCTAAATTTGTGATTTACTAGCCATTCTTAAGGGCTAAGTTGTTAAGAGTATTATCTCTTATTGTGAGCAAAATTCTTGTAATATCTATCCGTTGTGAGGATTTACCATTGTAAAAGGTTTAATTCTTAAACCTTAGTAAAAAGAGAGATAGATAATGGTTGTCCTTGCTCCGTGGAAAGGGTCATTGTTCGGGTTTGATCTTGATCCCGCTAAAAGGATTGGGTTGCACTTGCTCCCAGAAAAGTGAATACAAATTCCCGCCCTGGTCTTTTGGTCAATGCCCTCCATGTCCTGACCTATATTATTTGACTTTGGTGACCGAATTTCAAATTTCCTTCACAACGATCCTCGCCCAATTTGCCCTTTTCTCCTTGGATATTTTATTAATAATTTATTATTATTAATTTAAATTTCGAATTGCTACAGCCAATGACGATTTGACACGTGGCCTTCTCCATTGACTTATTATGGGGCATTTATTACAGAATATGGTTGATTACAATTATGCCCCTCCTTATTTAAACTTTTATGAGGACTTCAAAGGATAGAAACGTCATTTCGTGATCTTCTTCTTCAGCCTCATTTCTGGAATTGCAGTACCGAAAATGGCAGTTTTTTTCTTCTCAAATTTGTCAACAATGGAGCTTCATTTTTCTTCCATTCACACAATTGAAGTCAAAAATTATTTATGAAGGTGGATGAAATAGTAACACTTCATTGGCTATAAAAGGAGCTCGAAAATGACAGATTCTATACACACAAAAATTAGAAGCTAATTTTCATTGCTAAGATCAAAAGTTCTCTATTTTTTAGTCATTCTTTGTGAGCCTTATTGTGAGCTAAATTTGTGATTTACTAGCCATTCTTAAGGGCTAAGTTGTTAAGAGTATTATCTCTTATTGTGAGCAAAATTCTTGTAATATCTATCCTTTGTGAGGATTTACCATTGTAAAAGGTTTAATTCTTAAACCTTAGTAAAAAGAGAGATAGATAATGGTTGTCCTTGCTCCGTGGAAAGGGTCATTGTTCGGGTTTGATCTTGATCCCGCTAAAAGGATTGGGTTGCACTTGCTCCCGCAAAAAGTGAATACAAATTCCCGCCTGGTCTTTTGGTCAATGCCCTCCATGTCCTGACCTATATTATTTGACTTTGGTGACCGAATTTCAAATTTCCTTCACAACGATCTCCGCTGCCCAATTTCCCCTTTCTCCTGGGATATTTTATTAATAATTTATTATTATTAATTTAAATTTCAGAATTGCTACAGCCAATGACGATTTGACACGTGGCCTTCTCCATTGACTTATTATGGGGCATTTATTACAGAATATGGTTGATTACAATTATGCCCCTCCTTATTTAAATTTATATGAAGACTTCAAAGGATAGAAACGTCATTTCGTGATCTTCTTCTTCAGCCTCATTTCTCGAATTGCAGTACCGAAAATGGCAGTTTTTTTCTTCTCAAATTTGTCAACAATGGAGCTTCATTTTTCTTCCATTCACACAATTGAAGTCAAAAATTATTTATGAAGGTGGATGAAATAGTAACATTTCATTGGCTATAAAAGGAGCTCGAAAATGACAGATTCTATACACAAAAAAATTAGAAGCTAATTTTCATTGCTAAGATCAAAAGTTCTCTATTTTTTAGTCATTCTTTGTGAGCCTTATTGTGAGCTAAATTTGTGATTTACTAGCCATTCTTAAGGGCTAAGTTGTTAAGAGTATTATCTCTTATTGTGAGCAAAATTCTTGTAATATCTATCCTTTGTGAGGATTTACCATTGTAAAAGGTTTAATTCTTAAACCTTAGTAAAAAGAGAGATAGATAATGGTTGTCCTTGCTCCGTGGAAAGGGTCATTGTTCGGGTTTGATCTTGATCCCGCTAAAAGGATTGGGTTGCACTTGCTCCCGCAAAAAGTGTATACAAATGCCTGAGAGGCGCTCGGGGAGTGGACTAGGCCGCATTTTTAGCCGAACCACTATAAATATTGGTGTCACTTTCTTTAACCCTTACTCTTTAATTTTTGCTTTACATATTTATTCTCCTAATTTATCAAAGCATAATTAAATGGTTAGAAATTAATAGTGATACAATATTTTCTATTATCATATCATATTTGCTCACTTTGCTAAAAATAATTTTAAGTATAAAATTCATTTATATTAATTGAATTTAAAAAGTGAAATTATTTTATTAATCTTAAACTTTGAATTGATTGAAAAAGTTTTATAAATTTTTAATAAACCCTATTCACCCCCCCCCCCCTCTAGGGTTGCCTTAGATCCTAACAATGTGCTCATAAGAAGTTGGAAGAGACAAGATAAGCCTAAGTGCCTTATCCTCCTCATCTACATTCACTTTGATTGCTTCCAGTTCTGAAACGATACCATTGAGAACACTCAAGTGATCTGAGATTTTTGTACCTTCATCCATTCGCAGTGTGTGAAACCGCTCCTTCAGGTACAACCGATTTGAGATACCCTTAGCTTGATACAAAGCTTCAAGCTTCTCCCAAAGTTCTTTAGCTGTCAAAATTCCATGTACATTTGCAAGAACATTTTTAGCCAAACATAGTCTTATTGCGCTCGCCACCCTCAAATCCATCTCCTCCCAATCTTCATCATTCGAACTAGACTTCTTAGCACCTCCACTAGAACCACTGCCATCTGATTTCGTTGAATCACCATCACCGCTTGACTGATTGAGAGCACCACCTGCTCGGTCTTCCTTTCAAAGCCTTATGTAACCCAGATTGTATCAATACATACTTGACTTGCATTTGCCACAAGCCAAAATTGATCATCCCATCAAATTTCTCCACATCAAACTTCACCGGACTCATAAAGTTTGACATACTTTCACTCCTAACTTGAATATGCGGACAATTATAACCTAAAGCTCTTATACCAGTTGTTGGGAAAAAACACCTTCCCACATTCACCATTAGGAATAAAAATAGGTAAACGAGAAATTAAAGAATAAAATACAATCAAAGAGACACGAGAATTTATACTGGTTCACCCAAATTGGCTACGTCCAGTTGCTACCGCTGCGGAATTCACTATGATGATTCAGAGTTACAATAGAGAAATATCCAATACACTAAACCGTGTATTAACCACCAAAAGCCCTCAAGAAAGAAAACTCTTTCTTTTACAATATCTCTCACAACTCACATCAATCCTCTCTATTGCCGAACTCACCCACGAAGAAAAGAAAAATTGTCGCCTTTTTCTTTTACTCTCGGATTGGCTCCCACGGCTTGCACACAAACCAAAAGTCACGGCCAATTGATTTAAATCACCGCCTCACAATATATGAAGTCTGCTGCCCTATTCTTTTCACACGCTTTTCCATGTGAGAACCCACCGCCTCACAAAACCAAGCAAGTCAACTGAGAAAGAGAATCCCACGGTTGAAGCCCACTAAGCACAAGTTGCCAAATTCAATTTTAATTCACAATGTCTGAAGCAAAGACATAGGCCTTAAATGTCCATGGGCTTTAAATACAAATGGATTTGGGCCTTTTAATTTGTCTTCACATCACAACAACAAATACTTCAACTGATGGAAAACAGAATTGCAAGAAGAAGCTAAGAAAGAAAGGAGTACTCTTTTTTTGTAGTGAGTCTATTTTCTTTGCGGTTATTACTGTCATTAGTTAGTTAATTTCTATTGTAATTGTCACGGCTGAAAGAGAGGTAAAGCTATTGCTTGTATATAAGGTTAGAATTTAGTTCTTAATTGAAAGGTTGATTGATTTCATATGGTAAGAGAGAAAGATAGAAAACTTGTATACATTTTCTTAATAACAAAGTGTGTTTGTTTATTTCTTTTCGAGTTCTTCTTCTTCTTTGATCTTTGGTTAAAAAATTGCTAAGAGTTTTCATGTTATTTTAGATTTGTAATTGACTTAGCTTTATCAAATAGGTATCAAAGCCTCTTCTTGAGATTCACGTCCATTGTAAGGAAGAAATCTTCAAAATCAAAAACTTGAAACACATTCAAGAATTAGTCTTACACGATTTGAACTGGAAAAATTTGATGGAAAATGTGATTTCGAAGTATGGAAAAGGAAGATCAAGGCTGTTCTAATCCACCAAAAGGTTTCTGCTTTGCAAGACTCATCTGAAATGCCTGCTGAGTTAAGGGAATTAGTAAAGAAAGAGATGCAAGAAGTTGCTTCAAGCATAATCACCTTGCACCTCTCTAATAATGTCATGCGCATGGTAGAAGAAGAGCTGACAACATCAGAACTTTGGGCCAAATTAGATAGTCTGTTCTTGGTGAAGTCATTGCCAAATGCTATCTTCTTGAAGGAAAGACTGTTCAGTTTCAAGATGGAATCATCCAAATGTAACAACCAGACTTTTTAAAATAGAATTTAGCGTAAGCAGAAGACTTGAAATAATAATAGAAAACCTGAAAATCGATAAAAACATTCTTTCATTTCCAAGTGAAATCCAAAATCCGTAAAACAATCGAGTATGGGAAGCGCTTCCCCTTTTAATAAGTTCTCAAAATGACAAGATAAGTAAGTTTATAAATCCAGGAAAATCCTTATAACCAAATAAACAGAAGTAGTAATGCTCAAAAGAGCTCGACAACCAAGGTGAAACAAATAAAAGATAAGACAAGTCCATGGACTAAATCGAAAAGTCCATCCATCGTCATCGATCAAGGAATCATACTACACCAGCTCCACGATCACGACCGCATCTCATACCTGAAAGTGTAATATAATGAGCGGGAAACCCAGTGAAGATAAATTGAATAGAAAGTAACTTTAGAACACCAAATCCAATCCGGATTTGTGTCCAACGAATCCTACTGTCTCTTAACTACCCAATCATACTTCCGAAAGCAAGGTTATGCAATTCTTCCAAGGATAAAAGAGTAAGAAACACGATTAAAGATCATATAAATAGTCAAGCTTCCAACTCTAAATAATCAGGATATTTAATCATAGAATAACACTTTCAGGATAATATCTAGAACGAGTTAAGCTCCCAAAGTGGTAACTAATAATAAGAACAAGATCATTGAGCCAAGAATATAGAGTTTAAAACTTAGAACTTAGAACTTAGAACTTAGAACTTAGAACATAGAACGTAGATCATAGACATAGAACATAGAACATAGAACATGTGAATAATGTCAGATGGTGCAAGCTCACGTAGTCTATGCACGATCCCATTATCTCACTCCAATATCAAGTAAAGCTCACGAAGCCTTTACTTTCTTATCAAGAACAAATGCTCGCTCACATAGTCGATGCATTATAGAACAGATCAAATGCTAGCTCACGTAGTCTAAGCATTATAGAATAGAACCTCCTGGGTGAATAACGTCAGAGGGTGCAAGCACACGCAATCAATGCACGATCCCTTTATCTCACCAATGACATGCAATGCTCACGTAGTCTAAGCAGTCAAGAACATATATGATCATAGTAATTATGAATAATACCAGATAATACTAGCTCACACAACTAAATATTATCTCATTATTCATCTCCCCCGTTCATGTAGCTCACGTAGTCTATGCATGCCTCATGATACATATATCGAACCATGAATAATACCAAATAATGCAAGCACACGTAATCTATGCATTATCTCATTATTCATCTTCATACAAACAAGTGTGATAGTAAAGAATCAGAAATGCGGGAATCGAAATATTAAACAGAGAACTTATTTCAGAACCACTAAACAAGTAACAGTAATTAGGAACATTAACGCGTATTGGCTCGTAAGCCCATACATATAATTTAATCACGATAAACCTGTAAAATCGAATAGTTCAAACTAAAGAACCAATGCTGGAAGACCCAATCTCAGTAAAAGCTTAATTAGATCAGGAATATTTCGATAACGTAAATAAATCGTCCAAGAGCACATAGAAATTATATTTTAAGCGACAACAAGATTAAACCCAAAAGATGCATACTTAAACTCCCAAGAATGCTAAAATCCATAATTTCCATAACAATTCTATACTCCCAATTCCTATAAATTTATGATATTAGCATGCTTTAATTCTCTTATATCCAATTTAAACTTGACTTCCGAATCATACAAATCGTTCAAGCATTCGATTTCTAAATTTACTATAAAATTTTATTTATCCTCACCTTTGGCAATTTACTTGAAATCAAAATCCCAAGCGAACAATCGAGCGAGCAATCAAGAATTACCCTTAGGCCCCTTGGACGTTGGAGGAATTCTTCCAAAGTTAGTTCAAAAGATAGATTAGGTGCCGATCTATCCAACGCACCAAACAACGAACGAATCGGAGAAGAAATGAGAAAATTCCGGCCATTGGGAGGTTGATAGCAAGAGAGGGTTTGGGAGAGAGTGTTTTCTAATTTTTCCTCTTTTGCTCCAAATGAAAGTTGAGGAAGGAGACACCTAAACTTGAAGATGCACTTTTCAATTTGCAAAAAGACCCTTTTCCTTTTCTTTTTAAAAATTACCTCATGCTCTTAAAACATAACCCACCTCTTAAATTTAATCAACACAATTAATCTAGGCTAGAAGGTAATTAATTATTATTAACTGGCCTATTAATAATAATTAATGTACATAGTTCAAACAATTACTTGAAATCTAAAATTATCAAATAAAGATTAAAACTTCTAAATTCTAAATTACCGGAATTAAGCTAATTAAATTTAAATTAAATTAAATTAATTCTAAAAAAAATAATGATAAAAAAATAACGGGACGTTACACCAAAACTTTGGATGAGAATCTTGATGACTTCAAGAAGATAATTCAATCTCTAACTAATGCTGGTGAAAAGACAAGTGACAAGGGCCAAGCAATTCTGTTCCGAAATGCTATTCCTGGTACCTTTAGAGAAGTCAAAATTAGGCTGAAAAATAATAACGAAAACAATCAAATAAATGAATAACCTTTCCTTTTTTTTTTTTATGGCTCAAGAGCTTCAACTTTTCAATAGAGCTCTCCCAATCACTTTTGAAAAAATAAAATAAAAGATGGTTTCTTTACATCTTTTATTATGATGAGGTATGACTTGGTGGAAAAGTGAAAAAGTATGCATGACCTTTTCCAACCATTTAAAAGTAAACTCTATCAATATTCAAATGCCAGCCTTTTCAATTATTTAAAAAGAAACTCACAATCATTCCTTTTCTTATCATAAGAGAGTGAAAAAAATAAAAATTGGTTATTAAACTGTATTTTGTTTTGAAATTTCTGATGATTCTGATACCTATTTTTAAAAATAAAAAAAAAATTGTTTTTACAAGAATAACCGTCTATTACTATTTTTTTAAGACTCCATAATCCATTTTCCAAAATTTCAAAACTAAAAAATGTAGTTCAAAAACAAGTTTTAAAAATATTGGAGTAATATTTTAATATTTTAGAAAGTAGAAATAAAGCAACACAACTACCAATGATCAATTTTAAAAAAATAATAATATTAAGAATAAAATTTATATTATATGTGATATTAAAAGATTGTTTGAATTATTAGTCTTCTATATCTGTTTTTCAAGATATAAAATTTCAACTTTCAATTATAACAATAAAATCAAGACAATATTCTATGAGGATGTCACCTTTATATTACAAATGTTCAACCGCAGTCAAGTTTTGCTAATGATGGATATAGAATATAAAGAAATGGTGATAATTTCAAATAAAAAATAATAATTTTAACAATAGTAAATTTTAGAAAAAGAAAATGTAGTTTCAAAAGTGGACTAAAAAGATCATGTAGAATGGAAGGGTTGGCATTGATCTATAATTTGAAGCATTTGTGCTTGTCTTTGTCTAGACTTATATATAGCTTCTTAGTTAATCTTGTGTGCTAATTATTGATTTTGTCACTCATACATATAGTTATAGCACTACTATTGCATTCTTTTTTTTTAACTGTCCATAATCCATGATTAAAATTGAATAAGTGAACTCTTTTAAATTTAAAACAAAATTAGTTTTTTTTTAATCTTATTTTGATCTAAGAAGTTTCACACTTCATCCCTTTTGGTTTTCGCATTTTTTAGATGTTTTGTTTTAATTTCTAAATTTTATATAAAAGTCAATTTTAGTTTTTATCATTAAATATTTAAATGCATTTTTAATAAAAAAAAAATATTACGTGATACCACAAAGACTCGTGTCGTGTTCTTAGAATACCATAATCTCTCTCACAAAGTCAGCAAATGGAGCATTATGTGGACAATCAAAGCTTATATGGAACATTCCCAGTCAGTAGGGGTGAGCACCGACCTCGATACCCCGCGAACCCGCCCCCCACCCCACCCCATTTAAATGCTTAATCGGGTCGGGATCGGGGTCACATATATAGCCTTGTTTAGTAAACGGGGCGGGGTCGGGGTATGAGGATTGGACCCCGTCAGGGCCCCGACCCCGATTAGTATTAATTTTTTTTTTAAATCCCCCACCCCAAAGCCCAACCCAGCCCAACCCACCCCCCACCCCCAAAATCCCACCCAGCACTGGACAATAGTCCATTTTTTTATTTTATCTTTTTATTTTTTTCTTTTCTTTTCCTTTTCTTTTACTTAATTTTTTTAAACGGGGTGTAATTGGGGTACCCCGACCCCGACAATTAAATGGGGTGGGGTCGAAGTCGAGGTAAAACTTAATTGGGGCGGGGTCGGGGTGCCATTTTTTGGCTTAAACGGGGTCAGAATGTAATCGGGGTACCCCGACCCCCCCGCCCATGTTCACCCCTACCAGTCAGTTGGATAAGTTGTGTAATTAGTTGGATATGTTGTGTAAAGATTTCTGATATGTATATATATTAGAAATCTTTATATATATATTTTTATTTATGTCAATAGTTCACTAATTTATTAGAGTAGTTAGATAATTTAATGAACCAGAAGCAATATACTTTTTTTTTATGATAGAGTATATAACTAATTGAATAAATGAGAATTTTAATTTCTAAAAATTCATTTATATGAAAATTATTCAACCTAAATTTAAAATTAAAATTAAAATATTAAATATTAAAAGTAACTAGTTCACTAATTAATTAAATTTGTTCAATAATGTAGTGAACTAGAAAAAATATGCTGTTTTGAGAAATTTTCAAAAAAGTTGTGCTATGTATGAGTAATTTGCCCTATATACAGTGTTGGATTTCGGTCCATGACAAAATTCAAAAGAGAAATCACTGTTGATGTAATGCGTACATGAATTCATTGTTGAACGTAATACAAAAGGCTAAGATCTTCAAATTTCCTTATATAATCATAAGTTCTACTGTTTTGTCACATAGAGCAAACTTCTTACATAGAGGAGAAGTTAACGTGAATTTCGTATGGAATGAGGATCATAACCACTAATAATATCATATAACTATTATACAGTTATTAAGTTCTACAACTTTCAATTTGACTTCTCATTAAATTGAAAATTACAAATAATATGTACATCTGTAAATTTTATAAAATTATTCTATTAAATCAATAATGAAATTTCAGTAGATCACTTTATTATACTAATTAAAAATTATGGGAATTTATAAATCTAGTAATTTTTTTAAATAATATTTATAAAAATAGTAGGTTTAAAAAATATTTGTAAATATAACAACGGGTGAATCAGTGATAAGCCAACATGAGCATAGCTCAACTGGTTAGGCATATACTCTCTTCCCTTTTGAGGTCGAATGTTCAAGTCCCCCCTCCCCCACTTTGATGTAATCTCAAAAAAAAAAATGATAAACATTGAATTACATATTTTTATACTAAATTTATCGTTGATATAGTATAAATTATTATATTTCTAAATACTTTTTAGAGTTATTATTCTTATTATAAATATTGTATAAAAATCTTTCACGTAATGGAATTTACCTAAAAATTCTATACACATTTAAAAAATATTTGTAAATATAATAACGGGTGAATCAGTGATAAACATTGGATCACATATTTTTACACTAAATTTATCAGAGTTATTATTCTTATAAATATTGTATAAAATTCTTCCATTCAACTAAAAATTCTATACACATTTAATACTTATATTCGTGGCCTCAAATATTGATTTTTTTTCCAATATATATCCCATATGATCTTTGAGTACAAGATTCTCATCCTGATGGGTAGCACGAAGTTGTCTTTTATTTTACATGCAAGTTGGGAGGGCCTACAAAAAGCACAGCAGATATTCTTGAAAACATGCCATTGCCATTGACTGCCTTTCCAATCTGGTTAAGTTCCATCATCAACACCATCATTATCATCTTTGTGTTTTAATGCCCTTGGACCAATGGACCAATATAGATTCAAATCTGTGAGTAATCATTTTTAAAAATAAGTCAAACAAGAGTAAGTAACAATTTGTGATTAAATAATTTAACCGACTTTGTATTTGTACTACTTATATTACACGTGGTATATTATCAACCAATCAGAGTTTGTCTAGTGGTCAAAAGATTTTCTTTAACATTAAAGTCATGAGTTTAAATCTATGTGTGGTCAATATGTTTAGGATATTATCGTATGAGTTTTTTGACACCAAGTGTTGTAGAGTGGTGTAGTTGTTCCGTGGGATTAGTTGAGACGTTTGAAGCATAAGTTTGAAAAGGTAAACATACCAATAAATGAAAAGAGAAGATTATTAAAAATACATAAATTGTCTCAAATAGCATTAAAATCTCATACGTTTGTTCAGATAAGGAGATTTTTCCTCAAAACTTAGAATAAACAAATGCTAACAATCTGAGCAATGACATCTCAAATAGTTTTTATCTCATGTGTGTGATGAACAAAGCCTCAATGGTGGCCAAGCTATTACATTAGGAGGTTAAATAAGCCTAAAAACTTGAACCTCTCTTCATTTTTATTCTAAAACAAAGGTTACATTTTCTAAATTTAAAACAATAAAAGAAAAAAAAAACAGGGGTCACTAAAAGCATAAAAATTTCATAGATGGTCAAGAGTGTCTTACATAATTCTGTACACAAAGGCCATCAGCTGGGAAAGAGTTGATCTGTAAAGAGTGTATACAAGAAATGTGCCTGTAAATCTAACTCTTGTTGATAACTGTATCTCTGTATTGAAGAATCCAACGCCTCACGATTTCGAGAGCCCTTTGGGAATCCGAACCGGGGCAGCTATAACACGAACAACATAATGAATACAAACATGACTCACATTTACTGTGAGTTTGTTGAATCTTTGCATTCTTGTTTGATAAAAAAAAGGGAGAGAGAATCATATTATCAGTTGCATCTTCAGTTTGCTGCAACTTGGAGATTTCAAGAAGTTGTTCCAATTAATGTCTAAATGTTCTCAATTCCATAGCCATCTAACTTCCCACTGGATTTGGGATGCAACTTTATCTTCACGATGGGAGGGAACGGCAGATAAAGAGCGGGAACCCAATAAGCTTCTGATTGAACTTTTTGCAATGGCAGCAGCTTTTCTTTCCAATATTTTTTCTTTATCACCTCTAGCAGTAATTGATTGGTCTGTTTTCTTGTAAAATCGATCAGAATGGCTCTGCCAAAAACTCCGAGAGCCAAGTGCTCGGCTTTCGTGTAGGGAAGAAGTTAGTTGAAAAAGCTTGCTCCTTGATTGGCTCGACTCTTTTGGTGTATCCTCCACCACATGATGTATAGACTGATCAATTTCGAGGTTCATCTCCTCAACACAATCATGCATTGAAGCACATCCATTTTGGCTGTAGTTTAGACTCTCAGAGTTGTTTGCTCCATTTGGCAAATTCTCTATCAAATGATTATCAGATGGATGATTGGAAGCATAATTTTGACGGACACCATCACAAGAGATGCGGGGTGCTTCATCCATGCCAGGCCCTGGCTTCCACTCAGGTACCAAGGAAGAAATTTCCCCATCAATTTGTTCGGCTATTTTGGTCACGTCTTGGTCGGTAATATCTAGTTCTGCAATCATTTCGGTGGCAACCGTCAATGCTGTATCCATCTTGGTGTCAAATGGAAAATATACATTTCGGATATGTCCTGCACACATACAATATTACAAGAGTGACATTTCAGTTCCAGTATTAATATAAAGCAAGCATTCAACAAACAGAAACAAAAGAAAATTTCCAACCTTCTTTATCTGCAATCCTAAGTCTTAAAACAATACTACCATCTTCTCTTATCTTCCCTTTAATATTATTGTCAATGTTTTCTAATTGGTCATCATCATGGTCATCAAAAAGTTCAATGTCACTAGCTTCCGTCTCAACGGTACGGTTCCTCCATTCATTCGAGGCCTCCAAACTGAAATCAATTGAGTCTCCATTACAATGGGAGATGGTACTTCTTTCATGTTCAGGGACAGGCTTCCCAAAAGTAGAACCAACACCGTCTAGTTCTCCGCTACAATCTGAAAGTTTCAACCTGCTTTCACAATCATCAATTTGGAGAAAAGGGTCACTCAAAAGCTCCCTAGCAGAAAGCCGAAAAGAGACAGGTGCTAAACATTTCTCAACAAATTGTCGCATTTTTGGATCCTTCACTTTATACAAGGCATCTGGTTTTTTTCCCTACAAGTAGAGAACATTTTTATGGAATCTAATCTTTCTTTCCACATAAAGAGATCTAAAGAAAAAAAATTACATGCCACTGAGAGAGGGAGATCTTACAGAAGTTACTTTCTTATAGATTTGAACAGGATGATTACATTCACTATATGGATATTCAAAGGTAACCATCTCCAAAACACACATCCCAAAGGAATAAATGTCTACCAATTCATTATATGCCTCTTCATATACTTCAGGAGCCATGAATTCTGGTGTCCCTGTAAGGAAATAAAAATCTTTCATTGATCAAAAGTAAAGATAATTACAAGGGCAATAACAAAAAATTAATAAAATAATAAGCTTCTAGTTCAATGATTCCCTTTCTTCCACAAAACTTGCCAATGATTCAAGTGGCAGGCACTAAAAATCAAACGACTAAGGACATTATGCATATATCCAAACAAAGAAAAAACTGTTATGCTAAAATATACTGCTACAATTCAATCAAGTTCTGCTAAAATTTCAAAGGAGTTAAACATACCAACACAACGAGCGGCATGTGATTTCCGGAGGATAGCAGCGAGGCCGAGATCTCCAATCTTAAGTTCTCCTTGATTTCCATTTACAAAAATATTGTCACATTTGAGATCTCTATGGATCACAGGAGGGTTTTGGCTATGTAGATAGAGAAGACCCCTCAAGATCTGTCTGCACCATCTCTTCACCGCTCTAACGTTAACTCTCTGGTGCTTTAGTCTATACCTATCATATTCAAAACCAACCAGAAATAATCATTAATCTAAAGAATAACAAAGTGAATTATAAAGAAGAAAGTAAAGGTCTAAGAATGTTCAAAGAGTTCTTACTGCCTCAAAGACCCAGAAGTGAACATTTCAGTTACGAAATTGATTCTCCTATTCGCGGTATCGACCCAGGAAGAATAGAATTTCATAATGTTCTTGTGTTTCAATGTTTTCAAAAGATGAATCTCAGAGTATAGCCTCTCAAGATCTTCAGGACATTGCAGGAAATTGCAAAGTTTGACTTGGTTCCAAGCAACTTCAATTCCTTCATACTCATCAAATCCTCTGTAACTGAAAGAAATAAAAAAAAAAAAATCAATCAAATGCTCATTTGCAAAGAGAATAAATCAACAAAATCAAACACCCAGTTCAATACATAATCAAATGGAAATCTGGAAAGTGGTAAAAGTCAAACGAAATCAACAAAATCAAACACCCAGAATTGAAAAGAACAAATTTTGAACAAATGGGAAATGTATCAGGGAGAAATCAGCAAATGGGTATGTTAGAAAAAAAATGGTAAAAAATGGATTAAATCAACAAAATCAAACACCCAGAATCGAAAAGACCAAATTTTGAACAAATGGGAAATGTTTATGCAAGAAATCATCAAATGGGTAAGTGAGAAAATGCAAGGAAAAGAGAGTTCAAATCCATACACTGTCTTGGAAGCTCCTTTTCCAAGGATTTCATCATACTGAAACAAGAAAAAGAAAGAAATAATCAAACTCAGAGAGAATCTAGGGATGAGAGAGAAAAAGAGAGAGAGAGAGAGAGAGAGAGAGAAGATTACTCTGCCATATCTGCCAGTAGGATCAACTTCAACATAATGAGAAAAATCTGGTTGATGAAGAAGATTGAAATCATTCATTGCTTTTTATTTTATCTGATCAAAGCTTTTTTCTTCTTCTTCCAAGGTGCTGCAGCAGCTCAGCTCCTTAGTTTATGGGATGGGAAAGCACCTCAACTAAAAAAATGATGTCTTTTTCTCTATTTTCATTAGTGAGGGAAAATTTCTTCCCCTTCTTTATTGTTGGAAATTCATCAATAAAACGGATAAATGTAAACATTACTTATGAATATGATTGCCAAATTGTGTAATTGTGGTTTAAAAATGTTATTTTTCTCCTTTTGAATCTTCGAGTTCAACGAAGGGAGCAAGTGTCTAATTAATTAAGCTATGTTTATGTTTATAGTTTAAAAATGATTCTAAATATTAATGTGATCTACCTAAATTATTAATTATATCGATATGTTTTAAAAAAATTATGGGTAAAGTTAGTCATGGAGTTTTCGAGTTTATTCCCCCCCCCGTTTTAATTTAGTGTCTAAGTGATTCCTAAGTTTTAGATATTGTGTCTATTTGGTCCCTGCGTTTCAATTTGTGTCTATTTAGCCCCTGAGTTTTAAATATTGTATCTATTTGGTCCCTAAGTTTTCAAGTTGTATCTAAATGGTCCTTAATTTGTTAACTCATTAACATAATATCGACTTAATGGTGACGTAAAATGTTTAATTGATCAAAATGTTGATAAGAGATTAATAATTATGTCAAAATTTAGGCCTAAATTTATGAAAGATTTAATCATATCTCGTATTTTGACCAATTAAAAATGTCGTTGTTAAGTCAATAATCTTGTAAAAAGTTAACGAATACATTAAATTAAGAACCAATTAAACTTATTTCTAATAGTTCAAGTTCTAGGAACCAAAATAGACTATTTCAAAACGCAGGACCAAGTAAATAGCCAAAAAAGTACTATGATTTTACCCAAATAGCCCCCCCCTTTCCTCTAATGGTTACCCAAATTGTAAATTGCCCCCCCCCCTATTTTTTTTCAATTTTACTCGACTATTATAGGGTCGTTATGTTTTGATGGATAAATCCACACACGAGAGATATTCTTGTGCACATGGGTAAGTTTTCTAAATCTCAAATAACGAATTTTAAAGTGAATCTATTAATCGTTGTGTTTTCATCGACTGTTGATGATAATGAAAATCTACTGAGAAATAGAAGAGTCTACGATATTGTGTTGCCCACATATTTTTTCAGTCCATCCTTGTGTACGATACCCCTTACATGTAGTCTTATTCGTTAAAATATTATAAGCCAGTTAATGATTAAAAGAATATAATAATAGAAGTAGTGTTTGCAATTTGAATAAGGAATAAGGTATTACAAACCGTTTTAAAAATACAATAGTGTGATTAGCAATTTGAATAAATCACATGGCTGTTAATAACTGTTTTTAAACTACAAAGATATAATTTAGGTATTATTTGGGAATTGCTTCAAAATATACCATTCGAGTTAACCGTGGTTTTTAAACTACAAAGATATAAACTACTAGGGTATTATTTTAGGAATTGCTTCAAAATATAACTTTTTACTTTTGTTTTGAAAGTAACTTTTCAACGATTTAAAGATAATAAAATTAATGAGAATTTGAGTCACTGTTAATAAATTTATAACTTTTGATTATGGAAATCCTTTAACATTTTGGACCATTTTCCTCTTATTTATTTGGATGAACACAATATACAAGAGACAAACTAAATTCAATAAGCAAGAAACTTCTAATAATGAAAAGCTATCAAACAAGAACATGGAATTGATCAAGAATGGCAGTCTTATTGATGATCACGAAATCTAGAATTTACAAAGAAATATTTACAATGAATGGCTGGATTAAGGATGAAGAAGCTCTCATGAAAAATAGCCTATTTATACAACTTGAACTCTGAAACTAAAGCAATAAACAGACTTAGTATTTTCTAACAAACTTCATCCACTTGACTTTCTCTTCATCTCTCTTGCAAGCTATTTTCTAGCTCATTAATTATCCTTTTAGCTGATGAAATACTTCAAATCTCCACCTTGATTACCTTACAATGATCAATTTTACTTAGTTATTACAGCTTTATCCTCCACTAAACTCAATCAGCTTCATGATTCTTAGACAGCGCTTGAATTTGGCTAGAGTTACTGTCTTTGTCAAGACACTAGCAACATTTTCTGTTGTGTGCACTTTCTTTATCTTCACTACTCCTTTTTCTACTACCTCTCTCACGAAATGTAACTTGATATCAACATGTTTTGTTCTTTCATGGTATTGTTGATTTATGGATAAGTGAATAGCATTTTCATTATCACAAAAAATAGTCATTGATCCTAAATTGAACCCCAAATATGTGAGAATTCTTTTTAGCCATATTGCTTCGTTTACTACCTCTGATATAGCTATGAATTATGCTTCAGTGGTAGACAATGCTACTACTGATTGAAAATTTAATTTCCAACTTATCAAATTTTCAACCAAGAAGAATGTATAACCTGTCAATGATATTCTTCTATCAAGGTCTCCTATGAAATCTAAATCCATATAGTCTGCCAGCTCCATTTCAGCTCCACCTTAAAGATTATACTTTAGAGTATGTTTGAGGATCCCCTTAGATACTTTAGTATCCATTTTACTACCTTCCAATGCTTAATCCATGGATTTCCCATATAACTAGACACTAGACTTGCTCCATACACCAAATCTGGTCTAGTGCACACCATTACATACATTAAGCTGCCCACTGTATTAGAATATGGAACTTTCTCCATTTCTCTTTATTTTTCTTCATGAGATGGACAATCAGCAACTGAAACTTTGAAGTGTTGGGCAACAGGAGTTGTCACAGCCTTTGGTTGGTCCATTTTGATTTTTTCAAGAATTTTCTCTGCATAATTTTTCTGATGTAATAGTAGAACTCCTTCTTGGATATTTTTTACTATGTCCATACTAAATATTTTCTTTGCAGCCCCTATATTCTTCATTTTAAACTCTTTTCCAAGTGGGGTCTTTATCTCATTCAGATATTCTATGTCATGCCCTGCCAATAGCATGTCATCTACATAGAGTAGAAGATATACCATTCCTTCACCCCCTGGCCTTCTTGTAGTACACATAGCAATCATAGGAGCTTCTCAGAAAATTGATCTTCACTACATACTCATCAAATCTTCTATACCATCACCTTGGAGACTGTTTTAGAACATATAGTGACTTCTTTAATAGGCATACAAAGTCTTCTTTGCCTTTCTCTACATATCCTTCAGGTTGCTTCATCAAAATTTCTTCTTCTAGGTGTCCATGTAAGAATGCAGTTCTTACATCTAATTGTTCCAGATTCAGACCATGACAAGCTAAAATTACTAGGAGAATTCGAATAGAAGTATGTTTCACAACAGGAGAGAATACCTCATTGAAGTCTATGCCTTCTCTTTGTGTGAATCCTTGGCTACCAATCTTGCTTTATGCTTGATTTTTCCTCCTTCCTCAGCCAATCCCTGCTTCTTTTTTAAAATCCATTTGCAAGTTACCAGCTTCTGTTTGTCTGATGGTGGGACAAGAATCCATGTTTGATTCTTGTGTAGGGAATTCATTTCATCATCCATTGCTTCTTTCCACTTCATATCATCAGGACTGTTTATTGCTTCTTGAACAGTTTTTGGTTCTTCTTCACACAAGTCAGTAGTTGAATTTAGAGCACAGACTATGAGATCAGCATCACCATATCTACTAGACACCCTTTTGGTTCTCCTTTCTATGTCTCTAACTAAGGAATAATCAGAAAGATCTTCTACTTAACTTTGTGAACCTTTTTCAGATTGGCCCTAAACTGTTTCTTATTGTGGCAATTCTTCTTGTATTTCCTCCACCTCAAACTGTGTCACTTGTTTTTCTGGTTTTTCTACTCCATCATGTGTTTGATCTTAATGTGTCATGAACTGTTCTTCTTCTCGAAAAACAACATCTCTACTGCTTATACACCTCTTTGAGATTGGATCCCCCTTTTTACTCCATTAGTGTTGCCCAGGAACATGCATTTGACTGCTCCAGGCTCCGATTTCCCTTGCTTTGAATGTGCATATGCTACACATCCAAATACCTTCAAGTGTTCTAGTTTTAGTGGATGGTCACTCCACTTTTCTTTAGGGGTTTTAAGTTCAATTACAGTGTTGGGGCCTTTGTTTATTACATGTACTGCTGTTGATGCAGCCTCTGCCCAGAATCAGCTTGGCCTGTGAGAGCATACACCTTACCCTATCCAAAATCTCGAGGTCGTGGGTTTAAATCAAGTGTTATAAGGTTATATGACTATCCCATAAAATTAACCGTAAGAGGCGCAAACTGACACAAGATATTCACAATTATATCCAAACATATTTCAATACTCACATTATTCATCAAACCACACAAACATTTTTTAAACTTAGTGACAAATTCTAAAAACCAAGGACTAACTTATAGAAAGTTCATGAAACAAAAAACTAATAATTTCTCCCCAATTTTTAAACAAAGTACTATGTATTCAAAGTCGAGATTATGAAATTCAATCTTTACAATTATAATTGATTCACTTAGTTAAGTAATTATAAAAACAAATAATTTCTCCCCAATTTTTAAATAAAATTGGTTCACATTACTTATGTTAAATAAATCTAAATGTTATAATTTTGTTAAAATTTAATTGTTCAATTTGACATAAAGATAAAATGAGTAAAAATTAAACTATATGCATGATTAAATTCGTCGAGTTATGATTAATTTGCCATTATTACTTAGAAAAAGTAGATTCTCTTTAACAAAAAAAAGTTTGGAGGGCACATAGCACCCACACACCATTTGTCAATTTTTGAGAGACTTTGGTGAGGGGTCTGGAAATGGAGTAAGTTAAACTGATTCCCAAACCCAATTTCATAATAATTTTATTGTTCAAATCTGTACATTGAATAATTATAAAAACAAGTTGTGAGTTGTGTTTCCCAATTCATGTTCTTCTTTCCCATTTTTATATTCACAATGCTTGTTTGTCAAAAGGGGAAAAAGAAATGGCAAATCAATCATCATAATCTTCCTTCTTCCATTATTAGAGAATGATTATCCCTAACAAAACAATCAAGCTTTAAAAAAACTTGAATAAAAATAAAATAAAACCTTAATAAGTGAAAATTGCAATAAATATAGTGAAATCATTATCAATATATAAAAGAGTAAATTGCAAATAACACTTTTGTGGTTTAGATCAAATTCATTAACAACCTCTATATTTTAAAAATGGCAAATTACACATCTATAATTTCAAATTATATAAAAAAGTATTAAAAAGATAGATGATATAATTGTATTCTCTTTATTAAATTAGAGGTTATATATATAAATTATTATCGTTATTTAAATTATATGGACCGTAAGATATGTTTCATTCAAATGAAAACAATATAAAGTTGAGAATATGAATCTCAAAAAAGTGATTGGACATGGAAAGTTGATTTGAGAGGAAAAGTCCACAGTTTTTTTATTTCACATTCTTTGTGTAATTCTTTTTATGATAAATATGATAATTTTGAAACCTTAACATTTTAAATTACCCTTCTTTATTTTAATTTATACCAAATACCATCCTTATTCTTTTATTATTTTTATTATTATTATTATTATTATTGATATTACATCAAATTGGGGGAGAGGGACTCCAATCTTCAACTTCATAGGAAGAGAACATATGTTTAACCACTTGAGCTATGCTCGTATTGACTATAACTTTTATTAATTAATTGTTAATATATTAGAAAATTTAATTATTAATATTTTTACTAAACAGATTTAATTATTTAAGAAAATGTAAATGTTCAACTTTTTTATTTGATATAGTTCTGTTAATTGTTTCATGATTCATTATTTTTAAATATAACTATTTTTGGAATCTTAGTCAAAATAGCTCATACCTTCTAATCGTTACCATTTAACGAATTACCAAAAAAATTATTTATCTTAAAAAAAGAAGAATTACCTAAAAATTATTATTTCCAACTGACTCACAATAGAGTTAAATATATACTAATTGGAGTAAATGTGAATCAGTTGTTCTAAAAAACGTAAAGGTTTATTTTTTAAATAGATTTTATGGATTGATATTTTTAAAAGGAAAAAAAAAGAAGTAAAAACCACCTTGAATTTTGTAATTTGTGATGAATACCCTTTGAAATTATTTTTTTAAAAGTAAATACCCTTAAACTATCTAAGTTTTGACAAATACCCCATAAACTATGTGAGTTGTGATATATACCCCCTCAAACTAATTCTTTTTAAGTAAATGCCCCCTAAACTTTTATAAGTGTTTAAAATAAACCATTTTATTTACCCCATGAATTTTTTTTGTTCCTCTTACCACTCGTGTGACTAATCTTCTAGAGATAATTTTTTAATATTAAACCAAATTTTTTTTATACTATGTCATCAAATCTAACACGGGTAAATAAATAAATTATTTTAAACACCTATAAAAGTCCAAGAGGGTATTTGCTTAAAAATATTAGTTCTAGAGGGTACTTGTCACACCGCATATAGTTCAGGAGTAATTAAAAAAATAAAATAATTCAGAGGGTTATTTGTCACAACTTACATAGTTCAGGGGTATTTGTTTAAAAAAATAATTTAGGGGTATTTGTCACAAGTTGTAATAGTATGCGGGTGGTTTTGTTTTTTTCCTTTTTAAAAGTAGTAATTTTTTTTAAAGAATCCCAACCCACATGCTGTTGGAACAAACAATGTCTCACATTGGTTAAATTAAGAAATAGTTATGAATATATATGAAGAAAATAATATCTATTAGTATGACGTGTTTTAGGTGAAATAAAAAATAAGGTCATAGAGATTAGGTTAAAGTTGATAGTAATATTATATCAATGTGAAGATTTAAAGGCTTGTTGTCTCATATATTTTAACCCATGTCTTTAAGAAAAAACCATTTTTAAAATATAATTTTTTTTTACTATTTTTCAAAATAGCTATTAAAAAAAAGTAGAATTTCTTAAAGGAAAAAGGGAATACTAATTTTTTTAATGTCTAAAATAGGAGAAATTCTTCATTGATCCCGCTTCACTTAGGATGTTATCATATCTAATCTTTTGTGATTTTATTTTCATTTTTCTCTAACCATTGACTAGGGGTGTAAATGAGGTGGGGTCCCATTTACCCCCCCCCCCCCCGGCTTAAAGGAGAAATCCCCACCCTGCCCCTATTAATGTTTCCCCCTCCCCACCCCTGCCCTATATGGGATGGGGTGGGGGGGTGGGGGAGAGGAGGGGGGAGAAGCGGGGTGAGACAGGGGCGGGGGCAATATATTCTTTTAAAGAAATTGCATGACTTTATTCTAAATTTTGTTATAAATTTTAAAATTTTAAAATATAAATCTTATATAATATACATATTTTTATTTCATTCAATTCCATATACAATGCATTTAATAATAAACTAAAAGTCTCAAACATAATCTATATTTCCATTGTAAAGTCTTAAGTAACAATTCAAACACAATTTTCGTAAACATACATAATCAATTTTCATTCTATTCCAATATTATCAAATCAATCCAAATTTAAATTTGGTATTTCAAAGTCACAATAAACATAATTAATCCAAGTTCAAACACAATATATGTAATTAAAAAAAAACCTAATTGCTAAACAGGGCAAGGCGGGGCACCGGTGAGGTCATTGCCCATGGTCCCGCCCCCACCCCGTTTAGCAAATGAGGGATTTTTTTGCCCCTGCCCCTACCCCATGTACGAAGCGGGTTTGACAGGGTCGGGGCGGGGAAGCGGGGTGGGGGGTTTTACTTTCACCCCTACCATTGACCAAACGGGCCTCCTCATTCCTAATGGAAAGTTGGATGTAAAGATTTTTTTTAATTCTTTTCTTAAATATGGTTTTTTTTTTTTTAAAATTTTAAAACCGATCAACCCTAGAATACTTTTTAAGAACTAAATAACAATTTTTTTTATTCTTTATTCACACACAATTTTTCTTTCTCATGGCGGCAATTTCTAACTTGATCAAGAGGGCAAAAAAAACCAAAATGATTTTCATGAGTGGATTTTGGATTTCATTTCAAATCAAAAGGATATTCTTATTGATTTACAGGTTTTCCAATTATTAATTCAAGTCTTTCGCTTGCATTATTTATTTATTCTATTTTTAAGAGTCGGGTTCTTACACAAATCTAACACGACTAAATAAATTTTTTATTTTAAATACCTATAAAAGTTTAGGAGGGTATTTATTTAAAAAAATTAGTTCGAGAAGGTACTTGTCACACTTCACATAGTTCATGGTGTATTTACTAAAATAAACTAATTCAGAGGGCTATTTGTCACAACTTACATAGTTCAATGGTGTATTTCTTTAAAAAATAGTTTAGAGGGTATTTGTCAAAATGTGTATAGTTCATGAGTGGTCTTTATTTTTTTCTCTTTTTAAAAATATTAATTTTTTTTAAAGAATCCCAACCCACATGCTCTTGGAGCAAACAAAATCTCATACTGGTTAGATAAAAAAATAGTTATGAATATATAAGAAGAAAATAATATCTATTGGTAGGACGCCTTTTAGGTGAAATAAAAAGCAACAAGGGCAAAAAAAAAAAAGTTTGTTTTACATATGGAGGAAGAGAACTTCATGTTCAGGCTGATTTTCTAATTAGAGTGATTGATAAAAAAAAAAAATTATAAGGGTTATTAAGTTTTTGGGCACCATGATCAAAGAATAAGGGTAATTGGTCAAACACGCTGACTTTCTAATTAGAGTGATTGATAAAATAAAAATTATAAGGGTTATTAAATTTTTGGGCACCATCATCAAAGAAAAACCATATTTAAGAAAAGAAGAAAAAAAATTCTTTAAATCAAACCTTCTATTTAGAATGAGGCTCCCGTTTCATTAGTGTCTAGTGATTAGAGAAAAGTGAAAATAAAATTACAAAAATTAGATATGATAACAACCTCAATGAGGCGGGATCATTAAAGAATTTCTCCGGAGTAGTAAACAACAATAACTTGTTAAAAAAAATAGTTTATCCTAATTCTTGAATTTCCAATTTAATGTAATATCTTAAAAATAAAAATAATAAATAATAAATAAAACGTCCTTTATCTATGATAGATACGAACAAGACTGAGTTTTACGAATGTTTATTTTGTATTTAATGTTGAACAAATTAAAAAAAAAATATTTAATGTTCAAGCCAAAATTTCAAATTAAAGAAAAAAAAAATTGGTTAAGAAAAAAAATTAAGTAATCAAAACCCAACTGTATCCATCTGTATGGAAATATAATACTCAAGTATGAGATCACAAAAATCAAAAGACGAGTTGTCAATCACTTTCCAACCCTTTTTAGAGTTTTAAAAAAAAGTTATAATAGTTGGAAGGCATATCACAATTTTTTCTTTCCTTTTAAACTATAGATCTGAATTTTTAATCAAAATTATCATTTTTTTAGATTAATTTTCTTTATCATTATATTCAAATGGATTTTTGTGCACAATGCACATTTCAATTGATTTTGAAGATGTGTACCCATTATTTAAAAAAATAATAATAATAAATAAACATATCAAGAGATAAGATTTTCTACTTTGAATAGAGAAAAATCATTAATAAATAAGATATAAAATATAGTAATTAGAATCAAAAGATTTTTCTAAATCGTCAAAATAAATTTTTGTATAGGGAGTAATGCTATATCATTTATAAATCAATATAATGAGATTAGAATTAAAGTGATAACTTGGAGTTCTTCTTGATTGAACCTACATATCTCATGGAGTTAGAGAAAGAATTTCCATGGATTTGAATATGACACTTCATTGCTAGCTCATCATCCCATTTGAAAATATGATTTTTTAAAAAGTTTCAAAAAGGACAAAAGGCAAATAAAAAATAAATTAAATGAAAGAATTTGGGTATAGAGGATAAGGAGCAAACCTCTTAGTATGTTACACTCATCCTTTGATAAAACTCACTAAAACATATCTATTAAACAATTATATATATTATATATATATATATATATTTCATAATTAAGAAACCATTCGATAATAATTCAAATTCAAGTTTGTCCAACATCATTTTTAAAATTTAAATTTTTATTCAAATATTTTCCCAGAAAAAGAGATTTTTTTTTTAAAAGCTAAGATAATCAGTTTTCAAAAATCTATTATATTCCAATTTCAAAATTTAGTTAAGATTTCAATTTTTTTTAAAAAAAAACTATTAACCTTTGAAAATAAAATAAAATAATTAATTAAACATAAACTCTACACAAGTCTAGAGAACATAGAGTACAATTTCAATTCAAAATTTAAATATCCATATAACTCTCTTCCTTAACTGCATTCATTCAAATTATATACTTTGTTTCATACCTATCAAATATATTAGGGCAGTCACAAAATCTAGTAATTTATTTTAGAAATATTTATATTAATAGATTTTCTTTAAATTTTTTTAAAAATATAGTATATTTTGATCAGGTGAATAATGATAAACATTTAATTACATATTCTTACATTAAGTTGATCACGGATACACATATTCAATTAACACTTATTTATAAATAATTTTAAGTGATGATATATTTATAAATATAACATTAAAATTCGTTACCCAATGAAATTTCTCACTATATTGACCAGTTTTATGACCTAATATGCATTTATTAAATAAAGACAAATAAAACCAGTTAATGCTTAATTATAACGAATCTAAGCCTCTAGAATTCAACTTTTCTTTTAACTCTATTGACTCTCATTTGATAATTGGCCTCTAAAATTGAACTTTTTTTTAAAAGGGACCCCACAGAATTGCAGCATATCCTTTTCTCGGGAAAAAAAAAAGTCTAAAGGAGATGGAAAAAAAAAACTTGAGTTGTTATATAATTGGAGGGGTATCAAGAGAGATTAAAGGCACCAATTTGGTGGACCACATGAAAGAAAGTGGTGCACATTTGGAACACATATTTCTAATGGAAAGGGAAACTTTTGGGTTCATTTTGATTTCATGGCATCAATTGGGTCAAAAAAAGAAAAAAAAAGTCAACACCCAAAGCATTGGTTTGGAAGAATAATGAGGAGAGAGAGCATTGTTTGATCCAAATTCTCTTTCTCACTTGTAATTACTTCACCATTGATCTTTCAAAAATTAGGAAGGAAATGACATTTCATATAGATTTGAATGAACACAATTTATGGAGGGAAAAACACTTCATAGAAGAAGTTTTCAGATTTGTAATATAAGGGATTAAAGAAACTGTTTTAAATTTAAGATTTTTTTTTTAAAATTATCAATTTTAAAATTAAAATGTCAAATCCAATAATAAAAAAATACGTTGATATCAATAAGGGGTATCAAAATTCCCTGTGAGGACATACACTCATGGAGACCCACTTGGACGGGGACAGGAACACGATGAGGACGGAGAATTCAATTAATTAATATTTTTTTTGCTAATATTATAGAATTATTAATCTCTTAATTCATATAATAGTAAAGTTTGGGGAATTACTCAAATAGCAGATAAAAATATTCATAATTATATCTTTTGCACAACTTATAAAAATTTACCATAATAGCATTTTGCTTCTAGTTAACTTAATATTTACTATTTTTACTTTTATTTTAGGTTGAGTAGTTGTCATTTAAATGAGTTTTTAGAACCTAAAACTCTAATTTACTAAATTGGTTATATACAATGCCATCAAAATAGCATATTATTTATAGTTCACTAAATTATTGAACTATTTCAATAAACGAGTAAATTGCTATTTAAGTAAATAATTAAAAGTAATGAAATAAATAAAATTACATAAAATCATTTATTTGAGATAAATTTTTGAAAATTTTATAATTATATTGTTGGAAATAATAACTTGCTACAAATTAAATAGATGGTAAAACAAGTGCGCGGGTCCACAATTACGAAGGTTGTACTTCACACCATTGTGTGGCTTGTATTAATCAAATTTGACTATTAACTTACCACATAATTGGAGTAATAGGAGAATTCCTTACTTATATAAGGAAGGTTGTTTTAAATTTTATCACAAGGGACAACTACATTCCTTCATTAAATCGCATAATTACATATTCATCACGGGTACTTTTGAGTCTTATTTCAATCAATTCAAACATGATTTTAGCCTAATAATTGTTCCTATTTATTAATCTTATATTAAATATTAATTTGCAACTCATAATTTCATTAACGAACGTGAGACTCACAAATTATTAAGCTATCAATTAGGTCATATTATCATATTTATTCAATATATATATGTTTTATATCTAAAAAATTATAAATTATATCTTATGATACTATATTATAATATAATTAAAAAAAATTCACTTTAATTCAAAAAAATTTTAAAAATGATTGAGGAAAAATTCCCCACGGGGAACTCAACCCTTACAAATTCTCCGTAGAAAATCACCATGCCCAATTTTTTGATTTAGACACCCCTAGACACATCAGCAAAAATGTCTAAAAGTGTAATAGTAGAAAATTTATATTTGTAAAAATCCTATATTGGTAAAGAATTCTCTTCTTTTCGTTTTCCCGCCAACACTTTAGTTTGTCTGATCTCCACTTCTGATTTGTATGGATCATCAATTAACTAAACTCCTTTAAATCTTAAGACCTTTTTTTTTTTTTTTTTTTAAAGAACACTGAAAGAGCATCTCATAATAAGTTATAAAATAAGAGGGAGCAACGAAGAATATAAAATATGGTTACAGCTGGAGCGTTTGGATTTAATAGGCTGTATGCCATTTCCTATTACATGCGAATATGGCCTTCATACTAATTTTGTTTCATAAGATAAAAAGAGCCCTAGCTTTTAAAACTGTTTAAAAGTGTTTTTTTTATTGGTTATTAAAAACACTTTTTTTTTTCAAAAACATTTTTAAACACTTCTAAAAACTATCTCAAACCTTTTTTGATTTTTTAAATCTTGTATTTATAATTTCTTCTATACATTTTATTTCTTTAACTTCCCTCTTCACATTTTATCTCTCTAATTCTCTCTATATACTCTCTCTAACCTCTCTTCCTCCAACTTCTCTCTACATTACATTTTCTCTCTCTATCTCCTCGCACATTTTCTCTCTCTAACTTATTTTTCCACTCTCTTTAACTTCTACTTGTACACTTTGTTTCTCTAACTTATTTCTACATATTTTCATTTCTACACACATTTTATCTATATTAATATCATCATTGAGTTAAAATAATATTAATTGTTATTGTTTTGTTAATTTAGAGTAGTATTGTAGTTAAATTTTAAGGTTAATAGGATGTAATGTTATTTTGGTAATTTTTGTCCTTATTTTATTTTTATGTTATTTCTAATTTTTGAGTAGTCCGTTGCAATCGTCTTGTTGTCACGAGTCCAACGCAACTGACCGTTTTCAATTCTGAGCTCTAGATATTTAGTTATATTTTTGGGACAAATACACATGTACACCATCTAAAATAAATATTTACTTAAATGTTGTGATTTAAAAATATTTACAATAATAGACTATTTGATTATGTCAGCTTTTAGGGAGGCATAGTATTTTTACGAAAATATCCTCTAAAATATTATTTATGTATAACTTTTAAAACATGATATTAATCGGAGAGAGTGTTTTTTTTTTTTTAAATTTAAACTAGAAAGAGAGAGATTAACTTGTAATTATGGAAACATGCATTTACAATTAATTAATTCGGCATTCATCATTATATTATTTTATTTGGAAACTGGATGATAAAGATTGGAAAACGAAAAAATCATTTAATATTTATCCAAACAAATCGTCCTGGTTTTTAATTTTGAAAAACGGCTTCTTGTTTGAAAATGTGTAGATTTATCTTAATACAATAATGTAGAAAAAAAATGAATAAAATGGTTAAAAAGTTGTATATATTTAATTTTTTTGCTTGCGATAAAAATGTACTATAAGATGGGATTTTACATATTGAATTATACAATGTAAATTTATAATTCGCAATATTTTTAATTTACACATATTGATTACGACTTGACCAATTTAATTTGATATCCATGGTAAATAATTAATATACAAGTACGTTTTGGGGTCAATTACTAAAATAACATATTTCTATATATACTAAATACTAAAATTTCAGAATATTTTAAAAATTATCCAAATTGAAATTCAATAATATATTGAACTAAGAATGCCAAATAATATGTACAATCCAACTACATTTGGTGTGTATATATATATATATATATATATGATTATTCCCATATTATAATATTTTTTAAATGTAACAATTTGTATTTTCGACAAAAGAAAAATTCAAAAATATGTGAAGAGAGCAATATCAAAATTGTTAAAGATAGTTTTAAATGGAGGGATATTTTTGTGGAGCATTACTCTTGTATAAAAAAGTTGACTGAAAATATGATTGTTGTAGAGGATGACTTTGGCTACGCTCGATCATGTACGAATTACGTGCGTCGCGTCTCCTTGATCTCAAATGCCTGAGAAATAAGAACAAGAAAACAGCGGTGTGGTGCCTGCCAAACCATCTCCGACGATCAAGTTAGTGATTTGGAGGTAGATAATATCAGTATTGTAGAATAGAATAATGAATGTGTGTTACCGTTTTAGGGTTTGTAAGCTACTTTATATAGAGAAAATCACGGATCCAATTTGGTAAGAGTCCTTGATATTAGGAGGATAATATCTTTTGAGAATAATATCTCTATCCCATAATCTTAGGGAAAATATCCTCATATGATCAGATAAGGAAACTTGTGACGTGCTCCTTAACTAAGTTAACTGCCTAGAGTTAGGAATTTCGCATGAGAAGGAAGAATTTCCCCAGCTGCTTTAGTCTCAGGTTGGTTCTTTTTTTTTAAAATTTTTAACATGCATCGGTAGTTTTTCCCTAATTTTAGAGTCACTGACCGAGGGCTAGGAATTCGTTTCTCGATGGATCATTTTTCTGTGATAATAGTCGAAGAATGACGAAATGATGTGAGAATGTAAGTTTACCCTAGTGGGATAGCTGTAATTGATGATGATCATGATGTAGAAACTACTCATAGGAATTCTTTCCTCGCTGAAGAGATGCGAGAAGATGAATTTATGATTCCTCTTCCTGAATTATTAGAAGAAAATCTGGACCACTCACATCTTAGTCGTTCATCTTCGGCGAGTGGATCTGGGGAGTCTGGCGAAGATTCTGAAGAAATTATTAGTGACGGAGCGGAAACTTGGGATTCCCTGGTAATCCAGAAGATGAAGTTACAACAACTTCTTCCAATAAGCCGAGGATCGTTGATCATCCTTCCTTGAAGGCATTTTTATTTAGACAATCCGATTTTGATCTTTATCATCTTGCTTACCGTATTCCTCCAGACGTGGAAATGAGGGTTTTGAATCCCAAAGAACGTGCCCATTATGATATTGGGAATGGTCGGACTTCTTTTTATGAAATCTTCTTTGACTGCGGAGTCAGATTCCCTATTGGGATGAGGATGGCTTCTCTTCTAAGGGACTTGGATGTTACCCTCAGACAAGTTATGCCGAATACATGGAGGGGTTTGGTTACCCTTTTAGCTGTCACTACGAGAACAAATATGGCTTTAACGTTGGGAATGCTTTCATACTTCTGGTCTTTCAGATCTAACCAACAAGTTAGTTCTCGATTCCACTTCCATGGTTCTGTTGGAAAGAAGATTGTTATTGGTCTTCCTTCTAGCGATAAAAGGTGGAAGAATAGATGGTTCTTTATTAGGGGAAAGTTGACCTCTGATGGGATTCCCATTCATTTGGTTTGGAAAGAGTCGAATGAGAACGGTTACGTTCCACCTTGTTTTTGTTCGTCTTGTATACTCATTTTTACCCCTCTTCTCTATCTTTTGCAGTTAGAACTTTAAGCAAATCTGATATCAAGGCTTCAGACGTCATCGCTTGCAAAGAGTTAGAGAAGATCGGGCAGTTTGTCTGGGAAGCTTTTGTCTACGAAGAAGAACTCATCTTGACCGGACTTTGGGCTCCTTTCCGCTCGGACCCATTTTCCAGAATTACAAGTACTTAAAATCTTGCTCTTTTCTAACGATGGTTCTTCTATTCTCTTAGTTATCTATGCTCTTATAGTTGGAAAGATGCGAGGAAGCTTGAAGTTGAATTTTCCACGACTAAGTATGCCTGAGAATTCGAAGCTGGCGGGATTCGCCTTAGCTATCAGCAAGGAGCTCGATGTTCGTTCCTCGTCGCGTTTGAAGAGGAAAGCCATAGTTGATCAAATGTAACCTCCTATTCGTGAGAAGAGGAGAACTCGCAAGGTGAAGAGCCTTGGGTCTATGTCTTTTGCACCATCTCCTACGTTTGGTACTGGTTCTTATCATCCTGCTGCGTCTTCGCAAGAACCTTTTCGCATGATCCTTCTTTGCATAAGGGTTTTCCCCTTTCACTCACTATCCTGGGCCTGAGATGAAGCCGATGAGGGTAGATCCAGTTTTTCCTACTTCCCATCATACGAGGAGTGCTCTGAGTGATAGTTTTACGCAGACCTATCTGGTTTCAGTGGGGTTTGTGCAGGATTTCGGACCTATGTCTCTTCATCCTGTATTTAGTTTGCCCCATCCAGAAGAATCAGTGGATCGCTTGGCCACGCGGACTATTGTGGTAATGCTCACAATTTAGACTCATTTTTTGAATTGACCCATCGTCGACTGATTTTTATGTTGTTTATTTCAGGGCTTTCAGGCGCACGCTCAGATGGTTCATCTGATGAAATTGGTTTTGCGAGACGGTAAGGCTGCTAAATAATCATTCGTCATTTCGTCTGAGAAGCTGATCGTAGCAGAGTCTGCAGCTGCGGAAGTAACTAAAAAACTGAAAGCTGCCGAGGGTAAGGGTGAGGAACTCGAAGCCGAACTGAAAAAGATGAGGGGTGAGTTAACCCAGAAGGAGGAATTGATCGAGAGGCTTCATGCTAAGCTGGAATGATCTCATAAATCTCTCGTTGATGTCAATGGGAATCATACTAGTACGCAGAGTGTGCTGGTATCTATGTGGCAAAAGTTAGCCGTGATAAGCTGAAGCTGAGACTCACTAATGAAGAGAGGTCCTGGTTTAGTCCTGTAGGAGGGAGAATGTCGCATAAGAATTTGAACATCTTCGCTTGCTTATTGGTGAAGAATATTGGGCCACCGAAAACGAGAAAACAATCGATGGATCCCTATACGAGGAAGATGGTGATTTGGGGGTTACTTCAGATTCAATTAAGGACGCCATGAAGATTGTATATCTCCTCTAGGTTTGTTGGAGGGTTCTTGAATCATTTGTTCCTTAAATTGACTTTTAAATCATTTCTTGTTATTTTGGAATACTCAACTTACTTTCTGAATACTTCATAAATTGCGCTTGCAAGGGAAACATTGAGAGTAAGACTTTAATTTGTTGATGTACGTCGTTTTCCTTATATGATGATGTTAGTTTAATATGTGGGCATTCTAGATGATCGCTTTAACTTCGCAGGTTTTAGTTAATCCGAACTAGGCCTTATTTCCTTTTTTTTAAGCTTATTTGTTGAATATTTTGCCTCGTCCGCGCTAGGTCTTTCCTCCTTATTTTTTATAAGGGTTAAGTTATTCTTCGAAGATTTTTCCTAGTCCGAGCTAGGTCTTTCTTCTTTTTTATAACGGTTAAGTTATTCTTCGAAGATTTTGCCTAGTCCGAGCTAGGTCTTTTTTCCTTTTTATACATTCTTTGAAGATTTCGCCTAGTCCAAGATGGGTCTTTCTTTCTTTTTATAAGGGTTAAGTTATTCTTCAAAGATTTTACCTAGTCCGGGCTAGGTCTTTCTTCCTTATTTTTATAAGGGTTAAGTTATTCTTCGAAGATTTCGCCTAGTCCGAGCTATGTCTTTCTTCCTTATTATAAAGGTTAAGTTATTATTTGAAGATTTCGCCTAGTCCGAGCTGGGTCTTTCTTCCTTATTTTTATAAGAGTTAAGTCATTCTCGAAGATTTTGCCTAGTACGAGCTAGGTCTTTCTTCCTTATTTTTATAAGAGTTAAATCATTCTTCGAAGATTTCACCTAGTCCTAGCTAGGTCTTTCTTCCTTATTTTTATAAGGGTTAAGTTATGTCCGAGCTAGATCTTTCTTCCTTTTTATAAGGGTTAAGTTATTCTTTGTAGATTTCGCCTAGTCCGAGCTAGGTCTTTCTTCCCTATTTTTTTAAGGGTTAAGTCATTCTTCGAAGATTTCGCCTAGTCCGAGCTAGGTCTTTCTTCCTTATTTTTATAAGGGTTAAGTCATTCTTCGAAAATTCGCCTAGTCCTAGCTAGGTTTTTCTACTTTATCCTTATTGTTATAAGGATTAAGTTATTCTTCGAAGATTTTGGGACTAGGTCTTTCGTCCTTTGCATTGAAAGGGTTTGTTCATCAAACCTTGTGGTAGGGTGTCCTTTGACCAAGATTCAGGTAAAAATATATCTATTAACAGTTTCATTTAGAATTACACTGGTTTCTTTAAAATCGAAAAGATGAGAGGAAAGAAAAAGTAAAGAAGTTATCCCAGATTTTGGCCATTCCCCCGGATGCAAAGAAGAGATTTGGAGGGTTCAGTATTCCCCCAATGGACGGGTTGATTGTTCACATCATGGGACGATCTTGGTGGTTGTCCTCACCTCCATCCTCCCATCCTCCTCGTCATCTTCATCATCCTCGTCCTCTTCCTCATCCCTGTCTTCCGAAGGCTCCAGGACGCCGGTGAGATAATCGATCTCAGCGTTCATCTCGAAGATCCGATCTCGAAGCTCTTCCAGGAAGTTAACCATACGACGTGGGGATTGTCTGGCTTCTTGGGCTTCCAGGGCGATTACTTTTCCCAATCTTCTTATTCTGTGGAAGATGGTGCTCGGAATGGCCCTCTCTAATCTTTCTCTTGTTTCTTCAAACCATTTGGACAAACGCTGATTAAGTTGGCCATGCCTTCGGTGAGCCTCCTTCTCCCGTTGGAGTTCTTGATCTTTCCTTCCCAAGCATCGCTCTCAGTATCCTTTGCTTTTGTTTCTCCATTGTTACCATCCACCGGTTGTAGGAAACGTAGTTATTGCCGTTGCTATGGCTGGAATATGAGGATGCCATCTTTTGGAGAAAAGAGGGTTTGAGTATTCTTGGAAGGGGTCTTTTAGAATTCTGGAAGAGAAGTTAGGAAGTTGGTCCCTTCCTCCTGTGAGTTTTGATACTATTTATAGGCAAAGATTTTGTTTCCTTTAGAGTTTAGGAATGCTCAAACGTTTGGTTTACCAAGGTTGTCATGGGGTGGTTTTATTCCCCAACGTGCCTTTATGAAGACGGTGTCTGTTGGAGTCTTTTTGATGCGACATGACACTTCCAATTCCAAGGTCATAATGAGTATGCCTCGCTGGCATTTTTTCGAATCCTTTCCTTTTGCCAGGTTTGGTTCATTGGGACGAGGAAGCATTTAATGTCCCCTTTGTTTCAGATCTTTTGAACCGGGTTCCTTGTCAGTGCCTTTTCTGATATTTTCATCGGGTTTATTGGGACAAGGCGTTCATTAAATGCGATTCCTGTTTCAACTGCTCTCAGAAATTGAAAATCATTGGGGGAGATTTTCATTAAATAGAATCTTTGAGAATTTTCTGATTGTGACGTCGTGTCATTAATGATGGGGTTTATTCTTCCCAAATCCTATTTTTTCTTCTCAGGTGGTCAATTCACTTCAGGATTCGTTGCATCTACACACCTTATATCTTTCCAAAATCTTTGACATTTTCCATAATTTTGTCGCGTTATATTGTCCGTGCAGATAACAGTAAAATTTTTTATAGTAGTTGGGTTACTTGTTTCCCCTATTTATTTGAACTTTTAATTTAATAACGTTCATGTAAATATGAGTTTTTAACTTTCATTTTTGAAACGACAGATTTATTTTCTAAAATTTGGAAGAGTAACTTTCTTGGATAGGAGTAAGATGGACTTTATTAAAATACTGAATTAGAAAGACATATTGTATTTTGCAGATGAAAGCAAAGAAAACAAAGTAAATTTAAAAAAGGAAAGGAAAAATAGAAGGTTAGGAAGGTCATAGCCAATTCACTCGACTTGCTTCTTTCTTTTCTTTTTTCAGCTTCTTGATATCGTCTTTTTACTCGTCGATTTCGAGATTTAGAAGAGATATCTCCATGTCCTGTTTGGACACTTCTTGTTCAAGGAGGGTTATTCTTTCCTCCATTTCTTCCAATTGAAGGTCTTCATATTGGCGCCTTCGGCAGTTAACTTTCTCTTGAGTTTTTTGTTTTTTTCTTGATTTCTTGTCAAGGAGAAAGTTGGTGATGTCAGGTTTGCTATTTAGTTTCAGATTTTCCTTTTTGAAGGTGTTTCTTTCGCGCATCAGTTGCTCGACCTAGATTTTAAGGATATTGATATCGTCTTGCAGTGAGAGTGAGCGAGGAGCAAAGGATGAAGAAGAAGATTCCATTGTAGAGTTGTGAGGGGTTTTCGTGAGACTTACTTTTTATTTATAAGGTTGGTGGTTGGAGTTTGCATTTACTTCGACACGTCTTGCTTTGTAACTCCCAATGTTCTCATTTAATAAAAATAATATCTCAATTGATTGGCGTTCCATGCCCTCGGTATCCATGTTTCGTGCTCATCTTCGAGGCGATATGTGTCCGGTTTGGCTTCCTCGATTATGTGGTAGGGCCCTTCCCAATTAGGTTCGAGCTTACCATCTCTGGGATCTGAGTGTTTTGGAAGACTTTCCTTAATACAAAATCTCCTACTTTCATGGGACGAGGCCTAACCTTTTTATTGTAGTGCCGAGCTAGAACT
This sequence comes from Gynostemma pentaphyllum, assembly GCA_028015215.1. Classification (NCBI taxonomy): domain Eukaryota; kingdom Viridiplantae; phylum Streptophyta; class Magnoliopsida; order Cucurbitales; family Cucurbitaceae; genus Gynostemma; species Gynostemma pentaphyllum. The sequence goes on along the minus strand of CM051351.1, from coordinate 54,942,931 downwards.
TGCTGATATTCCACGAGCTTAACGAATGCGTTTTCTCTTTTCTTGTCTAAGTAGTCAAATGTTTCTATCATTAGCTGATTATTTTCTTGACCATCTTCTGGAAGTTCAACTCGTATTGTGGGGATTCTTGTTTCTGTTGGTATTACGGCTTCGGCTCCATAAGTAAGGGCGGATGGCGTTTCCCCTGTTGAAGTACGAGGGGTAGTTCTATATGCCCATAATACTCCAGGAAGTTCTTTAGTTCATCTGCCCATTGATTTTTCGAACCTCTTCTTCAGGTTATTCAAGATGGTCTTGTTAGATGCTTCGGCTTGGCCATTGGATTTGGGATGTCTGGGGCCGAGAACCTCAACTGAATGTTCAGGTTCAAGCACATCGACTTTATTATGTTCATAGTGAATTGCGTGTCGTTGTCTGCCATGAAAACTCGTGGGATTCCGAACCGAGTGATTATGTTCTTCCAGGGGAATTGTTTGACTTGGTGCTCGATGATTTTAACAAGCGGTTCTGCCTCGATCCACTTGGTAAAATAATCGGTTGCTACCAGTAGGAAACATCTCTGACGGTTGTCATGGGGAGTTTCCCCACTATGTCCAGTTCCTATTTTATGAATGGCCATGATACTGCAATCGTGGTGAGGGGTGTGCGCAGAACATGATGCTTGGACGCAAACCATTGGCATTTGTCACCTGTTCGGATGAATTCATTGCACCGTTCGTATATTCTATTCCAATAATATCCCTGGCTCGGCGCCCCGTGGAATAGTGTGTTAGGAATGGTGTCTTAGAACTTGTAATTATTTAATAATAATAATTTATCTCGAATAAATTAAATAAATAAACGTAAGTTCTTTATATTATCTAGATTGATTCAATTAACGATATTAGGAATATATGAAAATATATTAATATCGAACATTCAAATAGTAAAACCCTAAGTCACTCTTATGAAATCACGACTTAGTATGTGAGTCATATGAGGGGATTAAAGTCGAGATGAGTAACTTAAAAGTGTCTACAGTAAATGGATAACGTTTGGGAACCTTATCCTGGTAACACTGTTGATAGCTTCGCATTTTGTTTATAGACAAATGATCTAATCCTGATCATTCATGTGGGAGACATAAAATGGAAGTATCATATGCAATGTTGATTGTATAAGACATGACCACGATGTTCAATCAAATTTCCCATTAGTACCATTTACGAGAAATGATCGAATATCAAACTAAGTTTGTCAACCGTGATAGATCTCAATCCTGAGTGAAATGTGGACTCCTATTTATGGAGTTATGTTCTTTGATTCACATGGTTGAGAGCGATCTGTAAGAACGCTCAATACACTCCTAAAATAAGTAGCTGGGAACGCATTTTCACGAGATGGAATTCATAACTTTCCTAAAAATTAACGGTATCAGTGCGATACCTAAACATTTTAGGAAATTTAGGAAACTCCCTTGATGACTGATTCGAGACATGAACAAGTAACGTCACGACTTCTATTGATCACAGAAGTACATTATCTCTAGTTTGACTAAAGATAAAGTTCATTGAAGAATCAGCGGGAACACAAGGATAAAACGATAATTACAGGGGCAAAACGGTAAATTTAATCCACCTGTAATTATGAGGGTTCCACGTGAAGGATATGTTACAGATATAAATAAAGATAAACTAAATGGACATAACTCATCTATAGTGAGGGGAGTTCAGCTATGAATCTATAGTGGAATTATTCATAGTTAGATAATAAGTAATTAACTGATTATGAGTTAATCACTTAATTGACTAATTATTAAGCCCATGGTCCATCAGGTCCCTATGCTAGCCCAAATATCGTAGTCGCAAAATCAAGTAGAAAAAATGGAAATTTTAAGTAAAGTGAATTACTTAAATAGGCAATATTAATTGTTTAAATATTGAGTATATTTAACTGTAATTAATATAAACATTATTAATTGTTTAAATAATGAGTTTATTTAAACAGGAAATTAATAATGAAATATTATTAATTAAACATTATTAATTATTTAAATATTGAGTATATTTAAATGGTAATTAATAATTTGAAATTAATTGACATTTATTAATTGTTTAAATAATTAATTTTATTTGAACGGAAATTAATAATTAAAATTAATTAATGAATAATAAAATATTATCAATAAAATTATTAATTAAATAATGAGTTTATTTAATGGAAATTAATAATTAAAATATTTATTATTAATTATTTAAATAATAAAAATTATTTAAATAGAAATTAATAATTAAATATCACTTGATAAAATTTAGTCGGGAGAAAATATTAATATTATTAATTGTTTAAATAAAATATTTTATTTAAATGGTAATTAATAAATTAATTAATTAAGTTGGACTTATTAATTTAAGAGAGAGTTTCATGCCCAATTGGATTAATGAACCCAATTGAAATTGGCCCAAAATAATTAAATAAATAAATTTGATTTATTAATTATTTACTATGCAATTTTCGGCCATAATAGATAATTTGTAGAAGATAATTGTTTGAATTATATCCTATAATAATTATATAGATTTATTTACCCAAGATAAATAAAATAAAGAAAATAAAATATCATCTTATTTATCTATGGTATTTTCGAAATACCAAGATAAAGGAGAGAGATAATTCTTTTTTCTTTTTGTATTTATCTCCATGGATTAATCCTAATGTGATTAGGATTCCTATTTTCCTATAAATAGGAGGCTTGATTCATTCATAAATCACACAATTAAATTCCTTAGAAATTCGGAATTCTCTCTTCCTTCTCCCTCCCCCCTTGGCCGATTTTCCTTAGTGATTGGGAAGAAATTTTTTTTTTCTTCTTCCCAATTTCTTCTTAAGTTCGATCCCACAATCGGGTTTCATTTGATCGATCGGGATATAGCGTAGAAGATCCGGTGTTGCTAAGGATTTGATGCTGTAAAGAAACCTCCAACCGATTCTCCATATATTACTCAATGTAAGTTTTATAGTTTTAATTTTTGAAAATTTAAAGCATGAATCTACATGTTTTTATCACAAATTGCATGATATTAATAGATCCGTAATTAAATGTTAATTAGTTTACTAAATAAAATTCCGCTAATTTAGTAAATCATCCCTTCATAGTGAACGTCCTCCTGAATGGTTTCTGCAGCATCCCAAATGAAGCTCCTACATGATGTAGGTGGCTTCGACTTTGTCAATACATCTTAAGTACGGACTTCCAAAGGATCTTCGGTATAATTTCTCATTGATTATTGAATACCGTGCAGTCTGGGATTGGATTTTCCGTACTTGAGCTTTATTGCCTAGAAGTTTTCCATTGAGTAGGTACTCTTGTATGTCTTGGTACCAAGGTGATTCTTGATGTTTCTTCGTTATCTGGGATATCTCGTTATTTTGTCTTCACTTTGTCCGATACTTGGTGTTCTAGATAATCTACCGGTATCGTTCTCCTTAGGTCGTGTTCCACTGCTGAGCCAAGCCTGGCTAGTGCATCAACATGTTCGTTTCTGTCCTTGGGATTTGGTCTATTTCGACGGATTCAAACTGCTTGGTGTAGTTCTTGACTTTGTATAAGTATTTCACCATATTTGGATCTCTTGCTTCAAATTCCCCGCTGAGTTGCTTTACCAGTAGCATAGAGTCTAATTCAAACCTGCCAAGAGAGCTTCATATTCTGCTTCATTGTTAGAGGCTTGGAAAGTGAACCTGATCTATTGTTCTAGCAGGAAGCCTTCTGGCGTTTTGATGATGATCCAAGCTGCGCTTCCTTTCAAGTTGGAGGAGTCGTCCAAATAGATTTCCCAGGTGTTTTCCTTATCTTTCTGCTGCTGCTCATCATCCTGGGAGATCTTTTGCGGTTCAAAACAGGCCATCTTTACAACAAAGTTCGCTAAGGCCTGACCTTTGATCGTTCTTCTCGGTTCGTACGTGATATCATATCCCCTAGTGAAAGGATGATTTACTAAACTAGCGGAAATTTATTTAGTAAATTTAGTAACATTTAATAACGGATCTATTAACATCATGCAAATTGTGATAAAAACACGAAGAACATGTAGATTCATGCTTTATTTTCGAAAATTAAAACCGGTTTACTTACATTGAGTAATTAATGGAGAATCGGTTGGAGGTTTCTTTATAGCATCAAATCCTCAGCAACACCGGATGTTCTATGCTATATCCCGATCGATCAAACGAAACCCGATTGTGGGATCGAACTTAAGAAGAAATTGGGAAGAAGAAAAATATTTTCTTCCCAATAATACCAAGGGAAAATCGGCCAAAGGGGAAGAAGGGAGGAAGAGAGAATTCCGAATTTCTAAGGAATTGAATTGTGTGATTTATGAATGACCCAACCCTCCTATTTATAGGAAAATAGGAATCCTAATCCCATTAGGATTAATCTATAGAGATAAATACAAAAAGAAAAAAGATTATCTTTTTCCTTTATCTTGCAATTTCGAAAATGCCATAGATAAATAGGAGATTATTTTATTTTCTTTATTTTTATTTATCTTGGGTAAATAAATCTATGTAATTATTTTAGGATATAATTCAAACAATTATCTCTTCCTAAAATACATGTCATGGCCGAAAATTGGCTTAATAATTAATAAATAATTCTAATTTATTTAATTAATTATTTTGGGCCAATTTCAATTAGGTTCATTAATCTAGTTGGGCTTGAAATTCTCTCTTAAATTAATAAGTCCAACTTAATTAATTTATTTATTAATTACCATTTAAATAAAATATTTTATTTAAACAATTAATAATATTAATATTTTCTCCCGACTAAATCTTATCAAATTATATTTAATTATTAATTTCCATTTAAATAATTTTTATTATTTAAATAATTAATAATAAATATTTTAATTATTAATTTCCATTAAATAAACTCATTATTTAATTAATAATTTTATTGATAACATTTTATTATTAATTAATTAATTTTTAATTATTAATTCCGTTCAAATAAAATTTATTATTTAAACAATTAATAATTGTTAATTAATTTCAAATTATTAATTACCATTTAAATATACTCAATATTTAAATAATTAATAATATCTAATTAATAATATTTCATTATTAATTTCATGTTTAAATAAACTCATTATTTAAACAATTAATAATGTTTATATTAATTACCGTTTAAATATACTCAATATTTAAACAATTAATATTGCCTATTTCTTCTACTTGATTTCACGACTACGATATTTGGGCTAGCATAGGGACCCGATGGACCTATAGATCATGGGCTTAATAATTAGTCAATTAAGTGATTAACACATAATCAGTTAATTACTTATTATCTAACTATGAATAATTCCACTATAGATTCATAGCTGAACTCCCTCACTATAGATGAGTTATGTCCATTTAGTTTATCATTATTTATATCTGTGATATTATCTTTCACGTGGAACCCTCATAATTACAGGCGGATAAATTTACCGTTTTGCCCCTTTAATTACCGCTTTATCCTTGTGTTCCCGCTGATTCTCCAATGAACTTTATCTTTAGTCGAACTAGAGATAAGATACTTCTGTGATCAATAGAAGTCGTGATGTCACTTGTTCATGTCTCGAATTAGTACATCAATGGAGTTTCCTAAAGTTCCTAAAATGTTTAGGTATCGCACTGATACCGTTAATTTATAGGAAAGTTATGAATTTCATCTCGTGAAAATGAGTTCCCAGCTATTTATCTAGTCATGTTCCCAAAACAGGAGTGTATTGAGCATTCTTACAGATCGCTCTCAACTATGTGAATCAAAGAACATAACTCCACAAATAGGAGTCCGCATTTCACTCAGGATTGAGATCTATCACGGTTGATAAACTTAGTTTGATATTCGATTATTTCTCGTAAACGGTACTAATGAGAAATTTGATCGAACATCGTGGTTCTGTCTTATACAATCAACATTGCATATGATACTTCCATTTCATGTCTCCCACATGAATGATCAGGATTCGATCATTTGTCTATAAACAAAATGCGAAGCTATCAACAGTGTTATCAGGATAAGGTTCCCAAACGTTATCCGTTTACTGTAGACACGTTTAAGTAACTCATTTCGACTTTAATCCTCTCGTATGACTCACATACTAAGTCGTGATTTCATAAGAGTGACTTAGGGTTTTACTATTTGAATGTTTGATATTTATATATTTCCATATATTCCTAATATCATTAATTGAATTAATCTAGATAATATAGAGAACTTATGTTTATTTATTTAATTTATTCTTAATAAATTATTATTATTAAATAATTACAAGTTCTAGGACACCATTCCTAACACCTAGTTCTATCGCCCATTTTATTAGTCTTTCGGAGGCTTCGGGTTTGTGAAAAATTGATTTCAAAGGGAAAGTTATTCGTTCAATGATTCGATGGCCCTAGAAATAATGTTTAAGTTTCCTTGAGGCTGTTATCATTGTCAGTGCCAACTGTTCGACTTTGGTATACCTTGTCTTGGCATCGAGCAAGGCTTTACTCATATAATACACGGGCTGCTGGATCTTCCCTTCTTCTCTGACCAAGACGGCGCTTACTGCCGTTTCAGAGACTGAAAGATAGATGATGACGTCTTCTTCGCCTTTTGGTTTGGACAGAAGTGGAGGTTTGGAGAGATATGCTTTTAACTCATCAAAGATCTTTTCGCATTTCTCATCCCATCTGAATTCCTTGCTTCCTTTGAGAGGTTTGAAGAAAGGGAGGCATTTGTCCGGTGACCGGGAGATAAACCTTCCAAGTGCGGCCAGACATCTGGTGAGCTTCTGGACTGCTTTCACGTTCTCGAGTGCTTCCATTTGAAGGATTGTGTTAATCTGATCCGGGTTCGCTTCTATTCCTCTTTTGGTCATAAGGTAACCCAAAAACTTTCCAGAAGAGATGTCGGAGGTACACTTACTTGGATTGAGCTTCATTTCGTATTCTTCGAGGATATCGAAGGCGTTTTTGAGATGTTGGGGATAGTCTTCGGCTCTTTTAGATTTCACCAACATATCATCGATATAGACTTCCATGGTTTTGCAAAATTCCTTCTCGAACATTCGGTTCATCAGTCTTTCATATATTGCTCGACATTTTTTAGTCTGAAGGGCATCACCTTGTAGCAATACGTGCCTTTATTTGTTTCAAACGAAGTCTTTTCCTGATCAGACGAATTCATCATGATTTGATTATATCCAGAGAAGGCATCCATGAAACTCAATAGTTCTAATTCAGCTGTTCAATCTACGAGCTGGTCAATTTTGGTAGTAGGAAGGAGTCTTTCGAGCACGTTTTGTTTAAGTCCGTGAAGTCTATACAGACTTTCCATTTCCCATTCTTTTTCTTCACTACCACCACGTTCGCTAGCCATTCTGGGTTACTTTACTTCTTGGATGAAACCGACCTCCAGTAATCTCTGGACTTCTTAGTCAATGATTTGGTTTCTCTTCGGAGCGAATTTTCTTCATTTCTGTCAGACGGGTGTGTGTTTAGGATCTACTTTAAGCTTGTGGCTCATTATTTCCTGTTTGATTTTGGGCATCTACTTAGTAAATGATCAACGCTTCTGAGTCTTCATCGGGAGCCTGAGGTCTAAAATACTTTTGCTTTGGTCTCAGGACCTCTGGCTCCTCTTGTGGTTTATACTTCTCTGCAGATTTGAGCTTTATGGCATCCACCATGCAACTCCTTACCGTACTTTGGTTTCACTTTATTACGACGATTTCATCTTATGAGGGAATTTCAACTTCTGATGCTCAGTTGAGGAGATTGCCTTCATTGCGTGTAGTCAAGGCCTGCCCAAAATCATATGATAGTTATAGTTAGTATCTAAGACGTGGAAGAGGGTTACCTTGGTTGCTCCTCCGAGGACGATGGGAAGCTCCACTGTGTCGGAGGAGAGCGAGACGACGTTGTTGAATCTAGCCACCTCTTGCATACTTGCTCGAATTTTTCCTTCCTCGATCTTCATCTCATCAAGGGATTTCTTGAAAATCACATTGGTCCCATTGCTCTGATCAATCATTACTCTATGGACGTTGTATTTTTCCATCGATACAGATATGACTAACACGTCATTATGTAGGTGATGGACGTCGGCTAGATCGTAGTCCGAGAATGTGATCGGGTTAGTGAGCTTATACACGACCCTCAAGATCGGAATTCTTGCATCCTAGCTTTTCCTCTTGGCTTCCTTGATACTCGACTCAGTGGAGTGGATTAAATTTAGCTTTACTAGACGCCATTGTTTATTTGAATTCATGTCTTGACTCTTGGGGAGTATTGGGGTGATCTTGGGAGCTTGACCATTCGAGTCACGTGCATCATCTTCCACATTCTCTTTGTTGGCTGTGCTCTTTTCGTGAAGACTAAGTTCTGACATGGCTCGATGATTTCTGGTCCTTCGCAGTCCAATGGATCATATTCAAGTGGACCATATCCTCTTTTCCATCCAAGTCTTCGGAAAAAGTTTTCTTCAGAATTGTGGGGTTTTTTTCCACTTTTTGATCTTGCTGGTTTCCCCACTCCGCCTTTCCCCATTTTCTCTTCGTGCTACTCTTTCTTTGGAGATTCTCATTGCCTCCTTGTTCAACGTTTGACATTCTTCAGTCGAATGAGAACTATTGTAATGAAATTTGCAATATTTTTAGGTGCTGCTTTTCGCAAGACGATTTCACGTGTCCTCCTTCCGTCCCTTCGTGTTAGCCGATGCACATGGATGGAAGTATTGTCTTCTTCTTTCTTTGGTCGATCCCTTCTGTTGGATCTTTATTTTCCACCCTTCTAGGTTTTCTCGTATTTTTGCTCTTTGACTCGTATCTCTTTTCATTGGAGGTATGTTGGTCTTTGTCGCATGTACGGAGCGTGCCATCTTCGCTGATTCTTCTATTGAGATTTGCTTTGACGTTCTTTTCAACGCCACCGTCACAGTCCATGGCGAGGACTTGTTGAAAGATCTCCAGTGTTGATGATCAGGATGTATCGCCCTCGTGAAGGCCAATGTTGCGTCTTTGTCCCGACATTTCAGAATTTCCAGCTTTACCTTCCTGAATCTACAGATAAAGTCTCTCAGTGTCTCGCCTTTCCTCTTTGCGTACTTTTTACTCACGTTATATTCTCCCTGAAAGCCTGAAGAGAGTTGCTGAAACTTACGGATCGATCCCCTTTTGAGACTTTTGAACCATTTCAGGGTCGATCCCTTTAGGCTTAAGGTAAAGAGTTTGTAAGTTACTCTTTCTAAGTCTTCTAGAGGAATCCAATTCGATTCCATTAGGTTAATGAAGTGATAAATATGTTTGGTCGAATCACTCGTACCATCATTGAGTTCGAAGGACGGTATCCGGAATTTCCCCAGCAGCTTGATCGCAAGGACGTTGAGGTCTAGTGGTGATTCCCTTGGATTGCGCAAATTTATGGTGGATCTTTTGGTCCTGGACCCCAGCATTTTGAGGAAATTCTCCTCGAGTTTTTTTGTAATCGTCGAATTCTAGGTTGGTGCGATGATAATCTTTTTGGTGCTTGCGTTGCCTCTGTGGACTAGATTGCTCAGACGAACCACGACTCGATTGATTGTCCGAGCCTCTCTGGTGCCGTCTCTTCTTCCCTTCTTCATCCTGCCTGGCGGATTCGACATATTTCGCCTTTTCTGGTTCGAGTCTCGTTTTGACTGGCACTCGCCCAGACGAGTTGATTTCTTTGAATTCGATGTTAGCGGCCTTCGATTGGCTGACTTTGGATGTTTCAGGAATCTCGCCATCCTTCGACCTTTGTCTTTGTGATCTTGCCAATCTACGAGCCAGACGCGGTTTATGACTCCCATTGTCTGGTCAAGCAAGATGTGGCAGATTCGCCCAGCCTGGCCTATTCATGACCTATTCAAAATTTTCTTGCATGGTTTTCATGAACAGGTCCTGCTTCTCGGACATCTTCCGGATGAGCATGTCCAAGGTTACAACCACAGCAGGGAGTTCTAGAGGTGGCTCGATCCTCTGGTCTTTCCCTCTGTTCTCTAGATTATTCACCCCTCTTGGGGGGAGTTGTTTATGAGAGCTTGTTTGCTTCTTGTGTTCTTCATGTCTCTGTCTGCTATCTTTGGTGAAGCTTACATGAATGTTTTTTTCGTACCCCCATGATGGGCACCAAACTGTAGAGGATGATTTTTGCTACTGTCGATCACGTGCGAATTACGTGCGTCGCGTCACCTTGATCTCAAATGCCTGAGAAATACGAACAAAAAATCCGGTGTGGTGTCTGTCAAACAGTCTCCAACGATCAAGTTAGTGATTTGAGGGTAGATAATATCAGTATTGTAGAATAGAATAATGAATGTGTGTTGCCGTTTTAGGGTTTGTAAGGTTATATAGAGGAAATCACGGATCCAATTTGGTAGGAGTCCTTGATATTAGGAGTAATATCTTTTGAGAATAATATATCTATCCCATGATCTTAGGGAAAATACCCTCATATGATCAGATAAGGAAACTTGTGACGTGCTCCTCAACCAAGTTAATTGCCTATGATGATTCGAGCTAATGGGAGTCGTTCCAGACATCATATTTAGTTCGAGCTCATAGTGTTTCGGGCGTTGTGGCATGGTTGGGCTTGTCGTGATGGCTTTTAAATATTTCCTTTCTACGTGGACCAGTCCTATCAAGATTTGGGCTTTTGACATTGGGTCTGACCCATAGTGAATTTTACCTCTACAATTGTAAAGAAAGGAATGAATGGATCATTAATGTTCAATACAATAAATACATATTTTTCTATTTTATTGCTCAATATTTAATAAGGGCTTTAAAGGAATGAAAAAATTAATAACTATTAATAAAATAAAACGCAAATCCAAATCTGTTAATATTTTCAAAAGTCAATACTGTAAGAAATATTTATACCAAATAGTATAATTATGACAATTTTCGTATATTTGTAAGCCTACTCATTTTAATTTAGGGCCTAGACTATGAAAGCCCAATAAATTCATATAGCACTGTCACGTGAGGAAAAAGTAAGGTTGAGCATCGATTTGGGAGCGTTACTCTTTTGCCTTCTATTTTGAATTCATCTACGTGAAGAGAGGAATAATGCTCCATTCACTATTTTGAAATTTTGCTCAACTTACGTGAAGGGAAGGGTGAGCACTGCCTTGATTTTTTTCGTTTTGTCTTTTTTGGAGTCAAGTCCATCGACTTGTGTGAATTTGTGGTAAAAATAAGTTTAGTTGTCTTATTTTAGTTGCCTTTCAATTTCCATCTTTTGTTCAATTCCTATGCACATTGTTATTGTTTAGTCAAATCAAATTTGACTTTAATCACACTTTTTGGATATATATAATAATTAGATAGTTAGTAATATAATTTGATTTAGTCTTTTACACAAACCAAATTAATTATCTCTTACGTTTTAGTTACAAAATTAGGCGTTTGGTAATTTATATTAATTTTAAGTTTTGAATTTCATTTAGGTGGCAATTGAATTCATTTTGTGGATAAGGATTATTTGCTAGCTTGATCAAGGTGAAGATAAATAAAATTTACGGTAAACTTAGAAACTAATCATTTGAACTACTTGTTTGATTTTGGGAGTTAAGTAAAACATTGGAATTAAGAGAACTAAGCATGCTTATTAAAGTTTAGGTTCTTGGGAGTATAGTTAAATTATTGGGTTGATGTTACTTTAATGTGTTTTGGGTTATGGGTGACTTGAATGGTAATATCATGCTTATGGTATGTCTATGGGAAATTTTCCGAGATGTTATGGTTACTATGGTTGTTATAGTTATGATGATGAAATTTTGAGAAGCAATGAGAAATTGCATGTTATGGAGTGATTAGAAGTAGAGGTTATTGAGACTCCGTTTACTTTTTGTTATTGAGACTCTGTTTACTTTCTGCAGCTTGGGACTCTGTTTATATTTCAAATGCATCATGAGACTCTGAATACTTATTATGCATGTTTTTAAAGTTAATGTGTAAAGACCCGAATTTTGTCAAAATTATAAATTAGAAATAAACAGCGGAACACTTGATTTTATAAAAATTCGGCATGGTGCCGTTTGTATTTTGAACAAACTAAAACTTGAATACATTGTTCACAACTAGATAAAGCAGTAAAAACAAGGAAACGCGCATTTCCGACAAAGTTTTAAGTTTTCAAAACGACATAAACATCATAAAACAGTCAAATGCTCTTTCGAGCTCAAAATAACACAATAAGTCTAAAGAAAACAAATAAAGTGTTTTCAAAGTTCGACTAAAGCCCATGCATTCCTAGAATGCTCAAAACGGTCATGTCCAAGTCCATCGTCCCTTTATCATGCGGCACCATCACCTCTACCAAGGCCTCTACCTCGAGGAGTACCTAGAAAAATTAAAGTGTAGCAACATGAGCATAAAAATGTTAGTTAGAGTAAAATGGAGGCATGTAATCCTATCGATGAATTCCACATCGGAAATTGTATCCAAAGTCCTAGCATGCTCTTTACTACCCATTCTATACTCCCAAATAACTTATACCCAAATTCAATTCATTCCCGAATTCACATTCCACATGTTACTGAAGGAACCATTTCTACCATCAATCAACATTCACAATTAACACCCATTTCATTCCCAAGATCATTAGAGTAAATTACAACTATCGAAAACTTTCATAAATAAACGATGTAATATCATTAGCAATAGCCCTTACTTATAACACCCATGTACTCCATCTAAAGAATCCGAGCATATTCATAAATTTCCATTTAAGTGTCTCAAGTACTCCATCTAAAGAATCCGAGTACATTTTATAATTAAACACTTAGGTAACACACGTACTCCCTCTAAGGAGTTCGAGTACGGATTACCATTTCTCATTTACATGAAATATATACTCCATCTAAAGAATCCGAGCATATTTCATAATTCCTCATTATGTAACACACATACTCCATCTAAAGAATCTGAATACTGTTTACTGTAACGCCCCGATACAAGGTAATTTAAAATTTCGGTTAAAATTAATTTTTTATTTATTAATACCGAGTTTTCAATTTTTCTATTTAAAAATTTCTTATTTGCATCTATAAGCTTGATGGAAGACAAATTGCAAAGGAAGGGCTCTTTAGCAATTTGTTTGGAAGAAAGGATGAAGGGTCAATTTTTGAAAAGAATGAATGAAGGGAGTTAGGGTTTGCTTCATTTATCAAGAAAATAAGAAAATAAAAAATCTCTTTCTCTCCTCTCCTCTCTCACGCCGCCGCCCCCTTTCCCATTGGAGCACTCCGAATTTTTGTTCGTTTGCTTGTCGGTTAATCGTCAATTGCTTTCCGATTTGTGGATTAGGGAGTTTGGGAATCGTCTTTCAGATCAAGAAGGTAAAAATTCTCTTCTTTTTGGATCCCCTTTGCCGGGCCCCTCTCTATAATTCATAGGTGATGATTTTCGTCAATTCTTGATAATAGGTGTTTGTTTTGATCGTGGGAATTCATTAGTCAAGGATTGTGGTCCGGATCCGTGATTTCCTATCATTAGGTGAGTATTTTAGATCGATTTACTTACTTTATTAAATCTGGAAATTGGTGTTAATTATTTAATTATGATGTTCTTGAACCATGCCCAAAAACCCATTCCATAATGCCTCTTGTTACATAATCCTTAGCCTAAACCTTAATCGGTATTGATTTCCTTTGTCTAAAACCAAAACCCATTAAGATCAATCACTCGAAACCCGAAACCGAGACCAAATTGTGACCCAAAGGCCACGGTTCAGCCACGACAAAGGCAGCAGCGCCGTAGCTGCTGTCTTCTTCAAATGGCGATCCGTTTGTCGTTTTTTTCCCGTTCTTCGAGCCAATGAACCCCAAAATTTTTGTACCTTTTTGGGACTGTTTTAGTATGTAAATTAATTTTTTAGGACCTTCGTTTTAGGTCTGATTGGTGGTGGAAAGTAGCTTGAGAATTGGAATTTTAGCAAAGACAATGTGAGTTAACGGTTTAGTCAACGATGAGGTTTTAGAGAAATCTAAGGCTCTTACCGTAGCTTATTTGATTTAATATATTTAAATATGATATTCTGGAATGTTAGGATGAGAATTTACTTTTGGAAACACCGAAAATCAATTGGGAGAAAATAATTTTCGGTCAGAACTAGTTTAGGCAATTTTTGACGAAATTTGACGTTTTTAGTTTCAAATTGCTTCTGATTTATTATGGGTTCAAATCTGGAATTATTTGGAGATATTTACTGTTAATTGCCTTGAGTTTTGAGTTAGGGAACATAAAAGCGTATTTTCAATATTTCGGCAGTTTTCAGCAGTTTATGTTATAAGTTGGGCTGCTGTATTTTCATATTTCTAATTGAATTTTATTTATCATTATCATGTGTATAATGATGTTTGTGTTGATGTTAATGGCCTGTTTGAATTTTTTTACTAGTGTTGAGGCTACGAGCTCTACGCTAAGTCATTTTAGTTATGGAAAAGTCCATAACCGAGTACTAATGTTCATTACTCGTATGAATGAATCATTAGGGGATTATCAGTTATAGTTAAGGCTATAACCAAGTACTAAGAAGTGGTAGTAGTTCCGAGGGACCGCCTTCTTAGTGGTTTGTGAATTATATTGATTGTTAAGTTAAAGAATGTTAGTAGTTTGGGATATTAGTAAAGATGTTGAGAGTATATGATTGAGATGTCTTGGGTAAGAAACTAGCGAAAGTTGTCTATCCATGTAGAGTGAGAGTTTATTGTATAGCCTTGAATATGGAATCTAAGTAATTGCCTATTCATGTAAAAGATTGAGATTGATTTTTAAGTGACGGTTAGAGTGTAAGAGATCTTGGAAGAGTGATGAGTGCTTGGGACTCGGTTTGAATTGTTAGAGACTATTTAAGACTTCATCTTTGATTAAGTCGTTTTCTCACTGGCTTTAGCCTCACAGTGCTATCTGTTGTTTTTTTTTCAGGTAACAATGGACCGAGAGGTGGCGGTTGATGAAGTGGAAGAGATGAGGGTTCATGTCGAGTTGGCACTGGTTTATTTATTCATTACTATTTATGAATAAAATATCGATTTTATTTCAGTTTTATTTGGTATTGAGACAATTGTCAGTCTTTGAGATTTTATCATTTGAGATTATGTTCTTTTTGGATTATTGTTTTGTTTTAAAAGTTTGAACTCCGGAGTTTATGTTTTGATTTAAGTATTTATTGATTAGAAAGTTTGCATGTTTTCAATAAAGAACATTTATTGAGTCCTCCGTTGTTTTAAATAAGTATATTTATTGCTCTGAAAGGTCGGGTCTTTACATTTACAAAATCACAAATCAAAGTGTTACCACTAATGTTCTCGACCAAGAACATTAGCAAAATAAAGTGCACGCGTAAGAACAATAAATCGTTATCATTAATAATTCTAGGAAAGATAGGCAATTTCTCAAATAAAAACATAAAGTAATAATTGAAACCGGAAACACTTGAACCACTAACAGCATAGCCAAACTCTTAGTTTCCCATAACCAAATTCAAATTCCCACCCTTATACTTTACTTTTCTCAAACTTATTTTGAAGCTTTTCTTTTCCAAGAACTATTCTGAATCCTCCAATTCCTCTCAAAACCATCAAATTACAACCATAACTTAACTTACCATTCCATATTCCTATCTAAGACTCCAAAACATTAATAAAGTACAAAACCCACACACTCACATCCAATTCCATCTAAACAACCAAAAATCCTCTTAAGATCCCAAAATCCACATTCCCTCTTAAACTCGATCAAACAACTCGTCATGCAACCCATACATAAAATATACACAACCACTTTAAACTCACCTTGAAAGCATAATCAACCCTTACACACTAGAGGATCAATCTCGCAAACGGTTAACGAAACCTATAATTTAATTACACCTAACATACATCAATTTTGCAAAAATGAGTTATGTGAGGACTGATTGCACCTAACATGAGCTCACGAGTTTGCTTATGGTGGACATATGAATGGGTGAGATAATGTACATGTTGTGTGTTCTTTGCATTATCTGGTATTATCCATGTTCTATTATTTAATGTAATTTACATATGTAAGGAATGATGTCACTTGACATGATCTTAAAATACACTTTAAATGTTGAATTGGTAAGAATGGATGGGATGTGATTGTTGCATGTGGCCTAGCTATGTTAGAGGCATGTTGGGAGATTGAACCATGGAAAGTATGTCTTATTATGAGCCTTATTGTGAAGATATGATTATTTGGATTGAGTAGTAAAGAGTTATTAGGATATTTGGACACAAATTCGAATTGAGATTATGATCTAATGTTGTTTTACTTAGGATATTTTGACACAAATCCGGATTGAGATTAGGATCTAATGTTGTTTTACTTTCCATTTATTTTCACTGGGTGTGTTCGCTCATGATACTACTTTTTAAGTGCGAGACAAGGACGTGGTCGTGGGCGTGAAGCTGGTGCCTGATCTCATGGTGAAGATTTGAAGCGGATGGACTTGGGTTTGATTTGATGTCCATGAACTAGAGTTTCATTTTTATTTAGTTGAACTAGGTCTATTATTATTTTTCTTTGGATATTTCATTGGTACTTTAAAACTTGAACTTAAGCTATTATTGTTGCATCTGAGATATTTTGAAATGAAAATGGTTGCGCAACCTGTTTGTGAATGATATGAATCTTACTCAAATTTATTATACAAGTGTAATTTTGTTTTAAAAAGTCTTCCTCTTACATTATTCTGATTTATTTTGAAAATTAAGAGACGGGTCTTTATAAACTCCTTTTTAAATATTAAAACCAAACAATAAGATAATATACCACTAAACACTTTTTTATCGTAGTACTTATAATAAAAGTACTTTGATTAAAAACACTTATTTCCCAAACAAGCCCTAACCATTATGTGACTTTGTTTCTCATTGAATAATTAATCAATCCAATCAAAAAGCTATTTATAAATTTAACCGTACAAGACTCAAAGCTAGAAGATACCATTAATAGCCCAAAAGTATTTTTAGAAAGTTCTAAATTTGCCCATATTCGAATATATGCATCTTTTACTTTAGGAAAGTCTTATTTTCTGATCCAAATTACTTTAGAGAATCCTTATTTCAAATTTTTCTCTTTTAGAAAAGTTATTTCTTTCTTATTCTTTCCTTGTTCCTAAATACACCATAGTTGCCAAATTTGTCCTATTTTTCTTTAGCCAACCAAAATTGCTTATTTTTGTTTCTTTATTGTTACTTTTTACAAATATCATTAGTATCTTAGTTGTTTGATAGTTTCTAAAATGTGATAATAGTTCAAGGTTACATTTAAGCCTCTAAAATTTGTTTTTTTTAGTGCAAACACGAGTGAACTAACATCATTAAGTGTAAACACTTAGAGAGTTATTGAAAGGTCCTATTTTTTTTTATTACTAACTTGTTTACTTGCAGCAATGTATCATGAAAGGATTGAACAAAGGAGGAGTAATATATGTCGAGAGGTAGAATATCCTTGGAAAGAACATAGAGAGGTTTATTATGAAAGGATGGAGCATAGAAGCTTAGGAGGTGATAAGGTCGGTTTACCTACTTTTCAAGGAAAGATAAAATCCAGAGGTTTACTTGACATGGGAAAGGGAGGTGGAACTTTGTTTTTAAGAACATCCATGTAGTGATTCAAATAGGGTACAATTTATAAACACTCAATTTTGTGACACTAACATGGTGGAAACAATTGGTGAACGATAGGAAAAGAAGAATTTTAGAGGATCCAATTGAAACTTGGTATGAACTCAAATGCATTAGAGGAAATGATTTATACCAAGGCCAATTCAAAGAGAGCTTGAGCAAAAATTTGAAGATCTTACTCAAGGAATCATGAATGTTGGTGAGTACTACAATAAGTTTAAATACTGTATGGCTAGGACAACATTGAAGAGCATGAAGAGATTACTATGACATGGCTCTTAGATGGTTTAAACTATGAGATTGTTGATCAAGTAAATGGGTATACATATGTTGAGTTGGAAGAAATGGTTCACTATGCCACCAAGGTAGAAAATAGACTCAAAAGAAGAGTAGATACACGATATGGTTATAAACCTTTTTTCAATTCTACTTCTTCTTATCAAATGAGTGAAAATGGTACACTAATAGATAAAAATGAGGCTGCATATGGCTTGGTAGAGGATAATGCAACATTGATTTTAGAGAAGGTTAAGATGATTGAAAGAGGACTTTCAAAATCGAAGGAAATTTTCAAAGCTAGCATGGAGTAGATAAAAAAAGGATATGCTGAAGTCAAAGTGTTTTAGTAAAGAGGGCATAGAAGTGTCAAATGAAGTAAATGAGGAAAAACCACTTATTGATATTGTTCCAAAAGTTCCACAAGTCATTTTTTCCCTCTCAATAAAGTGTTAAAACAAGTCATAATTAACCTTTGTTTGCAGTAATTATTCATTGATGTTTTCAAGGTTCGAAACTTCATGATATGATGTTTGCTACTAAGGCTAGTCTATCTGATGCTTGCACTTCCATTGCTAAGCAACTTGAGAATGTACCATAATATCCATAATGACATTTTGAATTTTTTTTAATCCAGCTTGCAAGATTCATTTGGAATTGTGTTGGAACTTTGAAGCCATTTAACTTAAATAAGAGTACCATCATAATCATTTTTTTTTCATTTCAGTGAATCAATGGAGTTTTTATTTCCTTTATTGAAAAAAATATCATCATGTTTTAAGTTTTCTTAAATTTTGCATCTTACCTTACCTCATGCAGGTACCATTTGAACAAGTTCCAGAACTTGTGGCTGGTCATGCATATATTGCTATTAATCAGTTTTTTTTTTTGTTATTATTATGCTTTGCTTTTAATATTTTATTTTTTCAAATGCTTCTTAAAAAATAATATGTAATTTTCTTCTATTTAACTCCATAGGTGTTGCCACACAATTCCGCACTTATTTATCAAAGGCTTTGAGTTTGACAAACAGGTTGTTTAAGAAAACTTTATTTGCAAATTAGTTTATTTTCAAATTATACGTTGTTCTAGGTATATTTCTATCACTAATTCTAGATATCTTGTATTTTTTATTGAATTGATTTTCTGACATTTTTTTTCCTTGTTTTTCGAATAAGTTGGCTTAAAATTACAAAATTTGAGTCGGATACTGAGAGAGATTCTAATTCTGATGAAGAAGAGGATAGAGACTCTGGTCAGTCACCTTCATTTTAATAATTATTTTATTTTCAATAAACATTAATGTTTACTTTGAAGTTAAAACCTCTTAGATTTAGTATTTAATTTTAGTTTGCAAGTTTTTTTTATGTTTAACTCAAATTGGATGAATAATAATTTAATAACTTAATTTAAAAGTTTAGTATTTAAAAACGTTGGTAAAATAAGAATGACACAATTTGACTTTGAAAGTTACTTTTCTAAATAAATAAATTTTATATGTTTAAAAAAAAATTAAAAGTATTGACTTTGTAATGAGTAATACATGCACATAAAATTTTAACCAACGTCAATTTATTGTTACTTCTTTTTCTAGAACTTTAACTTAAAAAATAAGTGTCACGTCTTCACGATCAAGATTGATTAAATAAGGCACAAATTACGAATAATCATTTGATTGTGAATTAGGATAGAAAAAAAATATAAATTTAAAAAATTTGTGTACATCGTGCATGTTAAATAACTAGTATAACAAAGGTGTGATCATGATTTCATAACTATTGTTAGTAACAAAGGTTGGGTTGGGTTGTGTTGATAATCAATTGAATATGAGGATTCTAACTTTCAATGTCTAATTCATATGCTTGTTTTCCTACTGTAAATAGAATATAACACAAGCGTTTTTAGAGACTTAAAAAGTTCTCTCAGACATCATTGGAACCATCTTTTAAAAGAAGAAAAAATAAGAGGGAAATGATATGTGTTTATCCAATAGAATATTGCCTTTACAACTCCCATGTCCATGATGATTTTCTAGTTCAGGACAGAAATCTAATAGAAATTTAGTTAGCCTTTTATTAGTTATTCATATTCATTGTTTATTCTATAATTCATTTGTGTCATTCAATTTTGTGTTAGAATACAGCTAAAAGAATCTGGATCCAAGTAAGAAAGAAATAGAATGTAGGATCCAAGAAAGAAAGAAATAGAATGTACATTAAAAAAAATTGTTAGATAAAATCCTTCATGAAAAAAAATATTGGATTGGAGAAGGAATAATTCGCCGTTAATCATATCGAGAGTTTTCTTGTGCCTATGATTTTATGGTAAACAAGAAGTAAGTATGAGAAAAAAAGCTCTTGATGCTGAAGATTTAGGAAGAAAGTCAATAGAGATTTTATTTAGGTGGGGTTGGGAAGATGCTATATAATGTCATTCATTTAAAATAAAAAACTAAAAACATCATTTGGTCCTTGAACTTTCACTCTCGTTTCATTTTCGTTTATTAACTTTCGAAAATTACATGTTTTGTCCATGCACTTTACGATTCATTCCATTTTAGTTCTTTCAATCCACCAATCTCAAGGTTTTTATTCAATTTTCCTAATTACTCCGTTGAATTAAAAATTGACCAGATATTTCAATTCTTAAAAAATTTCAAAATTGAATTGGGCCGGTTTTTTAAAATTCATTGAATTCAATTGTAGAATTTATTGCAGTTTTCATATTCTTCCCCACCTTTCCTCATGAATAATTTTTCAATTTCAGTTTATAAATTATCATCAACACAACAATTCAAAACACCTAAGTTGTAAGTTGTAACCCACTTTAAATAGTTTTTAGTTCAAGAAAGATATCTACAATAAGATTGCAAAGTTTTGGTTCTAACATATTATTTATTAGATAAAATTTACAAGGTTAGAAAATTGTCTTGGAGGAGTTGTGGAAGCAAAAACTAGACGAAAACCTTAAACATGTGAATGTGGGAAGGTTTTTTTAACAAGAGTGATGCAACATCATATGATTCTTGATAGAGAAACTTAAGAAGGATCAATTTGGTTGGAATGAGTGATTAGAAAAGTCTTCTAGCAATTAAAGGATGTTATGGTTTTGACACCAGTCTTAACTTTTCATGATTATGACCTATTCTTTCTAGGGAATCTAGTTATTATGGAGTAGGCGTTGGGTAGTTCTATTGATGATCACCTATTACCTTATATTTTTTTACATAAATATGATACTCTTGACCTTAGCAACCTCCTCATGCCAAGAAATACTAATCTTTGAGATGTTTTCATGCGGAATGTTACCAAGCTACTATTTTTTTTTCTTTTTGCTTAAGTATTATGAACATGTGTTAATAATTTATACAATTGAAGTACACTTAATATTTGTAGAACAACTCAACAGCTCAATAATAGATGTACAATCACCTAAAGAAAATCTTTCAAAGAAAACGTTCATAGTTGGTGAAGATCATATTAAAAAAATGAGGTGTGTTAATTTTAGATTTTTTTATAGCAGAAGTTGTAAAAGTGTAAGGGTAAAATAAATTAAATTGAGAGTGTATGGCTGTAAATTGAAAAGGCTTGAAAATACTAGGGTTATTGGTGCATTTAACCCTATAATGATATGATTATATCAAGTTCAAGTATATTAGTAGGTTGTTATGTAAGTGATGTGCCATAAGTTGACGAAGTCATCAAGTATATTTGTAAGTGATGTACTTTTCAACACTTTTGATTTGTTTGTCTATTTCAAAGTACTTTTGTAATATTTCATTTTATTAAATTATTCAACCATTAGGCTACTTATTTGTCATATAATTTCCGTTGTTTATTTTGTTGCTTTATGGCTTACTTTTATAATCCTTATTTTTTTCTCAATAAAGTGTTAAAACATGTCATAATTCACCTTTGTTTGCAATAATTTTTCCTATTGCAACTTGCACATGTTTCACCGTGATAATTTTACTATTTAGGCAGTTGATTATTCATGTTGTGACATTATTTCTGTTTATTGAATGCTTTTATTAGGAATGAAGTTAGATAGCTGCATCTAACACATTTTTACAGGTAAATAGCTTACAACAGGAACTGCAAATGTTAGCTTCAAATCGTCCACACTATTGTTATGACTCAAGATAGTGGAAGGAATATTCATATAAATGATGGTGATGATGAAGCAGGAATAATTTAAAGAATTGGTTTCGTTGATGTAACAAGTATATATATTGCTTGTAAAAGTATTAGTAAGAGACAAAAACATATTCTCTATTGGATTTTTTTTTATAATATAAAAACACAATTAAAAGATGAAAGTACATAATTGAAACAAAAGTGTAAACATTGTCATAAAAAAAATTCGTTTAAACATGGCACTAGCCATCTGAAAAGGCATGTGAATACTTGTAGAAAAAAAATGTTGACCTAAAAACCTTTATGCTATTAGGTAAAAATCAATCAAATGATTTAACTCATTTTACTTATAATAAAGAAAATGCTAGATCTGAACTTATAGATTATATTATTATAGCAAATCTACTATTTATTTTTATAAAAAATCATGATCTTACTTGTCCCATTCAAAGAATAGTTGACCCATAATATGAAAGTTTTCTACTTCAACTGTGAAAAGATATGTTATTAAAAAATTAAAAGACTTTTATTTTTCTAATTATTAAAGAAAAATTAGTTTAACTTTTAACATGTGGACCTCTTGTGATAACCAAGGCTATCTTTGTTTGACTTCACATTATGTTAATGGTAAATGGAATCTATGTGAACAAATTACTTCTTTTAAAAATGGAGACAGTCGGAATGGTATTTTAGAATCTCTTCAAAATTGGGATAGTGTTGATAAAATTTCATCCATATAATTAGATAATGGAATTAATAAAGATATAGCAACATCATTTTTAGGCCACTCTTTTTACTCACCATTAGGTACTATTTTTCGTATACAATTTTGGGCTAATGTTTTTAAATTTAACTGTACAAGATGGTTTATCCCTTCTTTTTTATTCTATTAAAAAGGTAAGAAATATTATTAAAAGTATAAATGCTTCTCAATTTAGACATAAATTATATTTAAAATTTTATAAACAATTACATAAAAAGTGGAAAAAGTATTAGATTTGATTAACCTCATAAATAGAATTCTACATATGAAATGTTGAATATTGCAACTAAATATAAAGATGTTTTTAATTTATTCTGTATTGAATTACATAATATTTCTCGTGTTAATATTGAACAACCCAATGAACTATAATTGGAGCTATGCATCATTGTTTAAGATTTTTTTAAGTATTTTATGTTTCTACTAAATCATTTTGTTTTACATATACTCCTAACATTTATCATGTTATACCATATTTATGTAAAATTTTATTATATGTTTAAGAAAAATTCTCAAGTATAAACATTTAAACACGTGATTGAGAAAATGAAGGTAAAATAACATATTTTTTTTTTTTAATTATGAGATATACTTATCCGACGCTATCACTTATGACCCGAGATATACAAACCATTCTGGTTTCAACAGCGTTAGAATTGATTTTAGTGCAAGCGGTCAAGTTATATCAAACTCAAGAACAGTTTATCATCTCGAACAGCTAAATCTCTAACACGTCTAAAAGATTGAGATATAGCAAACAAAAGATTGCACGAAAGCAACACAATGGTAGCATTGAATGAAGAGATTCAATAAATGTCTTCATCAAAGAATTACGAAGATAGCTCTTTTGAAGAATAATTGTTTTATTTAATTAATGAATTTTTATTTATTATAACTTTATTATATTTAAGAAAAATAGTCATAAGTAGATACCAACCTAGTTGAGATGTATTCACATTGCAATAAAAAAATTATTTCTCAAAACAATTATGTAAGTTTTATTTCTTAGAGAAATCAATAATTATTTTAAGTCGTTAACTTTTTCTCACACATTTTAGTTTATATCTTTTAAAGTTAAGTTTTTAAAAAAAAATAATAATCAAACTAACCTCTCTAAGTACAAAAATGATAGATAAAGTTAGTTAATTTAAAATTTTAATAAATATTTATAAAAAAAAAGTATAAATAAAAAATATATAGTTAATAAAATAATAAAGGAGAGTAATAATTTAAGTTTGAAAAACTAAAAAATTGAAAATAAAAATAAGGTGATACAAGAATAATAAATAAAAAATTCATAAATTTATTAATTCAATTAAAAATTGAATAGAAAAATAAAAAATAATAATAATAAAAAACTTGAGTAGGTAGGGCCAAGCCCGCATTAAATGGACTAGCCCAGCTCGGCCCGTACTATATCCCAAAGGATAAAGCCCGCAAGCTGGGCTTTGGCTTACCATTTTAGGTAAGGTCTGTCATTCATTAAACGGGCACCCATTCACAAGGCTTATTTATTTGATCATTATAGATATAATTTCTCAAACTTATAGCCTTTGACCCTACGTGTATGTTAATTTCAAAATTGAATCGTTCACTGTCAAAAGTGAAATGATTTTTACTTTCAAAATTATTTCTTTTGAATAAAAATTTAGAATGTTTGGAAATATTTTTCTGTTTTAAAAAACTAATAACAGTTTTGTTATGCAAAAAACTCATTTGGCTGAATATTTAAAAAAACAACACCAGAAAATGAAAATTGTATTTTGTCGTTTTCTTTATCATTTTTTATATTAGTTAATATTATATAATCATTAACTGTACTTTTATGTATGACTTAACTTATTTTGAAGCTATTATATATAACAAGTGAATGAAAGAAAAACAATACAAATTTCTAAATTTAAAATTTAAAAAAAAATAGTAAAGAATAATATATAAAATAGTTTTATAAATGTTACCCAAACAATATAGTTTCAAGATTGATGGCCATCATTAAAGAGTTTAAATAAACTTTCACAAGAATTATTCTTTCTACTCCCAAAAGGTATAGCATATCTTCATTATTGGTGAATTATTTCTAGGGTGCTTTATCTAGGTTTTATTTGTATATGTTTTCATTTTTAGAATTTTGATCTCTAAATGAGGTGGTATGTATTTAAAAGGAAAGAATAACATTTTTTTCTTTAGTTGTAGGGGCATTCTATTTTTATTATGTACTATTTTCTCAACTTCAAAAAATCATATAGAATTATCAAAGAGTTGTTTGGGTTTATTCTTGAGAAGATTTGTAGTAAAACATGTATACTATTTAATTTCTATTTTTAGAAAAATAAAATTTTATTTCAGCGGTCTCAAATAGGTAAAAAAATATTATTTAAATAAACTAAAGCATAATTTTTCCGAAAACTAGTTTTTATCAAACTTTCAAAAACTATTCAACGCAATCAAGAGGTTTGATCGTTTTGAAAATTGGACACAATAGTTGAATATTTAGATAACTAATTCCAAACTTCACAACTATTTGACCGTGTGAAGACATCTGAAAAGTGTACAATTTTTTATAAACATAATAACTATAATTAATTAAGTATAAAATACAGGGTTTAGATTTTTTTTTTATACATTTTGTGAGTAATCAAATTACTTTTATTTAAGACTAGATTTAAAATAAAATAAAATAAAACTATAATTTTAAAATATTATTACTTTTGAATTAAAGTTATTCAATTATTAGTTATATGATCAATGACATAAAAAGTGAGTGACATAATATTATAGGAGAACTCTAATAATTTAATTTGAATTTAGATTTAAAAGTATCAAATTTAGTAGTTTATGATTAAAGAACTTTTAAATTATAGGTTTTAATTAAAACTTGGTTTTTTTATAATTAAATACCATACTTATTGTCTTTTAGGAAATTAATAGGTATGCAGTTACATAATAGTATTTTTTTAGTTACGTTTAAACCAAATTGTGATTAAATAGATATTGTACTTTACTTAAGAATTTATTATTGGGATATCAAGTAATTGATTTTTATCATAGTTTACCTACATTGTTTATAACCATGCTTGTTGGGTTATTGATTTATGAATTATTTACCATGTGATTTGTTGATTTGCTTATGTTTATTTATTTTTTATTGTAATGTTCATGTTTCAATGACATCACTTAAATTATCAAGCGTGATAAATCTCAATCTTGAGTATTGTATTAACTCATACTTATAGAGTTGTATTAACTCATACTTATAGAGTTGATTTGCATAGGTGAGAATGACCTATTGGTGCATTCAATATGAATGTTATTTTGGGGAGATAACAAAATGAGGAGCTTGAAACATTTGTACACGTGATGAAATTCACAATTTTCCTACTACGACGGTGTTTTTGTGCAACACGTCACCATTTTAGGAGCTTTTGGTAACTCCCTAGTTGTACTAATTCTATATTTGAACAAGAGACATCTCGTCTTCAATTTATCATTATAATATTTCTTTATAATAGGACTATAGAAACTGTTTGTTAGAGAGTTAGTAGAAACACGAAGATGCAAGATATAATTAGAATGGTAAACCAGTAATTTTTGTTCAGTTTAATTATGAGTTACCACATGAGGGATATGTCATAACTTAATTTGATTACAAATGAACATAACTCATCGATAATAAAGAGAGTGCAACTATAGGTTGATAGTGGAATAACCTATAGTTAATAAATGTGATTAATTGATTAAAGAGTTTGATTGATTAATTAATCAGAAGTCGTGATCTATAGGTCCAATAGGTCCCTATGTTTGCCAAAATATTATGTTATCAAGTTAACTTAGGAAGAACAAATGTTTTAAGTAATAATTCACCATTGTATATAATAAGACATTAATCAAATATCTTGGTCCAGTCTTATACAATCATCATTGTATATGATATTTCCATTTTTATGTCACCCATATGAATGATTTAGATAAGATCATTTATAAACTAAACAAAATAGACAGCTATCAACAGTTTTAACGTGATAAGGTTCTCAAACGTTATCCATTTACTGTAGACGCTTTAAGTTACTCATCTCGACTTGAATCCTCTCGTATGACTCACATACTTAGTCGTGATTTCATAGAAGTAACTTTGAGGTCTTCCTATTTGAATGTTTGATATATAAATATATATGTCTTATATTGTCAATGAATCAATATAGATAAAAAGAAGTTAAGTTTATTTATTTAATTTATTCAAAATACATTATATTTATTCAATAATTACAAGTTCTAAGGCACCATTCCTAACAAATGATATGGGATATAATGTTTCATTAAGTAAATTTTTAAACCTTGATCCTCTCTGTGTTAATCTACATATCATCGATTTATCAATAGAGGAATTTCTGATGAAGACAAAGGTAATAAACAAGGACGAGCTAGAATTTCATCATTAACGTTGAAAAAAAAACTAATGTACTTCAAGAAGAGGGGTAATTTGATTGTGCCTAAAAACTAAATTACTTGAATAAAAATTTACAACTATTTGAGAGGTTGAAGAAAGGCGATTTTCCTTTCTTGGTGGAAATGATGGAAGATGACGATAGAGGAATAATCGCTGATTGAAGATGCATGGAGCTTTCTTCAAAGGAATCCATCGCTGAGAGAATCCAAGAGAGAAATTGAAGGATAAAAAAAATGCCTAAGAAAGAAGGGCTTTTGAAGAAGATAGAAGCATAACTTTTGAGGTAAGAGAGAGATAGTGAAAAGAAGATATAAGTTGGATAATTGAGAAAGTTGAAAATAGGGGAATCTTGGGACATTGCACTCAAAAACTTAGCTGAAACCCATATCTAAACAAAATGATAATTTGAGCTTGTTGGGATCTAATATCATGTGAAAATTCTACTAAAAAATATTATTGAGTAACGTTTTTTTTAATCATTCATTTCAAATTTAAAAGTGTTATTGCGTATTTTTTTCAAGCTGACTGGATTAACACGTATGCTCCTACGGGGTGTAGACGGAGACCATATCGCTTGAAATCACGAGTCTGTATAGGAAATGACACCAATACGGTGCCGACCACCTGCACTTCGATGATCAAGTCATGTAGAAATTTTAGCAGAGTTTTAGTAAGATCTCATAGCGTACCTCAATCATTCGAGGTGTTCTTATTTATAAATGGTGATTTCGTGGTTTTCTGCCATTCATTTGGTCCGTTTCCAGCCTATCGCAACTTGACCTGCCACACATCAAGTCACCTCACATCTTCAGCCTACCCTGTGAGCACTTCAATATATTTTCAAGTAATGATGAACTTAGGCGTATCGTATCATGTACGTTTCACCGGTGATGAAGCGGATGAGCTCGTTGGGCTTCTTGAGTAGGCTTGGTGGGCTGAGTTGTGGTGGCCTCAACATGATTGGCTCAAATAGGTAGGCTAAGCAGTGTTGGGTGTTGTCAACTTGCAGGGCTCAATGTGCTCAACAGGCTCAAAATAGGCTGAATAAGGTGGGCTCAACCACGTTGAAATTGGGCTGAACAGGCAGAGGCCCATTCATATTATTATTTTTTATTTTTCAAATTTACCCCTAACAGAGGCCTCCTACTTGCTAGCTGTATATACCCAGTTGGAAATTCCATATGCATGAATACAAACACATAAATTTACACGTAAATTAATATTCGAACTTGCCTTTTTATGAAAAGAAGCATTTATTTTAGAGAGAAGTTTTTTCTTTTTTTTCCCTCCAGCGGGGACACTTATGGCGGCCTTGGCCAGCGGCCTAACATCACAATGATGTTAGGCCAAGGGCGAGGACACCTTACTTATCATTAGAACGGGTTAAACCCGCCTTTTTTTAAAAAAATATTTCATATTGAACTGATTTTCAGCTTATGTGATCTGATTTTTCAAGGTTTTATTTTATTATTATTTTTATACCTAATTTTCTAGTACATACTAAAAAAAACTTATGTAAACTACATTGATAATAAAGGTAAATGGGTCTTGAACTAAGAAATAGATTCTGGAAGTTAAACTAACCCATCATTTTCAATTACGAAAAAAAGCCTATTCCATTAATTTATGAATCCGTGTACTTATTTTTCAACATACTAACTTAGTTTTTTAGCATGCTCATTCATTTTTCAGCATATTTAACTCAGTTTTATCGATATGCTCACTCGTTTTTCAGCATATTTTACTCAGTTTTATCAACATGCTCACTCACTACATACTAACTCAGTTTTTTCAGCATTCTCACTCATTTATCGATGCATACTAACTTAATTTTTCAGCATGTTTAACTCGTTTTTATCAGCATGCTCACTCATACTAAATTATTTTTTAGCATGTTTAACTCAATTTTTTCAGCATGCTCACTCTTTTTGAGTGCATACAAACTCACTTTTTCACCATGTTCAACTCAGTTTTTCAGCATGCTCACTCATTTCAGTGCATACGTAATCCAAAGTTTTCATTTTCAACTGGTGAGCTTCTTTGCTCCACTAGGTACCTTGACTTGGTCTGTCTAGCGTAGTTCAAAGCTTCTTCTCTCATGGTACTGCAGTCGTGAGCAATTCTCTGCTTCTCGAGGCTTTCTACTCATTTTTTATAATCTTTATGTTGTGTATTTTTCAAAATTGTTCTCTATTTATCTGGCCCTCACTCGAGTGAGATGACTAATTTTAGTTTCAACTAAAGTTTAGATTTGTAGAGTTGACCCCTCTCTATTTTACAAAATCAAGTAAAACAAAACAAAATAAAGCAAAGTAACACATACATAATTACTCTAGATAATAATCTTGTTGACATCAAGCATTCAAAATTCAAAAGAGAACATAAAGTCTTTTCAATCAGTTTCAACATATCATTAGTGTTAACCTATTATATCAAAGACTTTTCCTAAAATACTTCAAAAGATATTCTCGATTCCTGATGAACTTTGACCACTTTTATCTTGATTTTTGTGATTTGACCCATGTAGGTTTCCATCATTTTTCAAAAACTCTTTCCGGTCTCTTCTTTAAGATGAAAACATTTTGAAGTAGTGATCATGGTGAAAAAAAACAATATTTCTCTTTGTTTCTTTTGCTTGCATCTGATTTCATTTTAGTTGGCCACTTAACAATGATCTTGTCTTTTATCTCCATTAACAGTTGTTCAACAGGGACAGTTGTAAGAGTGTATGTAACGACCCAACTCAAAATATCCGAAAATAAATAAATAATAAAAGAAACTCATTTAAAACATAAATAAATCAGATATAAACAATAAATTACGGAAGCTTTACTCGATAACTAAACTATTCAAAACAAAACGTTTATTTTGGCGCCAAAGTTAAATTAAGAAATAAAATATAATTTAATGAAAACATAGTTAGGAATGGTGTCCTAGAACTTGTAGTTATTTAATAAAGATAATTTATTTCGAATAAATTAAATAAATAAACATAAGTTCTTTCTATTATCTATATTGATTCAATTGACGATATTAGGAATATATGGAAATATATAAATATCAAATATTCAAATAGTAAAACCCTAAGTCACTCTTATGAAATCATGACTTAGTATGTGAGTTATACGAGAGGATTAAAGTCGAGATGAGTAACTTAAAAGTGTCTACAGTAAATGGATAAGTTTTGGGAACCTTATCCTGGTAACACTGTTGATGGCTTAGCATTTTATTTATAGACAAATGATTTAATCCTGATCATTCGTGTGGGTGACATGAAATGGAAGTATCATATGCAATGTTGATTGTATAAGACATGACCACAATGTTTGATTAAATTTCTCATTAGTACCGTTTACGAGAAATGATCAAATATCAAACTAAGCTTATTAGCCGTGATAGATCTCAATCCTGAGTAAAATGTGGACTCCTATTTATGGAGATATGTTCTTTGATTCACATGGTTGAGGGTGATCTGTAAGAATGCTCAATACACTCCTGCTTTGGGAATATAAATAGATAAGTAGTTGGGAACACATCTTCACGAGATGGAATTCATAACTTTCGTATAAATTAACGGTATCGGTGCGATACCTAAACATTTTTGGAACTTTAGGAAACTCACTTGATATACTGATTCGAGACATGAACAACTAACGTCACGACTTCTTTTGATCACAAAAGTACATTATCTCTAGTTCGACTAAAGATAAAGTTCATTGGAGAATCAACGGGAACACAAGGATAAAGCCGTAACTACAGGGGCAAAACGGTAAATATAATCCGCCAGTAATTATGAGGGTTCCACGTGAAGGATATATCACAGATATAAATAAAGATAAACTAAATGAACATAATTCATCTGTAGTGAGGGGAGTTCATGTAACGTCCCGTTACTTTTGGGGGTGAAATTTTTTTTAATTTTATTTATTTATTTTAATTAAAGCTTTTAAGATTAGTTTAAATTTAGTAATTTTGATTTTAGTAGTTATTTTCATCCGAAATTCTTTTTAATCGTTTTAATACTTTAAATTCGTTTCGGTGACATTAATAATTATTAACGGGCCAATTAATAATTATTAATCACCTTTAGATTAGTTTAAGAGCATCGGGTTTCGTTTTTAAAGCAAAAGTAAAAGAGGGACGTAGACGTCATTTCCAATTTCTTAAAATATCCTAACACTATTCATCCATCTCCTTTATTATGCCAAAATTAGAAAAAAAAAACATCACTTTCTTCTCATTTTTTTCATCCCAAACCCGTAGCTTAGAGAGAAAAAAAGAGGAGAGAAAGAAATCGTCGCCCAGCTTCGTTTCTCGTCCGTTTTGCGTGATTTCGGATGCGTTGGAAAGCTCTCGCCGAGACCTTTCTATCCATTCTACCATTGGAACGTTTTCACCTCTCTAAGGTAAGCCCTAGATTTCGAAATTTCAAACATTTTATATGAGTTTTGATTCAAACTTGTGTTTTCCATGGCCAAACCTTCATCCATTTCCAAAACTTGTTAAATCCATGTTGGGAAACACTTTGTGTAACTTTTTCTTGAGTTATCTTGAACCCTAAACCAAGCCCAAGCGAAACCCCGACCCCTTTGAACCATGCTTGTCGTGGTTGTTTTGTTTGTGATAGAAAATGCCTTATTTTTGGTTTTCCTTGAATTGGTGTGGACGATTCTAGTCCTAAACCCTAAATCATGAATACCCATTGATATGGCAAACTTCCAAAGTATCCGAAAACAACCCGAAACACCTCTAAAGTGCATAAAAGCCGGAAAACCAAACCTGAACCCTATTTTCCCTTGTATGGCCGAGAGTACCATAGGGAGGAAATCCGGGATTTTCGTTGTTTTATGCGTTTAGATGTTGTTTGTTCGTTTTCCTGGTTAATTAATGTTATTTAGATGTAATTCGTTTGTAGGATTGTGTTTTGTTCATGGGTTTGCAACCTCGGATTTATCGGAGCTTGTCTACAAGCTAAGGTGAGTTTAAAAGGGAAGTTAGTAATTTTATGAATTAAGTTTCATTACGATTTTGTTTATCGATGTTAAGAGAGAATTAGCTTCTTAGAATTAATGTTTGGTTGGAGACTTTAATTCGGAAGTGAGTGGAGAGGATTTGGAATTATGGTTAGTTCGGTGAAAAGGAAACATCGGAGTGATTTGGAAGTATTGTAAAGTGACTTGGAGATGTTAGTTGAAAGTGGAAGTTAAGTTACTTTGAGTGGTTTGGGAAGTAAAGTAGCTTAGATGTTACACTTGAGTGATGACTCGTGTAATCTAAGTAGTTAGATTCTTTAATAATTAGTAGAATTTCTTGGAGATTATCTAACTTATTGGAGACCTTAAGCACATTGATTTGGCACATGATAGTATGTTGATATCGATCCATACGTATCATGGTGTGCGATGATTTGTGGAGACAGTGGCACATTGATTCGGCATATGATAGTATGTTGATATCGATCCATACGTATCATGGTGTGTGATGATTTGTGGAGACAATGTCACATTGATTCGGCATATGATAGTATGTTGATATCGATCCATACGTATCATGGTGTGCGATGATTTGTGGAGACAGTGGCACATTGATTCGGCACATGATAACATGTTGATATCAATCCATACGTATCATGGTGCGATGATTTGTGGAGACAGTGAACATAATTGATATGGTACATGATAGTATGTTGACTTCGGTCCATACGGTATTATGGTACTATGATTTGTGATATAGTACATAGTAGTATGTTGATTCGGATCCATACGTACTATGGTACTATGATTGTGATATGGCACATGATAGTATGTTGATTTGGATCCATACGTATCATGGTGCGGTAATTTGTTATATGGTGAAATTCTTGAGACCTATATGGTGAAATTCCTGAGACCTGATATGGTGAAATTCCTGAGATCCGATATGGTGAAAGTCCTGATATCCGATGTGGTGAAAGTCCTGATATCCGATGTGGTGAAAGTCCTGATATCCGATGATTTGAGATATGGTACGACCGTACGTGGTATGTTGATTTCAATCCATACAATAGCACGATACGATGAAACTTGTTTGGTAATAAAGATAGTTAATGTTACCTTTACATATTCTTTAGAATTGAGTAGTAAGACTTAGTAGTGAATGTTACTTTACTTTAAGTCTTTATTTCTATCTCATGGTATCGAATGACGATTACGGGTAATATATGACTATCGTATGATTGTATGGAAATTGGAAGTGTAGATGTGGGTAGTATTGAGCATTATAGGCCTTTGGACACGATTTCGGTTATGAGATTTTGTTCATAGGATTACTTGCTTTCGTTTTACTCTCACTAGCATTTTATGCTAATGTTGCTACACTTACAAATTTTCAGGTAAACCCCGTCCTAAGAAGCGTGGTAGAGGAGGTGGAGCCGCTTGACTAGTCGAGATAGTGTATGGACAATGTTAAAGACATCTTTTGGTTTAGCATTTGTTAAAATGCTTGTAAATTATTTCCATTTTACATACATGTGTCTTTTGAGCCCGGAAGGGTATTTGTGTAAAATTTGTCAGTGTCTTATGATTTATTTCTCCTTTGGAATGCGCATTCCCGATTTATAGCTTTCTCTGAATTTGGGTTGTAAAAACAGGTTTTGGTTATTCAATTTTTAAAAGAACCCATGCCGTTTTTCTTTAAAAATCGAGTCTTCCATTGTGCATTTGAATTTAAAGAATTTAACGAAAAGCGGGTCGTTACAGTTCATCAATGAATCTATAGTGAAATTATTCATAGTTATATAATAAGTAATTAACTGATTATGAGTTAATCACTTAATTAATTAATTATTAAGCCCATTGTAGACACTGTATTTTTTCCAGGCTAAATTTATTAAAATTAAAAAAATTGAATTTTTATTTAATTTTAAAAGATAAAGACAATATTTATTGGCTTTTAACTTTAAAGATAAATTGATATTCAATTAGACATAAAAAAAAGAGTTTAATTCAATTTGTAGAGATAAATAATTGATTTAAAGATAAGTTTGAATTATCAAAGATAAATATAATTTGAAATAGATCAAGATTAATTCTTAGAGATTTAATTGATTTGATAGGAGATAATCATTATTAAAATAATTTGAATTATCTATTGAAATTATCTCCTATATTTTATTTATCTCTATTTGGCTATAAATAGAGTTGTAACGTCCCGTTATTTTGAAGTGAATTTTTTTTTATTATTTATTTATTTTATTTAAAGTATTTAAGGTTAATTTAAAAGTAGTAATTTCGATTTTAGTAGTTAATTTCGCCCGAAATTCTTTTTAATCGTTTTAATACTTTAAATTTTGCTTAGGTGATATTAATAATTATTAATAGGCCAATTAATAATTATTAATCACCTTTAGATTAATTTAAGCGCTTGGGTTCGGTTACCTATCAAAAAAGTCATAAAAGGACGCAACCGTCATTTCCAATTTCTTAAAAAATATCAATTCACTATTCATTCATCTTTAAAAACACTTCATTGACCAAAAGTTGACCATTTCTCATTCTTTCCTTCTCTCAATTGTCGTGGGTCTTAGGGGGGAAAGAGAGAGATTCGGCTTTCGTTCGTTTCTCGACGGATCGACTCGATTTCGGTTGCATAGGAAAGCCTTCGAGTCTAGGATTCCTTTCCGCCTAACAATCGTGCTTTCCACTCGTGATCTACGGACTTCTCGGTAAGTTAAAATTCAAACCCTGAGCTCCAAATAGTGTTTTAATGGAGTTTTCCTTTTGAATCTTCGATTTTTTACAGTTAAACTCGATGACTTTTATTACGGGAGTTGTTTTTAGTAATTTTGACAACTTTCCCTAAACCCTAAAACCGAGTTTCAGTCGAAGCTTTTCCCGTTTGAATTTTACATCGTGGGGGTTGTTTTGGGGTTTACTTTTATTGATATAATGTTTATTGTAATTAAATTCGGGAAATCGTTTATTGTTCAAAAACCCGAATCAACGGTACCTATTAAAATCGGGAACTTTGAAACAATTTAAAACCAACTCGAAACACCTCTAAAGTGCCTAAAAGCCGGAAAACCGAACCCGAAACCCATTTTTCCTTGATGGCCCGAGAGCACCCTTGGGTTTTTTCGGGGTTGTTCGTCATTTTGAGCTTTTAGATATTAATTGATCGATGTATGATTTATTAATGATTGTTAGATATACTTTTAATTGTAGGTGTTTTTGGATCGTTGATTAATCGTGCTTTCGGAGACTTGGAGCGAAACTAAAAGGGCCAAGGTGAGAATAAATAGGATTTAAAGTAGTTTTAGAAACCGAATAAGTTGAACGGTTTGTAGAATCGGAAGTTGGGATTAAGATTCGATTCTAAGAGTAAAAGAAAGTGAGCTAGTGCCCTTAGGATTAGGAGCTAGTTCTTTGAGTGAAAACTTTGGAATTTCTCAAGGGAACGTGGAACTTTTGAAAGTTCTAAATTAGAATCGTTCCGGAGATTAAATGGATCATTGGAAGTTAAAAGATCCAAACTTTTAGATGGAACGGTTAATAGAACCTCAGATTTTTATTGGAAGTTTAGAATCCTTGAAGGAATAGGTTAATCGTTTAAGATAGGATTTACTTTTATTATTGTATTGGAGTTCGATTTACATATCATTCTTCCTGAATTTCCTATCTATTTACTTTATGTCTTTTACTTTATGCCCCTTTACTTTATCCTTGTTTCGGCTACTTTAATATTCGCACTTTACGTTTATTTACTTTTGCGAGCATATCATAACATCTCGCACCATAACATATTGCACCATAACATCTTGCATCATTGAAAAGAAGAGAAAGTGAGAAAGAAAATAAGGGGAGAATGTTGGACCCTACGGGGAATGTCCGCATCACCTTCAGAGAAAAAGAAAAGAAAGTGAGAAAGAAAAGGAGGGGAGAATGTTGGACCCTACGGGGATTGTCCGCATCACCTTCTTCATTCATAAGGTTGAATAGTGGATACTACGGGAAATGTCCACGTTACCTTCATTCATGCATAAAGGGCGAATGCGAATCCTACGGGATGTCCTCATTACCTTCATGCATATGATCGATGGAAATATATCTCATGGATAGAGAATCGAGATGTTATATTTATGCAAAGATTATTTACTTTTCTTGTTTATGTTATAACAAGTTAATGGATGAGAGTTAGACTACGTGTGCTAGTATTATCATCCTATGGAGATTATGATTATGAAAGTTAGTTTTCTAGAAATTAGAGAACTATAGAAAGGATTATGTAAGATGTACTTTTCTAGAGAGCAAAGAAATGAAATTGATGTATAGCCAAGTGCTATAGGAAAAAGGAATGAGATTGAATTGGATAATGAGAGAATACAAGGGTGTATTGAACTTTATATAACTATCATATGATAAACATGTAAGAGAACTAGATTCTCATTAAATTGGAAGATATTGAAATTAAAGATTAAGATTTGATGTAAACCTTATGTATAGTATAAGGTATTAAAGAGAACGAGATTCAAATGTTATATATATGTTATGAAACATATCCCCCTAATGGTTGGAAGATTGTTCCTCAAATATTTGGGAGAATAAGATTTGATGTAAACCTTGTATATAGTATAAGGTATATAAAGAAAATGAGATATAAATGCTATATGCATTTAGGAAACCATACATAGAAATGCTTCGAATGTAGTTCCACAATTACATTGGAGAATTGGTAAGTAAAAGTGTAACACTTGATATAAACTCTTTGAATGGATTGATAGCAAAGAGTAAGTATGTTCTTGGACACGAATCCGGATACGGGTTTGGGGTCTAACTTTACTTTTTATTTTGTTTATTCTCACCTGGGCTTAGTTGTTAGCTCATGATATTACAAACATTTCAGGTAATGTTTGGGGTCGTGGGAGAGAGGAGAGTGTGCGCGCTTGATCGAGAGGATAATGACACAGAGATGGACGAGATACTTGTAAAAGACCATGGTCTCATTTTGTTATGTTGTGTCTTTTGAGATGTAAATTGTATACAACTCTTAAGAGCTTTTCGTCTTTACTTTTATGTTTATAACTCTTTTGAAGTCCTGGTTAGGAACTTAATGTTCCTTGTGTTTTTAGATTTCAGAATTTAAGATGTAAACAGGTTTTGGCTAGCCAATTTTCAAACATAACCACGCCATTTTTCTTAAAATATAAAGACTTCCGCTGTGTTTTATAGCTAAATTATTTAAAAATAGTCGGGTCGTCACAAGAGCCCTTGTAGAACTCAAAAAGAGAAGAGAAAAGAAAAAGAGAAAAAAAGAGGAAAAATGTAGAGCTCATGTATCAAAGTTTGGGAGAGAAAACCAAACAAAATTTCTCCATCTCATTCTCTTCCAAACAAATTCATCCTTTTCCATCACTTCAAGGAATCAAGGTAAGTTCTTCTTCTCCTTAAAATTATTTTCTAGTCATATGAGTCTTTGTACTGTGTCTTTCGTGGAATTTTGCCTCCCGTGTAAGATGCACAAACTTTCTCACTCAAATTATCCATTTACTAATTTAAGTGATTTTTATGTACTGATTTTTGTTACTTGGTTAATTTTATTTGAAAATAGACTGATAGACGAAGATATAGGAAAAAAGAATCAATCGATTTTGATTTCTAGTTTAAAAGTTATGATTTTTTAAAATTTAGGTTTAAACAAGACTTACTGGTTCGAAAAAATCTACTGCGTCTTTGATTATGAATATTTTCGACGATATTTCTTTGATATTTATCTTAAAACATTATTTTTCCATGAAATTAGACTGATAAAGGAAGCTTTAGGAATAAGAATCGCCTCGCTTGGATCAGTATTTAAAAATAATACGATTTTTCAAAGTCGATACAAATGCTGGAGAATTTTTGTATTTTAAAAAACGTGATTGAGATTTCTTTTTCATAAATTCTGATTTTTATCTATAAAATTAATTCATTTTAACATTATAAGTCAATGATAGATTAATAAATTACATTTAGGAGAAAGAATCAAGTCAAATCAAATTATGATTAATGAACTATGAATTTTTGAACTTTGATTTGAAATAATTGTTATCTTTTATTTGGTTTGTTATATTAGTAAGATAAAAGGAAGTATTTTAAATTTATAAAACCTTTTAAAATATAGATACAAACCCGATGATGGGATTTTGAGAAGTAACGACTCTCAATTTCTCTAGGTGAGGAATTCTCAATTTCGATATTTGTTCAATTAACGGTCATAACGCCGCTCAATCAATCTTTGAACTTACTTCATTCTTGATGTTAAGGAAAGATTAAATGAGACATTTGTTTTCATAAATTAAAATCAATCTTTCACAAACTAGTTAAATTAAGGACCAATAATTTAAAATTAGATAATATAAGATAAAATTAGGGTAACCATTTTTTAAGTGAATGTCGTAGGGTGCTAGTACCTTCCTTATGCATAAATGACTCCCGAACCCAATCTGGTTTTCGTAGACAATTTTTAGTATTTTAGTGACCAATCACACCCGAATTTGGTTTGTGACGACTCCAAATTTTTGCTTTTCACAAAGAGGCCTATAAATTGGACGTTGGCGCTCCGCGTCACAAACACGTTGTGACACCCTCGGGTCACTATGCTAGCCTAAATATCGTAGTCGCTAAATCAAGTAAAAGAAATGAAAATTTTAAGTATAGTGAATTACTTTAATAGGCAATATTAATTGTTCAAATATTGAGTATATTTAAATGGTAATTAATATAAACATTATTAATTGTTTAAATAAGGAGTTTATTTAAACAGGAAATTAATAATGAAATATTATTAATTAGACATTATTAATCATTTAAATATTGAGTATATTTAAATGGTAATTAATAATTTGAAATTAATTGATAATTATTAGTTTTTTAAATAATTAATTTTATTTGAACTAAAATTAATGATTAAAATCAATTATTTAATAATAAAATATTATCAATAAGAATTATTAATTAATTAAATAATGAGTTTATTTAATGGAAATTAATAATTAAAATATTTATTATTAATTGTTTAAATAATGAAAATTATTTAAATGGAAATTAATAATTAAATATCGTTTGAAAATATTTAGTTGGGAGAATATTATTAATTATTTAAATAAAATATTTTATTTAAATGGTAATTAATAAATAAATTATTTAAGTTGGACTTATTAATTTAAGAGAGAGTTTCCAGCCCAATTGGATTATTAAACCCAATTGAAATTGGCCCAATATAATTAATTAAATAAATTGTATTTATAAATTATTTATCATGTCATTTTCGGCCATGACATATTATTTAAGGAAAAATAATTGTTTGAATTATATCCTAAAATAATTACATAGATTTATTTACCCAAGATAAATTAAATAAAAGAAAAAAAAAATCCTCTTATTTATCTATGGCAATTTCATAAATGCCAAGATAATGGAAAGAGAATATCTTTTTCTTTTTGTATTTATCTCTATGAAATATCTTAATGAGATTTGATTTTCCATTAGCCTATAAATAGGAGGCTTGGGTCATTCATAAATGATATAATTCAATTCACAAGAAATTGAAATTCTCTCTTCCTCTCCTCCTTGCCATTGCCGATTTTGGCTATTAAATTGGGAAGAAAAATTATTTTTCTTCCTCTAAATTTTTCTAAAGTTCGATCCCACAATCTGATTTCGTTTGATCGATGGAGATATAGTGTAGAAGATCCGGTGTTGCTGAGGATTTGATGCTGTAAAGAAACCTCCAACCAATTCTTCATATTTTACTCAATGTAAGTGAAAATGCCTTTTATTTTAGAAAACGAGCATGAATCTACATGTTTTTATCACAAATTGCATGATATTAATAGGTCGTTAATTAAATGTTAATTAGATTACTAAATGAAATTCCGCTAATTTAGTAGATCAATCCCTTCAAACGTTCGATAAACTGAACATATAAAATTCAAATAATAAATGAAATCATAAAATAAAATCGGATGAAAATAAATGATAAATAAAATGACAACTTCTAAGGATCATTGAGTGTAGCTCTATACTCGTCACGCGCCCAGCTAGTCAAACCAAATACCTGCAAAATAAGTTTGTAGGGCATGCAATACCGTGAGTTTTTAGCTCAATAGATTAAACCATTACTTAAAAATTAAGCAAGATTATAATACAACTCCCAACAATAACACGTGGATCCTCATCTACTTCCAAACCTCGACAATAAATAAGTAGGTACTTAGCCTACAACTTCACTAAATAATAACATATCTTAGTCCAGATAAATCATAACCACAGTGTTCAGCTTTATAATATAGTATCATAGTGGCCAGTATGATACGTGCCACACTATCCATTATGGTAATCACACATCCAAATATAATCGTTCAAGCTCATTGCAGATACTTAGATATATCATAATCACGGTATTCAACTTTATAATATAGTATCATAGTGGCCACTATGATACGTGCCACACTATCCATCGTGATTATCACATATCTAAGTATAACCAAAGTCTCAAATATAATAATATGGGCAAATAATTATAAACCAACGATTAATCGCCAATAACTCCCCAATCATAACTCACGAATAATAAAATATGAACAAACAAGAAATGTCTAAAAACAACACAAAATTCATATTACAAATAGTTAAAAAAAAATCCACACTATCAAGTCACAACAAGGAAACTATCAAATTATTATTTCTATTTATTAATTGCTAAGTCTATCAAGTCATATTTGTCAATCATAAACGTCTCTAAAAATTATCGTAGTATTAATAAATCATTTAAAACTAATTATTAAACGGTTATAAATTATTAATGTTAATTAATTAAAACATCAAATTTTATAAATAAACATTCAAGAATCAATTTATAATAATTAACGTCTACTATGTCGAATTTTATTAATAACATCAAAATAATTATTGAGATGATCCAATAGTATTAATACAATAAATCAATCAATAAACCAATCATAAAATATCAAATTTAAATCTTTGAGTAGGGATTTAACCTACCTTAATTTCAAATCAAGCTAACAAACGGCCTCAAAATAAATCAATATTACTCCTAACAATATCCAAGACCTGCAATAATATTAATTTAAAGTTAATTAGGCGAGAACCGGACTAACGGGACGAAAACTGGCTCAAATTGACCCAAAATTGGCCCTGAACCGGTCTGGACTAGCTGAACCGTCTAATTGAACCAAGCCCAGTCGGTCCAGCTGGACCGATTCTTCCCCAATTGTGACAACCCGTCACTTTTAAATAATTTAAATTAGAAAAACACAGCGGAAGTCTTTATATTTTAAGAAAAATGGAGTGGTTATGTTTGAAAATTGGCTAGCCAAAAACCTGTTTACATCTTAATTTCAAAATCTAAATAACACAAGGAACATTAAGTTCCTATCAGGAGTTCAAAATGATTTATAATCATAAAAGTAAAGACAAGAGCTCTTAAGAGCTATATACAATTGTACAAATCTCAAAATTAAATAAAATTCACAAAACCATGTACATGGACTTTTACATAACACCTAGTCCATCTCGAAATCATCATCCCTCGATCATGCAGCACCATCTCCTTTCCCACGACCTCTAGTCAGGGCATTACCTGAAACTTTTGTAATATCATGAGCTAACAACTTAAGCCCAGTGAGAATAATAAGAATAAAAAGTAAAGTTAGACCTCAAACCCGTATTCCGATTTGTGTCCATTTATCCTGACACAATCAATCCTAAAGTTCTTCAAACTCTAGGTAATTTCATTCTATAATCTCCAAAGGATGATTTTGCTAACATACGTAGTCTAATACTCATCCATTAACTTGTTACGACATAAGTAAGAAAAATAAATAGACTTTGCATAAATATTACATCTCGATTCTCTATTCCATCGATCATATGCATGAAGGTAATGAGAGTATCTCGTAGGATTCGCATTCACCCTTATGCATGAAAGTAATGAAAACACCCGTAGGTTTCGCATTCACCTTTTATTTCACTTTCCATTTCCACCAATGATATGCATGAAGGTAATGAGGATATCCTGTCGGACCCACATTCACCTTTTGTGCATGAAGGTAATGTGGATATCCTGTGAGACCCACATTCACCTTTTTTTTTATGAAGGTAATGTGGATATCCCGTCGGACCCACATTCATCTTTTTGTTATTCCTCACTTTCCTTCTCTTTCATTTCAATGATGCAAGATGTTATGCACATGCTTGCATATGCTTGCTTAAAAATAAATAAAGTAAAGTGCGAATATTAAAGTAGCCGAAACAAGCATAAAGTAAAGGGGCATAAAGTAAAAGACATAAAGTAAATAGATAGTAACTTTCGGAAGAATGATAAGTAAACCGTAGGACTGATACATACTAAAGTATGATATTTATCTTCCAAGGATTCCAAACTT
Organism: Gynostemma pentaphyllum; assembly: GCA_028015215.1. Taxonomy (NCBI): domain Eukaryota; kingdom Viridiplantae; phylum Streptophyta; class Magnoliopsida; order Cucurbitales; family Cucurbitaceae; genus Gynostemma; species Gynostemma pentaphyllum. Next base: position 54,900,199 of record CM051351.1, on the reverse strand, counting down.
CCAAATAAGATCCAAGGTTGTACATTCAAGTTCCTTAACCGTTCTATTTAAAAGTATGGATCTTCTAACTCCCAATAATCCAACTTAAGCTTCGAAACGAATCTAACTTAGAATTTTCTAAGATTCAATGTTTCCCTCGAGAACTCCTAAGTTCTCACTTAAAGGATTAACTCCTAATCCAAGGGCACTAACTCACTTCCCTCTAATCTTATATTCGAATCCTAGTCTTAGTTTCCAATTCTACAAATCATAATACTTATTCGCTTTCTAAAATTACTTTAAATCCTAACTATTCTCACCTTAGCCAAATAAGATTTTGCTCCCAACCTCCGTTAGAGCAATCAAGCAAAGTTCAAGCCACCTACAAATAGAATTATATCTAACAATCAATAAATTACCACATATCGATCAAACAACATCTAAGCATACAAAACGACGAAAAACTCAACAAACCCCATTAAGAGGCTCTAGCCCCCCCCCCCCCCATGAAAAGTGGGTCTCGGGTTTGGTTTTCCGGCTTTTAGGAAATTTAGATGTGTTTCGAGTTGGTTTCAAGCAAATTCGATATTCCCGATTTCAATGGGTATCGATAATTAGGGTTTTTGAACAATATGTCATTTCCCGAATTGAATTTCAATAAACATTATTTCACTAATTTATAACCCATATTCAATTCCCAAAAGGTAAATTTCAAATGGGAAGGGTTTCGACTGAAACTAGGTTTTAGGGTTATGGGAAAGTTTTCAAAAACTCTTAAAACAACTCTCGTATTTACAAACGTCGAGTTTCACGACAAGAAATCAAAGGAATCAAGAGAAAAGTCCATTAAAATACTATTTGGAGCTTAGGGTTTCAAGAAGAACTTACCAAGAACTCCTTGGATCTAGAGAGAAAAGCACGATGGTTAGGTGGAAGTGAATCCTAGACTCGAGGGCTTTCCGATGCAACCGAAATCGAGTCGATCCGCCGAGAAACGAGCAAAAACCAAAATCCCCTCAATCCCTCCTTGATAGCCACGGCCAAGAGAAGAAAAATGGAGAAGAAATAGTCAACTTTGGTCAAACTTGTGATTTTAAAGACAAATGAATAGTGTTTCGATATTTTTAAGAAATTGAAAATGACGGTTGCGTCCTTTTATGACTTTTGACTTATGAATCGAAACCCGAAGCTCTTAAATAAATCCATAGGTGATTAATAATTATTAATTGGCCTATTAATAATTATTAATGTCACCGAAACGAAATTTAAAGTATTAAAACGATTAAAAAGAATTTCGGGCGAAATTAACTACTAAAATTGAAATTACAAAAATAATAATTAAACTAAACACTTAGATTGAAATAAATAAATAAATAAATAACATTAAATAAATAAAAAAATAAAATAAAAAAATTTCACTTCAAAATAACGGGACGCTACACCAATGGAACAGACGTAGTGTTTCAACTAAAAAATAAAATGAAAACGTGAGCACCTACATGAGCGACAGGGACAATTCCAGGGGTGAAACAGAGCTCTTTTCGACGGGGAAACACCTAGATCTGAACGAAAACTATATGGGATCGAAATAGGAGGATGAACTCTGCTCAAAACGGACCAAAACGTCTTAAGAACTTCAAATTCCAATGAGTTATTTCCAGAGTCCAACGTGCTTTACTTTGGGACGGTAACAATGAAAGAAAGAATGTAGTTTAGCTTGGAATTGACTCGAAAACATAAGAAAAGTTATTATAAAACGAGTCCAACATAAAAATACAAAAAAAAAATATGAATTAATAGTTTTTCCCTTGATATCTCGCAAGGCGAACATAAACTCTGACGAGGGCTTCAATGTGACGAAAATACCATGGAAACTTGGCTCGTTAACGTTGGATATCGATGGAGAAACAAAAGAATATGTTTGAGAATTTAATTACCTTTGATATTCAAGCGATTTCCGATGAGGATATGTTGACGGCGCAAGGCTGAGAGAGAAGGTGATAAAGTGATTAATGAGACCTAGGTTTTTGTGCCCTCTTTTATGTACAAATTTTTTTAAGAACAAGACCAAATTACCCTCCAGAGTAATATTAGAAGACAAGGATATAAACAATATTTAGGCTATAACTTTTTACTCGAAACTCGATTTAAAGAACGGTCAATTGTGTTGAACTCGTGACAACAAGACAGTTAGAAAGAACTAAAAGTATAGTCGTTTAAATCAAAATTGGTGAAATGGCTTAAATAACCTTAAGCGAAAAACCGGGTTATTTAATGTACCTCTCAAATCTACTAGGTAGAAGACCTCGTCGCTCAGATTAGTCTTCCGTCTTTTTCCTCTTACTGTCTTGTAGTTGTTCCTCGATGTGACCTTTGCTCCTTGCTTGGTGGTGTCTACTACTCCCATCATCAGAAACTTTTCTTGAACTGAACAGCTCCCAAACACTCATGTACTTTTGTGCTCTTGAGAGAAGTTTAGTATAAGTGGTTGGAGTTTTCTTCCTTAGGAACCAGAGGATTTTTTTGTCTTTGATCCCTGCCATCATAGTAGTGAGAGCTATATCATCACTACAGCCTTCAACCTTAAGGGCTTCACTGTTGAACGTCACTACGTAATCTCTAAGGCCGTCTCATTGCCTTTGATACACTATTAAAAGATACATTGTTGGTCTCTTATGATCTCTTCCACCCATGAAATGTGTCACAAATGCCTTAGTTAGTTCCTTGAAAGAAGAGATTGAATGCGACTTCAGCTGTCTATACCATCTTCTAGCCGGGCCAGCTAGGGTGAGTGGGAAAGCTCTATACTTTATCGTGTCTTGGACTCCCTTGAGCTCCATCCAGATTTGAAACATGTCAACATGTTCCAGTAGGTCACGTGATCCATCGTAAGGTGTGACAATAGGCATCTTAAATTTGGAGGGTGAACCAGCCTCTATAATGTCTTCTGTTGATAGTGGTTCTGTTTATTCTAATAGGTCTTCCAATGTCAGTGGAGCTTTGCCTTTGTAATCTTTCTGCATACTTCCTAGTTGGTCCTACAACTTCCTTAGCTCTGGTGCCCATGGCCTTTGACTTTCAACAGTCGATCTTTTCTCTTTTGCTCGAGTATGTTTTATAAATATGCTCCCTCTGGATGGTGGGAAGGCTCGTGGTGAGAAGAGGCCACTTGATGAGTGTTTTTCCTCTTTAAAACGCCGTCCCCACGAAATTGAGATTATCCTTGTTGCTCCATTGGTATTTTCCCTTTAACATTCTTTCCTTGATCCTTTCGAGTTAAGATATCTAGTACCTTGGCCATATCTCTGTTGAAGCCTTACACTTGCACTTCTAGCTTTACGATCCTTTCACCTTGCTTTTGTGGTTATTTAGTTGGGGTCTAAACCTTCTGAGCTTGTTGACAATCTCTAGGAGGATTTCTCCTTTGTCTTGGAGCCTATTCTTTCTCCTCTTCCCCATAGTGGTTAACACTGTGGTGACTCTAACTCATTTCCAATAACAAGATCTTTTCGTCCCCACAGACAACACTAAATGTTGTTGCATATTTTCATCAAGAACATTAGATTAACACATCAGCTTCACATGTGCTCCAACAAGGTGTTGACAGAGAACATATCTCCTGAAATCACGAGTATGTAAAGGAAATGACATTGGTGTGGTACCGATCACCTGTACTTCGATGATCAAGTTAGTAGAAATTTTAGCTGCCACACATCGAGTCACCTCACGTCGTCAGCCTACCCTGTGAGTGCCTCAACCTATCTCCAGGTAATGATGAACTTAGGTGTATCATATCGTGTACTCTTAAGTAGGCTTGGTGGACTGACTTGTGGTGGCCTCAATGTGTTGGGCTCAAATATGGGATCACTAGGCTAAGCTGTGTAGGATGTCCTCAACATGCTGGGCTTAATGGGCTCAAGAGGCTCAAAAAGGTTGAACTAGATGGGCTCAACCATATTGAAATTGGGCTGAACGGGTAGAGACCTATTTACATTATTATTTTCCAAATTTACCCCTAACAAAAAGTACTATAATTTTTCAAATTGTTTCAACTTATAATAGGAGATGTTTAGAGAGAAGAAGTTGAATGTAATATTGAATCCTTAAATTTTAATCTAATCTTTTAATTTTTATCCTTAATCAAAAGCTAAAACATTTTTTATCTTTTAATCTTAATCCTTACTTAAAAGCTAAAATATTTTATTTAATCATAATCTCAATCTCTGATTTAACGTTTTAAATTTAAATAAGCTAAATGAAGTTTATTTTCCCTCTTTATTTTTTTTTAATTTTTTTACTTGAACTATAATAAATGTAGTTAGTTTCTGGGAAATTATATTGGGTAGCAAATTTTGATGCAATATTTATAAAAATGTCAACTCTGAAAAGTATTTGTAAATATGGCAATTATGTTACTATGTTAATCAGTAATTAACAATGATTAATGTGTGTATCAGTGATAAACTTAGTGTAAAAATATGTAATTTTATGTTTATCACTGATTCACCCAATAAAAAATTGCTATATTTATAAATATTTTTAGAGCTAATATTTTTACAAATATTGCTAATTCTGCAAATGCCCCTAGTTTCATTTTTACCCATAACGATTCAAAAGTTTCGATTTTACCCCCAATGTTTAAAAAGTTTCAATTTGCCCACAATCTTTTAAACTCCATTTAACTTAATAGAAATTGCTAATGAATTGTATTTTTGAAACAAATTCATAGATTAAGAGTAAAATTGAAACTTTTTAAAACATTAGGTTTAAAATTGAAACTCACCCATAGACAGGCGGAGCCACATGCAGCTGAGGGGGGGCTTGCCCCCCTTGATTTTTTTAAAATGCTTTTTCAATGTAAAATTTGTATAGTTTTTATGTAAAATTAGATTTTTTTTAGTATATTCTTAAATATAGTTTAATATTATTTTGCCCCCCCTAAAAAATATTTCTGACTCCGCCCCTGCCCATAGATTAGTGGTATTTTGAATAATTTAATCAAAATTTAATACATAATTCAATAATAATTCTTGACCTTTCGTACATTCCTAAAACAATGAAGATTAATCAATCAAATTGACTTGATGACAATAGAATAATTAATTAGTCAATTTGATTTAATTAATATGAAAAAGAAATATACCAACACATATTTTGCTAAAAATGAAGAAATCAAATATGTTTTTTAAATAAAAAAATTTCAAAAAATAATTACATCGAATCTTAATAAATAAATAAAGGAATCACATCCCTAGATGTGGACTCATCTAATGAATTAATGTGTAAAGGGAAAAAAATAGCTTAAGAAAAAGGAAAAAAAAAAAGAAGAAGAATCCTAGCTAATTATTGTCTTCTTTTGCTTGTTCATGCTCAACAGCCTTCATGAGAAGGCTATCTTGTTCAAGAGCAACTTGGATAGGCAAGTTTCCAATTCCACGAGCCATAGCAAGCAAAATCTCTATCATCAATGACTTGAATTCCTCTTGATCAATCCCACCACTTTTATCCACATCAAAGTAATCAAAAATTGTGTTAAAGAGATCATCCACAGCCTCCCTTGGATCTGTTAATTCGAACTCCAACGGAAGAATCCGAAACCCTACACGAAATTCTTTTGGGTTGAGAAAGCCATCGCCGTCGATATCGAGCTTCTCGAACCTTTCCTTGACACAGCAATCAAATTTCTCTGTGTCATTGATGAAATCTGTTACTGTTGTATCATTGAGAAGGGCTACACTCATCTTGGGAGAAAGAGAGATTTTGAGAGAATATCTTGATTCTTGCTGTTTTTTTCGTATTAATTTAAAGAGAGAGGGAGGGATATATTTAGTGGATTCCAAATGTTTGATAAGCCACTTTAATAGAGGGTTTGGACGTTTTCTGCCCTATGCTAATTCTTATGGCTTTTATTAATTTCAAACCCATATTCTTCCATATATATCTCCGTCGATTAACTCAAAATTAATTTATCGTCAGTTAGAGCATAACTATATTGATTAGTACTAATTCTCCATCCCATAAAAGTTGAATATTCGAACTTCACAGGGTTTAGTAACATATCCACCACTATTTTAAATGATTCATTTCTGAAAAGGGGGTGAGATTGAATTACTAATCTCATTTCCTCTACTAAAAAGAATTTAAAGCTACTTTAATTAGAATATTCTCTTTGATGGTAATTACCATTATAACTAGAAAAAAAAGGGTAATTCTTATAGTTTTATGGGTGAAAAATCACTATAGCCACCTTTTAAGGTCAAAGTTAGCAAATGACCACCTTTTGAGATATGTAATGAGTTAGCCAATTTTTACTATTCAATTTTTTAAAATCTCAAAACTGCCCTTTTCGTATAACAGGTATAGTCTGACATCTCCTGGCATTTTGACACGTCTGTATAGTACGTACAGTCTGACATTTCTGACCTTTTTTCTTTTCCAATGAAATTTTCTTTCCCGATGTATTCTTTCTTCTCCCAGTTTATGGTATATTTAGTATATTGTTCATAGTTCTTTGGTGGATTTAGTATATTTTGTAAATTTTTTTTTTTTATGTTTTGATTTTATACTACATACTTCAATTTTAATTCATTTTTTTAGATTCATTTTAGTATATTATTCATAGTTTCCCCTCTCATATAAAATATTTTGTCCATTTGGTATATTGGGTATATAGTCTTCCGCTTCACAAGTCCATTTAAGAAAAAGTGTGGATGTATGTACATAATAATAAACATGTCGTTTAATCTGCAAATGAAAAACAAGAAAATATTAATTAAACAAATACTTAATATATAAAAAAAAATACTTAATATGCAAACAAACAAAAACAAAATGTATATTACGTAAATTACATAATGTACGGATAACAAAAAAATATAACATAAAAGAAGGGTGTGGATTTACATAATATACTTGTCATGTAGTCTGAAAATGAAAAAACGAAAGAGTGTTAATTACGTAATACATAATGTACAAAAAAATACTTAATATGCAAACAAAACAAAAAGAAATGTATATTATATTACGTATATTACAGAATGAACATAAAAAATAAAGGGGGTGACAACAACCACTCGTCATTTCGTATATCGCGTGTATTACAGAATATACAGTTAGTATGAAGAAAAATACATGGTTATGTATATTACATATATTACATAATATATATTCTAACAGAACGTAGAAAAATTGTATATTATATTATAAATTGTATATTAATCAAAATAGAAACAGAATGAGAAACAAAACAGTTATGTATAATACGTATATTACAAAAAAGCTACATTTAAAGAAACACCACCTTGAAAGATAAACAAAAAGAACGTATATTACATATATTACATGTATCACAGAAAACAATATTAAGAAATTACGTATATTACATAAAACAACAAAGACGTAAATGAGAAAAAAAAATATAAAAAAACTAAACAAAAAATAATACTTTTCGACAAATTCATGCTATTTTTGGTTTAGATCTTTGAGATTCGGAACAAAAAATGGTGAAAAATATTTATGAAAAAAACGAGAATGAGAGGAAATTAAAAAGAGAGATAGTAAATTAAAAAGTGTAAGAAATTTGTGAGATGAACATTTGTATCAGATAAAACGGTAGATTTTTTAATAAGAAATAGAAAAAATGAGAGAATCAATGGAAGTTTGAAAAAAAATGATAGGGAATGGATAAAGAAATGAGGGAGAGAGGGAAGAAAAAATGAGAGAAAAAAAGAAAAAAGAAAGGAGGGTGGGAGGGAGGGAGAGAACCTATAGAAGAAAAGAGGCGAAAAAATGGGAGGGAAATTTTTTAAAAAAAATAGTTTTGAAAAGTAGAGAGAGATTAATATTAAAAAAAAGGGAAAAGAAAAAGAAAAAACAAAAGAAAGGGACGGAAGGAGGGGAGAGGGGAGAAAAGATAGAGGAAAGATAATTTGATTTGACATTGAGGGTTTTTTTTGTCTTTTTACATATATATGTGGCTAATATAATCCAAAAAAAAGTGTGGCTATTTGTTAAAACATGGAGAAAAATAGTGTCATTTATATATTTTTACTCTAGTTTTATAGTACACCTGTCAACGATTTACCACAATATATAACTTCAATTTCAATATATTATTGAAAATAAATATAGAATTGACTTTTAATTTTTTCTATATTATTTTTTGATTGAATAATTATTATCTAAATGATTTTTTAGGAACTAAACTCTATCTTTATTATAAGTTAATGATTATTTAGTTTTGATAATTTAGTTCTAATTTTAATAATTTATTGTTTTGATTTCAATAAATTATTGAAATTTGCGATTTTGAGTTAAAATAAAAGTAATGAAATATACTTTTAAAATTTGCGATTTTAAGTTAATTATTTTATTCTTTTTAGAAAAATTAATTAATTATATTATTTTATACTTTTTAAAGTAATCTTTTTCGTATTTAATTTTATTTGTATAAGTAAATATGATAAAAATAAGTATTTTAGAATGAATTAAAAAATTATAAACATACAAAGAATCAAACCCAAATCGAAAGAAACCAATAATTTTGATTCGGTTAAGTTTTTTTTTTGGGAGTTCAACGGTTTTGTTTAATTCTAATTCATTTAAAAAGAAAATGTATAAATGACTCTTAAACTATAGGATGATAATAAATACAACGTCAAATTTTTAAAAGCAATTGATCTCTTAACTTTGTAAAGTTTTAGAATCGGTTCCAAAAATTTTAATTTGACAAATTACTCTGTTTAAATTATTAATTTACTTATTATTTTTATAAAAAAAATTTCTATGGGATCGGGCCTCGAGATCGAAGACAGAAGAAGTCATGCCTTTAATCTCGATATCGATCACAATAGAGCTTGTCAATCTTCTTTGTAATATTGAAGGCGGAAATCAAAGGACATTAGAATGAAGGCAAAATCCATTATACTAAAACTTATCAGAAGTTTTAAATAAATAAAAACACTCTCAAACACAAAAAACCTATCAAACACAAACCTATCTAAGTTTTAAATATCTTCTAGAATGAAATCAGATCTCAAACACAAAGTGTGAAGAATGCAAGTTTACATTGCATATAACACTTTTAGATATATGAAATTTGAAACCAGATCTCAAACATAAATATCATCATGATTAAGTGTAACTTCCCATTATTTTGAGGTGAATTTATTATTATTATTTTATTTATTTATTTATTGAATTAAAGTATTAAAGTTAATTTTAGAATTAGTTATTTAGATTTAAATAGTTAATTTCGTTCGGAAACCTTTTTAATCGCTTAATTAGCCTAAATTAGTTTCGGCTGTATTAATAATTATTAATGGGTCAATTAATAATTATTAATCACCATTAGGCTAGTTTAAGTACTTCGGGTTTCGTTTTAAAAGCTTAAGGCAAATAAAGGACGTAGGCGTCATTTCCAAATTTCTTAAAATATCAAAATCACTATTCATTCATCTTTAAATAAGCCAAAATTAGACAAAACATCACATTTTTCTTCTCCTTCTTCCTTGGCCGAGAGTCATCTTGGAGAATTCCCTTTTTTTGGCTTTTCTTCGATTCTTGGCGGATCGTTATAATTTTGGTTGCGTTGGATAGCCACGGGCCCGAGCATCATTTCCAACCTAACAATCGAGCTTTTCTTCCGTTTTCTTAAGGCCTTAAGGTATGACAAAGTTTCTAACCTAAGCTTCAAATAGTGTTTTAATGGAGTTTTTGGTTTAAATCTTCTATTTCGTGCCGAGAAACTCGAAGATTTCAATCGAGGGAATCGTTTTAGGTGATTTTAAAAACTTACCCTAACCCTAGAATTGAGTTTGACCCGGAAACCCTTTCCGTTTGATTTTCCCTTATTTGATGATGATTATGGTATTTTAAATGTTATGTTTTATGTTTTACTTAATCTTTCAGGATTGAACTTTTGTCCAAAACCCTAATTCACTATTACCCATTAATGGTACCAATCTCCAAAGTACCCGAAACCAACCCGAAATGCCTCTAAAGTGCTTAAAATCCGGAAAACCATGTCCAATTTTTTCTTCCCCTTGGGCCGTGGGATTTTTGGGAGGATTCCCGGGTTGTTTTGTCCTTTATTTTAATAACTTGACGATCGTTGTTCATTTCGTTAAATTAATATACTTTAGGTGTATTTGAATTATAGGTTTTGTGCATCGATCGTGAAATCGGTCAACCGACGATTTGGAGTTGACTTCTTTTATAAGGTGAGTTTAAAATGGTTGTGATTATTTTTATGTGTTCGGATTGCATGACGATCATGTTTGATCGAGGTTAAGAGGGTTATTTGATTTTGAGAGATTATCCAAGAATAGATGTAATTGGGAGTTAAGGAAAGTGCATAATAAGGAGAATTAGTTAAGTTTTGGTGTTGTTTAAAGTGAGATGTTTGTTGTGGATTAGGTTGTTTTCTCAAGGAGAATTATGTTTCCAGAAATTGGAGAAGAGTACTAGATTACTCCGTTTATTTGAGTGGTTATAAGATAGTTAAAGGAAACTTGGGAGAGAAAATCATCGTGTGGTACGTGATTGGTGACAATGTGGTCATGGTGTGGTATGTGATTGGTGACAATGTGGTCATGGTGTGGTATGTGATTGGTGACAATGTAGTCACAGTGTGGTATGTGAATGGTGACAATGTGGTCACGGTGTGAAATGTGAAAGGTGACAATGTGGTCACTGTTTGAAATGTGAAATGTGACAAAGTGGTCACAATGAGAATAGAAATTTACATTATTATTTACCTTGTTATGCTTTAGTACTAATTAGTTGTTTTAGTACTTTATTTACGAGGTTGAATGCTTATTTTTCAAAGTTACGATATAGTGGAATGTGATTGTTTTCTTATGCATAGTACTTGGGAGTATGGAATGGGTAGTAAAGAGCACGATAGGAATTTGGATACCATTTTCCGATATGGAATTCGGTCCATAGAAGTGCTGCATCCATCTTATTCTCACTAGCATTTTTATGCTAATGTGCTACACTTAAACTTTTTCAGGTAATACTCGTGGGAGAGGACGAGGTCGTGGAGGTGGCGTTGCTTGATCACGAGTGGATGACTTTTGGGACTTGGATTAAAAAGGCATATTTTTTAGCATTCTACGAATGCTAGATAAAACTTCATATGTTGATGTCTTAAACTTGTATTTTTTGGCTCATGAGAGCCTAAGATTGTTGTATATATTATCGAGTCTATTTTCTTTGACTTTGTTATAAAATGAAGTACGTACTTCTGTTGTTTTTAAATTCTCTGATTTGGGCCCATATAAACAAGTTTAGGGAGTTCATATTTTAAACGGATCCACACCAAAATTTTATAAAATCTAGTCTTCCACTGTTTGTTTCTGATTTAAATATTTGAGAAAATTCGAGTCTTTACATTAAGGTAGAAGTTTTCCTTCTTCCTTGTGATCAAGGAACACTTATCATTGTTGTTATGATCCGGGTGCGCTCGTCGTCTTCCTAAAATTGTTGTTGTCAAAAGGTGTTTTGAGGTCTAGAGTTTTTGAAGCAAAGAAAAGAAATGAATGTTAAATTTGACTGTAAAGACCCGACCCTAATTAACATTAATGAACATGATAATAACAATAATGTAACAGAAGTCATATAATAAAGTTCAATTTGTGAAAATTAATTTCAAATCTCGAGTTCCGGAACTCAATAGAAATATAAATAAACATTCATCTCAAAACTTCATAAAGATAATATCCAAAGTTTCAAAGTTTACAAATATCCATAAAGACAACATAATAAGCCCTAAACTCAAAGAAAAGTCGTAGAGTCCAATATTCGGCCAAGGCCAATGATCATCAAGCTCTGACTCTGTTGCCTTTACATGAAATATTTTTGTGTAATGCCATTAGCTAAACTCCCTAAATGAGGAAAGAATAATAAAAGAAAGGTTATTTGCAATCAAACTTAACAAGCTTCACTTGAGACGTTCTAAGTTAATATTTCCTCATCTAACCACCTAAATATCATAATTCTCCTAAACTTATACCAAAACATCATCACCTGTAACGTCCCGTTACTTTTAGAGGTAAATTTTTTTTTTATTATTTAATTAAAGCTTTTAAAAATAGTTAAATTCAGTAATTTCGATTTTAGTAGTTATTTCCGTCCGAAATTCTTTTTAATTGTTTTAATACTTTAAATTAGTTTCGGTGACATTAATAATTATTAACGGGCCAATTAATAATTATTAATCACCTTTAGATTAATTGAAGAGCTTCGGGTTTCGTTTTTAAAGCAAAAGTAAAAGAAGGACGTAGGCGTCATTTCCCAAATTCTTAAATATCTAAAATTACTATTCATTCTTCTCTTAAATATCAACACTTAGTCAATTTTCACCAAAATTCTCCTTCCTTTCTCTTCTTGAAGCCGTGGGTACCAAGACCAAAATCCCAATTTTTTGTTTTTCTTTATTTCTCGGTAGATCGTCTCGATTCTACTCCCGTTGGAAAGCCCTTGGCCCGTAGATCATTTCCAACCTACCGAACGTGATTTTCGCTAGTTTTCTCGAGGCCTTAAGGTATGTCAAAGTTTCTAAAACTTGAAGTGAATAGTTTTTTAATGGAGGTTTTGAGTTGAAATCTTCAAATTCGTTCACCGAAACTTGAAGGTTACAATCGGGAAAGTCATCATGGTCAATTTTAGAAACTTCCCCTAAACCCTAAAATTGAGTTTGAGCCGGAAACCCGTCCCATGTGATTTTCCCTCACTTGGCCATGGTTAGGATGTTAGGGTTATTGTGTTTTTGCTATTTACTTAATTTTTCGGAAATCGATTAATACGCAAAACCCTAAATTACGGATACCCATTGTAGTTGCGAACCTCCAAAGTATCCGAAACCAACCCGAAACACTTCTAAAGTGCATAAAAGCCGGAAAACCAAACCCGAACCCTATTTTCCCTTGTATGGCCGAGAGTACCATAAGGATAAAATCCGGGTTTTTCGTCATTTTGTACGTTTAGATGTTGTTTGAATGATTTTCGATTAATTAATGTTATTTAGGTGTAATTCGTTTGTAGGATTGTGAATTGATCGTCGATTTACAACCTCGGATTAATCGGAGCTTGTCTACAAGCTAAGGTGAGTTTAAAGTGAAAGTTAGTGGTTTTATGAATTGAATTTCGTTATGTTATTGTTTATCGAGGTAAAGAGGGAAACAACTTCTTAGAATTAAGTTTTGGTTGGAGACTTTATTTCAGAAGTGTGTGGAGAGGATTTGGATTTATAATGAGTTCGATGAAAAGGAAACATCGGAGTGGTTTGGAAGTATTGCAAAGTGAATTGGAGATGTTAGATGAAAGTGGAAATGAAAGTTACTTTGTTTGGTTTGGAAGTTAAAGTAGTTAGAAGATACACTTGAGTGATAACTCGTGTAATCTAGTTAGTTATGTTTCTTAATAACTTAGTAGGATTCTTTGAGATTAACTAACTTATTAGGGAGCTTAACTTTTCGTGATACGGCACATGATAGTATGTTGATTCAGATCCATACGTATCATGGTGCGATGGTTTGTGATATGGTACATGGTAGTATGTTGATTCGGATCCATACGTACCATGGTACTATGATTTGTGACACGGAACATGATAGTATGTTGATTCGGATCCATACGTATCATGGTGCGATGATTGAGATATGGTACGACCGTACGTGGTATGTTGATTCAAATCCATACGAGCACGTTACGATGATTGTGATATGGCACATGCTAGTATGTTGATTCGGATCCATACGTATCATGGTGCGATGAATTGTAATATGGTGAAATTCCTGATATCCGATGTGATGAGAATTACAATGATGGTAACACGGTACATGATAGTATGTTGACTTCGGTCCATACGGTATTATGGTACGATGACTTGAGATATGGTACGACCGTACGTGGTATGTTGATTTCGATCCATACAATAGCACGATACGATGAAACTTGCTTGGTAATAAAGATAGATAATGTTACATTTACATATTCTTTAGAATTGTGTAGTAAGACTTAGTAATGAATGTTTCTTTTACTTTAAGTCTTTATTTCTACCTCATGGTATTGAATGACGGTTACGGGTAGTATATTACTATCGTTTGATTGTATGGAAATTGGAAGTGTGGATATGGGTAGTAATGAGCATTTTAGGCCTTTGGACACGATTTCTGGTATGAAATTTAGTACATAGGATTACTTGCTTTTGTTTTACTCTCACTAGCATTTTATGCTAATGGTGCTACACTTACAAAAATTTTCAGGTAAACCTCGTCCCAAGAAGCGTGGTAGAGGAGGTGGAGCCGCGTGACTTGCCGAGATGGTGTACAGACAATATTAAAACACTTTTGGTTTAGCATTCGTATAAATGCTTGTAAATTATTTCCATTCTCCATACTTATGTCTTTTTGAGCCCGAAAGGGTATTTGTGTAAAGTATGTCTTTGTTTTATGATTAAATTCTCTTTTGGAATGCGCATTCCCGATTTATAGTTTTCTCTAAATTTGGGTTGTAAAACAGGTTTTGGTTATTCGATTTTTAAACTAACCCATGCCATTTTTCTTTAAAAATCGAGTCTTCCGCTGTGCATTTGAATTTAAAGAATTTAACGGAAAGCGGGTCGTTACATCACCCCTGAGGTAAAAATCACTACCAATTAACAAAACAATTATAGAATGTAGCCTTTATGACCTTTTCTTGCTTGGATCTATTAGACTAGGTATGCAAACTAGAATATGGTCCAATTATCAAGTTACCGATGAGACTATGACTTATATAGCCTTAGAGATCACTAAGTGATTTAGGTACACAAGCATAACTTCACTTTTATCCAGGGACCATAACTACACCTTTCTTTTGAAGTGACAAGAAAAGGACAATAGTATTACATTCCCATATCACTTGCAAATCAATCATAACATGGCAAAATTTGCCCAAAATCCCAATACATTCTTAATGTCTACACAATCTATTAAGATGTATTGGAAACCTCACAACTCAACCTCTTTTCTCATAAAGTTCACATTCCACTAAATCACAAATCAAACATTAATTCTAAACTCATATACAACAATCAAGTTCATTCTAGCAACTGAGATACTTTATCAATCAATTTAATTTGATGAAATGTGTTTCCCACATATAGAAGTACAATCTAGTTAAAATGACAGTTTGAAAATTGAAATCTAATAACATCTTTTTCTAATCATAAACGGTATCTTGCATCAATTCAGTTTAATAAAACAAATCCATCATACAATTGAACCTTGAGGTTCATTCTCAAATATACCCAAACCTTTACCATCCCTAACTCACTTTTAGGAATTCAAAACTCAAGTTCCACAATAATTTTCAGAATTAAGCTTGTTTACCACCTATATAGAATAATTGAAACACTAATCCAAAACTACAATACAATAAACGAAACAAAACGGAAGTCCCCAGCAAGGAGAAGCCAAGTGGCCGCAACCACATAGGGGCATTCGGTCACTTGGTGTTTTCCAAGGAAGTTCAGGTTTTGTTTTTCGACAGTAGATTCTAACTCAGATTAAATTTTAAGAATAATGGGATAGTTTTCGGGTAGGTGGTCGGAGCTCCGTCACCGGAAAATATAAAAAGTATAGAAAACTTTAGGGGATGATTTCTAGATGGTGGGGATATAAGCTTTATTGGTTTTGAATGAGCTTAAGTAAATGGAAAATAGTTTTAAGTAAAAAT
Organism: Gynostemma pentaphyllum; assembly: GCA_028015215.1. NCBI lineage: Eukaryota > Viridiplantae > Streptophyta > Magnoliopsida > Cucurbitales > Cucurbitaceae > Gynostemma > Gynostemma pentaphyllum. Next base: position 54,884,497 of record CM051351.1, on the reverse strand, counting down.
GACACTTTGCTTAGGATTTCCAATCTTCCAACTTCCAAGAGTTGGAAGTTAAAAATCCAACTCAAAATCTTCATTCACAAAAGTTTCAAGAGCAAGGAAAACAAAAAGAAGGCATCAACAAGAAAATCCATTTACCTCTTATATCTTCAAAGAAAAGATTGAACAATCTCTCCCTAACTCTTGGAAAATTAATCTCCTATGAAATCCAAACAAAACTAATCAAAAATTGGTTCTCTCCCCTACGAGTAGTGTCAGTGAGAGAGCTAGGGAGAGAGATAAGCCTTTCTTTTCAAAAATATGTCCAATAGACAAAGGGGAGAACCTTAAAAGTGGGAATAGTTTAGATAATTACCCAATAATCCTTTCATTCTAAACAATTCAATCAATTACCCCATCTCCAATTTAAAATACTTTAACCAAGTAAAAATTAATTTCAGATCAAGCTTAATTTAACTTAATTAAAAGCCAAACCATTTTATTAAGGTAAAAGAGATACCCATATAGAAATTCAAATTTAAAGTAGTAAATTAAACTTTTAAATTTCAATTTTCCAAAAAAAACTATTATTAATATTAAATTTTAAATATACTTAAAAGTCTGGGTTGTTACATTGACTCCCATTAGTCTATTAAAAAAAGAGTTAATATTTTTTTTAGAGAGGATGGAAAATCATTACTTGATTTATTTTGAGATCAAATCTCTCAAAAGTCGATAAAAATGAGACAGTGAGAAAAAGGAAGGGAACTTGTTCAAACATGGGTGCTTGTCTCCATCTAGTAGTATCAAAGAAGTACAAGTAGCAAGAAGTATCTAAAACTCGATTAAAAAAATGTCATATCATTTAAAGTAATGTCATATAAGGCTATTTTTTTTTAAATAATGTAATGTTACACTTTCGTTAAGTCACTAATGTAAAATTGACAGTCGAGACAAATTAAATTATTCTAAGGGGTTTAAATGTAACTCTAAAAGATTAAAAAAATAGCTCAAAACTGAAGTGTCAAAAGTACTATTTTATAGCAGGGAATTAATGTACAATTTAAAAAAAATTAAAAGAAAAAATTGAAAAATGACATGAGAATGAAGGCAAACCATGAAACTAAAATGGATTGTACTTATATATATTAAAAAAACCATGTTCTCTCAAACATAAATTGTAAAATATCTTCTTGAATGAAACAAGATCTCAAACACAAAGGGTAAAAGATGAAAGTTTGTACATGTGATCAAGGAACAAGCATCATCGTTGTCGATCCAAGATCGCTCGTCGTCGTCCTAAAGTTGTTGTAAAGATCTGACCTTAATCTAGTTTAGGTCGCGAGTACGTACAGCGGAAACGCTTAGACACCAAAATTACATTGATCGTAAATTAATCGATTTAATATTAAAAATACATTTCACCTACTAAACAATTCGGACCAAAGTCATATGTACGGAAAAAATAGATGTAATCTTTGGGCACATCACCCCGTTTTTTGAAAAACAAAGTGTTTTTTTTAAACGTATCATAAATGAGATAAACTACTCAGCCATAAGTACTCGATTATCAAATGGAACTTAAACTTTACTCAAAAGTTTATCCACTTAAACCATATCTTTTACATAAAACTAAAACACACATTCTACGAAAAACATCTAAATTGAAATTATTAGGTGTAGCACCTTGAGTATAGCGACTCAGTGAAAACGAAAAGAAATAATGATAATTCTATGAAGAAAGATAACCTTTGATTTTTATCTAAAATTTAATTTTAAAACACACCGATAATCCTTAATCGTTACCTTTCAATCATACATATGTCTACACATTATACTTACATATATCACTTTTCTTACCTCACTTACAAGCATAAATCACGTCATTCGTCATTTTCTTTTAAACTTACTGGAAAATGCATTCCAAGCCACAATCTTTCATAAGCAATCACATTTAAGCATACAACTTACCTTCGCTTACCACATTAGCAACCCGAATTCATGCTGCAAACCACGTATGCTTACCATCTCATAAACTTACCTTTGTGCCTTGCATACTTACATCTTTATGCCATTTCATACCTCTATATTTATACCATCGTATACTTCCACATTTTTGCCATTGCATACTTCTACATTTATGTCATTGCATACTTCTACATTTATGCCATTGCATACTTAATTATCTTACCAGGAATCAAATAGATAACCGCAATAGTAATTTACATTCATTACACCCTTTACTCTTCTCACTAGCACTTCTTTTTCACAGGCACACAAATACAAAGCTAATGTCCTAAGGTATAAAGCAATCAAGAATTATGCATATATGCCTAAAATGATGTTTCTTAGATCAACCGGGATCACACCACTCATTATCTACAAATACAAGCATAAACAAACATTAATAATGTCATGTTCATAAGAATGAGGTAAACCAAGCATTCATCATCGCAAGCAGAGAAACATACTCAAAACTATCTTGCTTGACCAAGTCCTTACACATTCTTTATTTGGTATTCATGACATAACCGACTCAACACTTCTCGTCATCCTACTGAGCTCAACACACTTTAACAAACGTTAAAGGTTAACTTACTTTAGTTTAACGTCTAGGTGGACACCTAAGAACAAATCACTAGTTACTTATCACCATCCGTAGGAACTACAAGGATTTATCATTTACCACCTAGAAACTCACATAAGTTTTGTTACTTCTATCTAGTTTACTAAGTCAAATCCTTGTTGTCAATTGCTTTTAACTCCAACCTAACTTAGTAAGAGTTAAAATTACTCATTTAACAACTTTACGGAGTAACCCACTCACAACCGTGTACATACTACCATTTTTTCCATTTCAACTAGATGACCACTTATGCTCCCTTGACCTATTCAACTTTTAGCTCTTAAGTTTTAAATGCCATGAGTATCATTATATTGATTAGAATCTAAGCTTAAGTGAATAAGAAACTTTAAAACTTAGTTAACCCTTTTACTTAAGTTTCCGAAAGAAATTTACATCTTGGTATCTAGAGTATTGACCTTTAAATTCATAGCATAAGATGTTTAAATCTACTACCATTCTAACTTTTAGAGTTATGGTATTTTACAAACATAACCCAAAATTAATCAAACTTAAGCATTCTAAAGTAGATACATACCTTACTACCTACCAATCACATCCAAGGTTAATTATGAACATGCAAGACTAATTCATCCATAGTCAAGCCGACACATTCAAGAACAAGCTTACTCATAAAGCTTTAACCATTCAACAATGGTAAAATATAACCACTAAACCAACACATATTAGTTTATATTTCATGTCCACCTACCTTGAAAACTCAAGCATAAAAAACTTAGCTTTCATAGAAACCACAAATAAGGCATCTATCTAAATCAAGTAAGAGCATTAAGCCTAAACTAGTACACAATAGCCATATAGGTCAAGTTCTTCTCTAACTTAAACCTTTAATCTTCTCAACTCATTCAATATACATTTGCCCCACTTTGAGCATAGTGGGTAATGGAACATAGGAAACACTTTCTTTTTATTAAATGCACTATATAAAAGAACCATACACTCTACTACGGAGAACCCACTCTTACATAACTAGCTCAAAACATAAAAATAGGTTAATCCTTGTATCTTAAGGATATATAAAAATCTAAACTCATATTAACAATCGCAAGCAAGTTCGTAAACATATCATGTTTTTTCAAGAGCATATAAGCTTAACCATTCATCACCCGCTTCCTAATTCACTTAGAATTAGCTTGGTTCTCATCCATGGAGAAGAACCACCTAAATGTCCTTAATGCAAATGACAAAGTCAATTAGGGTCATCCACACTTAACTCACGTGAGTGAACTCAAGTTGTTTCCAAAACAATTGAACAGCACTACCTAAACTCTTGAACTAACCAAGATTAGACATTCATACACCTAGCTCACTTGGAAAACACCTACTTGGTGTATCAAGACTAAGAAAAGCACATTAAAAATTCATGAACGTTAGAAAGATAAATCCTCTTTACTCTCTTTAGAATTATTAAACTTTTAAGTTACTTAAGTTATTTAAGCACTTCCAACATACTAATCAAATTTCTTAACTTACTCTCTTTCCCAAATATCTTAAACTTAGCTAGTCTTACCACTTATCTACTTTACTAATTGATAACTCTAGATGTCCAGTGACTAAAAGCTGCGGTATGAGTTGATTTCTTACCAAAAGCATCTACCACTACATTGGTCTTTCCAGGATGATACTGGATATCACAGTCATAGTCCTTAACTAGTTCTAACCACCTATGCTGTCTCACATTCAGTTCCTTCTGTGAAGAAATATTTGAGACTTTTGTGATCTGTGAAAATAAGGATTTTTTCTCCATAAACATAGTGTCTCCAAACATTTAACGCGTGAACAACTGTCTAGAAGCATAGGCTATTACCTTTAACTGTCTAGAAGCATAGGCTATTACCTTCCCATGTTGCATCAACACATAACCCAACCCTTTCTTTGAGGCATCATTGTAAATAGTTAAATCTCCCGCTTCATCTGGAGTCACCAAAACTAGAGCTGAAACTAACAATTATTTGAGTTCTTCAAAACTCTCTTCACACTCGACATCCCACTCATAAGCAAGACATTTTCTAGTTAGCTTAGTCATAGGTGAGGCAATCTATGAAAAGTCTTGCACAACGCTTCTATAATAACCAGCTAATCTTAGAAACTTTGAATCCCAGCCACATTAGTGGGTCGGGGCCAATTGCTAATTGCTTCAATCTTCAAAGGGTCCACAGATAATATCCGACACTACATGTCCCAGAAATAAAAATTTATTAAGCAAAAACTCACACTTACTAAACTTGGCATAAAGTTTCTCATTTCATCAATGTAGTCAACACAATTTTCAAATGTTCTGCATGTAACTCTCTTGTCTTTAAATGCACCAATATGTCATCAACAAACACTATCATAAATGAATCTAAGTGTTTTTAAAACACAGTGTGCATCAAATTCAGAGGCTGCTGGGGCATTTGTCAAACATACCTTCAAACTCAAAATGTTCATAGAGAATTCTAAACACAGTCTTTGGTATGTCTTCTCCTCTAATTCTCAACTGATGGTAACCTGATCAAAAGTCTATTTTAAAGTGTCGCTACTTAACGAACAACGCGGAGCGGCCAACCCTCTAAGAAAACACATGTTCTTTTCTAACATGACAAAAGGGTAAAAGAAAAAAAAAAGAAAACAAGAGACACCACTAATCATTGGTTTTGAAATGGGTGTGATTGAACACCCGAGAATAAAAAAATAAAATGGTATGTGATTTTTTTCTTCAGAAAATGGGTTATAGAGTTTATTCATGTTCAAGGAAGGTATTAGCACCCTAAAACGTTCGTTTAAAAAATGATTACTGTTTTGGTTTATCTCAAATATGTCATTAAAAGCCTTTACTAAAACAAAATGTTTTTATTATTATTTTGTAATGCCCACATTTATTAGTCAATATCACTAATTATTTTAATGATATTATTAATAATTGTGAGTGGCATTAAGCCATTTGAAAAAAAACAATTTTTTTCAGATTATTTTGAAATGTCCCATGTTAATTTGATCATATCATTAATCATGAAAAACATATTTTTAAATCAATGATAAAATTATGGGTAAAAAATCACGATAGCCACTTTGGAAGCCACTTTTAACCAAATAGCCACATTTTTAAAAAGTGGAGTGTGTAGCCACTTTTTCCTATTCAAATTTTAAATATACCAATTTTGCCCTTCCCGTATATCTAGTATAGCATGACACTGACACTGACATTAACACTGACTTTCTGACATTCTGTATATTATGTCATTTCTGATATATTTTTCCTTCCCAATGTTTTCTTTTTCAATGTATTTTTTCTTTCCCAACAACATTTTTATACCTATTTTTTAGTATATTTAGTATATTGTTCATAGTTTTTTATCGCATTCAGTATAATTTTAAATTTGCAATATTTTGAGAAGATATTTTATACTACATATTTTGATTTTAATTCAATTTTGTACATCGTTTTTAGTATATTGGATACAACATTCTTTGATGTAAATTTTTTGTCTTATGGTATATAGGGTACATCGTCTTCGGTTTTGTGAGTGCATACGTAATATACATGTTATTTAATCTGCAAATGAAAATAAAAGAGTGTTAATACACAATAGTTAATACACAAAGAGATACTTAATATGCAAACAGACAAAAATAATGTATATTACGTATATTACATACAGTATAAATAGCAACAAAAAAACATAAAAGAAAGAGGGTGTGTACATTAACGCCTCGCCATTATTGTATACTGCGTATATTACATAATATACATTTAGTAAAACAACAGAAAAACACACAGTTATGCATATCACGTATATTACAGAATACATATTTAAACCAACAGATGCACGCATATTACGTATAAGACAGAATAAATGATGGGAATACGTTGACCATTTCCTCAGTTTTTATCTCACGTATATTACAGACAAAACGAGACATGATGTATATTATGTATACTACAGAATCAGTGTTTAGCAAATCTGAACACATCAAGAAAAGAAAAAACCAGATTTTTTTCAGAAATGTGAAAAAATCATAAAAAAAAAACTCAAGAGATGTGGATGAGAAGAAAATTAACAAAAAATCATACAGGATTTGACGAGATCTAAGAGATCTATGGAGAAAAGCATGGAGAGAAAAGCAAGAACAATTTTCCCCCCCAGATCTATGCTTTTCTTGCCCTAGATCTTCAAGAAACACATAGATTTGGAATCTATTGGAAAATGGAGAAAAACGAAAAAATCAAGCCTTTTTTGCATAATCATCATAAGATATATGCATTACTCTCTATGTGTGTGCATTTTTTGAAGCTTTTATGGAGGAAAAATGGAAGAGAATGATGGTGGTGGGGAAGAAGCTTTTTTTTAAAGAGAGAGAAACATGAGTTTAGAATGAATGAGAGAGAAAATTTGAAAGAAATGAGGAAGAGAGTGAGATGTGGTTGTAATTAAAAGGAAAAAAAGAAGAAGAAAGAAGAAGAAAAGCTTACGTGAAAAGATAGAGGAAAGAGAGAGGAAAGAGAAAATTTTGGGAAAATAAAATATAATTTGATTTGAAAGGTATTTAAGTAAATTTCTTTATTTTGGTGGCTATCAAGAGAACTTTTAAAATAAATGGCCATTGATTAAAAAAGAGGTGGAAAAGAGGCTATATAGATAATTATCTCTAAAATTATCAAACCATAAAACTTTCTATTTTATGAAATTTGAGATCAAAGTATTCTTGTACTCTCAAATTTCAATTATAGAGAGTTCTTTGGAATAAAATTTCGAAAAAAGTCTTTTAATTTGATTTTAATATCAAGCCATAAAACTTCTTGATTCATAAAATTTGGGATTTGACATGGCGAAATACCTTGAAAAAAAGTCATTCAGGTTGTTGTGCAAATATGAATCTTGACATTTTGTCATGGATTTTACTGAGGAATGGAGGGACGGTAAGAGAGTGTACGTCTTTTCTAACAATATTACTATAAATACCGACGAACACGACGTTGAGGTCGCCGAAAGAGAAGTTTTTCTCGTTGAGGCTTCAAATGAAGAAAGATTTTTAATTCCCATTTCTGACTCTTCTGGAAATGAGGGTTTAAAATATATTCATTCAGTCCATTTGTATTCTGAAGGGGAATCCCGTGAATCTAGGGAAGATTATGAGGAAACAGTCAGTGATGAATTAAGGATTGAAAACCCTCCTCGGATTATAGAGGATCGAGCTGAGGTGTCGATAAATCATAGGGTAGTGGGCCAACCTTCCTTAGAAGTGTCTGTGCTTACGCAAGCGAACTTAAATTCATGTAGGCTTTCTTATTGCATTCCCTCAAGTGTATAAATGAGGTTTCCTATCTTTGAAGAGCGTGCCCATCATGATGTTGGGGAATGTTGGACTCCATTTTACACCATCTTCTTTGAATGCGGTGCTCAATTTTTTATATCGTACCCTGGATAGCATCTCTTTTGAGGGATCTTGATGTAATTCTCAGCCAAGTTATGTTGAAAACATGGAGAGTTCTGATTACATTTTTTCCATCACAACTAGGATAGATATGGACCAAACAGTGGGAATACTGGCATATTTCAGGTCTTCTTGGCGAAACCAAAAAGACATAACCAGGTTTTATTTCCACAACTTCGTGGGAAAGAAGATTGTTATAAGACTTACCACAAGTAATAAGAGGTGGAAAGATAAATGGTTTTATGTCCGAGGAGAACTAACTTTTGATGGGATTGAGATTCCTTTGGTCTGGAAAAAATCGGGTGAGAATGAGTGAAGTCCGTTTTCTTTTAGAATGCTTTCTTTGAAATTTTAACGTACTTATATTTCTTTTGTAGTTCAGACCTTGGCCAAGTAGGATACTCTCCCTTCTGACATCGTTGCCTGCAAGAAGCTGAAGAAATTAGGGTCATTTATGTGGGAGGCCTTTGTTTGTGAAAAATAATTATTGTTGACTGGTCTCTGGGTTCCTTTTTGTTCTACTTTGTTTCCTGGAGCTAAGGGTAAGTTTTTCTGGATTATTTAGGCCTGTTTTGTTTTCATTTCTTAACAATATTTGTGGTTTTTATAGTTAAGAAAATAATATGAGGTCTAAAATGTCCGCCCCTAGACCGAGCATGACTGAGCGTTCGAAGCTGTTTGGGTTTACAAAGACTACTCACAAGATTGGGAGGCTTGTCAAGAGAGAAGGACAAAGAGGAAGAGCGTTGAAGTAGATGAACCAGTCCCTCTAATTAAGGAAAAGAAGAGGCTCTGTTCCAAAGTGAAAATCACAGAGGGTACAACTTTTGGAATGGGTTATGCCTTCTGTCTTACTGCACCTAGTTCTTCATCTCCATCTATTATTACTCTAACTGAGGTGGCTTCAGGGGAATTCGTGGCTCTTTTCGTTCATTATCCTCGACCAATTATGGAGTTGATGAATGTGGATCCGATTGTTGTTGTTTCTCATAACTCAAGGCCTGCTTTGGATGAAAGGTGGATGCAGGGTCTTCTCACCATAATGGCTTTTCAGCCTGACTTTGGATCGCTCTCTCTCCCTTATGTATACGGGCCGCACCATTTAGAACAGTATGTGGACAGATAGGCCTTGTGGGCTGTCTTGGTAAGTCGCCCTGCTTTTCTTTGTTTATCATTATGGTTGTTGTTTTTCAAATATAAGCCTTGATTTCCGTTCACATAGATTTCAAGCTCAAGCCCAAATGGTTTTCTTATTGAAAATGGCTTTACACGAAGGTGAAGCGGCCAAACAGTCTTCTGTGTCCACGTACAAGAAGTTGGTGTCAACCGAGGTGAGGTCCTTTGAAGCTGCAGGGAGGTTGAAGGTCGAGCAAGAGAAGATCAAGGAGCTGCATGCATAGGTGAAGGAACTGGAGGAGGATATGATTAATAAGGATGAGAGATGCATTGATCTGCTCAGAGAAGGCTACGACGAGATGGATCGCGTTCGGGTCGAAGCTAAAAAGATTACCGTGAATTATACTCAAGTTGTTAATAATGTGGGCCTGCTGGGTGCAAAGATTGGTTGTGATGAGGTTAAGTTCTCCTTTACTAAAAGAGAGAGGTCTCTCTTTAGACCTATTAGAAGGTCCCATACGGTGGAGGAGTTTAAAAATATTCGCCAACTATTGGAAGAGGAGGATAAGAGGCTTTTAGAAGGTGAGGGAACCATAGAAGATAGCTTGCTCAAAGATGAGGAAGACTGTGAAGATAGGGTATCTAAAAAAGAGGTTGCTTTGGAGCCGACAAAGGAGGTTGACTAAACTGTCATAACCATCTCCACAACTTATTGGTGAGTTCTTGGTTTGTTGGTTCCCCAGTCTTTTATATTTATTTCCGAATAGCCTTTTTGAATTGTTGAAGGTTTTATACCTTTATTTTACTCCTTAACTTTAAATCAAAAAAACTTTTGCGCTTAGATGGGCAACACTATTTATATCAGTCCATTTGATTTTGGCTTTCCTGTCATTTCCCTTCATGTTGTGGTCTTTTCTAATTTTTGAATGATTGAGTGCTTAGTCCGTGCTAGGGATTCCTTCTTTTCTTGAAGAAATGAGTGCCTAGGTCGTGCTAGGGCTTTCTTCTTCTTATAAAGACTTAAGTGCCTAGCCTAAGCCTGCCTTCTTCTCATTTTGAATGTTTTAAGAGCCTAGGCTATGCTAGGCCTGTCTTCTTCTTATAAAAGATTTAGTGCCTAGTTTGTACCAGGTCTTTCTTTGTCATATGAAGACATAAGTTCCTAGCCTAAGTTTGGGCTTTCTTCTCCTTTCAAAGGGTTAAGTACCTAGGCTATGCTAGGTCTTTTTTCTTCTTATAAAGGATTAAGTGTCTAGTTCATGCTAGGTCTTTCTTCTTCTCATGAAGGATTAAGTGCCGAGTCCGTGCTAGGTTTTTCTCCTTCTTATGAAGGATTATATGCCCAGTCCTTGCTAGGTCTTTATTCTTTTTACGAAGGATTAATTGTCGAGTCTGTGTTAGGTCTTTCTCTTTCTCATGAAGGATTATATGCCTAGTCCGTGCTAGGTTTTTCATCTTCTTATGACGGGTTGAGTGCATAATTTAATCTAGGGCTTTTTTTTTCCCGAAGGATAATGTGCCTAGTTTGAGCTAGGGCTTTCTTCTTCTTTTCGAAGGATAGAATGCCTTAGTCTAAGCTCAGGTAGAATTAAAGAACAAAACTTTTTGTACTAATATCGTCTAATTACAATGTTATGCACTAGTATTTGTAGAAGGATATGAACAAAAATAATTATCTAGATGTTAGCTGTGGACTCTTCTCATATGTCGAGCTAGTTCTAAAAAGTTCCACAGAGAGCTCTGGAGGGTTCAGATGCCCCCTCAAAATTAGTGACAACGTCTTAGTTGATGGGCATTCCATGCCCTTGGAATTTGTGTTCCATATTGATCTTCAAGCAGGAAGATTCCAGGCTTAACTTCTTCTTTGATCTAATATGGTCCTTCCCAGTTTGGTTTGAGCTTGCCATCTCCGTGCTACTATGTATTTTGGAAAACTTTTCATAGCACGAAGTCACCTACTTTTATAGGTCTCAGCTTTACCCTCTTATTGTAGTACTGAGCTAGGGCCTGTTGATAACTTCCTAATTTAATCTAGGCCAGCTCCTTCTTCTCGTCCAAACTGCCCAAGGCTTCTACCATCAGTTGGTCATTGTCTTCACCGTTTTTGTTTAATTCACTTCGGATTGTGGGAATTCTGACCTATGTGGGGATTACAACTTCTTCTCTGAAGATAAGGGCAAATGGGATTTCCCCAGTGGGGGGTTCGGGGTGTTGTTCTGTAAGTACAGAGCACTCCTAAAAGTTCTTCACCCCATTTCCCCTTAGATTTTTCAAACCTCCTTTTCAGATTGTTTAATATTGTCTTGTTTGAGGCCTTTTCTTGGCCATTCACCTGAGGATGCCTGGGGGGCTGTGTATCTGAGTTGGATATTTAACTCTGAGCAAAACTCCCTAATCGTATTTCCCGTGAACTGCATTCCATTTCGTGATGAAAGTGTGTGGTATTCCGAAGCGTGTGACAATGCTCTTCCATATGAATTGTTTTATAATGAAGCGTAGATAATCAAGACTAATATTATCCTGGTCTAACTTAGTCGGATAGGTTGAAGATCAACAAGATATTCATTAATTGATTGGCCTGCATCCTGTTTGAGACTAACAAAAGTATTGCGTGGTTGATATTAATGAGCAAGTCCGGTATTTTGGACAAGAAGTCCCAAAGATATTTAGTAGTGTCAAACAAATTAAATTGAACATGAATAGTAGGGACAGAAGTGTTACCAAAGCAAGTAGTTATCTAATGATTCTTGCTATCCCAATCCTTAAGACGATCAACAAACTTGGCATCTTCTTCAGTGGTGTTCTTAACAGGTTTGGAGATATCACCAATAATATCATGCCAGAGCTTACGACCAATCAAGAAACTCTTCATTTGACGAGCTCAAATGATATAATTAGTACCTTTAAGAATGGTGCTAATAGGACGTAAAACGTCACCTTTCTCCATTAAAATTACAAAGAAAATAGGGTTATCTCTCCAAATAGCCACTTGTAACACAAAATAAGACTACATAGCCATGCATCTTAAAATTAATGTAGATGGCCACATTAAATGAGTTAGGAGAGAGGAAACCATGTGAACTACCAAAAATACCCTTGACTTTCTGAAAAAGCAACTTTCAAGTCAATATGTGAAATCCATTGGAAAAAGAGAGGAGAGACAGTGGTTATGAAAAATTGATAATGGTGGTTTATTTTTCCCTCCTATTTCCATTCTAACCACTTTCAATCTCCGTACTTCAAAAAATTTTCCCCTAAAAAACTTGTTTCATCTGTTCATATTTTCTTTTTTTCCATCTTTTTTCCTCTGTTTAGATTTTTTGTTTTTCATCATCAAACAAATGGTCACTTTCTTGATTTTCTTGTCAATACTTCATCCAAATTCATCAATTTTCCCGATTTTGATTGTTTATGATGTGAAACTTGTGCTTTTATATGGCTATTTACAAAATCATGTTTGCTTGTGGCTGTTTGATTTCTAGATTTTTTTTTTTTATGTTTATAACATGAAACTTGTGCTTTCATGTGGCTATTTTAAAAAAAACAAACTTCATGTTCTTGTGCTTTCCAGAACATGAACTTCCCACTTGATTTTTAGATTTTTGATGTTTATAAAGAAAAGCTGTGTATTTTGTAGTTTTCACTACAAAAGATTTGTGTATTTTTTATGTACTTTTGTTATTTATTTTGTTAGGCTGTGTTTTTTTATACAAAAGATCTATGTTGAGACGGGAGTGAGGTAGACGCATGTATAATCTATACTACATGTACTTACTTTGATATTTGTAGTACTTACCATACATGCTTTTCTTTGTTCAGACACCAAGCACGATGGAGCCAGATAAATCAGAAGGGTGCCAGATGTATGTATTATTTGTACTATACATATAGTATTTTGTACGTATTACAAAAAATCAAAGTTCTCCTGAAACGAGGTTTTTGACCCAATTTCCTAACTTCCAATTTTGAATACATCATAGAATGTATCATGCGTATGGTGTGTACCACATGTACCTTATTATATATGTGTTGTATAAACTGTCATTATTAGAGCAATTATAGAAAACGCAAAATAATAGATAAAGAGGAGTTTTAGAAAGGGAGGAAATGAATTTTCAAAAACAAAAATAGGAATGTAACTGAAAATGAAATGATATATAAAAAAAACCATATATGAAAAAGAGGGAAATAAAATTAAAAAAAAATGAAATAGGAATGTGACTGAAAGTATAAGTTAGATCCTTATGTATATAAAAATAACATATAACATAATATTTACTTAAGAAAAAGAGGGAAATAAAAATTAAAAAAAAAAAGCAATTGGGTAGCGTGTAAAGCTTCTTAGAGAAGCCTTATCAAGTACCTTGAAAAAAGGGGCTGCACACTGTAAGGACCCGAGATTTTGTCATAGGGTAATTAGACAATTCTTTATTATTGGTATATTTTAATTACTAATTTTAAGTATGAGAAATTATTTGCTATGTTAATTTTGGTTAATTGGTAATTAACCATAGTTAATTTAACCATGGGTGGTGAAATGAATGAAAATGGAATGTTTAACCATGGTTAGTTTAGCGGAGAGGGTTGGTTAGTAAAAGAAATTAAGGGGCAAGGACTTGTTAGCAAAGGAAATTAGGAGGAGGGCTTTCTTTTTAAATTTAGGAGGTGGAGGGTTTTGGGAGTAAATGTAGGAGGTGGAGGGGGGTAACTGCAATTAGCTTTTAGTTATTAATTTTAACTATGAAAATTAAAAGTATATATAGGGAATTAAGGGAAAAGGAAAATTAAAAAAAAAAAGATCATCATCTTTCTCTTCCCCCTCCAAACCCGTGACCCCCCTCTCTCATCTCCTCCATTTTTTGACATTTTCACCTTCATCTAGCTTGAGTTTGTGGGTTAATCCAAGAGGGTTCTTGGTGATTCATGATAGATTCATCTTGGTAGGAAGATTCAAGCCAGTTTTAGGTGGAATTGACTAAAGAATCAAGGTAAGCTTCATCCTAGAGTTTGTAGTTTTATAAGGTTTTCCATGGAATTATTTTGGGGTTTCTTAATTGGTGTTTAAATTCTGTTATGAGGGTGTTCTTCTATGTTTAAATTCTAGAAAGTTAGTTATGAAAGTGATGGTAACAATCCTAAGAATGTTAATAAATGATTAAGTGGTATTGGAGAATTATGGTTAAGAAGATATTTGAAACCTCCATTAATGGAGTGTTCTTAGCTTTGGTATTATGAACTCTATAGGCTCGACATGTTTTTCGGTTTAGGCTCGATGGATAGCTTGTGAATAAGCTAATAGAGGAAATGTTTGAAATGTGAACAATGAGATTATGTGAATTTTTAACATGATGCGTATAGTGATTGAGTCATATACTGCTTGGAGGAATTGTCCTATTTATACTCGTTGAATCGATATTTCGTTATATGATGTTTATTGAAAGAAAGCATATCAATTCCACTTCATCTCATAACACTTCATTCATGCATATCATATGATCGAATTGTGGACATGGGGTTGTAACTCGTGTAACGGTGTGTGGGTGTTAGACGTTGCACGTGGTTACTGTGGCGGTGATGTTGTGTAGCTCCGAGGTGCTATGTGGTGGATGACCCGGATGCTAATGGTTATTGTGATAACCTAGAGAGGTTGATAGAGCTACGACTTGGATGTTGTTTTACCATGGGAATTGAGCGTAGTGAGATGCCGTGTCTTGTGACTGTGATGTGATTTGGGGCGTAGTGAGACGCCGGGTTGTGATATAGTTTGTGAACTAAAAAGGAATGGTAATTGTGATACGTGAAATGTGTTAATGTCTTGACGAAAGCACGGGTTGAAAGGCTTATGGTTTGATTATCATTATCCATACACGTTGCATTGCTGGTTATTTACAACTTTAAACATGTCATTTCCTTTTGTGCATTTTATTATGACCATTCCGCATCACCGTTCATATTCTTTTGTTTTCACTGAGTGCCATACTCAAATGTGCTACAAAACACCTTTCAGATATCACTAGAGGACAAGGACGCAGAGCTGCAGGTGGTGCTCGTTGAGGATCGAGATGAAGACTTTGGATGGGTGTTCAGACACGCGAGTCACGTCTACGGGTCGTAGTCTTTTGATGATGTTTCCAGAGTTTGGTTTTTAAAACACTTTTATGTAAATATGTGTAAAAGACTTATGTTTTGTAATAATCCCACCGCGGTGCATCGCGACCTCTTTACCACGTACTTTATGACTTTTACTATTTAGATGATAACTCTGGACACTTTAATGATATGAAATGGCCGACGAGCCGAGTTTTCCTTTTCTAAACTGAGCAGGCTTTCATAATGTTATGTGTTTTCCAATGTTTCGTGTTAGGTTAAATAACCTATGATCGGTCCTTGTTTCCGTTGCGTACTCGCGTCCTAGTCTTTTATAATAAGCCGGGTTGCGACACACACATTTCTGGAAATCAGTTTCCTCCAACCACTATCAACTCTTTCACATACACCATTTTTCACACAATAATGATTGTAGTCCAAGGTTATAACATGTATGAAAATAAGACAAAAATATTTAGGTGGGTGTCTACTCTAAAATACACAATGGTTGCTATGTACTTAAATGGGGACTAAAAAGTGGCTATCCCATCATTATCTCAAGAAAATAAGGTCATCGATTCTCGGGCAGTAGTGTCAAATGCGGGCAGAGAACAAAATGGAACGCTTCTTTTCTCGCTGTCTCGAACACTGAGAAGAAAGAGAGAGGGGCGATCCAGCTGAAAACGCAGAGAGGCTTTACCCACCGATAGCGTTATTCTGAGAAACAAAAAATCGCCGGATCTTTCAAAAAAACATATATCGCTTTCGTCGGATCTGTCAAGAAAAAACGAAGGTTCTGGAACAGAGAATAACAAAAAAAACGTCGATGGAAGGAGAAACGGGAGCTGGGAATCTTCGAGACAAAGGAAAAGGTAGAAGACAGATGAAGAGATCCGAAAGAGACAGATTCGGAGACAGGAAGAAAAATTCTTCAATATTACAGGTATTGAATTGAATTCTGAATTGTATCCGGGCTGATGGTATTTATAGCATATTGTTCTTTGCACAAATTCAGTCACTGATGTTCAAGTAATTCAGTTAACAAATAGTTTTGAAGGGTAACAGAAAATTCACCCATGAACCTATTTTTTTCGAGGTGTTTATGGCAAGGCTTGGATTGGTTAAGCATCTCATGGTCATGGGTGATCTCTCTTTTCTTGATTCTTCACCTTTTGCCAAGCTTTTGAATGATTGTTCTCGTTCAAAGTCGGTTCGAGACACGAATCGTGTCCATGCTTGCGTAATTAAATCCCCGTTTGCGTCTGAAACTTTTATCCAGAATAGGCTCATTGATGTTTATGGGAAATGTGGATGTGTGGATGAAGCTCGCAAGCTGTTTGATAGAATGCCTGAGGGAAATAGAAATACTTTCTCTTGGAACTCCATTATTTGTGCTTTGACTAAGTCGGGGTTTCTTGATGAAGCTGTGCGAATCTTTGAGAAGATGCCAGAAGCTGATCAGTGCTCATGGAATTCTATGATTTCGGGTTTTGAGCAACATGATCGCTTTGATGAAGCTTTAAAGTATTTTTCTCAAATGCATAGTCATGGTTTTTTTTATGAATGAATATTCATTCGGTAGTGCTGTCAGTGCTTGTGCAGGTCTACAAGATTTCGAGCTCGGTTCTCAAATCCATAGTTTAATTTATAGGTCAAATTATTTATCAGATGTATATATGGGATCAGCTTTAATAGATATGTATGCTAAATGTGGAAGAGTTGACTATGCTCAGAGTGTTTTTTATGGAATGAGCGTGAGAAGCAGAGTTTCCTGGAACAGTTTGATTACATGCTATGAACAGAATGGACCAGCTAATGAGGCTCTTAGTGTTTTTGTTGAGATGATGGGTTGTGGGATTGAACCTGATGAGGTAACGCTTGCTAGTGTTGTTAGTGCATGTGCAACTGTATCAGCAATCAGAGAAGGCCAACAGATTCATGCTCGTGCATTGAAATGTGATGAATTTAGAAATGATCTTATTTTAGGAAATGCACTGGTTGATATGTATGCAAAATGTAACAGGATTAATGAGGCTAAGATAGTTTTTGATTGGATGCCGATTAGGAATGTGGTGTCTGAAACCTCAATGGTAAGTGGGTATGCGAAAGCATCGAGTGTCAAAGCTGCAAGATGTATGTTCTCAAATATGATGGTGAAGGATGTGATTACTTGGAATGCACTTATTGCTGGGTGTACACAGAATGGAGAGAATGAGGAGGCACTTCTACTCTTCCGTCATCTAAAGAGGGAGTCTGTTTGGCCAACACACTACACCCTTGGCAATCTCCTCAATGCTTGTGCAAATCTTGCTGATCTGCAGCTTGGCCGGCAGGCACATTCACATGTTTTAAAACATGGATTTCGATTCCAATCTGGGGAAGAGTCTGATATTTTTGTAGGGAATTCTCTGATAGATATGTATATGAAATGTGGATCAGTTGAAAATGGTTGTCAAGTGTTTGAACATATGGTGGAAAGAGATTATGTCTCGTGGAATGCTATGATAGTAGGTTATGCGCAAAATGGTTTTGGCAGTGAGGCTCTTGGAGTTTATAGTAAAATGTTGGAATCGGGAGAGAAACCAGATCATGTTACAATAATTGGTGTTCTTTGTGCTTGTAGTCATGCAGGGTTGCTTGATGAAGGTCGCTATTTCTTTCAGTCAATGAGTGCACAACATGGTTTGCTGCCATTAAAGGACCATTATACATGTATGGTTGATTTACTTGGCCGAGCTGGCTGCCTTGAAGAAGCTAAAAATCTAATAGACAAAATGCCTATGCAGCCTGATGCTATTGTTTGGGGATCTCTCCTTGCTGCTTGTAAAATGCATCGCAACATCAAATTGGGGGAATATGTAGTAGAGAAGCTTTTGGAGGTGGATCCTGCGAATTCCGGGCCATACGTTCTTCTCTCAAATATGTATGCTGAACGTGGGAACTGGGGGAACGTTGTGAGAGTGCGAAAGCTGATGAGAAAGAGAGGAGTGATTAAGCAGCCAGGTTGCAGTTGGATCGAAATCCTGGGTCAGTTGAATGTTTTCATGGTTAAAGACAAAAGGCATCCAAGAAAGAAAGAAATCTACACTCTTTTGAAGACACTTTTACAACAGATGAAAAGAGCTGGATATGTACCAGATGTTGTCGACGATGAGATCGACGAAGAGCAGAATGAAAATGAGATACCCGCATCTTATGCTTACCAGTTTGAAATGCCAGCTTCTATTGCTGTCAGGTGATTTGTTTGACATTCATTTCATTTTACTGATTTCATTTGATTTTACTAATTATAACCCAAATCCGAAGCTATTAAACTTAAATTTTTATAGGAAAGAGATAAAAACATAACCCATTTTTTATTGCAACCAGCTTATACTTCCTTTTTTCATCAGATTCATATCATAGAAGGGTATTATATAATTGAACCTCAAACTATAAATTATTCAATCATAGTTTCTCATATTAATTTATGTTCTGTTTGTCAGTACCATCACTTGTTAATGAGGATTTATTATTCCAGAAAACTGTGCTCTCTATAATCACACATATCATTATAATTTTTGTTAGAAATTAATTACATCTCTTTTTCTTGTTTCCTTCTACATTTCTGGATAGAAATACGTTAACCATAATCATACACGTCAGAAAACATGTTCCAACACTTCCCTGAACATTAGAATTTGTTTATCAAAAACCCTTCAAATTAGTATTTGAATAGTGATATGACTTCTGATATCAGTGAGTTCCCCACTATGATTTTTGGAACATGACCAAGCAATTTTCTTAGTAATATTAGTAAAAATAGCAGTTTTAAAAAATATTTGTAAATATAGCCAATTTTGATAATGTGAATCAATGATAAATATTGAATTACATATTTTTACACTAAGTTTATCACTGATACACACATTTTTCATTGTTAATCACTGATTAACATAGTAAAATTGCTATATTTGTAAATACTTTTTAGAGTTAACAATTTTACAAATATTTCATCAAAATATGCTATCCAGTGATATTTCCAACAATTTTTATTGGTGGAATTTAATATTTGTGAATTTAGTTGTCAGAATTTGTTTTATGATTTAATTATTGATTCACATATTTGTGCCGTTTGATTATTAGAAAGTTTGATATAATTTCATATTGTTAATTTTGGCTTAAGCTTTTTTAAAATTATTAATTCGACATCAACCCTATTTACCTTTCTCTCTAATATTGGGCTTTGAAGTAATGCATCTTCGTTATATTGTTATGAAACCCATTTTGACCCACATATGTTTGAGTGAACTGAAAATTTTAAAAATAAAATTAAAAATTCAGGTTAAGTAAATCAATTATTAACATTGAAAGTATCGAAATTGATTGATTGTATTTCATTGACTAACTATTTTTTTTTTAATTATTAGCCTATTATTATTAAATATTATATTTTAGTTAGCATCTTTTTTATGATAGTGAATCATTAAATATATCAATCAATAATTAACCATGTTGATTGTCATTGGAAGAATAAATTATTGACTGATGTTTATAATTTTGTTTGAAAACTACCATTCTATAGAAGGTTGGTACCAAAAATGGCTTTTGAAGTCTGGGTGGCTCAATCATGAAATTGTATGAATTATTAAATTTTATAAAAAATGGTTGAAATAGCCTTCTAATTTTTATATAGTTTTTAATAGTGATAAAAATTGAATATTGACTTGAATACTTAAAAAAAATCACTTCTCCATATGTTTAAAAAAGCACTATTAACCAATATGGGCTGGTATAATGGTCAAGGGGTTGGTTTCCTAACTTGAAATCATGGGTTCAAACCATGTTGGCCACCTACCTGAGATATTATCCAATGAGTTTACTAACACCAAGTGTTTTAGGGTCATGTGGTTGTCCCGTGAGATCAGTCGAGGTGTGCGTAAGCTTGCCCGATCACTCACGGTATAAAAAAAAACACTATTAGATTGGTCATTTATACGAATTCTCAAAAAAAAAAAGTAATAAACTATAAAGTGAGAAAACAGATCAGGTATCTAAAAACCGATTAGTAATGAAAGAAGTTCATCCATAGATTTATAAACCTTACCTTATTAGGTCCTTCATCTTTCTAATATGAGATATTTTCTATGTCTTGGCAAGATAGTGGCTTTTTTTTTGTTCACCATTCTCAGACTGGATCCCATTATTAAATTGCATGCTCGTTTGAGTTCGTTTAGTTAGGATATCATCTTAAAAATTATGGGCATCCATAACAAAATCAATTGATAACAAAGGAGTTACATAGATTTATATATCTTGTTAAATTCTTTTATCTTTTGAGAATATAAGAAAGAAAAAACAATAATTGCTCTCATAATTAATGGTATCTAAGAATGAGAATAGGGTTGGGATATGACCTTTCTTGTCCTAGACATTGTGAGAAATTTTAATCCTTATAATCACCCAACCATCCAATTTTAAGGAATTAGAACCGGGGATAGGATGGAAATATTGTAGAAATAATAAAATATTTTTAAAAATATTGTATATCTGAAAGAATTTTTAATTTTAATATAAATCGCATATTGTGTATGCGATTTCATAAGAAATCACATATTGTGTTTGCATACAGAGTATGCGATTTTATTAGCATGTTAAAATCGCATAATTTGATTTTAAGATATCTTCTCAACTATTTCAATTATTGCAATTTGTATTATCACAAATATTTTTTTATTTAATTTCTATTGCAATTTCTAAATTATTACATGATGATTTTTGAACTTTCCATAATTTTAATAATATCACCCCAATTTAAATATAAAATATTTTTCAATATTAATGATTATCCACTTTTAAGTCATCCCAAATTCAAATATTAAATATAAATAATAAATTACAATTGAAGTCTAAACAAATTTTTGGACAAATAAAAAAAAAAAGATAAAACGCAAATGAGACCCCTGTGGTTTTTTTCCAAATGCATGAACAACACCTGTGGTTTGAAAATGGCAGATCACACCCATATGGTTTCAATTTTTTTCAATCAGACCACTCCCCTTCAATGTCAATAGTTTTCTTTTAGCCATAACTTCTTCGTTTGGACTCCGACTTGGATGATTCAAGATGTTTTAGAATCCTCATTTCGGTCTCTACGCTATGGTCACTTCAAAACTTCTAAATTGTCAATAACCAAAACAGTTAACAGTGTCAATCATACTTAGTATTTTGATGTTAATAAACTCATTTATTTATTAATCACTTAAAAGTTTCGAAGTGACTATTATGTAGAGCCCGAAATGAGGATTTCAAAACATCTTGAATCATCCAAATCAGAGTTCAAACGAAGAAGTTATGGCTAAAAGAATATTATTGACATTGAAGAGGAGGAGTCTGATTGAAAAAAATTAGAACCACAGGGGTGCGATTTGCCATTTTCAAACCACAAGGGGTGTTCATGTATTTGGAAAAAACCACAAGGGTCTCATTTGCATTTTACCCATAAAAAATATAAAATAAACAAATACATCATTGATGCCCTCCTGTCCCACACGGAGGTCGTCTCCTATTACGAGGAGGGTGAACGCGTCCTATCGGGGTTCTATATAAATCATCAGTAATATGTGAAAGGCCTGCACCATCGAGAACCTAAGTTGGTCTTATAACATGTGAAGGATCGACACCATCACCATCATCAATACGACGCCTCCCTAGTCCCCGTCCCTGTCCTCGAACTCGTACTGGTTCTGGATCTCGTGGTAAATCAGCATCACTATCAGGTCCAAGAATGACAACCTGTGAAAATATTGCTTGCGATCCTGGGGTCGATACCATGACAAAATGGGGAGATGATGGTTTACTAAGATAGTGATATGTGGTCTCTAGCTAAGCGTGATCCATATTCTCAGTATTCACCTCCTCGGGAACTGCCTTATCACGAGCACAGTGTGTAGGTGGACAACGTCCTCGTCAAAAGCGAGGATCTGGATGCTCCAAGCTGAACATAGTATTGAATTCATTCATATGAGGAGGACAATCTCTAATATAGTCTCGAGTTTCCATATCAGGACAGTGTAACGAAACATTTTGTAGTCTAGCAAGTAATTATAACAAAGAAGATTATTAATTTGCGAAGAATTTACGAAGATGAAATAAATAAATAAAAACAGCTTTAATGACTAAGTCAAAAGCGGCCGCATGTCGAGTAATGAACATGCGGGCTATATAGGTATACCACTCTATTTACTTATTCTCACAGTCACCAGGTGAGTGAACATGATGTCCATCAATAATATGAGATCGTTGATCTGCCCATCGCGCTATGAGGTGTGCATGTTGGATCCTCCAATCAGTATCTTTGTGCCCTCGAAGATCCAATGTGTGTAAACATTGATCTGTATCACATGGTGTCGAGATGTCTTGTCTAAGACCAAATTGTCGGATCACTCGATCTGGATGATGCCACTCAACAATAAGAAAGCAAATGAGTGGGCTAATACTAGGTCAGACGTCACAACCATTTATACAGTAGTCCGATAATGATATCATGTGATGTAAATAAGGTTCTCACACGATTTAAAACGTTTAAAAATATTAGTTATAGAATCCAGTAAACCACAACTCATTAAACCACAATCCATAAACTGAAATATATACATCATTTTCACCTAATTGATCCACCATGTACCTATACTGGAGCAAAACGTGAGTCGAAATTTCAGTGGTGTAAAAATCATCTTTCTTGCTGCAAATGTAAATTACAAACTAAATCTTAAAATATATTAGTATGTTAAGTAAATGTATAAAGAAGAAATAAGATATATGTAATGTACCGTGCACTTAAAGATAGATCAACATCTTAATGGACATGTGTAAGTAATCGTTGAGGAGCAATAGAAGGAAATTGATCTCATGCTTACAACTAGAGTAATATCAGTGCGCCAGCTATCTCATGGGCGTCTCTGGAAAAAGTCGTACACATTTCTCGATACAACCAGGATAAATATGCAAATCCCCAACTAAAACCACCGGTTATCTCGAAGTTCTCTTGTAAGGGTAAAAACATTAAACGTATTAAATTACTTGATTTGTCTGCGGACATACACTCACCAATTAGTTGCATAATATACGCTCGTGCATGACGTTGTAATGTAATCTCATCAGCATCATCAGACAGTACTCTGAATTGCTGTTCCAACCATGTTAAAGATAGACGTGACCCACTTAAATGTGCACTGAATGGGGTAACACCTAATAAACGCTCACATAAATCTATCCAAGTGAGATTGATCCAATGACTACCTTGCCATCTATAGCTAGTCTGAATAAGATCGAGATATTCTGTAAAGTAATGGTGCGCTCCCCCATAGGCATGTGAAAAGTATGGGTCATCGGTTTCCATCGCTCGATGAATGCTGTAATCAAATGCCAATATAAGGCTATAAACCCTATCCGAGATATCCTATAAAATCCCGTCTGTCGTAGGTATACATCTATCCGGGGATCATGCGAAATACTACGCACACTGGTCTCCCTACGCCTACAAGTAAGAGCAGGTGTCATTCGATCGGCCCACACTAAACTAGATCGATGGATATCATGTCTATGTAAAATATCTGGGTCTCTAGATCCTGGATCCATCACTAAATGAATACATTGTATGTATAAATTATCAAAATTCTTTACAAATAAAAAACATATAATTGCATAAAATTCAAATATAAATTTCATGAAGTCAAATATGAATGATCAAAGCCAATACAAATAAAAGTGTCTACAATGGTGTGTTCCTCGAATGTGATGTGCTCCCCTTATTTGTTGTGTTTCCTTACTTATTAGGGCATTTTCTGCGATTGCTTATAAATCCCAAATCTTAACTTTCGACTTGATTCTCTCAAGTCCATCTCATTACGAATTCTACTACTTCATAGTCTGCTTAGCCCCCTTAATAACAATCGATTAGGATGTACCAAATCAAAAGTAGGATAAGGCCATTCCGCTTCATGTGATTATGTCCACTCTGCTTGCAAATCCCAAATCTTAACTTTCGACTTGTTTCTCTCAAGGTCATCTCATTATGAATTAGGTTGTACAATCGATTAGGATGTACCAAATCAAAATTAGGATAAAGTCGTTCCTATTATTAAGGGGTGAGCAGACCACGAAGTAGTAGAATTCGTAATGAGATGGACTTGAGAGAAACAAGTCGAAAATTAAGATTTGGGATCTGTAAGCAGGATGGACATAATCGCATGAAGCGAAATGACCTTATCCCATTTGATTTGGTACATCTTAATCGATTGTTATTAAGTGGGGTGGGCAGACCACAAAATAGTAGAATTCGTAATGAGATGGACTTAAGAGAAACAAGTCGAAGGTTAAGATTTGAGATTTGTAAGTAGGATGGACATAATTGCAAGAAATGCCTAATAAGGAGGAAAACACAACACATGAGGGGAGCACATCACATTCGAGGAACACACATTGTAGACACTTTTATTTATATTTGACTTTGATAATTCATATTTGACTTTATCGAATTTGTATTTGAATTTTATGGAATTATATTTTTTTATTTGTAATGGATTTTGATCATTTATATATACAATGTATTCCTTTAGTGATGGATCCAGGACTTAGAGACTCATATATTTTACATAGACAGGATGTCCATCAATACAGCTGGTGTGGACGATCGAATGACACCTAAACTTACTTGTAGGCGTAGGGTGCCCGCCTGTGCGTAGTGTTCGCATATGACCCCTGGATTAGATGTATACCTACGAAAGAAAGGATTTTATGGGATATCTCGAATAGGGTTTATAGCCTTTGATTGACATTTGATTAAAGCATTCATCGAGCGATAGAGACCGGAGACCCATACTTTTCACATGCTTATGGGGCAGTGCACCATTACTTTACAGGATATCTCGATCTTATTCGAACAACCTATAGATGGCGAGGTAGTCATTGGACAATCTCACTTAGATGGATAGATTTATGTGAGCGTTTATTAGGTGTCACCTCATCCAGTGCACATTTAAGTGGGTCACGTCTATCTTTAATATGGTTGGAACAACAATTCAGAGTACTACTTGATGATGCTGATGAGATTACAATACAATATCATGCATGAGCGAATATTATGCAACTAATTAGTGGGTGTATGTTCATAGACAAATCAAGTACTGTGGTACATTTAATGTTTTTACCCTAACTTGAGAACTTCGAGATAGCCGGTGGCTTTAGTTGAGGATCTGCATGTTTATCTTGGTTGTTTCGAGAAGTGTCCAAGACTTTCCAGATACGCCCATGAGATAGCTGGCGCACTGATATTACTCCAGTTGTGGGAATGAGATCGATTTCCTTCTATTGCTTCTTAGTGATTACATACACATGTCCATTTATATGTTGATATACTTTTAGGTGCATGGTACATTACATATATCTTATTTCTTCTTTGTATGTTTACTTAACATACTAATATATTTTAGCGTTTAGTTTGTGATTTACATTTGCAGGTGGAAAGATGATTTTCCACTATTGAAATTTTGACTCACGTTTTGCTCCAATATAGGTACACGCTGAATCAATTAGGAGAAAATGATGTATGTATTTCAGTTTATGGATTGTGGTTTAATGAGATGTGGTTTACTGGATTCTATAACTAATATTTTTAAACGTTTCAAATCGTGTGAGAACCTTATTTACATCACATGATATCATTGTCGGACTACTATATAAGTGGTCGTGACGTCTAATCTAGTATGAACCCACTCATTTGCTTTTATATTGTTGAGTGACATCATCCAGATCGAGTGATGCGACAATTTGGTCCTAGACAAGACATCCCGACATCATGTGATACACATCTGTTTACACACATTGGATATTTGAGGGTGAAGAGATACTGATTGGAGGATCCAACATGCACACCTCATAGCACGATGGGCAGATCGATCATCTCATATTATTGATGGACATCTTGTTCATTCACCTGGTGACTGTGAAAATGAGTCATAAGAGTAGTATATCTCTATAACCCGCATGTTCATTACTTGACATGCGGTTGCTTTTGACTTTATATGGTGAGTCATTAAAGTTGTTTTTATTTATTTATTTCATCTTCGTAAATTCTTCGCAAATTAACAATATTCTTGGTTATAATTAGTTTGTTAGACTACAAAATGTCTCGTTACACTGTCCAGATATGGAAACTCGAGACTGTATTAAAGATTGTCTTCCTCATATGAATGAATTCAATACTATGTTCAGCTTGGAGCATCCAAATCCTCACTTTAGACGAGGACGTCGTCCACGTGCACACCATGCTCGTGATTAGGCAGTTCCCGAGGAGGTGAATACACTATTATAGTAACCCATGATAACTCATAATTACGCCTATTTATTAGTGGTAATATCTCTAAAATAATTAAAATATGATCGTTAATTGATTTAAATGTCCATAATATTGTTAATCATTGAATTTCATGAACGTAGGCGAAAACGACGCTCAAATCAGACCTAAAATAGAGAAGTTATCCCCATTTTAGTGTTCAAAACGTCACGTTGTTGCGATAGTAAGACTTGGTGGCCGCGGCCTGCAGAAAATCAGATCCTGGGAATGCGACGTGAAAAAGGAAAAATATTATTAATTTAGGCCCTTGACGTCAGCAGTGTATGGAAAAAGGTGCACGATGTCGTCAGTGTGCACATGGGCTAATTATGGAGGAAGTAACGTGTCGCTCCCATTTAAGTGACACGTCGGTCAGCAAAAATAAAATAA
Organism: Gynostemma pentaphyllum; assembly: GCA_028015215.1. Lineage (NCBI taxonomy): Eukaryota > Viridiplantae > Streptophyta > Magnoliopsida > Cucurbitales > Cucurbitaceae > Gynostemma > Gynostemma pentaphyllum. The sequence continues at coordinate 54,857,495 of CM051351.1, read as the reverse complement.
ACACCATATGGAAGCGTCCGGCTCGGCTTCGGCTCTAGCGTGTGGCTTCAAACTCATTTCAGGCTTTTCTTATTTTCAATCCGTTTTTATTTCTTTTTGGCCTATTTAAAGCCTCATTCATTCCAATTTCAAAATCCCTTCTCCTCTTATTTTTCTTAGGACTTTTAGATAGTTTTTATTATATTTTCTAGTTAAATTCTTTATTCCAACTAGAGGATTATCGAGGTTTTGTCTATAAATTTATGAGGTTTTGTTCTTAATTTTATTTCTATTTTCTATTTATTCATACTTTCTCTTTGCATATTTTATTGTTGATTAATTTTTGTGCAAATTTGCCATATTCTCAATTGTGAATTTTTCATCTTGCTAGTTAGAACGTTAAATCCATAATTGTTTACTTGTTCTAATACAAGTAGCATAATATCATAAATTGATTAGGACACTTTTTAATTTATGTTATGAGAATTTATGATCTAACTTAAATGAATCGATAGTACTGTATTTGTTAGTTAGAATTGGATTCTTCTCTTCTTAATGCTGTTAATGGGTTAAATCTTATTATTGTATTGTTAGGTTATCTTTTAATTAGGGAGGTAGTCATTAGATCGTATCTTGGCTATCGAAAAACTAAAGAAGAACGCTTGTTGTTTCGGCGACTTCCAACTAATTTAAAGAAGAATTTAGGAATGCATGTTTAGTAATCGATGAACAAATTAATGAACCATAACTGAGATTAAACCTTTAATTGGAAGCTTTTTCTATTGATTTTCTTTATTTTTCTTTTTATTTTCAAAACTCAAAACCCTTCTTTTGTTAACTTTAATTTAATCATCTTTTCCCTGTGGAGATCGACCTTACTCACCACTACTACAAAATTCTAAATTCCAAGAGTAAGTATTTATTTTTGGTGGTTTCGACACCCATCAAATTTTGGCGTCATTGCCGGGGATTTGGTGTTAATTAAATTGTCGTTTTTGTTTTTATTATTTATTTTATTATTTTATTTTTATTTTTAATCATCTGTTTAGTGTTTCAGATCCTATGGCCAACTATGATTTAATTTCTCCTAAATATACTCTAACTGAAATTATTGAAGCATCAACTTTGAGAAAGGAACAACGTGTAGATTCAAGTAGAATCTAAGCCGTATCTTACCATACAGCCAACATGTATCCTACTTTTCAAGACATTTATTATAAGTATGACAATTCAGTTAGAGGATTTCAAGGCCAATAACAAATGTATTACACTTCATACTCATATACTTATGATTCCGGATGGAGAGATCATTCAAACTACAGTTATGGATCAACGCCATATTGCCATGAATTTCAACCTTCATATCTGAATCCACCTAAACAATCAACTTTTCTGGCGAGTCTAGATTTAGTAGAAATTGTTAATTATTTTGCTACTAACACTCAACAGTTTTAGCAGGAGAGGTTGGAAAGCAGTAAAAAATTGCAAGCTCAACTAGATGAGCTAGAAGCTATAGTAAATAGAATGACAACTCAAGGTAATTTGCAATCTCAAACTATGGTTGAATCGATTTCAAATGTTAGTGCAATAAATTTGACAAATGGAGATGAACCAAATTTGAATGAGACAGAGTGTGGATACACCTTAGAAGAGGATGAAAAAGAAGTTGTCTGTGACGACTCGTCACTTTTAAAATAAATTAAATCAGAGAAAACAGCGGAAGTCTTTTATTTTAAGAAAAATTGGCGTGGTTTTGTTTGAAAATTGGCTAGCCAAAAACCTGTTTACATCCTAATTTTTCAAATCTAATAAAATCACATGGACTTTAAGTCCCAATCAGGAGTTCAAATATTTCATATCATAAAAACCACATCAAAAGCTCTTATGAGCTAAATACAACATATATATAATCAAAGTCTTTGAAATTCATAAAATAATTACATAGACTTTGCAACAACGAGTCCATCTCGAGGTCAACATCCCTCGATCACGCAGCACCATCTCAAAACCTAACGGTGCAGACTCAAGTGCAGCCAACTCAACAAACTCAGAAGAAATAAAAAAGTGGCTAGCCCCAGAATCAAATAAAACAAAAACCGAATGGCCCCAAAGCGTCAAAGTACCGGTCACTACAGTGCACTGCGGCCTCGGCCTCCTCTGCGTGGCAAATACACGAGCCGATCTTTGAGCAGGTGGAGGATGAAGGTCGTGGCGGTGGAGGAAATGGCAAGGGCGGTGGAGGTAATATCGTGGTGGTGGAACAACGGTGGAAGTCTAAGCTGCTGTGCTGTCACCACGACCTCTACCCCTGTGCGACCTCTACCTCGGTCGACCTCTGCCTCGATCCCGACCTCTGCCTCTAGCAGGAGGAGCATAAAAGCGGTGGTGCTGATATGGTCTCGCTTGAACACCATGGCCGGGTAACCATCTTGTAGTGGCCGTGCCGATATGCACTACACCGTCTAGATATATGACCCTCCTAACCACAAGTATAACATGTATGTGGTAGGGAGCCGTCCTGTGCCCTCGGTGTCTAAAGCTGGACTCGCCCCAGAGCATCTTTATTCTTGCTTCTTTGTCTCTCTTCGAGGCGGTGGTACTCCCAGTATGGTCGTCCTCTGCCTTCCTCTTCGAGAGGAAGTCTCTCTATGTGACTAGTTTGCCATTCCTTTATTCAGATGCCAAATCTAAAGAAAGGGCAAACTCTAAAGCTTCCTCGTAGGTAGTCGGACGTAAAGTACGTAGATGACCCCTAATCTCGGCTCTCAATCCCACCAAAAACCTCTTCATCTTACTCGGAGGGTCGACAATCTGTCCAGGAGCAAACCTAGACAATCGATCAAACTCTCGCTCGTACTCTGTCACTGATCTATCATCCTGTTTCAGGGTCAGAAACTCCACCTCTAATCGATCTCGTAAATCAGCTGAGTAATATTTCTCATAAAACCTCTCTCTAAATACCTCCCAAGTAGCCTCCATAGTAAGAGAAAGTGATCTATGAAGGCCTCTCCACCAATTCAAGGCATCATCAACAAGAGAAAATGTACCACAGTGGACCTTGGTAGGTCAGGGCACTCAATAAACTCGAAGGCTCTCAACCTTATCAATCCATAACTCTTGCGCAGATGCATCCGATGACCTACCATCAAACTGGCGGTGCATAACGTTTATACTCTCTGCCGAGTCTAGCGACATCGATAACACCAGCACGATCCAGCTGCTACATCTGCTTGCTCTCGGTGGAGGTATAACGAGCGAGCGGGTCTACCGGCATCCCGTAATAAATCTAGATATACATCCTCGGCGATGTAAACTCCTCGCCCACGAGCGGTGGCGGTATAACAGAATCTCGGATGGAGGTACAACAGGAATCACGGTGGAAGTGGTGGTGGAGGTGTAGGGTTACGGGCTCGGCCTCTACCCCCTCACGGGAGCGGCCGCCCTAACACCGGCTCGTCTAGCACCCCTTCAGGAGGCATATGCATCATAGTCAAAATAACTTGATAAGTTACTAGTAAAAGAGGATTCACCACTCTTTTACCAAATCGAAATAAATATGCGAGTTTAAAGATAGTCTAGGAATACCTGTGGCCTGGTCTCGGATGATGACTTTGAGAATGGACTTAAAACAAAACATGAAATACAAACATGCATCGCATGTAGTCTCTAGAACCCGTCGACTACGATACCAAGCTGTGACGACCGTCACTTTTAAAATAAATTAAATCGGAGAAAGCATGGAAGTCTTTTATTTTAAGAAAAATTGGCGTGGTTTTGTTTGAAAATTGGCTAGCCAAAACACGTTTACATCCTAATTTTTCAAATCTAATAAAATCACATGGACTTTAAGTCCCAATCAGGAGTTCAAATATTTCATATCATAAAAACCACATCAAAAGCGCTTATGAGCTAAATACAACATATACATCATCAAAGTCTTTGAAATTCATAAAATAATTACATAGACTTTACAACAACGAGTCCATCTCGAGGCAACATCCTCGATCACATGACACCATCTCCCTTCCACGGCCTCTAGCAAGGGCATTACTGAAATTGGTTGTAATATCATGAGCTAACAACTTAAACCCAGTGAGAATAATAAGAATAAAAAGTAAAGATAGACCTCAAACTCGCATTTCGATTTGTGTCCAATTAAACTGATACATTCTTTCCTAGAAATCTCCAAAATTTAGGTAATTCTATTCCATTTTCTCCAAGTATGACATTACTACACTCGTAGTCAATCCTCATCCATTAACTTGTTATGACAAAGAATAAGTAAAGTAAATAAACTTTGTATAAAATATAACATCTCGATTCTCTATAACTTTGTATAAAATTATCTATATGATTGATGATATAGAGAATCAAGATGTTATATTTTATACAAAATTTATTTACTTTACTTATTCTTTGTCATTACAAGTTAATGGATGAGGATTGACTACGAGTGTAGTAATGTCATACTTGGAGAAAATGGAATAGAATTACCTAGATTTTGGAGAATTCTAGGAAAGAATGTATCAGTTTAATTGGACACAAATCGAAATGCGAGTTTGAGGTCTATCTTTACTTTTTATTCTTATTATTCTCACTGGGCTTAAGTTGTTAGCTCATGATATTACAACCAATTTCAGGTAATGCCCTTGCTAGAGGCCGTGGAAGGGGAGATGGTGCTGCGTGATCGAGGGATGTTGACCTCGAGATGGACTCGTTGTTGTAAAGTCTATGTAATTATTTTATGAATTTCAAAGACTTTGATGATGTATATGTTGTATTTAGCTCATAAGAGCTTTTGATGTGGTTTTTATGATATGAAATATTTGAACTCCTGATTGGGACTTAAAGTCCATGTGATTTTATTAGATTTGAAAAATTAGGATGTAAATGCGTTTTTGGCTAGCCAATTTTCAAACAAAACCACGCCAATTTTTCTTAAAATAAAAGACTTCACTGCTTTTCTCCGATTTAATTTATTTTAAAAGTGACGGTCGTCACGCTTGGTATCGAGCCGATGTTCAGAGACTACATGCGATGCATGTTTGTATTTCATGTTTTGTTTTAAGTCCATTCTCAAAGTCATCATCCGAGACCAAGCAGCACCAGGTATTCCTAGACTATCTTTAAACTCGCATATTTATTTCGATTTGAAAAGAGTGGTGAATCCTCTTTACTAGTAACTTATCAAGTTATTTTGACTATGATGCAGATGCCTCCTGTAAGGGGTGCTAGACGAGCCGGGTGTTAGGCGGCCGCCTCCCGTGAGGGGCAGAGGCCGAGCCCGTAACCCTACACCTCCACCACCACTTCCACCGTGATTCCTGTTGTACCTCCACCTGAGATTCTGTTATACCGCCACTGCTCATGGGCGAGGAGTTTACATCGCCGAGGATGTATATCTAGATTTATTACGGATGCCGGTAGACCCGCTCGCCTGTTATACCTCCACCGAGAGAAGCGATGTAGCAGCTGATCAGGTTGGTGTTACCGATGCCGCTAGACTCGGGAGAGTATAAACGTTATGCACCCGAGTTTGATGGTAGGTCATTGGATGCATCCGGTGCGAGTTATGGATTGATAGGGTCGAGAGAGCCTTCGAGTTTATCGAGTGCCCTGACCTACCAGGGTCCACCATGGGTACATTTTCTCTTGTTGATGATGCCTTGTATTGGTGGAGAGGCCTTCATAGATCACTTCTCTTACTATGGAGGCTACTTGGGAGGTATTTAGAGAGAGGTTTTATGAGAAATATTACTCACCGATTTACGAGATCGATAGAGGTGGAGTTTCCGACCTCAAACAGGATGATAGATCGGGACGAGTACGAGCGAGAGTTTGATCGATTGTCTAGGTTTGCTCCTGGACAGATTGTCGACCCTCCGAGTAAGATGAAGAGGTTTTTGGTGGGATTGAGAGCCGAGATTAGGGGTCATCTACGTACTTTACGTCCGACTACCTACGAGGAAGCTTTAGAGTTTGCCCTTTCTTTAGATTTGGCATCTGAAGAAAGGAATGGCAAACTAGCTGCTACAGGAGAGACTTCCTCTCAGAAGAGGAAGGCAGAGGACGACCATACTGGTGGAGTACCACCGCTCAAAGAGACAAAGAGAAGAATAAAGATGCCTGGGGAGTCCAGTTTAGATAGCCGAGGGCACAGGGACAGGCTCCCCTACCACGTACATGTTATACTTGTGGTCAGGAGGGTCATATATCTAGACGGTGTAGTGCATATCAGGCATAGCCACTACAGTATGGTTACCCGGGTCAGGGTGTTCAGTAGAGACCATATCAGGCACCACCTGCTTTTTATGCTCCTCCGGTTCGAGGTAGAGGTCAGGACCGAGGCAGAGGTCAGGACCGAGGTAGAGGTCAGTACAGGGGTAGAGGTTAGGGATGACAGGCACAGCAGTTTAGACTTCCACCTGTTGTTCCACCACCACAGATATTACCTCCACCGCCCTTGCCATTTCCTCCACCGCCACGACCTTCATCCTTCACCTGTTCAGCATCAAGCTCGTGTATTTGCCACCAGAGAGGAGGCCGAGGCCGCAGTGCATCGTAGATGGATCGGTACTTGACAGTTTGGGCCATTCGGCTTTTGTTTTATTTGATTCTGGGGCTAGCCACTCTTTTATTTCTTCTGAGTTTGTTGAGTTGGCTGCACTTGAGTCTGCACCGTTAGGTTTTGAGATGGTGCTGCGTGATCAAGGGATGTTGACCTCGAGATGGACTCATTGTTGTAAAGTCTATGTAATTATTTTATGAATTTCAAAGACTTTGATTATGTATATGTTGTATTTAGCTCATAAGAGCTTTTGATGTGGTTTTTATGATATGAAATATTTGAACTCCTGATTGGGACTTAAAGTCCATGTGATTTTATTAGATTTGAAAAATTAGGATGTAAACAGGTTTTTGGCTAGCCAATTTTCAAACAAAACCACGCCAATTTTTCTTAAAATAAAAGACTTCCGTTGTTTTCTCTGATTTAATTTATTTTAAAAGTGACGGGTCGTCACATTGTCTCCCCAACTTGAATTGAACATCATCCTAAAGTAGTTGAAAGTGAGCAAATAATGACGGTAATAGAAATTTCTGATTCTCCTTCTAATATTGTCAAATCTTTTTAGGATGAAGAAGAAAAAAGAGATGATGAAACATTCACAATAGAGTTTGATGGTGAAACCAATAAATTAAATATCAATGACTCCATGATAAATTCTACTAACGAATTTTCCTATTTAGTTATGATTGACATAGTTGATCCTCTAACTTGCGAAATTTTCAAATTTTCAAATAATGATGAATTAAATGATACTTTACATGAAATTTTCACTGTTTCAGGATTAGGAAGTTTGTCAAATTAATATGAGATGTGTTTTGACCAGAAGAAAAAACACTGTCTAGCCATAGACATTAAATAGAAGGCGCTTTTTGGGAGGCAACCCAAATTTCTATGCTTTTCGTTTTTATTTTATTTAATTTTCATGGTTAGTTTTCTTGTCTTGTTTTTATTTTTAGGAAGAAGGAAATTAGGGTCAAATAAGGGATATGCATGCAAAAACATGAAGTTTTTCGCTAGATTTTCTCACACCCCAGAGCATATAGGGATCCAACTGCTGAGGATTGCCCATTCAGGGAAGTTTCTTTTACCACCTTGTTTTTAATTTTATCTCATCGAGGACAATGCTTGATTTAAGTTTGGGGGTTAGAATTTCATATTTTTGCGATTTCATGCTTTTTGAAATTCTAGAAGTTGTATAATGGTTAGGTTTGTTTACTTTTGATGCTTTTGCAAACTTTGTTTCATGCTTAATCTCATACTTTTTGTGCATTTTCGATCACGTTTTTTTTATTAAAAAAATTAAGCATGCTTTCTCTTTCACTTGTCATATCTCGAGTATTGACCTTGCCCTCTAATTGATTGAGAAGTGTATTAGAATGGATACATTAGCTTTTTTGTGAGATTTTGAGACTTTTAAGCAATCATCATAATATTTGCTCCATTTATTCTTTGTTCAGAGTATGTCATGCATGAATTTTATTTCTAGAACTTGCTATGTTATGCATGTTGAGACTGTTTTTGTTTGAAGTTGAATACTTGAAATCTATAAGGGCAAATTAAGGGAACCAATTTTAGCTTTCTAAAGGTCTACTGAACTTAATTCATTTGATGCCAATTTTTTAGCCTTAACATTTTTTTTTTAATTTTAGCCACATTAAATAACACTTTCCCATTCTTTTGTCTCATTTTTCACCCAATTGGGAGGTTGCTATGATTTAGAAAGATTTATGTCTCTTTGAAAAAGTCGATAAAAGTGATGAATTTGTGTTGAGTTGATTTGGAAAAAAAAATTGTGGAAAAAGAAAAGTACAAGAAAAAATTTGCTATTGAAAATCCAAAAAAAAGTTAGAAAGTTGAGAAAAGAAAAGATATGGTGAATTTGGTTGAAAAGTAGTTGAGGGTTTGTGCTTCAAGTTAAAATTATGAGTTAGTTTGATTTTATCGAAAATGCTCTTAGTAATCTCTCAATTTATTTAGCCTAAATGTCTTCCATCTACCATTTTCCTAAGCCCCATTACAACTTTTAAAGACTCTTGGATTCATGTATTTCAATTTCTTGCATTTACGGTTTTGATTTGATATATTTGCAAGCCTATGGTAAATATCTTTCATGTCTTGACTTGAGTGATATTCTTTGACTCACATAAACACTTTGAGCGATTTAAGTGAATATCTCGTGAGAGTATCTATTCCTGTATGCTTCGATTTTGAAAAGATTGTTGGTTTTCATTCTTGGTATGACTTGTGAAATTGATATTGCATGTGATGTTCTTTATGATTTTATAAATGATTGCAAAAAAGAAAAATTGATCACACACACACACACACTTGGGGTTTGGTATGAACCTTTGATTTCTTAAGTATTAATTGTTTACAAGCTTGATGGTTATATCAATTCTGAGAATTTTCATGATTGATTCTTAATTGTGCTTGATGCTATAATTGTTAAGGGACTAGCAATTGTCTAAGTTTGGGGGTATTTGATAACTCATAATTACGACTTATTTATTAGTGGTAATATCTCCAAAATAATTAAAATATTATTGTTAGTTGATTTAAATATCCATAATATTGTTAATCATTGAATTTCATGAACGTAGGCGAAAACGGCGCTCAAATCGAACTTAAAACTGAAATGTTATGCTCATTTTAGTGTTCAAAACGGTCCGTCGCCACGACAGTGAGACCCGGTGGCTGCGGCGTGCAGATAATAAAATTTCGGGCTTAAAACCCCAGAGTGGCTTCGGCGGCAATGAGTCTTGTCGCCGCGGCAACGAGAAAAAGGAAAAAATATTATTAGTTTAGGCCGATGACATCAACAGAGTAAGGAACAAATGCACGATGACTTCACGATGATGTCAGCATGCACATGGGATGATTATGGAGGAAGCGACGTGTCGATCAGCAAAAATCAAGGAAATGCGTGAAGGAAGCATCTAGCTCGGCTTCGGCTCCAATGTACGGCTCCAGACTCAGTTCAGGCTTGTTCGGCTTTAGCTCCAAACTCAGTTTAGGCTTGTTCGGTGGCGGCTTGGCGGCTCCTTACGCGGTTTAAACGACTGGATTAGATTATTAACTTGTTTTTTATTCATTTTTTTATCCCTTTTTGGCCTATTTAAAGCCCCATTCACTCCCAATTTCAAAGTTCCTTCTCCCCTATTTTTCTTAGGTCTTTTAGATAGTTTTTATTATGTTTTCTAGCTAAATTTTTTATTCCAACTAGAGGATTATCGAGATTTGGTTTATAAATTTGCGATGTTTTTTTCTTAATTTTATCCCTATTTTCTCTCCATCTCATCTCCACCATCTCATCTTCTTCTGTCTTTTTCTTTTTGCAATTTTTTGAAATTATTTAGTTTTACTATCTGCTTTTTAAAAGGTGTCTGACAGGGGTTCTGTCCTGTCTCCCACCTTCTTTTGTCTTTTTGTTTTAATTATTGCTTTCTAAAAAGATGAATAAGACAGGGGTCCTGTCCTGTTGAATCATTCTTTAGTTAGGAAGATTTAATTTTCTTTTGAGGTCTGTAGTTCAATTATAAGTTTATATATGGACTGAAGCATTGGACAATTGGGATCATCGATCAACAAGCTCTCATACCTTTTTCTCTCATCCCCTTCCCACAAAGCTATAACTCTATAAACCTTTTTGTGAGATAGGTACTCACGCCATTGGTATCAGAGCCTTAATACAAAATATCTTTATTTGCTTATTATTTTGATAATCAAAATTTTTATTTGTTGAAAAGATATCATACTGTCTCTTCAATCTAAATCTTTATTATTTGATAACGGTTCTTTTCGTCTGCTTGTTTGTCCGCAGCGTTGGTAAGCCCTTGGTGTTCCAGGCAGTGTGTAAGTCCGTTGGCAAGTCAGGTGTTCCAGTTGCAAACGAGTAATCAGATCTATTATTAACTTTTAAAGGATTATTTTGAAGTTAAAGTATTTTATGTCCAAGCTTTTAAAGAAGTTGATTTCAAAGGGAAAGTCAAAGAAAGATGTCAAAGATTACTACATCGAAGATATCAAAGGAGATTTAGATCTCACAATCTCCCAAAGTAAGAAGGCGATGGAGATCGTAAAGGTAGAAGAAGAACTCCAAAATTGGAGTATTCCTCGCAAAGGTAGAAGAAGAACTCCAAAATTGGAGTATTCCAAAGGTAGATTCTACTTTAATCTACCATCAAAGTAGCTTCAATCTGATGACAAGAGACATCATCAAAACAATGGAGTACAATGTCCTGGTCACTGTTGAGACGGAAGCCATTCATATGTTTTCAAAGAAGTTAATTCTCAAACACCGAGCTACTGAATTCAAATATCTTCATCTTGAACTAGTCCAAGTTTCTATAAAGCCACTTTTTCGACTCGGACTAGATTCTCCAATACTTTTAACCCTCAGAGATGAGAGGCATAAAATGTTCACAGATAGTTTACTGGGCATGATTGAATCCAATCTCAAAATGAACCAGTATACTTCAATTACGCTTTCTCTTGAAGATCCTCGCATTCTCTCTGCCCTGATGTTAAGGATTAATACAAAAGCATTAAGAATGGAAGAAAACTCGCTCTCAGTAGCAGTCATATTTAGAGTATGCTACAAACTTATGCATACCAATATAGCTCCTAAAGCTATCAGGTCATCTCCTAGAGGCGAGACAATTTGATCGAAGCCAACAAAGAGAAATCCACTTTAACTATCCCAAAAAGATTATCATGGGAAGAAGTTATAAGAAGGTCAAATTGGATGCTTGAAGGAGATACAAAGCCCCTTCCAAAGAGCTAAACCTTAACTCAAATAATAGAGAACCTTGAGGGCGTTGAGGTCAAATTTTTAGACAACTCGATTACAACTCAAACAGTCAAGGATTTTATAAATTCAAGACCAAGCACTTCTGAACATACATAAGTAGCCCCAGAAAAAATTGCAAGATGTAATTCGATGAATGTCAAGTCTGTGGACTTTGACCAAGTCATCCCTGACATCAAGTATAAAGAAAGTCAATGATCAACTTCCCCGACTCAAACTGACATGGAAACACCATCAGTTTTCAATTCAATCAACATCTTAACGACACATTTTTCTCCTAACATGGAGAAACTTGGAGCAGAATTCCTTTTTAAGGACAACAATATCTATAGAAATCTTTCTTTCATGCCTACAACATTGAAAAAAGAGAGCAATTCAAATACAGCTGGAAAGAAACCATGCAAAAGCTTAAAGAAGAAATTCCTTTTTTCTACTGGTTCGCTGTAAGAGATAAATACGCAAAGAAAGTGAATCCATCAAAGAGTCTCAATGGAAGACTAAAAAAGGAGTGGTATCCTCTTACAATCCACCACTCGAAGAGATCGAGTTTCAATCTACCTATGGTCATACGATCACAAGAAGTCCCTTCAAACAAATGGACAAGATGTTGTTGACCCGGTTTCAAAAGGAATACTCAACATCCAAATTCAAAAAAATTATTCTAACAAGTTGTTGTCTACCCTGGAAAATCAGCTTGATCAAATAGAAGATTCAACTCAGGGGAATAATTCAAAGATTTCTGTAAATTTCAAGTACACTGAAGAAGCTTAATACATCTTCGACATCAAAGGCATCTTCATCTTCTCAAGTAAATGTTCTAAATGAGCAACACGAATTAAAAGAGCAAATGATCCAAGGAGTAACAAATTTATCTTTACTCTCTGAGGAAATCCAAGGCCTTGAATCAGAAGCTGAAAAGGAAAATTAGATTCAAAAAATTTTCAGATCAAAGAACCAATCATACGGAAATACCTGCAATTGGTACCGAAGACCAACTTTTCTAGACTTACAGTTCAAAGTAAAGCCGTTTATTACAACAAACACTTACGATGGTCAATCAATTATCGAATGGAATATTGAGGGATTATCAGAATATATGATCCTCAATGTTCTCCATAAAATTTTAATGGACGCCTCTGCATTCAAAGCAAAGGGGCATAACGATCATACAATTGCTGGAATCCTATCCACAAGATTCTAAGGACAACTCAAAGGCTGGTGGGACAATTTTCTCTCATCTGAAGAGAGAAGCCAAATCTTAAGCCACACTACAATGTCAAGTAAAAGAAGAGAAATCAAAGTCGAGGGACAGCCTTCAAGATGGGAAATCTATGAAGAACCAATTCCTAAGGCTGTCGACACTCTTCTATATTTGATAACAAAGAACTTTGGAGGAGACCTTAGAAGTCATCAACAAAGGGCTGGAAGCCATCTTCAAAACCTTCATTGTCCTACCCTCCAGGACTTTAGATGGTACAATGATACTTTTCTTTCAGAAGTATTTATGAGAACAGACTGCAACTCTTTTTTTTGAAAAGACATTTTGGTGCAGGCTTACCTAAGCTCTTCGCAGAAAGACTTAGAATATTTCAGTGACAAATTCCAAAGAAGTATTCCATGGGAAACTTTAACCAATGGTGAGCTTATTAATTTCGTTGTCTCAGAAGGCATGAAGCTGTGTAACGAAGTAAAATTCCAAAATAAGATCTCTCATTCCAAGAAATCAAAGAAACGTGAATTAGACGCCTTTTGTGAACAATATGGCTGCCCTAAAATCGAAGCCCTTTCTCAAAAAAAGAATTTTTCAAAAGGAAATAACTATCACAGCTCCAGTTTAGCAAAAACATCCAAAAAGTTTGTTTCGAATAAAAGAAAGGAAAGGGCCAATATCGCCAAAATAATCGCAAGAGAAAATATCCATCTTCTCGCAACAAAAAGGAAATCCAATGTTACAAGTGTACAGGTTATGGCCATTACGCTACAGCTTGTAAGATGAAAGCGAAAGTTAATTAACTCGAGATCGATGAAAATCTCAAACAAGAATTACTTCATATGTTCAAAACTGATTCAGAATATTCTGAAGAAGAAGATAATCAAGCATTAGCCATGGAAAACCGTGGAAAATTCTTTTGTGACTGCAACAACAACAGTTCCATAATTATCCTTACACAGGATCAAGAACTTTTATTTGAGACAATCTCGAAGCTAGACGATGAAGAACTCAAAGTCTCCATCCTCAATCGCCTCAAAGAATCAATCAATTCTAACACATCTGATAAGTCCTTAGAAAGGGGTATTCACATAGTTTAACTTGGATAAATCTAGGTAAAAAGACCAAGCAATTAAGTAGAATGTTGAGCTTCTGCACTTAACTAAGTCACTTTTGTAATTTCAAATTTGGATTGAGCCCTTTGTTTCACTTTGGCCTTTTTGCAATCAATTTTTCTCTCATTATTTGATTACTTTCTGAGCGTTCTAATATAGCCCTTGCGAGCATAGTTTCTAGTGGGTGCTCTCACTATAAAAAAAAAGTCAATTTGCGACCAGCAAATTGCGACTAGAAGATCGTTTCCATAGTAAAATGCGACCAGAAAAGTGATCAACATTGTGGTGGCAAAAAAACTGGTCGTTCCGGAATTTTGTGCGGCTGGATAGTCACAAAAATACGACCAGGCATGTTTGGTCGCAAAAAAAGTCAACATTTTGAAAAACGACTAGATGGTCACAAAAAAAGTGATCATCTGGTCGTAATTTAAGTTGAAAATAAGTGATCAGTTGGTCACACGCAACGGTGACCATGTGGTCGTTTTTATAAGCGACCAAATAATCACCTTTTTAATAAGACAAAATGCGACCAGATGGTCGTTTTGTTTAGGGTTTAGGGTATTTATAAGCGATCGAATGGTCACCTTCAAGATGCGACCAGATGGTCGTTTTCTTGCACGGTAAAATATGACGAGCTAGTCGTTTATCTTTAAGGGTAAAATGCGACCAGCTGGTTGTATTTAATAATTTTTTTATATTTATATTACAATAATTAATTAATTAATTATTATTTATTTAATAAATAATTATTATTTATTTATAATTAATTAATTATTATTGATTTATTTAATTAATTATTTATTAAAATTTAATAATAAAAAATTGGAATTAAAATAAAATATATATAAATAAAATATTCAAAAAATGTTCTATACAAAAGAAATCATCCTGGAACTACTGCGGAGGGGCAGGGGTGGCGGAGGCGGCGTCGATGATGAATGGCCTCTGTCTCGGAATCTGAAAAATGCAGCCATAGTTGCTGCGACCTGGGCCCAACCTGTGCCTGTGTATTCTCCTCAATCGCAACGACTCGAGAAACGAAGTCGTTGCGCATATCATCCTTCTCGGTGTGAAGTTGTTGAACCTCCTTGCATAGCTGCTACTCAACCAGGGAAGGGTCGGAGCTAATGCTCGTTCCGCTCCGCTGAGGCCAAGGCACATCCGCGTAAAGGCGTCTCCAGTACGAACAGAGCCCGGCAACGGATCCATCTGGACGAACGCCTCCAGCAGCCTCCAAGAAAGCTTGTCGACGGTCTTCCTGAGTCGGTTGCGAGTCGAGTGTGGGCAACCTTTGACTCAAAGACTCCTTAAAATGGTCCTAAATATGTAAAATTCAGAAAATATGTAAAAGTTAGAAAATGATGAACAAATTCTAATTAATAATTGAAAAAACATATTAAATACCTGAGTTTGTTGCGCATTTTTGTCGACGATCGTCCCGTCCTTCTTCGTGTGAAGGACCAGGTGCAGCTCATCAGGCGGAACAGGACGACCGTACTTTTCTTCCTAAAAATATTAGAAAAAGAGAAAGAAATTAAATTAATAATTAATTGAAAAAAAACAAAATAATGACGTGAAAGAAAAATGACAATTACTTACCAATAGATGATGGTGCTCGTCGTGAGGCTTCACGCCACCGGTGTGTTTCCTCGGGTTCTTGGCCCGGTTGGCCTTATTCTTCATCGACATTTTTTTGCCTTCCTCAGACTGCAAGCTCGCGAGGAGCCGGGCATGCTTCTCCTCGCTCATCCACACGGGTCAGTTTTCAGCTTGCTTTTGCCGCGCCCGGTACATGAGGTCCTTGAATCGATCCTGCACGTGTCTGTCCCATAGGGGGAACATCCGACCGTTCGTGAGATTGGGATCGATCATAGGAAACTTGCCTTGAAAAAATTTAAAATAAGAAAACGTTCAAGTAATAAATTGATTGTTAAAAATTTATAAATTAATTAATTATAAAAATAATTGAAGTTATTTACCTTCCAATTTTCGTAATCCGACACTTCTTCGTCGTCAGAATCTTCGTCCAGCGAAGCTCGTTAGGTAGAGGCATGCTCTGAAGGACTTGGTGAAACCGCTTTGAAGCGGTTTGATGCGGCTGTATTCTGCAAAAAAAAAAAAAAAAAAAAAAATTAGTGATATTAGGTTATAAATAACATGAATATTTAATTAAAAAAAATACTTGTCTACTTACGTATCCCCTTCTATCCGAAGGGTCGGGTTGACGGGGGCCCAAGAACGCCGGGTGCCAGAAGTGGATGCTCCCGCTGGATCGGGTTGGGTGGCTGAAGGTGATGCTCCCGCTACAGTCGTGGCTGGAGCCGGTGAGTCCTCCCCCAAACGCGGTGTCGCAATCTGCAACTCCGGTACTGTCGAGGGATGTGCAGGGTCGGGATTGTCGTCCAACCCTAATATGTCGTCCAGGTTAGGATGAGTCCAGTCCTCCAGAGAACTGCGCAACTCCGGTGCGTTATCCTCTGGAGGCAGAATGCGGTCCTGCGCATCATCGCCGGACATTGGAGAACGATGTGGGCGTGCCATTTTCCTAATCAAACTAATTAAATTTAATTAATTAATAATTTATTAATTAATGTAAATTAATTAATTAATTAAGTATATTAAACTAAATTAAATTAAAATAATTAATTAATTAAACTAAAGTAAATTAAATTAATTAATTAAGTAAACTACACTAATTATTTAACTAAATTAATTAATTAAATTAAAGCAAAATAGTTAAGTAATTAATTAAAGTAATCTAATCTAATTAATTTACTAAATTAAACTAAACTAAACTAATTAATTAATCAAACTACTTAAATTAAATTAATTAAAAAAAAGTAAACTAAACTAATAATGTGACTAAATTAAATTAATAATTTATTAAACTAAATTTAATTAAGTAATTAAACTAAATTAAATTAATTAACTAATTACTTAACTAAATTAAACTAATTAAATAAAACTAAACAAATTAAAGTAACTAAACTAAAACTAATTAATTAACTAAACATAATTAATTAAGTAATTAATTACACTAATTTAAATCTAAACTAAATTATTCAATTAAATTTAACTAAATTTAGCGAAACTAAAACAATTTATAATAACTAAAATGAAAACGAAAACTAACCTTGAATACGCTACCGGGTTTTGGAGGTTTTTTAAACGGGAATGGGTGAAAGAACGGGAACGGAGTACGTAAGAACGAACGGGGGGAAAACAACGGGGGAAAGAGAGAAAAGGAAAGAAAAGAGATAAAACTGTCTGGGGGGGAGGAAATAATAGGCTGGGCACGCTTAAAACGAAAATTGCAACCATCTAGTCGCAATTTTGTAATCATGATGAAAAACCAAGAGTCGCGCGCTTACGACTAGATGGTCGCATTTTGTTTCAAAAATACGACCAGATGGTCGTATTTCAGAACAATGCGACCAACTGGTCGTAAGTGTGTCATTATGACCAAAAGTTGTCACATCACGCTCCCATCAACAATTGTGACCAGATGGTCGCATTTTGTTTCAAAAATACGACCAGATGGTCGTATTTCATAACAATGCGACCAACTGGTCGTAAGTGTGTCATTATGATCAACAGTTGTCACATCACGCTTCCCATCAACAATTGCGACCAAATGGTCGTAATTTTCAAATTCACCGCCATCGATTGCGATCAAATGGTCGTAATTATCAAATTCACAGCCAAAAATTTCATGAAAATTTAAATTTACCACTCAATAAAGTGACCAGATAGTCACAAAATTACGACCAAATGGTCGTAAGTTTCCATATACAAATTTTTAAAAAACTTAAGTCTGTAAGTTACGACCAGATGGTCGCATTTTAGTGTCAATTTGCAACTATATGGTCGTAAATATTAATACATACATACACACACACACACACACACACACACACACACACACACACACACACACACACACACACACACACACACACACATATATATATATATATATATATATATATATATATATATATATATATATTGTTTAATGAAACAGAACAATGACGATATTCTAAAACATACAGTGAATCATATAAATTTACAAACTGTATTATTCCTCATCCTTAATTTCTTTAGTCATTGCTTCTTCTTCTTCTTCTTCATCGCCTAGAATAAATTCAGCATCACTGTCACGTGCGCGAGAAGTGAAAGCATTTGTATCGTTATCATGCAATGTTATCGTTCCATCGTTCAAAGGACGTGCGGTACCTACATTCTGGCCATCGTTTATTGCACGACATATTATCTTATCTTCTTGAAAAGCATCGGCTTTGTCTGCATGGTCGTCTTTCTCGGACAGGTTTTCTTCTACCTGGCGTGGTTTAACTTTACAAACAACTAACCAATCTATTAGATCTCGTCTATTACTCGGATAGTTCAGGTAATAAACTTGAATCGCATGTCAAGCCAAGACAAACCTATCAGCGGTGTGCATATGCTTGTACTTGTTTACCTAAACGATTTGTAAATGATCAATCTTACGGACTCCGCCTCGTTTGGTTGTCTCGAACCAAGTGCAGTTGAACAGAACAATCCATTTTAGCGTCGGACTTGCGTATTGAATCTCAAGAATCTCATCGATTACTCCAAAGTAATCGTCTTCGGTGCCAAACACTTGATCTTTTATGCGAACACCACTGTTGGTTGTTGCCCTGTTAACATAATGCGCATTCATTTGAAATCTGAATCCGTTACCGACGTATCCAGTATATGACCTTGCAATCCGTGCGGATCCCTTTGCCAAAGAAATAATGTGAGGATCATCTACCGGTAACGTAGGGGAGTCCACCTGTCATTCAGCACATATAGAGTATAATTAGAAGGATATAGTATTTTTCAACAAATAACTTGACATGATATTTTTGACAATTTCAAATAACTCACGTATGCACTGAACCAGGAACGAAACTCCTTGTCGATTATTGACCCCTCCTCAGCGGCTGTAAGACCGACTCGTGTCATTTGAACGTATACATTCAGAAATAGTCTGTATGTTACGAAAATAGGAAGAAAATATTTTAAACAGTTGTGATTGCTAAGTCAATGGAATAATGTAACGTTACGAGAACTCAATCGATGTAAGGATCGACTTCTAGGCAATTGCATAACACGTAGCTCTGCATTGCGTGATACTCAGAATCGGTCAATCGCCTACGCACTGATCTTCCAACCGTCATGCCAGGTTCAGTAAATATGGGCAGGTCGTTTACGTCAACACCACTATAAGAAATTTTGGAATAGGTGACGTTTTTTTGGCGTCACCTATTCGAATAGGTGACGCTTTTCTGGGCGTCACCTATGGCAGTGTCACCTATTCGAATAGGTGACGCCTAAAAAAAGCGTCACCTATTCGAATGGGTGACGCCAAAAAAACATCACCTATTCGAATGGGTGACGCCAAAAAAACGTCACCTATTCGAATGGGTGACGCCAAAAAAACGTCACCTATTCGAATGGGTGACGCCAAAAAAACGTCACCTATTCGAATGGGTGACGCCAAAAAAAGTCACCCATTCGAATGGGTGACGTCAAAAACGGGTCACCTATTCGAATGGGTGACGCCAAAAAAACGTCACCTATTCGAATGGGTGACGCCAAAAACGGGTCACCTATTCGAATGGGTGACGCCAAAAAAACGTCACCCATTCGAATGGGTGACGCTAAAAAGCGTCA
Source organism: Gynostemma pentaphyllum (assembly GCA_028015215.1). Taxonomy (NCBI): domain Eukaryota; kingdom Viridiplantae; phylum Streptophyta; class Magnoliopsida; order Cucurbitales; family Cucurbitaceae; genus Gynostemma; species Gynostemma pentaphyllum. Next base: position 54,838,116 of record CM051351.1, on the reverse strand, counting down.
CCCATTCGAATGGGTGACGCCAAAAAGCGTCACCCATTCGAATGGGTGACGCCAAAAAGCGTCACCCATTCGAATGGGTGACCCGCTTTACCCGTCGCCAGGTTTTACCCGTTTTACTGTTTTACCCGTCACCTATTATAATTTTAATAATATCACCATTTAGTGACTTTTTGATACCCATGAACCTTATATTGATCAATCAACATATAAAGATCTTGTTATGAACCACTTTTGATCCACTATTCCTCCTCTAAAGGTACTATTATGAACCAAAAAAAGAAGGAGTAGAAACTTAAAAATATAATAGGCTCATTCAAGAGTGCAATTGTTAAATTTTAGAGGAATTAAAGTACTAATTCCGGATAAATTATACACACTCATATTCAACATTTTCATGCTTTTCAAACAGTATGTTGATAAAAATACGCTCTTGAAAAATCTCTAAAATAGAAACTAAGTAAAAACTAACCCATAAATCCATGATAAAGTTATCACCAACAAGTAAGTTTACTAAATCTAAATTTGAATAAATTTATCAAGCTATCATAAAAACCAAACATAGGCAATATTGGCATATTTTCCTGATAATGAGCTCAAATTAGCGTGGAGAAAAATGTACCATATTTCAATGATGACGAAGATTTTGGCACCAGGTAGTTGTTGAGGTCTAGCTTCCACTCTAAATTGGAACAATTTCTCCTCCAAAGCTGGTAGTTATCTTCCCCCATACTTTGATTTCTTTGTTTATCTTCTCCTCTGCTACTGAATCTTTTTTTCATTTGAACAAGAAGCCATTTCCTTCATTTTATTTCCTTTTTTACAAATAAGAGAAGGAATAAGAGAACAAAAAAAATTATTGTGACTTTCCTGTAAGCCACAACAAATAATGTCCATCAGAAGATTATTGACACAAGACTCGTAAAAAAAAATAACAAATTGACTCAACCACTCTCCACATTACAAGAAGATAACAAACAGGGAGCGAAACTAAACTTAAAATGAAAGAAACAATAGAAAATCACTTTGAAACTAATATTTTTTATAAATGTTAAATGTCAATAAGTAGTGCTAGCTAACTTAACACACTGAGTCCTGACAATTATTTTCTCATTGCTTCTTTCCTATTTCAATCAATAGAGGCAAAAAGAAAAAACTTTGTTTTGTTCAAGCAGAGGACAAAATATTATCTGTTTAGAACTGAATTAGAGGAAACAAACAACTATTGGATTCCTATGAAGAGGTGTGAAAATATGGAATTGGAATATCAAAATTAGAATAACTACCTCTGTACTATTCACTTATCAATGAAAGGTAAAGATAACTACCAAAAGACATAATAATGTGGAATTGGAATATCAAAATTAGATATCAACTTAGCATTCAAAAATGATTTGCTAACCAAGAAAATAACAAAAACACTCCATAATGACCACACAAGGTGGAGAAAACATGAAAACCGGGAAAGAAAAAAGTAGCTCAAATCTCATATTTTATTCTTATACTTCATTGTAGAATTAGCAAAATTTTCATATCTCAAGTAAAATATCCAAAACACTTACCAATAGCTGGTTGCAGGGCTGCTCGAGTAACGATTGTAGGGACCGCAATTGCAATGGTAATAGCCAATAGGATTTAGGAGAATAAAAAAGCTATTAATTTATCAATAGCTTAACTCCTTTAAGCATTTATTTCAGGAATTTAAAAAGATCACTAGAGAAAATTTTGCATGAATATTTTAAATGGACCATTATGCCAAATTCCAAATTGAGAAAGCCAAAATGCTCTAAAATCAAAATTCAAAGAAAAAATAACCTAGTGAAGCTAGCATGAACAATGAGGGTGTGATGCACGATGGAGAAATCAATACAAAGGAAGATCTCGTAAGTAACAAATGCCCAATTTGGAATCTTCGCATTCGCATTGCAATAAAAAAAACCGTTAAAAACCACAAAAACAACAAAGTAACATATTTTGATTTAACAAAAGATAACGATATCAGTTTAATAGAACACGGATCGGAAAGAGGAAAGATAATAATCGTCTTATGAATGAAAGAGTAATTGGAACAGACAAGAAACTAAGGAATATTAAGACTAATTACCTCAAGAATAGACTATTCTTAAGCTTCTCGACCTATAAAATAACAAAATAAAAATGGATTCCCAAAATAAATTTAGCTTGAAAGTTGAGAGAGAAAAGAGTTTTTCTACATAACTTGGTCATATGACAATAAAAAGCCAAAAATAGAGTGACTTTCAAAACCACGAGAATAAAGAAATATGGAAAATCAAAAGTGAAATGACATTATTCTTTAATATTTATGTCAATCAAAAAACAGAAAATAAAAAAATGAAAATATAATACAGATTGAGAAAAACAACATGTTCAAACAGAGTTTCTTAGATCAAAATGGTTAATGAAAGTGAATGTTTAGATCAAGAATCAAGCATGAAACAAAGTATGTAATTTCTCTTTTTCCCATAACTGTCATTTATTATACACCTACTCTATTCCAAAAAAATCCTGTCTACACATGGTGAACAATGATAAAATCAAATAACTATAAAAGTCAGGCTCGTCAGGGTTCAGTTTAATACATTGTAATCCAACCTTCATAGCATTAAATAACTCAATCGTAAATAACTTTCCGGTAACCTTCACAAAAACACTTAAAGTTCTTTACTTCTTTTAAGCAAAGTAGATTCAGGAAGCACAAAAGGAAAAGGTAAGCAGGAAAAAAAAGGAAAAGTTTGTTCTAAAATTGAAACTATCAAAGTTCAAAATTCAATTATGTTATTTCAACTAGAACATGGCAAGGATTTAGCAACAAACCTCTTCATAAGAAGGATGAATAACAAGTTTTTTTAGAAGCGAGAGGCTCGACGCCAAAACTAGATCTTTAGCGACCAATAAGGTTTTGAAGTTACAAGAACTAAAAAATCAATAAAAACTGAGTGAGGAATTGGAGCAGAAGCAAGATACATCATTTCTTATAGGAATAGTGTTTTAAGTAAAAGTGAATTTATAAACACAATTTTATATACAAACTTAAGGAAGAGTGATGGAAACTTTACAATTTACAATTTTATAAACACAACATGACATCTCCAGGTGACATAAATTCTAGTGAACAATGGAAAAAATAGTATTGGAAAAAGAAATATTTATCCTGGACCATCTAATTAATGGTTGATACCTTAAACATAACAAGAACAATATTTTCAGGAGAGGAGACCAATTGAAGAACAAACCTTCAAATATGTTAAATTCCTCATCTATCCGAAGAAGTTTAAATGCACTTCGGGCACACCAACCTTCTTCCTTTGCTTTACAATAGATATATCCTGGAAAAATAAGAGTAGAAAAATGAAACAAGTAATTTGTAAATGAATATAAATACGCAAATAGAATAGCGTTCGAACCCTCTTATCTCTTAAAGCTTTTCCTATAATTGAAGCCTCAAGCAAGAGTAGCTAGTAGTGAAATTGCTCAAATTGATTATATGAGATCTTTTTTAAAATAATGTCAAAATCTTGATTATATGCTTCTTTGAGAAATGAAATTGCTCAAATCTCAAAAAGTAATCAAAACAACTATCGTTACTCACTTGATTTATAAAGAACATCCATGATACAACCATGTAATACAATTCTATGATTTGTATCTATATTACTAAAATAGTGAGGTCAATAAACAAGTCAGAGCATAGCAAAAAAATACCAAACTAACAAACCCATAAAAAATTTAATGCAAATTACATCAAGTTAAAATTCAAAAGCATGTGAATTTACTTGAAAGAGAAGGATAGTTTTTTAACTCATAACCTAAAACAAAATTACCATTAAAATCAAACGATTCAAGTCGTGGTAATAAGATAAAATTTGATATAAAAAAAGGCACCTCAAAGAGCAACAAATACTACTACTTTCAAATTATATTACACCTCAAAGCCTCTGCATTAGATTTGTGATTTCTTCAAGGATTGACCATTATAAAATTTCAATTGATTGCTATAATGAAGAAATTACAACTTTGATTGGAAAATATAAGTTCTCTATAGCCTTATTAGTTTATCCAATTGAGAAGTAGATTCACCATCCCTCATGAACGTAAAAAAGAGATAATGACAAAGTACAAATAAGTATTCAACTCATATACGAAGTAAATAGATTACCTTTCAAACTATATTACATCACTTTTAATTATATGAGTAATTCTCCCTTTTTATTTGCCAAACGTAATGAGAGCAAAGATTTAAGAATTCACGATAAAACAAAAAAATCAAAATGAAATAAAGATGTAAGTATGAAAAATAAGGAACCTGTAGATTTCCTGATAGAGAGAAATGAAGCAAGGAATCAAAGAGTGTTTGTCGATTGTTAGTGATTAAACCAAAAAACTACGAATTTTTTGTAATAGAAGTAGAGGTTGGGATTTGATTTAGGACCTTGTTAAATATCACGCTTCTTCTTTGTGTTCTCACTTCATACAATACATACCGTAGTTTTAAAAAAAAATGAAACATCTAGAATACTTACGATCCAAAAACCGGGTGGTTACAAAAAGGCTTCCTAGCAAGAGCTAAAAATGCCAAAAGAATGTACAATTGCGGTTATTAAATACATGTAAGAAGTATAAGAGTTTTAGCTAATAACTTGTTTGAGAAATATTGTCAGCTTTTTTCACTTCAAACTTTTCTTATTTCAATTCTCCTTTTTTTTTAGTCAACTAATTAACGACTTGAGCATCCACCTAAATGATTTATATTGACAAGAAATTTATTATGTTCGCTTATTAAAATTGTGTTCTATAAATAATCAATAATTGTAATAACACCACCGAAAAGAAAGACACAACGATGGACGAATCGGATCAAAAGCAATAATTTGTTCAAGAGAAAAAGAAAAGATAAATAGAGTACCATCATTTAAACTCAGGTACAATCATCATCACTAACGAAAACTAAAACTACAAATGCATATGGCCTCGTCCTTGAAGAGGAAAAAGATCATCCCAATAACCTTTCTCAACAAATGATTTAGCCTTGAACATTGTATTTCAAGGAATAAGTTCCAAAGCAAATAATGCAAGCACTCCCCATTACTAACTCTTTATTTCTTTATAAAAAACATTAAAAAAAAGCATAGCTTGTGTTCACAAAGAAATTTAAGGATACTGTATGATGTAATACCTTCGGTTTCAATATCACGATCAAGAGGTCATTTAATAGCTACACCCTACAACCTTGAAAACAAAAAGACATTAATATGAAATTTTCCTTCCAAACCTTTTAGTCATTGTGCGTAAAGACATGGCTACCAAGAGAAAGAATAAAATAATTGACCGTTCCTGACATACAAATGGATGTTGTATTTATAAATCATACAATGAATTAAAAATGTATCATTACTCTGGCCCTGAAACAAACCATGTCCTTGAGGTGTCGGTTAAATATAATTGTGAAAGGCAAGGCTCGCCAATATGTCGCACAATCAAACCCACTTTCTGCAAACTTGCAGCACCAGCTTTAAACGTCAATACTGCATAATAAAAATCATCAAATCAGAACTCTAAATGCCCTAAGAACAGAAAACAAAAAAAAATCGATAAACAAATTGCAAAGATAATTTACGATCATTAATAAAAATGTAGCATTGCATGAAAGAATTAATGAATTAGAAGATTGATGGAAAGTAGAAATGGCATTACAGAAAAAGCGAGTAATTATGGCGAAAGCGAAAGATCGAAGAAGAGATCTCTGGAAGTTTCAGGTTTAGGTAAGAAAGAGAGGTTAGAGATGAGAATCTCCCTCACCATTTACGCGACAAATGGTTTCCTTTTTGTTTTTCTCCTTCCTGCCTTTTTGTTTTTCTCCTTCCTGCCTACAGTTTCTCTGTCTCTTCTCTTTTTTCTCATTCCACAACAAGATGGTATTTTCTCATATTGGCCATAAACAGTTACAGATGATGAGAAAACCATCTATCATTCAAGACAATTATGTTGAAAAATCAGTCAATACCAGAAGCATTATAGAATAATTGTAATCAAGCAAAAACTAAAGCAGAATAAGCAACAATTTTTTAAAACAATGATGAAACAAGTGAGAAGGAATCTACACCTTTTTACAATCATATTTTGTCGCGCCACATAGAGATTGATGGTGCCAAGTAGATTATTATCGAAATATCGTCGTGGGAACGCAACACTCTCCCCAATAGCTTTCAGGCCAACAAAATTAATGACAAGATCAAATCTCCTCATGGAAAAGCCTAATGGTATACATTAATCAAAACAAAATCAAATTAAAGAAAACATTGAAACAGTCTTTGCAAATACAGAGTTGTTTTAGAAAAAAACTTCTCCAAGTCTTCCTTGTTCCTGAAATCCCCCTGCAAATGGGAATCATATAATAGATATTAATTAAGTGATACATACATTGTTGATGCCCATTTTCAGGAGCTTTAGTAGCATCTCTAGGTAGCAGTCTTCACAAAAAGAGAAGAAAATCATATGTTGAGGTTTATCATGAACCTCGGAATTGACAGGAAACTGTTCTTAAGTAATTATGGCATTCATTTTCTAAAAGTACATATCATTTTCAAAATATGGAAGCTTAAACTTGTTAAGTTCAGATCAAGCTCAAGGAAAATATACAAGATGAGCACCAAGTACCAACTATGTCCAGACATCCAAAAATTCCTGGTGATGAGCATTCACAACAGTTCCTCCCTTTATCAATAACTTCGACGATGACGGAACTCCACACGCCGACTTACGGAATCCAATCCCAGCGTCACAGAACTGAAAACGAATTGGAAAAAAATGTTATTGATTCTAGAAAAAAATCCAAGTGTTTTAAGTAAAACATGGAATATTAGCATCACAATTTCATATCCGATTTTCCTTCATTTTCTTATCTATCAAACGGGACCGAAATACCTGATCGGGTTCCAAGAGTGAAGGAGCTGACGAAAGGAGGAGACTAAGGAAGAAAAGAATAACTCGTTGAGTGAAAGATAGATTACCTGAGATAGAGAGAAGAGACTTTGATTTCAGGGTTCTAAAATTTTAGGGCTTGATTATACTTCGATTCACCAAATCCAAAGCGAAATCATTCTTCTTCCTTCGATTCGACTTCGATTCTGTGAGCTTCCTTCCATTATGTGTGCTTCCTTCGATTCGAATTCATTTGAGAGAGAGCTTAGAGAGAGAGAGAGAGAGCGCTTTGAGAGAGAGAGAGAGCGTGTTCTTCCTAGAGAGAGAGGCGTGTTGATCGACTTCAATTTTGTTTTTTTTTTTTTTTTTTAAGTTTTTTAAGCGATGAGGTGACATCTTATTTTTTTTTTATTACTGTTCATCCGTGAGTTTTAAAAAAGCGTCACCTAAAATAATGTGTAGCGTCACCTAATCTCATTTTTCTTATAGTGCACCTTCAAGTAAATTTTTGACAACGTTTCATGTCCCTGGCCAAAACTGCTCAGCAATGTGTTGATCAAAGTAATATGAACAAAACGTGGTAGTCTCTTGCGTCAGGTACGCACTACATATAGATCCTTTGACTCTTGTTTTATTTCCGACTGTCTTTTTCAACCGACGTAAGTACCTGTGGGTACAAACAATTAAGTAAACCTCTGATAAGTTTAACAGTAAAAAACTTGAACTATATACAAAGTAAGTGTGCTAACCTTTCAAATGGGTACATCCAACGATAATGGACTGGACCCCCTAAGAATGCCTCGTATGGAAAATGCACTGCAAGATGCTCCATTGAGTCAAAAAAGCCAGGTGGGAACATTCGCTCCAACTTACAAATAATAACAGCGATCTCCGAACTCATTGAAGCGACAGTAGCTTCAGTCAGCTCTGTACAAGTCAAGTCCCTGAAAAAAACACTCAACTGGGCAAGCGGCTCCCAATGTCTGTTCTCTAGGAACAGTCTGAACGCGACGGGCATCAATCGTTGCATGAATACATGACAGTCATGGCTTTTCATCCCGAACATGACATATTTTTTACTGTCTATACACCGACTCAGATTCAAAACGTATCCGTCAGGAAATTTGATGGATTTGATCCACTTAAATAGTGTTTTCTTTTCATCTGTCGTCAACATGTACTTTGCTTTTGCGTAATTATCATTGTCGTCAGGCTCTGACTCAGGACGGTTACATATCTCCCGTATATCATAACGTGCCTTCAGATTGTCCTTTGTTTTGCCAGGAACGTTCAAAATCGTATTGAAAATGTTGTCGAAGAAGTTCTTCTCGATATGCATTACATCCAGGTTGTGTCTGATAAGTAGATCTTCCCAATACGGTAGATCCCAAAAAATACTCTGTTTCTTCCAGCCCGTGTTTCTTCCAGCCGCATTGTTTGCAATCTCTGCACCTTCCATTGTAATCTTCCGCATCCCTATAGCATCTATACCGTGCAGAATCTGCCTTCTACTATACATTATCGGGGGGGGGGGGGTTTCCTTTCTTACTCACCGACTCTTCCTCCATTCAGTACCGTTTGAACGGAATGCATGATTCTATGACAAAAATCGACGGTGGCAATCAAACCAACAGGTTTTCTGACCGTTTCTGAGGTAAAATGCATCTGTGTCTAGCATGCAATGTGGACATGCGTATTTACCGGCCGTACTTCATCCTTTAATAGAGGATGAAGATAGATATTCACAATTATTAACTAATGAACTAAGCAAAACAATAACAAAACTCATACTCAAGAAATAATGAATGTGAACGCAACATACCTGACAACATTGAATACGCAGGGAAGTCACTAATCGTCCAAAAATGTTCATATCTTTAATTAAAAAAACAAAACAAATTTTCATGAAAAAAGTACCTCATTCTCGTTTTACAACAAAAACAATTGTGTAGAATTTTATACTAACTTTGAAAAATCATATCTTTTTTTATACTTAACGAAACGGAGTGATTCTTGTTTCTAAAGTTTTATTTATGAGTCTACTTTCAAGGAAAAATAGTCATAAAATATTAAACTAAAAAAACAAGCACAGAATATTCACAAAATAGAACATGCTCAGAAAATCCCGTAGCCTATAAATTCATTTGAACAACAAACTTTAAAAAATCATAACTTTCAAACCATAAATCGGAATTAGTTGATTCTTTTTCCTATAGATTCATATTCAAGTCTAGTTTCAAGAAAAAAATATAAAATAAATAAAAACATTAAATATAACTCACGATTTATCTTAGAACATAAAAGATTCCACCTAAAAAAAAACAGTTTTTGAAAAATCAAACTTATTTTGTTTGAAGAAAGAAAACTTCAACACTAATTATGTAACTAAAGAAATTAGCATGCTTATATAAAAAAAAAAAAAAAGAGGATTACCGCGAATATTTCCATTACCTCTTGAGTCCCCTTTGTGTGTGAAAGTGGGAGATGGTGGTGTGGGAAATGATTTTATGGATTTATGAATAAAATTGGGTGATATGAGAATGGTGAAGGAGATGGAAGCTTGTGAAAACTTAAGGTTCTTTTGTGAAATGTGGTTGAGTTATGAATGGTAAGTGAAGGAGAGTTGGGAGATGGTTTTATTTTTTTCCAAAGGTATGGAAAGAGGCAAGAGAGATGAAGTGAATGGTGGTTGGAAAAAGATGGAGGAATTCAAAGTGGGAGATTGGGTGAATGGTTTTTTGTTTCAAAAATAAAATTGGGGGCCTCTCTCCTCTCTCTTGAAAATGTAAGAATAAGATGAATTTATAGAGGTAAGTTAGGGTTTAGGTTTTCTTTTAATTTTAATTTTTATTAATTTTGAATTTTTTGTATTTTTCCATTTTTAGCCATTTTTTTGAAAATATTTTCCTATCCCTCTTCCCCCCTCTTTTTTCCTACCTCTTTTGTCTATGAATTCAAAATATCATCTCCCCCTCTTTTTGCCCAAAATAAAATTAAAATTTAATATCCATTTTCATTTTAATTTTTAAATCTTCTTTTGTCTTAACCAAATTTTTATCCATAAATTTCTCTATTTTAGCAAAATTAATTTTACACTCTTCCATTTCTTTTAGCTTAACCAAAATTTTATCCATAATTTTTCCTATTTTAGCAAGACTAATTTTACACTCTTTTCCAATTATTTCATTGTTCACTTTTCATCTAATTTTTCAAAACTATTCTCTTTTTAAAAAAAAATTATTTTCCTTAAATTTCCACCTCATTTTCCCCATCTTCTCCACTTTTCCACTATGATCTAATCTTTTAAAAACACACACTTTATTAAAAAAAAAAAACTTTGGATTAGCATAATTAAAAAAGATGTGTTAAAATAAATTGGCAATTTTAATTCTATTATTATTATTATTTTTTTAATAAAAGGAAAATTCTAATTTTTAAATGATACCGGACAAAATTAGGGGTCTACAATAACCATTATCTCCACTCCTCCACCATTCTCATATCATTTAATTTTATCCAATAACTTTATCCTCTCATTTTCACACACAAAGGGGATTCAAGAGGTAATAAAGATGTCATGCAAATTTTCATTTTTACATGAGTATGCTTATTTATTTCTCTAGTTACATGATTGGTGTTTAGTTATTTCTATCTTCAAATAAAATAAGTTTCATCTTTCAAAAACTGTTTTTTTTTTAAGTTGAGTCTTTTATGTTCAAATACATTCTGAAATTTATATATATATTTATTTGATTTATGTGATAATTTTTTCATGAAAATAGACTCCAATATGAACACATAGGAAAAAAATCAACTAATTCCGATATGTGGTTTGAAAGTTATGATTTTTTGAAATTTATTTTTCAAATGAATTTATATGCTACAGGAATTTCTGAGCATGTTCTACTTCATGATGTTTCTGTATTTATATGTTTAGTTTAATTATTTATGACTATTTTTATTTGAAACTATACTCATAAAGGAAAATTTAGAAACAAGAATCACTTCATTTCGTTAAGTATAAAAAAAGATATAATTTTTCAAAGTTGGTACAAAATTCTGCATACGTTTTTTTTGGTTAAACAAAAAATGAAGCATTTTTCTTTCATAAAAATTTGATTTTTTTTGTCTATAAAACATGAATGTTTTTTGAAGTGATGGTTTTATTTGATTGTCTTATTTTTATATGTCATATTTATGTTTATGATTTATTTCTTTAGCTAAAATTAATTGACATATATTTTGGTTAAGTTCATTGTTTTGTGTACTTAATGTTAAAAACCAATTTATTTTAAAAAGTAATTTTTTACTTCAAAACTCATCTTAAAAGGATTTTTTTTCCTCTTCAAAACCCATCTTTCCAAAAGTTTTCTTAAATTTTTTAAATTTGGGAGTACGAGGATACTTTGATCCCAAATTTCATAAGTTAAGAAGTTTATGGTTTGATCTTAAGAATTTTAAAATTACCTTTTTTCAAAAAGGAAAATATTCATTTTAAAAATTTCTTAGAATTTAAAATTTAGGAGTACAAGGATGCTTTGATCCCAAATTTCATGATTTAAGAACGTCATGATTTCATATTAAGAATCAACTAAATAATTTATTTTCTTAAAAACCCATTCTTCCAAAAATTCTAAAAAAAATTGAAATTTGGGAGTACAAGGATGCTTTGATCCCAGATTTCATGATTTAAGATTATTTATGGTTTGAAAAAAATAACCACTTTATAAAAAGGAATTGTTAGGATGCTAACTTTCCTAATTTTAAATATTTGAAAACTCTTTAAGGGAATTTGAGGGGGTAAGGATGCTTTCTTCTCAAACATCTTAAGGTGAGAAGTCTTGTGGTAGGATGCTATAATGAGACTTCATTTTTTAATGGATTTATGCCACTCATATTTAAATTACTCATATCATTATAATGATTAATGATGTGATCAAATAAATATGAGACATTTTAAAATAAACACAAAAAAAACATTTTTTCTAATGGCTTCATGCCACTCACAATTATTTAACAATATCATTAAAGTAGTTAGTGATATTGATTAAACGTATGTGGGACATTTCAAAATAAATTAAAAAAATATTTTGTTTAAGTAAAAGTTTTTAATGACATAAAAGAGAATAACCAAAACAGTAATCGTTTTTAAAACGAATGTTTAGGGTGCTAATACCTTCCCTAAACATGAATAAACTCCCGAACCCATTTTTCAAATTTCGCAGACCATTTTATTTTTGTCTTTCTCGGGTGACCAATCACACCCATTTCAAAACCAATGATTGGTGGCGACTCCTGTTTTGTTTTGTTTTTCTTGTTCTTTTCTTTTACCATGTTGTCAGGTTAGAAAAGGACTTGTGTGCGTTTTTTCAAGAGGTTCGTCCTCTTCGAGTCATTCGAGGGGATAGTGACAATACTGTTGAGTAATGTATAGGCTAGTGTTGGACAATAGCATGAAGTTGAAGATTTTCAGGGTATGGCATATGAGAAAGACTTTGTCAAGAAATCGGGATGAAGCTTTATTGAGTTAAAGGGAAAAATTCATAGATTTGTTTTTGGATATAGATTACACTATAAAACCAAGGATATTTATGATTTATTGGTAGACATTAACATTATAGAATTAGAGATGTGAATTGTTTTATACTCAATGATTTCTTTGTATACGAAGGCTCTATAAGAAACCTTCCAAATACAATTATGAGATTGTTGAATATAAATGATAGATTGTCATAGGGTCGATATTTATAGTTAGTAATTTGGAATCACAACAACAATTTAGAAGAACAATTGCTCTTTGAAATATAAAATACTGATTAAAGGGAAAAATCATATTACTTATATATGATGGTCAGGTGGAAGTGGTGTTATTCAACTCCAGCTTTGAAGTAGAAGAAATGGCAGGATAGAGAGCTATCTCTAAAGAGAAGGTTTTGCTTTAACATTAGAATTGTACAACAACACAAATTTCTAGAACTCTTTTATTACTATGGGATAAGACTTGACCATCTTTACGTATACGTTTGATTTGCTGTTTTTATTTGTTAGATAAATTAGATAGTTGGAACTTTCAATGGTCTCTATGATTATAAAAAATTAGAGTTCATGACTACATGTTGTAATTTTCATTTTAATATTTTAGTTACTTCCAAATTTTAAATTGAAACGTATGAAGGTTTTTGGAATAAGATTTTTTTCTTTTTTTCACTTGGTTATGGGCATTAAGGTAGTAGTGTTATAAATAAAAACTAACCAACCAAAAAATGTTAATTTTCATATGTTTGATATTCTAATTTGTTACATCATGGATTTATATGTCTCAATGTAATTAAGTTTTTTGATATTTGCTTTGTTGTTATGCAGTGTCTTCTCGCTGGAACTCTCATCCTATTAACTATAGAAGGCAAAAACTCTCGCATCCTAGTTTTTAATGAAGAAAATTTCTTCAATTACGTTCTTCCACCTATAATATTTAATACTAGGTAAGTTTTTGGAAATTGTATATGATAATGATGGAATCAAATAAAAACAAAATGCACCTTTTATGCTAAGTAATTTTTTTTTAATGACTATAGATTGACACAAGGGTTGACTACTCTCAACAGGACATCGATGAACTGCGGATCGGGTGGGCTGAATGCTTGACAATGTTTATATAGGAAATATGGCACGTCGTCAGACTTTTGTTATTTTTCACATGGGACGGAAGTTTTGTTAGGTGACTTATAATTTTAGAATGAAATCAACTTAATAGTTTTTGTTGATTGAACTTTTGTTTATAGGCTAGACTATGTTATAAACTATGATACAATGTTTAGTTTTTTATGCCTGCAATTAGTATAAAAATATGTTCTCTTTAAATTACATACATATGAGCTATTATGAGATCTTAAATTCTTGAAGTCTCGTGTGTGCAAATAGTAATATTGTTATCAATTTCTAATTTGAATGAATTTCCTTTTTGGCAGGTGGCCAGCTATGCATTGAATGATGTATATTTTTTTTAAGAAAAAAAAAATGTATCTTGACTTCTAAAAGTGGTTGACAAATAGTCTTAAAAAGGGTCAAGATTCGGTAATTAAACTTGACCTTTAAAACGTGTCATGTAAATTGAACACTTGACATATTAAATGGGTCAAGATTTGTTTTGTTGACCCTTATAATCAGTCAAATGAAAATATTATTCTTGACCCCTAGACTTTTCTTGACGGTCGCATATTTGACCTTTCGAAAAGGGTCAAGAATCTGATTCTTCACCATTTTTAATGGTCAAGTATCAACTATTTTGTTGTAGCATACAAAGTCTAAAATAGACAATGTCCTTTTGATTACATTTTCTTAATGAGAAATAAATTCTTTGTGTGATCATTTCACTTTTCTTATATGGTATCAATAGACTCAAAAAGGCTAACTGCCAAATTCAAGATCCTAAAGAAAATTCAATGGCTTCTGAACCAGCAAATCAGCAAATCAATACCCTTCTGCTACCCCTGAATTTGACATTATTAATGTTGGTAACATTTGCAATGCTGCCGCAACATAATATATTTTATCTTAGGTGATCGATTCCTCATCATCAAAAGAAGTTTGGAAAAGTGTTACTATTTTATTTTCTTCTCAAAATATGGCAAAAGCCTGGAATTCAAAACTAAGATGCCGAATTTCAAGAACGAAGGTCTAAAGATAAAAGATTTATTGGCCAAAAAAGGAAATCTTTTGTTTGATTTTTGTCATCTATTGGACGTAAAATCTTAGAAAAAGATCATATTTTGAATATAATTTTTGGTCTTTGCCTAGAATATGATGAGGCCTAGTGGTTTCAGTCATTACATCCAAGACAAAGAAACAAAATCATTACACATCTAACATTAAAGGTTCATTACCTTCTATTAATCTTACAACTCATAAACAATCAAGAAATGATCAGATCACAGAATATCAATCTCAGAAAAATCAACAGTAAAATCGTTTTCAAGAAAAGGGCAGAGGGAAGGAAAAAATTGGAATAATAATAATAGACCACAGTGTGCAAAATTAGTCATAAAAGATATGATTCTAACTATCAAAGGTTAAAATGGAGTTTCAAATTCGAATGGAAACCTTAAAGTTTAATAGTAATCACCATTCTCAGAAATTGTCATCAAATGGAGTCTCAAGTTCGAATCAAATGACTGTATTTATTATTACATTCTGTTTGAATATGGTATATCAGTTAGTTAACACACGCGTCTTCGCGCCAAAATCCGTACTCTGGTTTTCTACCATTAATTTCTCTTCACAATCGCCATTTCTAGGGTTTTCAAACCTTCCATTTATGTTAATTTGATACTTTTGGTCATGAATTATCAAGTTCTTGAAACGTCTCTTCAACCATGGCAAATCCAAGTGAATCCTCCACTACTATCACGCCTCTACCTTCTTCTGATTCCAGCGATAATCATCAATGGAATCCATACTATTTGCATCACAACCATGGTGCTACTACAGTTCTTGTATCTCCATTACTCAATGGTGATAATTTTCATTCCTGGAAGTGGAACAGATCCATGAGACTTGCTTTATCTGTGAAAAACAAGTTAGGATTCATTGATGGCACGCTTGCTTGTCCAACTTCTGGTAATCTTTGCCAGTTTACTTTACATTGATTCCGCGCCAGAAATATGATAAGATTTGATAGATCGATTTCAACAAGGAAATGGCCCATGCATTTTTCAACTCCGTCGTGATCTCATGAATATTTTATGAAATTAAAGACGATTTGACAGGAATTAATGGAGTATCGCCCCGAATATGCTTGTTCATGTGGAGGCCTCAAAGAAATGGATGCTTTTTATCAAGGGGAATATATTTTTAATTTCCTCATGGGTTTACATGAATCTAATATCCTACTCACTGCAATATCCAAGGTCATACTATTGAGAAGTGTTACAAACTTCATGGCTATCCCCCTGGATTCAAATTCAAGCCCGAAGTTAATTCTACAAATACTACAAATCAAGTCTCTTATGGCAATTCTGAATCCAATTTTACCAATTATGGGAATTAGCCTTCTGATAGTTCATCTTTTGGACTTACTTCAATCCAATATCAACAACTTATGCAGCTTCTGTCTACTCCATATGGTATCTCAACGACAGATACTCCTTCCTCACAACCTTATTCTTCATCACATGTGATAGGTATATGTTTCTCATCAAAATGCTTCTCTATTCCTAATCATGTTCAATATGATTTTAAGACAATGTGGATTCTTAATTCTGGTGCTTCAAATCACATCTGCTGCTTAAAGCCTTTATTTTAATTTATTACTACTGTTAAGGATACCTATGTGTCTCTACCTAATCATGTCAAAATTGTTGTGTCTGCTATTGGTGATGTATTATTCAACGATTCTCTTTTGCTGACTGGAGTATTTTATATACCTTCCGTTGCATTCAACCTTATATTAGTTAGTTCAATGACTAAACAGACTGATCTTGTGGTATCCTTTTATTCTGCTGAATGCTTAATCTAGGACAAGTTCAATTTGATGACGATTCGCAGGGATGATCCTCTGAATGGTCTTTTATTCTGCTGAATGCTTAATCTAGGACTCTATCATACCCCTACTCATCAAGGATTTTCCTTTTTCTTGACATTAGTTGATGATTGTACAAAATTCACTAGGATCTATCTTTTAAAGAATAAATCAGATGTTCAGCTTATTGTTCCCAGATTTTTCACTTTGATTAATACTCAGTTTAGCAATAAAATCAAAGTATTCACATCAGACAATGCCCCTGAACTCAAATTTACAGATTATTTTTAGTTTTTAGGTGTTTTACATCAGTTCACATGTGTATTAACACCACATGGAAGAAAGAAAACACCAACATCTTCTTAATGTAGCATGAACTCTATATTCTCAGTCAAAAGTTCCCATTTTGGGGAGATTTTATTCTTACAACAACTTTTCTAATCAATCGGACACCTACACTACTGCTCATAAATCAAACTCCTTTTGAACTGTTATTTGGTACTTCTGTTTGGTATGATTCTTTTAAGACTTTCGGATGTCTCTGTTTTGCATATACTCTTACATCCAACAAAAAGAAGTTTGATCATCGTGCAAGAAAATGTGTTTTTGTAGGCTATCAGAGTCAAAGGATACAAAGTATATGACATAGAGCAAAGACGGTTTTTCTTTTCAAAGGATGTGATATTTCATGAACAGGTTTATCCTTTTGAAACATTGACTAGTGACAAGGAAGTTGTTGATCTCTTCTATGATATTATTTTACCTATTCCTTTGGATGCTCTCTTACATTCTGATATAACCAATTCTGTCTCTCCGACATCCAGTCTTGCTGCTGATCTATCTCCCAGTATTATTCAAAATCTGGGCAATCGAGTCCCAGCCTCAAATCCAATTCTCCCTCAAGCCATAAAATCAACAAGAAATCGTCATCCTCCTTCTTAATTGTCTGATTTTCATTGTAATCTCATAACTGGCACTACACTTCTTCCAACCAAAAAAAAATATCCATTGCAGCATTTCCTTTCTTATAACAGATTCTCTTCCACCCATGCTTATTTTCTGATGAATATTTCTATCCAATCTGAGCCTCAATATTATCATCAAGCAGTAGGTACTGAACACTAGAGATAGGCCATGACAAAGGAATTAAGTACTATGGAAAGAACCAATACATGGTCCATTGTACCTTTACCCATTGGTCACAATGCCATTGGTTGTAAATGGATATATAAAGTGAAATATAAGGCAGATGGCACAATTGAAATATATAAAGCACGGTTAGTTGCAAAAGGCTACAACCAACAAGAAGAATTAGACTTCTTTGAGACTTTTTCTCCAGTTTCCAAAATGGTTACTGTCAAAATCTTTTTATCCTTAGCAGCCTAATATTCTTGGCCAATTGCATAATTAGATATCAACAATGCCTTCTTAATGGGGATTTATTTGAGGAGGTCTATATGCAATTTCCATTGGGATATACTAGCCTCTCTCCTTCATTTAAGCAAACATCTATTACTAGGGGGAGCTTGTTCAAAAATAGAATTTGCTCTGCAAATTGAACAAATCCATGTATGGATTAAAACAGGCCTCTAGGCATTGTTTTCTAAATTCTCTCACTCTCTTCTTCACTATGGTTTTTATTTAATCCCAAGCTAATTGCTCACTTTTTATTAAAGGATCAGGAAACACTTTCATTGTCTTACTTGTTTATGTCGATGACATTGTCATCACATGACCCAATACTCATCATTTCAGATCTCAAGGTCTATTTACATACACAATTCTTGTTGAAAGATCTTGGAAGATTACAGTATTGGTTTAGAAATCACAAGAACCAAGTCCTGCTTATTCCTATCACAGCGCCCATACTGTTTACAACTGTTGGAAGACTCGTGCTTTCTTGCTTGCAAGCCTAATCAGCTTCCTATGGATCCAAAAATAAAACTTCAATCGACCGATGCTGACCTTCTCCCAGATTATGATGCAAAATCTTATCGAAGACTTATTGGTAGATTACTCTATTTGACTATATCTCGGCCATATATTACTTATGTTGTTCATAAGCTAAGTCAATATGTCTCAAAACCTTATTCAACTCATCTACTAGTTGCACATCATTTTCTCAGATACTTAAAGACTGCACCAGGCAAATGCATTCAATTTTCCCACACCACATCTCTACCTCTTCAGTCTTCAGTTGTGTGCATTTGTATATGCAGGTTCTTGCTTGGATACCAGATGCGTTACTACTCATTTATGAATTTTTTTAAGCAATTCCATGGTGTCTTGGAAAGCCAAAAAGAAAACCACTGTGTCTAAATCACCAGTTGAAGCCGAGTACATAGCATTAGCCACAGTCACCAGTGAATTGACATGGATTTCATATCTTTTACATGATTTACAGGTTCCATTTTCAAAGCCTGCTATGATTTATTGCGATAATTTGGTGGCAATTCAAATAGAAACTATTCCTACTTTCCATGAGCGTACCAAGCATATAGAGATCGATTGCCATTTTGTACGTGATAAGATTACATAAGGCACTGTCAAACTTCTTCCCATTCGCACAACACTCCAATTTGCAGATCTGTTCATAAAACCACTCCCTCATCCTCAATTCCTTTCTTTAATAAGCAAGATGGGTATTTATAATCTACATTTTCCATCTTGAGGGGGAGTATTAGAGTACTTAGTAGTTTGTTAATAAGTAGTTAACAAGTTGCCACCTCTTGTACCTCATGTATATATACTAACTCTATCTATTGTAATAAAATTGACTTCTTCATTTATTACATTCTGTTTCAATAGACTGCGTTATTGACCTCTAATGATCATCATGTGGACACACAATAGTTTCTTAATTATGAGGCATCGAATCATGTTACACGTTCCCTTGACAATTTGAACATTGGCAATGAATATGAAGATGCAGTTAAGATTTATGTTGGTAATGGTACATGATTAAATGTTTCAAATTCAGGTTCATCTTTCTTATCATGTCCTTATACCAATACTTTTTTTTTTTTTTGCTGAAGTATCTATTGCATGTACCTCTAATCACCAAAAATCTTATTATTGTTAGTCAATATGCAAAAGACAAATTATGTTTGTTTTGAGTTTTATCCAATTTGCTGCTTTGTGAAGGATCAAAATTCTGGACAAATACTTCTTCAAGGAGCAGTTCAACTTGAAAAGAAATTCCACCAAAGTAAATGCATCCTCTATAATCAACAAAGTATCAAACTCAATCTGCTCAGCCCAATGATGTCTCACAGCTAACATTAATTATAAGAAAAACTGCTTTTAACAACGAAATTTCCTTAATATCGTTGCTAAAGTTACATAGCAACGAAATTAGCGTCGAGATGGATGATCTCTAAAATACTTGTCGTTGGCTTCATTTAGCGACATAATTCGTCGCTAACTAGCGATGCAAAAATATCTTAATGGGTAACGGGTCGTTACATAAACGTATTTAGGTTTTTATAAAATAAAGAAGAAGAATATTGAGATATTTAGGTTGAGTCTTAGATAAGAATTCCATATATTAAGGAAAAATGATTTGATATTTTTTAATTTAAAAAATTTAAAGATATGTGTAACCAATAGGATATAATTAATAGGAGAGATAAAAGGGTAAGATGTCCAATATTAAAATTGAAAACCGCTAGATTACCACCAAAATTGTGGTTTTTGGTTACATTTGATATTAATAATAAACAATAATTAATTTTGAAATATAGTGTTTTAAAGTAGTTATTAGTGTAATTATTTCTTTTAAAAATAAAGAAGTTTAAAAAAATTGCATTAAATAATTGAAAAATTAATAAAACAAAATTCATTTTATTAAATCTTTAAATATTTCTATTATCACACGTGGTAAAGGACTAGTATAATATAGGGTGATTTAAGTATATGGCCATCAAATTGGTTAATTTTCTGTTTTTAGCCACGTAAATATTTTGTTCAGTATTTGGCCACTATGAGAGAGAAATCAAATGGTAAAAATACTGAAAAGCCCTTATAAGGATAAATAATATAATAAATATAAGAAAATCACGGAGATTCACCTAATAAAAAACAAATTAAATATAAATACAAAAAAAAAAAAAAAAAATCTTACTAGACATACGTTCACCCAAAACTAACAAATATATGCTATTTCTTCTCAAATCCGGTTGAAGCTTCCACCATTCTTTCTGGAAAATCAACAACATTAATGGTACATTTTTTTAGATTGTACTGTACAAAACATAATATGTAGAAACCTCTTCATCGTAATGTACTGTACAAACAAATGTAATGTACAAACTAGTTCTCTTACCATATTCACGATTCGAATCACCGTAATGTATTGTACAATCGCCGAAACTCACCATGCTCGATCTGTATAAACCTCTTCGCAGGTGTATTGTACTGTACAAAAGAATTGTACTATACAAGCTAAATCTATAGATAACCTCTTAAGTATACTATACTGTACAAACAATTGTATTGATGTACTGTACAAACTAGTTCCTTGCCCATATCCACAATTAGAATTGCCGAAACTCACAAATCTCGCCCATATCTTTTCCGCCGCCCATCTCAGTCTAGAAACCATGACCATTACGAACGATTAGCAGATCTGCAACAATTATGAACGATGATGTCTTCTTCCTCTTCATCTTCTTCCTTTTCACGCTTCTCCATCCGACGAATCCAACGCTCACTTCGCAAATTTTGAAATCATTAATAAATAAAATAGTTTATTATCATCAAAATATTAGGTATGATCGAAGCCACTAACTTTTTTTTATCGAACAATCTCTCTCAGGAAAGGATTAAGGACTCTATGTTTTTCTCTCCCTTAATTTTTGCTTATATTGAGAGGGAGGGTTGATTCCAACTTCAAAGACAATAATTATGATGGTTCTTTGGTGGGTCAGTTTTACTGAATTCTCTATGGGAAGGGGGACCAATTTTTTTCACGATTCTTTTTTTTAATAAATTGTTATCTCCATGGAAGAAGGTGATTATGAGACAATTCCTCCAATAAAAAATAAATTATTTTTCGAGTTTTGTCACAAGAATCTCCTTCTAGTAATTCTTGTTTAATCCAATTTGGTTTGTTATCATTGCTTTTGGAATTGGTTTTTCGAAAACAAGAAACGAAACTATCCCGAGAATATCAGGAATTTGTCAAGCAAGCACTTTCTTATGTAGCTACAATGCTTTCTCTTGACCAACTTCAGTCCCTAAATGTGCTCATGGAAGAGTCTAAACTTGAAACATTCATATTTCTATTCAAGCATGGCAATTCCATGATTTAAGATTAGTTTGTGTTGTATTGTATTGTAGAGGTTATATCATCGTCGATTGAGACTAAAGATCTTGGTTCTTTGCTTGGAAACACTGTCGAACGGAATTGCTCGACTTCTTCACAATAACTCAGCGGCTTCTGATGCAGCAACTAATTGTAGTTGTGTTAATGTTGTGTTAAGACCAAAACAAAGGCAAGAATCTTGCTCAAGCTTCTTAGATCCAAATGGGTTGAGTACAAAAATGAATATATAAGTTTTTTTTTAATGTGAATCTTCTTCATATTCTAGGCTGCAGATGCAAAATTTGATGTCTACAAAAGAAACATCAAGTAGGAGATTTGCAATTCACATGGAAATACACTTGGAATCATTATATTCAGAGTAAAAACCTCATAGTTGTCTTTTTCATCCATCAACATTCATAAACCAAACTTTGGTATGATTTGATTTGATACTAGAATTTGAAGAAAAAAAAATTTGATTAGATCCAGTTAATCTCATTCAACTTTAATTAATCACAGCCATTGACGATGTAGGCCTTCAGCCTCCATATAACTGCTAGTAGGAACTTGTATTTACTCTCTAAATCTACACGGATTAATAATCGTGACAAGTATCCATTCGGCAGAGGCTAAATTCTGGATTTTGAGAGCACATGCTTCTGTGGTTGGTAACACCTTCCTGCTTACCTGTCAGCAATGGCATTTTGCCTAAATAAGACCACATCTAAAGGAACACATCATCTTTCTCTAATGGTTGCAATATTGGTATCTTTGATGGGACTTTTTCTTAGCCAAAAGAACATCAAGAATGTTGATCTCAAAGTTTTGGTTATACAAAATCAAGAGTTACTTGCGTCAAAATATTTTATGCAAAGTTTCTCTAAAGAGTGGGGGGAAATCAATGTGAGAAAAACACACCATGACATATCAAAAAATCCTAAAAAAGAGCAGCATTTACTCATTTTAAGGACCCACAAAAGATCATAAAACAATAAAGGACAAAACCAATGTGGTCTCACCATTTGAAAGTTAAAAAAAGGCAAGCAGTGAAAGTATAAGATCAGCAACATTCTTCCAACAAGAAGTAAGACTTCTCAACCATAAAGAAGGCCACACATCCCTTACTTTAAAAGAAAAGTCACTAGAGTTGGCAACCTTGTAAGTTTGGTGCATCGTCACGTAGCCATGCACCCGGAGGCTCTTACATCACCAACGGTCCATAAGTTTGTTACCAAACTCCATAGCAAAACACTAACGCCATTTTCACTATTGATTACTAATTGTATACAATCCAAGCATATGCATCACATTCTCATCTATCTCATTTTCAATTAGTTCATTCAACGGATGTATACAAGCATATGCATCACATTCTCATCTATCTCATTTTCAATCATTTCATTCAACGAAAGAACCAGACATGAATTTATATTACAAGTCCATATATACTGGAACCAGATATGAAAGACTAATACAAACTAATTTTCTAGTGTCAGAGTCAGACATGTAGAAGAAAGCCCAACTCCACTTTTTAAGTCCTCTATTATAATTTTTTTTATACAGAAAAGGTCAATTACATGGAATGCGAGCTCTGTATGAAACAAGCTGGATATAATATTACAATTGCCTAAGAAAGTGTAATGAAATGTTGCAAAGAACTAATCAAACTCGGAGTCGGAGGCCAGTGCTTTGTTTCTTTAACGTATGATATATCAATATAATGGGGATCAAGCAAAGTTGCGATGGTTAACTGATTTTCAGCATGTTTGTCCACATATAGCGATGGAAACATCCTCCATCTCCTCAGTCACCAATTTCATACAGGGCCAATGTGCTGCCTACTCGGTCTCGTTGGGCATAGTCTGAGAAATCAAAATACGGCACAAATGGGAAGACTTGTCAAGTCATGGTCATACACTCATACTACACCTTTACAAATTTTGCATATGTTTATGAATAAGATCCTACATTAAAATCCTTTCTGCAATTTACCTCTATCTCATTTTCATTTGATCAATATATTATTATATACATTTGATATTGAAAGAATTCATATTTATGCTAACATACAAGATTGAGATAATTGTTAGATTTATGGTTAACTTGATTTGGATCTTTTTATGGAGTAAAAAGAATACTTTTCTTCTATCCTGATTTCACAATGTCTGTGATCCATTAGATTAATAAACATGATGAAAGATAGGAGAACAGCAACGTAGATTTTAGCGTGATAGTCAATATTAATTATTACTTAGCCTAGATTCCATTTTTGAAATCGAACATTGGTCTCGTATAATAAAATTGTAAGCCATATCAGGGCTTGGAATTCTATTGTCTGTTAGAAATTTGGAAACATTGCATAAACTACCTTTGAACTATAGGTTTATAACAATTGCACCCTCAAACTTCTAATTGTAGCAATTGGTCCCACCCCGATCTCGACCTCAACCTTAATCCTAAATAGCACACAGATGCAGGGACCACGACTGCTTCCCATCCCTGCCAGTCCCTTGCTATTATTGATGTACTCCCCGTCACTACGATGATTATTTAGGAATTAATTAGTAAAATTTAAAAAATTATGGGTCTAATCGCAACAATTATGTTAAACGATAAACTAAAGAGTTGAAGAGAATGTAATTCATATATTTACTAGTCACATACACATCATATATATACACATTAGAGTCTAACCTAATGGGCTTAAGAGTAATGGGCCTAACTATGTAACAATTATAATAAACTCAATAATAATATCTAACAAATTAGAAGTTTGAGAGTTAAACAGTTACAATCCTACCGTTAAGCAGTGGTTTGTGCAATATTCCCAAGTAGTTTTCACACCAAATTTAATAGTAAAAATGTCGCAAACAAACCATTTGACTAAATCATGAATACTTCTTTCCTTATAACTAAAAACAACTGAAGTAGAGACCAACATTCATTACTGCAATGAAAGGGAAAATGATCCCTTGAGGCTTAGGCACACCTCTGTAATAGGAACTAGTCAATGTTCTGAATGAACATCTTTATGATTGAAACTTAACACAAACCCTCTATCTCTAGTACCAAGAAACATATACTCTTATGAAAAAAGTAATACATATATATCAGTAATTATAATAAAAATTACGGTTTCATTACTTTAGAGTTAGTACTCAAGTCTACAAGTCATACAAAAATTCATAACCATATTATTTTTAAAACTTGACAGAACTATAGAACCAGAAAATTGGTAACCAAATTATTTCCATTAACCTCGTGAAAAAATCTGTACATTTCAGAAATTAGTACACTGCCCAGAAAACCAAAACAAAACCCCCTCCAAAGTCCAAAACTTCCTATAGATGTCAATTTAGCATGTTATAAGAATAACAAAATATATATTTAAAAACCTAATCAGAAGGTAAATTAGTTAGCAAAGAAAAGTCCTAATGATTGATTCTCCAGCAGCCTAGCTAGCTTCCACAAATGTGTAAATGATCAGAAATTGTTAGAGTTCAAATAATCAATGAATTTATTGACTGGATCAGAAGAAGCATCAGTACTCAATAACATCTGAGAATTTGAAGAAGCACATGGAATCTGAATCTGATCACCTGTGAATTGCCATTGAGTAATTTTGATAGCTCATCATGGGCATCGGCATTGCGATTGAGTAATTTTGATTGCTCATCATTGGCATTGGCATCGACATTGCCATTGAATAATTTTGATTGTTCATCATCGGCATGTAATCGACATCGGCATGGGCATGTTGTTGTTCATCTACATTATCCCATAATTATTTGTATCAAAGTAATTAACATTGGGTGTTTGAATATTACCATAATTGAACCGAATTTGAGCAAACCCATTTGTGTCAAACGTGAGTTGAGAAAGAGATTCCATATCATAATGATGATCCATTGGCAGCATTGGAATAATTGAATTACCCATCTGATCAATATTTTGATTCTGATTCTGATTCAGTCCTTCAATTTCATGATGGAAATTGGAATGGAATCATTATCTGAGTTTTCAATTTCATGTTGGGAGTTAGGGTTTCAGTTTGATCCTCAAAAAACAACTCTTTCCTGAAATTTGCATTCACAATTCTGCTTCCATTAGCACAATCCTGATGATTCTCAGTAGTAATAAAATCAAGGTACATGCTTGATTTAAATGAAAAAAAAAATCATTAATTAATGAAAAACGACATTTTTTTTTAAATACCTTTACTATATTTGATATAAGATGAAAAAAAAGAGTAATATTTCTTGTAAAATAACAAGACTATTGAAAGAGAAAAAATAAATATATGTAGTATAGCATATTATTTATAGAGATATCGATATGTACCTTTACAACAAAAGATGTCTTCTCAAAGCTCGAGATTCTAGGGAGGGTGGAAAAGGGTTTCTAAATTTTGGACACCCAGAAACTGTCATCTCTAAAAGATTTGGAAAATGACACAATCCATCAAAATCTTCGCTCCATAGTTGCTTCAAATTTGGCAACTCCTTCAATTCAATCTCTTTTAACTTGAATTTGATGGGAACTGAATCCTCCTTTGGGTGTGGAAGCTTTTTATGAATTGTAAATATCTCTTCTAGAGAATCACATTCTTCTATAGATAATTTTTCAAGTTGTTCCACCAGTTTCACCTCAGTCAGTGTGACAACACTTTTTAAATTTTTGCATTTGCTTAAAGTTAAAATTCTGAGGTTGGACAAATCATCTACAATCAATCCATTCTGCCATATCATCTCTAAATTTTTTTCGTGACTAATATACATAAATTTCAGATTAGGAAAGGAAACCTGCAAATTCCATACATATTCATGATCACACCACTTTTGTAAGAAATATTTATATATATATAATTAGTTGAGCTATGTATGGAATTGAAAATCACGGCATTACCTTTGAATACTGAAGCTCTGATTGATTATTTGAAAAAACTTCAACAATTCCAGATTCTGATATAATTATGTTTTCGAGTTGGTGAAGATTTTTGATGATAGAGGTTGGGAAAATTCTTGTCAGTTTTCCACAGTTGGAAACCCGAACAAGTGTCAAGCTTGGAATGACATCACCTTCATTCGTATTGAATATTTCTTCAAGTGAATCACAATTAGATACAACCAACTCCCTAAGCTCTTTCAGC
Organism: Gynostemma pentaphyllum; assembly: GCA_028015215.1. NCBI lineage: Eukaryota > Viridiplantae > Streptophyta > Magnoliopsida > Cucurbitales > Cucurbitaceae > Gynostemma > Gynostemma pentaphyllum. The sequence continues at coordinate 54,811,209 of CM051351.1, read as the reverse complement.
ATTATCATTGTATTGTGAGTAAAAATGCTTTTTAAATTTTCACAATAACTGAATTGAATGCTCTCCAGCTTCATCAACTTATAATCACCGTTCAATTCACAATCCCGTGGATTCTTTACTTGGATGATTTCCAATTGCTTAAGATTAGGATACACAACCTACAAATATTTTTCAAAATATTAATATTATGTATAATTCTTAACGGGCAATTACTTAAATAACATATTTTTATATAATAATTAGTGAAACGTGTCCAAAGATTTTAAACACTACTCAAATAGTACTTTAATAAATCATTCAACTGAAAAAGACAAAAAATGAATAAATTTATTAGATTTGATAATTTATTGAAACAAAAAAAGGCCAAAAACAAAAAACAAAAAAAATAACATGAAAAATAACAAAATAGTTCAATAGAATATTGAAATGTGAACTATAGTTTAAGTAAGTTTTGACATTTAAGTTATAAGTATAGAGAAATATGCTATTTGAGACAATTTTTAATACCCATAGATTTTCGTCTAAAAAGAATTAACAATGAGTGAAGTTAATAGATACCTGGCCATCAAAAGGAGTCATGAGGTTGGCCACAATTTGATCGTCCTCTACAATTTCAGTATCTATTGCTTCAACTTCAACAATTTTACAGCAGATGCTCATAAATTGAGGCAAGTCTGACATGATTAAACTTCTCAATTGACTGCAATATTCGATCTTATTAGCTAATTTTTGCTCATCAATTAGAACAATTGCTTCCAACATCTCACAGCATACTACCACAATTTTTTCAAGATTATATAGAGCTTCCATGATAGACAATGGGAATAAATATTTCAATTTATCACAATTTCCCACAAACATTTCCCTCAAATTTCCAAAAATTTTGACTGTTTTGATAGACCCGATTCGGATTATTCGATCCAATCTCTCCATACTCAAAATAGTCAACTTCTCCAAATTTGGAAATATTGAAACCATTTCATTTTCAGTATTTACTAAATATTCAACATCTTCATCATACCCAAGCACTAGGATCTTCAAAACATCAATTCCACTTATTTCAAATAGAGCGTCTTTTAAACCAAACGTCTGAATTAAGACCAATTCTTCAGCTTTCTTTAGTAACATTCTTACCCCTTCCTCTAAAAACAAATTCCTATCATTCTTCTCTCTTTGTGACATATTTATTTCCAATGCTTTGCTAGTCTCAAAAATTCCCTTACCGCAAGTATTAATTTGAAACTCATCTAGTTTCGAATTGTTCAAAAACGCGTTGCTTGGAAGTTGTTCGACATTTTGAACCGATATGTATAATGTAGTAAGAAAAGGTAAATGTTGAAGCTCTACAAGACTTGCATTCTCCTTCTTCGATCCTTCCACTTCATCCCATCCATTACAACTTTTACTTATAAGTAATGCTTCCAATTTTGTCAATTTCGAAATAACTTCGGGTTGAATGACTTGAAGTTCATCACAATTTGATAAATTCAATTCTTTGAGTCGTGATAATTGACATGTACTCGACGGCAACTCTGTGATTTTGGATCCAGATATATTGAGAATTTCTAGATTTTTCAGCTCAACGATCATATCAATGTTCATCAATTCACAATTAATCAGCACTAACGTTCGAAGATTTACCATGCAGTGGAAAGATGATGGAGGTTGTGGGAATTTCATACTTCGCATATGCAACACTTTGAGTTTTTCCATTCCTTCAAAAAATTCTTCTGGAAAATTTACCTTTCTCCCATATTTGATGTTAACCAATGCCAGCACCTCAAGTTTTGGAAACTTCAATTTCTTAGGAAGGTCGTCAAAATCTTCACAATTAGCTAAAACCGTCGTGTAATGACCATGAGTATCCTCATCTCGCCACATATTCAAACCTTTTCCATAACTTAATGTACATATTTGATCATTCTTCGATGCAATATAAATCGCAACATCACGAACCACATCATGCATTTTCACGTACTTACTCCCCGCTTCAGATTTTTGAAGCATACAAGAGGATTCAAGATCATCCACCAATGTAAATATCCTATCTCTTGTTGTCTCCAATGTATCAACACCTTGTAGAAATTTCAAACCTATAGCATATCTTACCAAAATATCTTTATTAATGTCGTAATCATCCGGAAACATACTACAAAGTAAAAATAGCAATTTTGCTTCTAGACCACTTAAATTATCATAGCTCAATCTTAGAGAGGCATATACTTCTTTGCTTACTCCTTCGATATCGACAGTTGCGGGATTGTTCAATTGTCTTAAAGCGTCTTTCCAGGCATGTAGACGTTTTCCTCTTAATGCCTTTGCAACTGTAGAAAGTGCAATCGGTAAATTTCCGCACTTTTTTGCTACGTTAATTGCTATTTTTTTCCATTCAAGACTAGTCATTTGATCACTAGATTTACCCATCATGCTCTTGAAAAAATTCCACGACTCTTCTTCTGATAAACTCTTGACTTCAAAATTCTTCTCAATATTCATCTTATCGGATAATACATGAATAGATCTAGATGTGACAAGTATCTTGCATCCTTCGTAATCATCTCCGAAAGGAATTCCAACCCTTTCCAAATCTAGACCATTCCATATATCATCTAATATAATGAGGATGCTCTTCTCCGTCTGTAATCTCTTTTGTAGCAGGGCAGCTCTTCCTTGCTCTGTTTCTTGACCAAATGACAACCTTAACATGTCCGCAAGCTGTCCTTGAACTTGCTTCACATCTGGATTTTGACCTATAGTTACCATAATAACTGGTTCAAATAATTTCGATTCCATCACTCGACATGAAACGTCTTTGACGAGCATCGTTTTGCCAATTCCTCCCATGCCATACACTCCAATCATGCTTACATTAGGATCTTTTAGTGCCTCTATAATATCTTCCAAGATTGACAATCTTGAATTAAAAGTTACATAATTTGAAATATTCTTGAGCTTCGGGAGTGGTCCAGGATAAGAAACTTTATCAAAATTTCCCTGATCTTGGATGTGTGCTAGCTCTTCCACCATTTTCTTTGCTTTCCTACTTAATCGATGACGCCGAACAAAGTTGAAACACGAACTGTTTATGCATTTTTTCCCCTTCTCCTCTACAATCTTTAATAGAAACTTGTAGGTTTCTTCAGTGATCTCATCCACGTTGGTCAACCAAATGGAAACATCATCTTCAACATCTTCAGCTTTATCTTTAGCCTCATCAATCAAATGTTGAACTCTGCTTCTAACACATACAAGATTGTCAGCTTGCTCTTTGAGGCCCTTCATGTTATCTTTATAATAAACTAAATAACCCAACTCACGGAAGATGGCATCAATAACGTAGTCCGAAATTTTTGTAGCAATTGGACCAATAATTTCCATTCTAATAGAACTAGCAAAAAAAGAGAGGGAGTATAAGTGATTAAACCACCCATGAAAAACAACAAAGTTTATAAAATATAGTAACCAACTAATAATTAGAATAGAAATTGGGAATTTGGCTTCATTGACCTCCAAAATTGTCAATTAAGGTTTATTGACCTCCATTTTTATTTTAAACTTTTTTGACCTTATGATGATGTCATTTTAGTGTGAAATGTCTAAAAAAACCCTTTTATTCTCTTCTTCCATGAAACTTTCTTCTTCTCTTCTTCCATGAAACTTTTTTCTTCTCTTCTTCCATGAAACCATTTTCTTATCTTCTCAATCTATCTCTTTTATCTCCCTCACTCACGGTGGTGAGGGAGAGCGGCGGTTGGTGGTGAAAAACGTTTGAAAAACATCTCTTCTCTCGATTTGTGTATGCATGATTTTGGGTTTTTTGGATTTTTCATTTGTATTTTTTATCAATCACAAAACCTCAACACCCTCTTCATTCTCTACCTCAACACTCTCTTCACATTACCAAGTAATCTTCAAGCTTTCGATTATTATTATTAAAAAAAAAAATTCCGGGTTGCCCCGAATTTTGCATCGAATTTTGAGTTTTCCCCCAAATTTTGCCCCAAATTTTACACCGAATTTTGAGTTTTGCCCCAAATTTTGAGTTTCCCCCCTAATTTTGCACCGAATTATGAGCTTCTTCCCCGAATTTAGAGTTTTTTCCCCGAATTGTACACCGAATTTTGAGTTTTTCTCCCCGAATTTTGGACCAAATGATATATTTTCTTAATTTAATCTATATAAAATTAATAAAATATATAAAATGAAAGAGAGAAAAGTAATATTAAAAAAAAAGAGTTTTTTTTATTAATTTAATCTAATATAAAATATATAAAATAAATAGAGAAAAGTAATATATATATTAATAATAATAAAATTAAAAAAAAAAAAAAAAAAAAAACTTCTTACTGCATTAGAATTCGGTGGACCGAATTCTGATTTCGGTCCACCGAATTCCGAAACAGTAAGGTTTAGTTTTTTTTTTTTTTAAATTTTATTTTATATAAATCAAATGAATGGAAAACTCTTTTTTTTTCCTTCATTGAAAAGTAAAAATTCAAAATTCGGGGAAAAAATTCGGTGTACAATTCGGGGGGAAAACTCAAAATTCGGTGTAAAATTCGGGGCAAAATTCGGGGAAGAAGCTCATAATTCGGTGCAAAATTCGGGGAAAAAACTCAAAATTCGGGGCAAAACTCAAAATTCGGTGTAAAATTCGGGGCACAATTCGGAGAAGAACTCAAAATTCGGGGCAACACTCAAAATTCGGGGAAGAAACTCAAAATTCGGTGCAAAATTCGGGGCAACCCGGATTTTTTTTTTTTTTTTTTTTTATAATAATAAGAATCGAAAGCTTGAAGATTACTTGGTAATGTGAAGAGAGTGTTGAGGTAGAGAATGAAGAGGGTGTTGAGGTTTTGTGATTGATAAAAAATACAAATGAAAAATCCAAAAAACCCAAAATCATGCATACACAAATCGAGAGAAGAGATGTTTTTCAAACGTTTTTCACCACCAACCGCCGCTCTCCCTCACCACCGTGAGTGAGGGAGATAAAAGAGATAGATTGAGAAGATAAGAAAATGGTTTCATGGAAGAAGAGAAGAAAAAAGTTTCATGGAAGAAGAGAAGAAGAAAGTTTCATGGAAGAAGAGAATAAAAGGGTTTTTTTAGACATTTCACACTAAAATGACATCATCATAAGGTCAAAAAAGTTTAAAATAAAAATGGAGGTCAATAAACCTTAATTGGCAATTTTGGAGGTCAATGAAGCCAAATTCCCATAGAAATTGTTTGAAGTAACATATTTTTGCATACCAGTTTTTAAAATGTCACAACTTTTTAAAAATTGTCTAAAATATCAATTCAATTAATTATTTTTAATTGTCATTTTTGATAAATTTATTGGCTTTTTACCCAATTTAACTATATTTAATTAGTTTATTGAACTATTTGTTAAATTGAATTTGTTGCATTTTTACATTTGTAGTTCAATTAATTAAACTGTTATTTGGATAAAGGTGGTGGTTTATTATTTTTTCCCGATTAAACTTAGAATTGTGCTAACTTCGATATAGAACTTTGTAGAGATATTCCATTGGAAGTTTAGAATCGTTTTGGGAGTTTAGGTAGACTTTTAGATTGATTTAAAGGTGATGGTTTATTGTTTTTTTTCCCGATTTAATAAGTTTAAATTTTAAGTTGTAAGGTAGTGAAATTTTCCGAAAAATAGAAATAGTTTCCATTTTAATGTTTTCGTTGAATCAATATTGCATATGACTGTGTGAGAGGTTCGTATTGATTGTGTATTAATCAATAGTGAATACATTGCATGTTCACATTAAATAGGGTCATGTATAATGAAGAATATGTCATAAATATTGTTTGCGCAATGCATTGCATAAATAATCTTTTTAAGGGGCAGGTTCATATCATATATGTAATATGTGAAAAAAATATACTTGTAATTTATTACTAGAATATTAAGAGTAGGTTTGCTCAATACTTGCAGGTACTAAGAAGAATTCCAAATGTTTGTGATTATGAAAGGTTGATTTATAACTTGAGGGTTATGAATTGTTGAATGATAATTTGAGAGATATGAATTGTTTGAGTTATATTTTGTGGGTTGTAAGTCTTGATATAACAAGATTCCATCTCAAAGCCAAGTGGCAATGAGATGAGTAGCCTATATATCTTATAAAGATTGTGAGTTCCCTAAATCTCTTTGATGTGAGATTCTCAACATGTCATCTCAAGATGGTGCTCTTTTAGGCTCACCATTCTAGGGTCGAATCCCATTTTTGGACCAAATGCCCGTTTGGTCTTGGGCTTGAGCTCTGATACAATCTTGATATCTTGGGGTTTCATCTCAAAGACAATTGAAAATTAGAGAAGTAGTCTATGTATCTTAGAAAGATTGTGAGTGTAAGTAGCCAATAGACTAGTATGCAGGGTTGGCCCTGGACATGTGTATCTAGGGCCATTGCATAGGGCGCTCAAATATAGGGGCCCATCATTTTTTTTTTCTTCTGTAGCCTGTAGCTAGCTTTAATGTGGATTTACTATTTTTTTTTTATATAATTTTTTTTCTTTCCTTTCTTTTTCATGGCCAACTTACTTACTTCCCCTCTTTTTTATTTTTTATTTTTTATCTTTCTTTTCTTTTTTAATTCATAGGGCTGATTTTTTTTTTCTTAAAAAAAACAATCATTAATTTATATTAACAACAGGTTTAGTCATTCCAATCACTTAAAACTCTCTCTAAAAATTTTTCTCTACAATATTTGAAAATTTTCAACCCGATTCGATTCAACTCATTCACTATATGTTCACTTTTTAAGAAGAATGTCACTTTTTAAATGAAATTTATAATTGTATTATTTCGTTTAATATTCATTATTTTATTGAAGTTAATAATATTATATTCGTTAATATATTTTTTAATTTATTATAGGGCTAATTGCACAAACTACCCATAATCTATAGAGGTTGATACATTTTTAAACTTTTAATTTGAGAAATTGGCCCACTGAACTATGCAAAGTGTTAAAATTGGACCCAAGAAAATTTAACTTGTCAAATTATCCTATTAAAACTATCAAATTACTAATAATTATCATATAATCTCTATAGGGTCGTGTCTCCAAGGGCTCACGTCTCATCTTGACTTCGTCCATGACCCCGAATGCAAAATCCTCACATGGGTCGGGAATGAAAATTCTTTTCAGATCTCACCTCCTCCGCCCCATTGATATTATAAATGTATTTTTCATCTCTAAGATGATTTTCAAGGGTCCAATTTTAAAAGCTAACAAAGTAATATGAAAAAATAAATTTTTTGGGTCAATTTTAACCCTTTGCAAAGTTCAAGTGGTCAATTGCTCAAATTGAAAGTTTAAGGATGTAAATATTACAACTCCTATAGTTCAAGGGTGGTTTGTGCAATTTTCCCTTTATTATATATTTAAAATTATATAATAGGGGTCCAAAATCTCATTTCACACCGGACCCTTATTATCTTAGGACCGGCCCTGCTAATATGTGAGATGAGTTTACTTGGTTTATATAACTCGAGGGTTATATGTAATTGTTGATAATGAGTTTGGTTGATTAATATAATTCGAGTGTTAAAATATTTTTGGTAGATAGAAAATTGAGCTGAGAATTCATAAGTAAAATATGACTTTAAATTGGAATTTATTTTAATAAAGTGGGGACAATTAATTGTTTTTCACATTATTTTAATGGGGTTTGCGAAGTTTTCAATTTGAAATTATTTTGTTATTTTAAACGATTATTTTATTTTAAAGACTTGTTCCGTTACGAATTATTACAAATTTGATGAATTTTATTTAAATAAAGGAGTCGATTGATTATTTTATTTTGTTGTTTTATAATTTATGTTTAAAAAGTTGGGTTTTTAAAGAAACCGTGATGAGGAATTTATAAGTTTGTTAGGGGAGGGGATTAAAAATTCAAATTATTTATATCCACAAAATAAAAAATTTCAAAATTTGGGGGATAATTCCCCTGCCCCCCCCCCCCCCTCGATGACCAATGTGTTGTGAAATTTGAGCCTATACTGAAGTTATTCTCTCAAAGGGTATAGTGTAAAGTCTCATCATTGAAGTCATTACCAGCTGGATTTACGTTTTGACATCTGCAACTAACTTATTGTTGAGCTTAGTCTTTCTTTATAAAAGACTTTGAGTGTTTTCCTTTGTAGAGTGTTGTGAGAATTGATTTCTGATTAATAAAAGGCTGCAACAAGTTTGAGAGAGTGGATGTAGGATCTTCTATGTGAACCACTATAATTTCTTTATGTTCATGCTTCCATTCTTAGTTTTCTCTTATCTTAATCGTTCTTCATTTGATTGTTTGAATCTGTGAGTGAGTGTTCTTGCTGAGATTGTGTGTTCTTCTTGGTTTGTAACAACAAATTGGTATCAGAGCCTCCAAGAAGTAAGCTGAGGAATTAAATCAAACACGTTTTGTGCAAGATGAGTTTCACTCGATTTGAAGTTGAAAAGTTCGATGGGAAAGGTGATTTCCTGTTATGGAAGAGAAAGATCAAGGCAGTGTTGGTCCAACAGAAAGTTTCGACAGCTCTTCAAGATCCAGAAGAAATGCCTGCAGAATTGAAAGAGTTGGTAAAGAAAGAGAGATGCAAGAGGTAGTGTTCAGCATCATCATTCTTCATCTTTCTGATAATGTGCTTGGATTGATTGACAAAGAAGAGTCTGCATCTGATCTATGGGCCAAGTTAGACAGCCTTTACCTTTCAAAATCTCTGTCAAATACTATCGTTCTAAAAGAGAGATTGTTTAATTTCAAGATGGAAGGTTCAAAATCTTTAGATGATAATCTTGATGAATTCAAGAAATTGACAAGTGCTTTGGCAAGTTCTGGGGAAAAGGTGGATGAAAAAGATCAGTGCATCATACTCTTAAATTCCTTACCAGAAACTTTCAAAGATGTGAAGAATGCCCTCAAGTAAGGAAGAACAACTCTCAAAATGGAGGAAGTCTTAGATGCACTGCAATTTAAAGATCTTGAGATTCAAATTTAGAAGAAATGGAAGAACAATGGAGATACTTTATATGTAAATTCAAAACAGATAAGAAAGCATTCAGAGGGAAAAGAAAGCAGAAAAAGAAATGGAATGGGAAATCAACCTTCAAATACTATCATTGCAACAAAGAAGGTCACATTTGAATGAATTGTTATGAATGGAAGAAGCAATTCAAAGAAAAAGAACCAAGAGATGAAGCCAAAGCAGCCCTTGCAGATCAGACAGATCAACAAGATGCAGAAGTTCTTGTTGTTGCAGAAAAGGGAAGTGACAGACAATGGATTCTTAATTCTGGTTGCACTTTCCACATGACATCAAACAGATAATGGTTTGAGACCTATGAAAAATATGAAGGAGAAGTCTTACTTGGAAACAATAAGCCTTGTAAGGTAATAGGGAAGGGAAATGTTAGGATTAAGATGTTTGATGGTCTTAAAAGAATTCTCATTGAAGTTAGGCATGGTTCTGAACTAAGGAGAAATCTTGTCTCCTTAGACACAATTGATAAAAAGGGCTTCACCCATGCTGCTGAGAATGGGATCATGAAGATAATGAAAGATTCCAGAGTAGTAAATGAAAGGAATCAGAGAAGGGACTCTCTACTCACTGATGGGAAGCACTTTGATTGCTACTGCTGATTTTGTCAAGAAGAAAGAAGACTCATCTACCAATCTTTGGCATAAAAGATGCACATATAAGTAAAAGAGGTCTTATAGAATTGCATAAACAAGGTCTATGGAAAGATAGACAAGCTTCAGGGATGTGATCATTTCATCTATGGCAAGACAACAAGAAAACCTTTCACACGGTCATCAAATAAAACCAGAGAAGGACCAACTAAGGTGGATTCCACAGGAGGAAATAGGTACTTCATGACCCTAATTGATGATTATTCTAGAAAAGTCTGGATATACTTCTTGAAAAACAAAAGGCAGGCCTTCACCAAATTCAAAGAGTGGAAGATTATGGTGGAGACACAAACTGGAAAGAAGGTGAAGAAATTAAAGACAGATAATGGCCTTGAATATATCAATGAGAAGTTTGAGAACTTGTGCAAACAGAAAGGCATGATAAGGCATAGAACAGTGAGGTATACTCCCCAGTAAAATGGCATAGCCGAAAGAATGAACAGGACTATTTTGGAAAGGGTGAGAGCTGTCTTGTCAAATGCAAACCTACCAAATAGATTTTAGGCTAAAGCTGCACATTTAGTTGTTTATCTGATAAACAGAAGTCCTTCCACTGCCATAGATCTAAAAACACTTCAAGAAAAGTGGAATGGTACACCTCCAAATCTAGAAAACTTAAAAGTTTTTGGCTGTGTGGCATTTGCTCATGTGAATGAGGGCAAGCTAGAACCAAGAGCAAGGAGATGCATGTTTGTGGGATATCCTGATGGTGTGAAAGGGTTCAAGTTATGATATGAAGATGGGAAGTCATCCAAGATGTTCATAAGCAGAGATGTTACATTCAAAGAAGAAGAAATGTACATGAAGACATATGATGGAAGTGTGACTCAAAAACAGAATAATGAAGTTCCAATTGAGGTGGAGAATCCCATCCAAAATTCTCAGACTGATAATCCAACAGAAATGGCTCATCAAGCTGAGATTGATACCACAACTAAGACTTCAGAACCCCAATCATATCACATTGCAAAAGATATAGAAAGAAAAACTATTGTGCCATCTACAAGGTATAAAGAATCTGAATATATATCATTTGCTTTGTCTGTCACAAACCTGTTGAATGAGCAAGAACCAGATTCCTTCAAGGCTGCCATGAAAAGTGCAGAAAGAGATAAATGGCTTGAAGCCATGAATGAGGAAATGAACTCATTAATGAAGAACCATACATGGGTTCTTGTAGACAGCAAACCAAAGAAAAAGACAGTTCAATGTAAATGGATTTATAAAAAGAAGTACACCACTGATGAAGAGATTAAGCCCAAGTACAAAGCAAGATTAGTTGCAAAGGGTTTTACACAAAGAAATGGGATTGATTATCTTGAAATATTCTCTCCAGTAGTGAAGCACACCTCAATTAGAATTCTCATGTCCTTAGTCATTCAATATGAACTTGAGCTAGAACAACTTGATGTGAAAACAGTTTTCCTCCATGGAAACCTTGATAAAGAAATTCTAATGACAAAACCTGAAGGTTTTATGAAGAAAGAGGATAAAAACAAGGTGTGCTTACTAAAAAAGTCTCTGGATGGGCTGAAGCAATCCCCCAGGCAATGGTACCTCAGATTTGATGAGTTTATGCAGAAAACAGGTTTCAAGAGAAGTAAATTTGACAGCTGCATATACCAGAGGAAGACCAACAAACCACTTGGGGTACTACTCCTCCTATATGTTGATGATATGCTCATTGCATCATCAGACATGACTGAGATAGACAAGGTGAAGAATCAGAAGCAAGAAGAATTCTGGGAATGAACATTGTAAGAGATCGAATCAGAGGTACCCTTATAAGAGTAATTACCTTATTAAAGTTCTCAAAAAGTTCAATATGCTTGAGTCCAAGCCATTGCTTGTGCCTATACCAGTTCACCTTAAACTATCTCAAGATATGTCACCTGAAACTGATGAAGAAAAGGAATAAATGAATAATGTTCCTTATGCTAATGTCATAGGTTGTATCATGTACTATATGGTTTTCTCAAGACCAGATGTAGCACACGCTTCAAGTCTTCTAAGCAAATATATGGTCAATTCTGGAAAGGGTCATTGGTAAGCTTTGAAAGGGGTCTTGAGATACTTAACAGGCACAACTAATCTGGGTTTATACTATAAGAAGACAGAAAATAGAAGTATATTCCTAGAAGGCTATGTTGATTCAGATTTTGCAGGTGATAGAGACAAGAGGAGATCCCTCACTGGTTATGTATTTACATTGTTTGGAGGTACCATAAGCTGGAAGTCTACTTTGCAACCAATTGTTGCATTATCTTCCACTGAGGCTGAGTATAGAGCAACCACTAAAAGTGTTAAGGAGGCAATATGGCTGAATGGTCTGATATGTCTGAGTTGGGGTTGGTTCAAGACAGAGTTAAAATTTTCTATGTAATCAAAGAGCAATTCATTTGAGCAAAAATCGGGTTTTTCATGAAAGGACCAAGCACATTGATATTGAGGTGCATTTCATAAGAGATATTATTGCTCAAGGTGAAATAGTTCTGAAAAAGGTGCACACGGATGATAATCCCTCTGATATGCTTACCAAACCTATCACTTCATCAAAGTTCCACAAGTGTTTGAATTTGCTTAAGTGACTGAGTTTCTGCCTCCATGACAATGAAGTGAATTTCTCAGACTTGTTTGCTGCTACTGCTATTTTGTTCAATTTAGTCTCAAGGTTGAGATTTATGAAGTTTGAGCCTATATTGAAGCTACTCTTTCAAAGGGTATTAGTGTAAAGTCTCATCATTGAAGTCATTACCAGCTGGATTTACGTTTTGACAGTTGCAACTAACTTCTTGTAGACTTTGAGTGTTTTCCTTTGTAGAGTGTTGTGAGAATTGATTTCTGATTAATAAAAGGTTGCAGCAAGTTTGAGAGAGTGGATGTAGGATCTTCTATCTGAACCACTATAATTTCTTTGTGTTCATGCTTTAATTCTTAGTTTTCTCTTATCTTAATTGGTCTTCATTTGATTGTTTGAATATGTGAGTGAGTGTTCTTGCTGAGATTGTGTGTTCTTCTTGGTTTGTAACAACACGTGTCTTAGTCACTGCCTAAATTCTCATCGAAATGTAGAAACAAGTTGGAAAATAAGTTGAAATGATCAGGTTTCTACTAATCTAAGTTTGGGGATGAGTTTTAGTAAAAAAAAAAAAAAAGAACGATAGTTTTATGATGGTTTTTCAGTTTGGTTTAATTTTTTAAGAGAGAAGTAGGAAAAGGTAATTTAGGAAGACGATGATGGAGGATAAAAAGATAGAGATAATTAGGAATTTAAAATATTCATTAAAAAAAGTTACATATGTGTTAGTAATTTTAAAAAAGCATTAACTTAAAAAATAGTCATTTTCATGCCTATTAAAAATAGGGGCAATTTCAAATATGTCAAAAAATATTTATAAATTTATTAGAAAAAAAAATTATTAGAAATGTTAGAATTTCAAAGGGACGGGTACCGTTCATTAAGAAAATGTAATGTATATCAGCTAGTAGTATATCAGTCCATCACTATTTGTATATTAGTGATAGTGTATAAATCTATCATTAGTAGTATATCATTAATAATCAATAGTGATAGTGTATCGCATGGTAAATCATTAAAAATTAATAACTAATATAATATAATAGATTAACTGATACACTGTCGTTGATACAATACAAGTATATCAATTGATAGTTTATCAGTCTATCCTTAGTAGTTATATTATTGATAGTCAATCACCGATAGTATTTCATGGTAAATCAATTATAATTAATCATTGATATATCATGATATACTATCACTAATATATTATAATGGATTGACTAATAAAGTATAGCTCATATATTATCTGTAATATACTATCGCTGATTGACTAGTATACTTGAATGAGATAAGAGTATTTATGACATTTTCTATGAACAGTAACAGCCCATTTGAAATTCTAACATTTTTGTAAATATTTTTTTATAATAGATTTGTAAATCTTTCAACTGATTATGACATCCATGTAAATTTTCCTTAAAAATATAGCAACATTTTTTATTTATTTAAGACTAGTCATTTCGAAAGATTTCCTAAGATTTTATACCATATTATCTCCCATTAATCTAATTTAGCCTCTTTTAATTAATTTTTTTTAGATGGGATGGTTATCAATTTCAACAGTAACAGCCCATTTGAAATTCTAACATTTTTGTAAATATTTTTTTATAATAAATTTGTAAATCTTTCAACTGATTATGACATCCATGTAAATTTTCCTTAAAAATATAGCAACATTTTTTATTTATTTAAGACTAGTCATTTTGAAAGATTTCCTAAGATTTTATACCATATTATCTCTCATTAATCTAATTTAGCCTCTTTTAATTAATTTTTTTTAGATGGGATGGTTATCAATTTCACATAATCTCTCTAGTTTTTTTTTTTTTTTTTTTTTTAAGTCCATTTTATCAAATTTTATCAATCTTTTATCTTTTTTATTCCCTAATAACATTTTTTTATTTGATTTAGTTTAGTTTCTTCTTAAATTCATTCGTTCGTTCTTGTTAGTGATTATTTTATTGAATTCCAGCTCAGGTAAGTAATTTTTTTTAATGTTTTTGTTGAAAACAAACTTCTGCTTCTAACTAAAAAATTGTTGTTTTTAAGGTTCGTTCATTTTTATTTTGATAACCATTTGTTTTCCTTTTGTTTTTCAGATTTCTTATCCATTTTAGTAATTGCGTTTTTTTCTTGTGATCATTGTTCGTGCTTTCTTCATTGTTTTCTTACAATTTTTGTTTTTAATATATTTGGTTTTTCCACTAAATGTATGCTTAGATTATACAGTTTACAAAATATGTGTAGAATATATGATTTATACCATTATTTTTTTTAATGTTTTCTTCAATAAACATGACATTTTTTACTTCCACGAACTATAAAATGCTTGTATAGATTACATAGTTTTTAAAATTTGTATAAGATATATATTTAATAGGATAAAATGCAAATAAGACCTCTGTGGTCTTTTCAAAATGCATGAACACCCCCTGTACTTAAAAAATGGTAAATCGCACACCTGTGGTTCTAATTTTTTTCAATCAGACCCCTCCCCTTCAATGTCAATAATTTTTCTTTTAGCCACAACTTCTTCGTTTGAACTCCGATTTGGACGATTCAAGATGTTTTGGATGATTCAAGATGTTTTGGAATCCTCATTTTAGGCTCTACATATATGTCACTTCGAAACTTTGAAAGCATTAATAAATAAAAGATTTATTAACATCGAAACACTAAGTATGATTGACATCGTTAACTCTTTTGGTTATTGATGATTTTAAAGTTTTGAAGCGACGATTATGTAAAGCCGGAAATGAAGATTCCAAAACATCTTGAATCATCAAAATCAGAGTTCAAACGAAAAAGTTATGGCTAAAAGAAAATTATTGACATTGAAGGGGAGGAGTCGATTGAAAAAAATTGGAACCACAGGGGTGTGATTTACCATTTTCAAAGTACAGGACTGTTCATTTGTTTTGAAAAGACCACAGGGGTCTTATTTGCATTTTACCCTATTTAATACTATTAAATTTCTAAAATATTTGGTTTTTTTATAATAAAAAACATAACATTTTCACATCCACGGAGATATGTATAAATTTAAATTATATAGTTTTCAAAATATGTATAGGACATATGAACTATACCATTGCTATCTACATTTTTGTGTTTCAACATTAAAAAAATAACATTTTTATATATATAAAAAACTGATTTTTTTTTTAAACTAAAATCAACATAATTCGAGATTATAACTCTTCTCTATTTTTAGGAAATTTCTTTTAACATTCCAATTTTCTAGTATAAATTGTTGGGATTTGAATAGAATCTGGGAAAGACGGAGATTTGATTCTCTTATTTCTTAAAGTTTTGTAATCCTTGATTTTTAGGGTTTTTTTTTTTTTTTTAACCATTAAAGCTTTTTTTTTTTGTTTGTCTTAAGACTATATTTTTTAGAGCATGACCCACCCCTTTTTGGCTAATTTGTTTTGATTTTATGTGAGTGACTGACTATACATCTTAATTTTGACTTTTTTTTTTCTATTATTGTATATAAGCCGTTTAAAAATGATAAATATCTATATATTTAATCAAATTTTAACACGTATGTAATTTTTTTTAAATTATTATAGGTAAAATGTTAGTAAATGTAATTTTTCTCAAATTAATTACCTAAACTTGATTAGTAAATTGTTTAGTATTTTAATGTGAAGGAGAAAAAATTATTTTTTATCACTAAACTATTATCATTGTAAAACTAAAACTTTTAAATCGCATAAATTTTAACCTTGTACTTATGAAACGTTGCATTTAAATCTTATGTTAAACTATGATTTTAAGGGTTGTTAATATAGGGCTAAAATTACAACTCTTTTAGAAGTTCAATGTGTTAAAATTGATAAGATTAAAGTTTATAGTTTTAATTGATAATATCTAAAATTCAAACTAATCATACAACAATAGACATCAAGTAGCTTTAACATAGTTAGTAAATAGTATAGAAATCAATTTGAGAGAAATAATAGGGTACAAAATCAGAAACTAAAAACAAAAAAGAAAAACTTAGAAACTAAAAATCAAATAACTGACCTGAGAGATAATAAGATGGAGATCCAAAATTTGAACTCACAGGTTCAGATAAGACAATTTGAGAGAAATAATAGGGTGCAAAATCAGAGAGATGGAAAATGAAAGAAATATAGCATTCAAAAGTCAAACAATCCCTTTTGCCAGAGAGGACAACAATTCATAAAATATTATATGGTTGACCAGATCCCTTCTCTATTTTTTTTTCTTTTCTTATCTCTTATTTATTTTACATTATATTTATTAGTGGTAATTTAGAATTCTAATAATTTTTTCTTTAATGTTTTTATATATGGTATATTAGATGAAATACTAATTACAAATCAAACCATTTTTTAAAAATATTTATTTTTAAATGTAAAAATTGTTGAGTATGGCAATCGGTAATTAACATGAATTTTTAATATTTTTTTAAATAAATTAATCATTGTTTTTTATATATATGTTTCATTTCAAATATAACAATTAATTTACATATCTCATCGATTATCTTAACGCGTCAATAACTGATTAATAATCATTAATTAATAACTGATTATTAAAACTAAAATTTATTAAATTTGCAAATATTTTTTTAAAATAATAAATAATTCAACCTGTTAATTTCTTAATTTATTATGCAAATTTAAAAGGAATTATTGGAGTGCATTCAAAAGTTAACAATCACATTGCCAAAGAAGAGGCAATTGACAAGAAATTAATTAAATGAACGACGAGACCCCACTCTTTTTTTTTTCTATTTGTTAAATTTTATTTTCTCTTACGTAGTGCCAGCTAAGCTTAGTGACAGGTGTTTTATTGTATTTCTATATTGGAAGATTTTTTTTTCTTTTCTGAAAAATATTGGTATAGAGCATTAATAACACATATTGATGTTTTGCTAGAACTAAAAAAAATAAAACAAAAGCCTATAGCATACTTTATAAGCTTTTATAAAAGAGTAGCTATAAATCTAGCAATTTTTTTTTTAGTAATATTTGAACAAATATCCCCTCTAAAAAATATTCGTAAATATAATAAATTTTGATCGGGAGAATTAGTTATAAACATCGAATTATATATTTTCACACTAAGTTTATCACCGATTCACACATAAATCACTATTAATCACTTATTAATATAGTAAAAACTGATATAATTATAAATAATTTTAAGTGATAATATATTTATAAATAATTTTAAGTGATGATATAGTTACAAATATTACATCAAAATTTGTTACCTAATGAATTTTTCCCTTTTATAAATGATTGACATCAAGTCAATAAATTATTGAGTTAAGAAATATTTTCAAAATTACATTAACGATTTAATTTAAAAGAATTTGTCTCAGATAGCATAAATCTACGTACTAATTACTAAAATGTCAGAACATTTGAAAAATTACTCAAATGACATAATTATAGTTCAATAAATTATTGAACTATTTTTCATGGGTATTTTTAATGAATTTGTTTGTTTTTTGTTTCAATAAGTTCAAGTTCAATAATTTATCGAAATATTTCATTGATATTTTTAATGAATCTGTTGGTTTTTATTACTATTATTTAGTTTAATAAATTATTAAACTCAATTCAATAATTTATTGAACTGTAATTTTGCTATTTGAGTAATTTTTAAAAAATTCTTATATTTCAGTATATATTATGTAAAAATATGCTATTTAACCGGCTAAAAAATTTACCAAATAAAAATTAAAACTAAAGTTGACAAAAAAAATTATCTTAACGCATCAATAAGTGATTAATAATCATTATATTAATAACTGATTAATAGACTAAAATTTATTAAATTTGCAAATATTTTATATATTTTTTAAAAAATAATACATAATTCAACTTGTTAATTTCTTAATTTATTATGCAAATTTTAAAGTAATATTGGAGGGCATTCAAAAGTTAACAATCACATTGCCAAAGAAGAGGCAATTGACAAGAAATTAATTAAATGGCCGACAAGACCCACTATTTAATTTTTTTTTAATTTGTTAAATTTTGTTTTCTCTTTATTATATAACATTATATCAGTAGTGCCAGCTTAGTGACAGGTGTTTTATTGTATTACTATATTGGAATAGAGCTTTTTTTTTTTTTTTTTTTATTTTAAATATTGGAATAGAGCGTTAATAACACATGGTGACATTGTTGCCAGAACTTAAAAAAATAAAACAAAAGCCTATACCGTACTTTATAAGCGTTTAGATGTGTCAAGCGGGTCGCGCCGGGTCAACCCGACCCACGAAAATCAAAACCCACAATGACCTACGAGTTATATTGATCCGGCCCATAGTGACCCACGGGTCAACCCGTTGTGACCCATGACCCGACCCATGTCAACCCACGAGTCAAGTGCCCCACGGGTTATGTCGGGTTGCGTGTCGGGTTGGGTTGACCCACGAGTCATACAAACCCACGGGTTATGTCGAGTTGGGTTGACCCACGAGTTATATTGGGTTGGGTTGACCCACGTGTCATACAATCCACAAATTATGTCAAATTATTAGTCGGGTTTGATTAACCGGTAAATTATACAACCTCCAACTTACACCTAGTCACGAATCGGATTGGGTTGACCCTCAAATTATATAACTCGTTAAAATGAGATGCTAATAGTGTATAGTTAATTACTAATAAGTATTAAATACCTACCTAATTTAATCAAATCACAAATATTAACTTTTATTATGATTTATAAACTATAATTTAAATGTAATTTAAATTATATTTTAATAATATGATATTTTTATTTAATTTTATATTCATTATAGTAAACATAAATAAATAAATAAATAAAATTAAAGTTTTAATATTTAATTAATATTTTTCTATCTTAATTCTTAGGATTATAATAAATTAATAAATATTACAAGAATAAACTAAAATATTGTATATCAATATCAACTATAATTTATAAACAATTGTTTTTTTTCCTTTTCTTTAAGAAATGTTTACTTTATCTCAAATCTATAGTTATAAACTAATATTTTTTTAGAAGATTTATAAACTATTTAAGTCTTTATTATATAGGTAAGGTAAATTATATTTTAACTATATATTATTTTATTTATTTGAATATTGATAAATAAATAGGTTACAATAATTTATTTATTTTAGTTATAAAAATTTGTTATGGGTCGTGCCAAGTCATGGGTCACGGGTCGTGTCAGGTTGGGTTGTGGGTCGTGCCGGTTACAGGTCACAGGTCGTGCCGGTTACGAGTCATGGGTCCTGTCGGGTTGGGTCTTGGGTCAAGTCGTGCCGAGTTCAAAGCGTGCCGGGTTGAACTTGACCCATCGAGTCGTTTGACCCGGCCCACTATGACCCATGTCTTCGGGTCGTGCCGGGTCAAACCCACCATTAGGCGTGCCGAGTTGGCGGGTTTGCGGGTTGACCCAACCCATTTGACATCTCTATAAGTGTTTATAAAAGAGTGGCTATAAATCTAGTAATTTTTTTTAAGTAATATTTGTAAAAATACCTACTCTATAAAGTATTTGTAAATATAGTAAATCTTAATCGGAAGAATTAGTTATAAACATCGAATAATATATTTTTATATTAAATTTATCATCGATTCACACATTAATCGTTGTTAATCACTGATTAACGTAGTAAAAACTTCTATATTTACAAATTTTATGTGATGATATATTTATAAATATTACATCAAAATTTGTTATCTAATCAATTTTTCCCTTTTATAAATTATTGAAATCAAGTTAATAAAGTAAGGGATATGGACTCAAATGACATATTTTATAAAACTAATTCCCCATATAGCACCCCTTTTCATTATTCCTCAAGTGACATTTTTTCTAATATAACAAAATTAATTATTTCGTTATATTTACAAAAATGTCACTCATTTAATAATTCACTAAATTTGATCTCTTATTCACTAATTAGTGAATTAAAATATGAACTTTATTAATTCACTAAATTTTCCCTTTTAATTAATAATTTATTGAATTAAAATTTGAGTTTTATTAATTCAATAAAATTTTCCCCTTCATCAAAAACTTATTAAATTAAATTACTTCATATAATTGAGATATCTCATATTGATATTAATTCCATAAGTTATTGAAGTTAATAAATTATTGAATAGCGCGGTTTTAATTTTCCCATAAAAAAAAAAATCTCAAAGCTTTCTGCAAATAAAAATTACATTCATTTACACTAGTATGCAACATCAACAACCAATATTAGTGATTATAAACTTGAAATACAAAACAATATTTTTATGTAGTTGTAAGATAGTATCAAGATTTTAATTCAATTAATTTATTGAACTCAACGCAATAAATAATTGAACTGTAAATCTCAACAGCAAGATCCATTTACACCTATATAAATCATCAACAATTTATAACAAACACAAAAAAGAATAAAAAAATGGCATCTTCATGTGTCGACTCTCATTAGACCTCTTTTCACCATTTTTTTTCTTCCCTATCTTCTTCTCCGATTCATATATAGCTTTGCAATTGTAAAGAAGCAGTGCAGAATAAAAAGCTCAATAAGCCATGCTGTAAAATAAAACGAAGAAGTTTAAATCAATAACTTAGTGAACAACACAGCATAAATTATTGAATTGTACAAAAAAAAACTAAATTGACACAAAAAGAGAGATGTGGGATAAAAACTAAAATGACAGAGTTTACAAACTTTATGAAAAAAATTATTCAATAACTTAGTGAACAACACGCTATAAATTATTGAATTGTACAACATAAATAATTCAATAAATTAACCTATTTAATTCAATAACTGATTGAATTAAAATCATAACTAAAAAGATAAGGTATTGAATAAAAACATTAACATTTTATTACAAGCTAAAGAGGAAACAATCTTTGATTAAACTAACAAACCGTTTTTAAAGGAAAAAGACAAATTCATAAGAAAGACCTAGATAAAATCAAAATGTCAACACTAACAATCACATCCACCGCATCCTTTTCTATTTGCTAGCTCAAAAACATCATCTCATCTCTCTTCTGGACTCTAGAGATCAGAACCAAAAACACAAAAACAAAAATAAAGAGTGAAAAAATCAATATCAAATATCTCAATTATATATAGTAATTTAATTTAATAAATAATTCCATTTAATTCGATAACTTATTGAATTAAAACCAATATCAGGTATCTCAAATGTACATTATAATTCAATTCACTAAATTCTAACCTTTAATTCACTAAATTATTGAATTAAAACCAATATCAGGTATCTCAAATGTACATTATAATTCAATTCAATAAATTATTCCCTTTAATTCACTAAATTATTGAATTAAAATCAAGATTAAGTATCTCAAATGTACATTATAAATTAATTCACTAAATTATTCCTTTTAATTTACTAAATTATTGAATTAAAATCAATATTAGGTATCCCAAATGTACATAATAATTTAATTCACTAAATTATTCCCTTTATTTCACTAAATTATTGAATTAAAATCAATATTAGGTATCCCAAATGTACATAATAATTTAATTCACTAAATTATTCCCTTTATTTCACTAAATTATTCCATTTGGCATTTCATATGTTAATTATGTGAACTTATTTTATTCAATAATTTATGGAATTAAAATCAAGTTGACATGATAGAAACTATGTATTGAACTCACAGAAAACTTAAGCTATTTAAGACATTAACCCTAATAAAAGTGTTATTGTAGGCAAATTCTCATAGTTGTAATTGATAAGCCTTAAAATAGCATCTTAATGTGTCGACTCTCATTCAGCCTCTCTTCACCTTTTTCTTCTCCATCTTCTTCTCCAATTCTCATATAACTTAACACTTATAAAGTAGCAATGCAGAAGAAGAAGCCCAATGAACCATACTGCAAAATAAAACAAAGAAGTTTAATTCAATAACTTAGTGAATAACACGGTATAAATTATTGAATTGTACAGTGAAAAACTAAATTAACAAAAAAAAAAGAGGGGTATGGGATGAAGAATTGTTTTAAAAAACTAAAATGAAAGAGTTTACAAACTTTAATAAGAAATTTTATTCAATAACTTAGTGAATAAGACACTATAAATTATTGAATTGTACAACATAAACTAAATTAATAAAAAAAAAAATTGGGATGAAAATTTGTTTTGAAAACCAGGCAGCAAATACAACTTCTAAATCACAAATTAGTATATATAAAACAATAAAAATAGAAACAAACCTTGTATAAACTTCTTCAAATCAAGCACGAAATCGAAGAATGAATGCTGAAAAAATCTTCAAACCCTGTCGTACAGTGCAACCTTTTTGGAAAAGGGGAAAACCCTGTTTTCTTGACCCGTATCTCCTGCTTCTCTTTCCCAGTTTATTACAAATTACATACCTAATGAAATTTACTAATTTACCATAAATCATGCCTACATCAAAGGGAATTTCTATTGTCTTAACTAAGAAAATATTCTATACAGCTATATACATGGACATTTCCTTTTACCCCTTCTCAAGTTGGAGCATGAAGATTGTGGATGCCCAACTTGGGAAGAAGATGCTCAAATTGACGAACACCCAATGCTTTAGTAAAAATATCAGCGAATTGAGAACCAGTGGGAACATATGTGGGCCGGATGGTACCACTTTGAACAGCATCACGAACAAAATGACAGTCGATCTCAATATGTTTAGTACGCTCATGAAACACGGGATTAGCAGCAATATGCATAGCTGACTGACTATCACAATCCAAATATATAGGCTCTGAAATTCTCACGTTTAAATCCGACAATAATCCTTGTAACCATTTTAACTCACAAGTAGTCATTGCCATAGATCGGTATTCAGCTTCAGCTGATGATCGAGAGACAATTTGTTGCTTCTTAGTCTTCCATGAAATGGGAGAACATCCTAATTGAGTATACCATCCAGTTAAAGAACGACAAGTCAACGGGCAACTTGCCCAATCAGAGTCACACCATGCAGAAAGATGCAAATCACTTTGTGCTTTCAACAAAATCCCTTGTCCGGGACTCCCTTTCAAGTAACGAACAACCCTTAAGGCTGCCTCCCAATGTTCTTTTCGGGGTTGTTGCATAAACTGAGCGAGAACATGAACACTATAAGATAATTCAGGTCGAGTCACTGAAGATATATAAGACGTCCTACTAAACGTCGGTAACGCCTGGATCATGTAAAAAATCACCCTTTGCCAAGGCCAAATTATGATTCTGATCCATTGGAAAAGAGACCGGTCTAGCTCCAAGCAAACCGACTTGAAATAATATCTAACGCATATTTGTGTTGACACAAATGAACTCCTTCAGAATTACGTGCAACCTCAATGCCCAAAAAATACTTCAATGCTCCCAAATCTTTCATATGAAAACAACCACTCAATTACTGCTTAAATATTTGAATAGCATAATGATCATTACCTGACACAATAATATCATCAATGTACACAAGTACATGAATTTGCACTTTGTCTCGATGTAAAGTAAAAAGGGAGTAATCAGAGTAAGATTGCTTGAAACCATACTTCTTTAAAGCTGAAGCTAATTTTGCAAACCAACAACGAGGAGCTTGTCGCAATCCATATAAAGACTTCTGTAAATGACATACTAACCCTGGATTGTGAGCATAAAAACCAGGGGGCATGCGTATGTACACTTCTTCTTGTAAGTCTCCATGCAAGAATGCATTATGCACATCCATTTGATAAAGTTCCCAATTTTTAGCTACAGCTACTGCAAGAAAAGTGCGAACTGTAACCATTTTTGCCACCGGTGCAAATGTTTCATTATAATCTATTCCTTCAACTTGCTTGTTTCCCAGAATCACCAAGCGAGCCTTGTATCGTTCAATCGTTCCATCTGCATTATATTTTATCCGAAACACCCATTTGCATCTTATTGCTTTCTTGCCAGGTGGCAACGACTTTACTACCCATGTTTCATTGTCTTCTAAGGCTTGTATTTCTTTCTTCATAGCTTCTCTCCATCTTTCATCTTTGACAACATCAGTAAAAGATTTAGGTTCAACACCTGCAGTAACTGCTGCTAAGAAGGCACAATGATTTATCGAGAATTTATCACAATTCACAAATTGTGCAATAGGATAAGACCTACCTGAGGAATGATGATGGACGAGTGAGTTTGTAGAAGGGCTCATTACTTTTACTGTGTGTAAAACAAAATCTTTCAACAAAACAGATCCATGCTTCTCTCTATACCCACGCCCAAGTAATTCATCAGGTTGTTGAATTTGTTTTGTTTCAATCATCTCCTCTTTTTCTGCAATCACATCTTGATCTTGTGTATTACTATTGGGATCAGTCACGTCCCGATCTTGCTCATCATTTTCCTGTTCAACCAAATCTTAGTAGTTTTCTGAACCATCTTCAGCTAATTCAGGTAAAGTGACATTGTTATCAATATATTTTTCTTCATCGCCAGTTTTATGCATAAAAGGAAATTGATTTTCCACAAATGCAACATCTCTAGAAACAAATAATTCACCCGTTTCCATGTCATACATGCACCATCCTTTCTTTCCAAAAGGATATCCAATAAATACACATTTACGACTTCGACTTGCAAATTTATCCCTTCCTCGTCGTTGGTTATGGGCATAAGCCAAACATCCAAATACTCGAATATTGTCATATAAAGGAGCTTTACCATACAAAATTTCATAAGGTGTTTTTCCCTTCAACAACATAGATGGAGTTCTATTAATTAAATAGACAGATGCTAACACACATTCTCCCCAAAACTGAATAGGCAAATTTGCTTGAAATCGAAGCGCATGTGCTACATTAAGTATATGTCGATGTTTTTGTTCCACTCTTCCATTTTGTTGAGGGGTCCCAACACAAGAAGTTTGATGTATAATTCCATTATTCACAAAGTAATCACTCAAGCAAGTAAATTCAGTTCCGTTGTCACTACGCACTATTTTCACATCTCCATGAAATTGTCTTTGTATTAATGCAAAAAAATTACGAAGAGTTTGTCCGACTTCAGATTTATTTCTCAACAAATAAACCCACACACTTCTTGAATAATCATCAACTAACGTTAAAAAATAATGTGCACCACAAATGTTGGAGTTCTATAAGGACCCCATAAATCACAATGAATCATATCAAAATTATTTGATGCTCTATTATTGCTAGACATAAATTCTTCTCTAGTTTGCTTTGCTCGAAAACAAATATCACAGCTAGAAGATTTATCACTATACTCATAATCAATTGGCAATAAACTAACAATTTTATTAGAAGGATGTACCATCCTTTGATGCCAAACTTCAAAGCTATTTTTCCGTATTGTCTTCAAAGCTGTAGCACATTTCACGTCTTCCATCCCTTTAAAATAATAGAGCCCTTCATGCTTCTCACCCGCTCCAATCACCATCCTCGAAGTGTGGTCCTGTATGACACAAAATTTTTTAGTGAATAATACTGTGCAATTTGCTTCCTCAATAAGTTGAGAAACAGAAATCAAGTTACACTTCAAATTAGGAACATATAACACATCATTCAATTTTAGATGTTTATTTAATATCACAGTTCCTTCTTTTTCTGCCATGACATCCTTCCCATAGGGCAATTCAACGGGGATAAAACGAGCATTTTTTACATTGCTCAATAATTTAAGACTTCCTGCCACATGATGAGATGCTCCAGTGTCAATTATCCATTCCACGACGTTATACATACCATTCAATCTTTCTTGATTTCCATCTTTTTGAGTATTCAAAAAAGTAAGCAACGTGTTCCATTGCTCACTACTCAGGTCGCTTATTCCTCTTGTCTCAGCTTCAATTATCTTGTTTTCTTATGATGTCACAATTGCTGAATTAGCTCTAATTGGTCCACCACGTCCTCTTCCTCCGAAGGTGTTTGATTGCTTAAGCATTCCTTGTCCGCGACCACGCCCAATACTTTTTGGTCTTTCACCCCACCAATCTGGATAACCAATTAGATGAAAGCATGAATCAGCATAATGTCCTGGCTTGTTACAATTTGTACAAATCATGGATTTATCTTTAACATCACTTCGTCCCTTCGAAGTTGATCTCATTTGAACAGCAAAGGCCATATGTCCACTTTGTTGTTCTTTTCCACGAGATATATTACGTACTCGTTCTTCTTGAACTATCATAGCATATGCTCGATTTAGACTCGGCAATGGTTCAGTACTCAAGATATTTGAGCGTACTGTTCCATAAACTGAATCGTCTAATCCCATCAAAAATTGATGTAATTTTTCTTCTTCACGTTTCTTATCCAATTCTCCACCAATGTTGCATTGACAGCCTCCACATTTACATACTGGGTTTTTCTCGTAGTTTCCCAATTCCTCCCACAACATCTTCAATTTTCCATAATAATTCACTATTGCCATGCCTACTTGTTTGCATTCTATCAACTCTGTCTTAAGTTTATGAACTCGTGGCGCATTCCCTACTGAAAACCGTTCCTTAATGTCATCCCAAAGATCTTTTGCAACCTCCATATATGTAATGGTTGATCGCAAAGTCGATTCTATTGTATTCAATATCCATGATACAAGCATCGAGTTAACCGTCCACCAATCTTCCATCTCCAATGAATCATTTGAAGGTTGTATTACTGAACCATCAATAAACCCATATTTTTTCTTGGCTCGAAGCGCCGTTCTTATCTCTCTCGCCCATTCATCATAATTCACTTCTTTCAATTGAACTTGTGTGATAATATTTCCTGGATTATCATTCGTGGAAAGAAAGTATGGAGACATCGTCAATTTGGTTGAGACATCTCGACTCGTAGTCAATTTGGTCGAGGTTTCACCACTCTTGTTCTCACCCATGGCTCTGATACCATGAAAAAATCTTCAAACCCTGTCGTACAGTGCAGCCTTTTTGGAAAAGGGGAAAACCCTGTTTTCTTGACCCGTATCTCCTGCTTCTCTTTCCCAGTTGTGATGATTTAATCGAAAGACAAAGAAGAACAAACTAAGAACTTCAATCAATGATAACAAGAATTCTAGCTTTTCGAATACAAAGAAGAATTGAAGAACAAAATGAGTTTTTATTGATGTTGCTTTCCCTGAGAATTTACAAGCTGAAGTTGCTAATTAAATTCTCTATATCTAATAGAAATCTTCTTTGCAAAGCTATTGAAATCTAAGGCTTTATATCTCAGCCATTACATGTAACTAACTCTAACAGAATTAAGTAAAATATCTATCCTTGACAACAACTGCACGTGGGTGGTTAAGCTGCTGAACTAATCCCCTTTTTGTTGTCTTTATCTTGATTAATCAGCTGTTAATTCAACAAAACACCCTCTTAACACTGATTCAATCACTCATTTACAGACATTCCTCATTCAATTCTCAGTTTGCTACACATGTAATCAAACTTTGCAGATGGCAATGCTTTTGTAAGCATATCAGCAGGATTTTCATTTGTGCAAACCTTCTCAATTGCTACCAAACCTTCTTGAAGTGTCTCTCTAACAAAATGGAACCTTACATCTATGTGTTTGATCCTATCAGGAAAGGAGGGGTTCTTTGAAATAGCAAGACCACTCTGGCTGTCACAAAACACCTTCACTTTGCAGTCTGCTACTTGCATTTCTGTCACTATTCCCTTTAACCAAATGGCTTCTTTTACTGCCTCACTTAGAGCCATGTATTCAGCTTCTGTTGATGACAATGCTACTACACTTTGAAGGGTAGATCTCCAACTGATAGTGTTATTGAAAAGACTAAACACATATCTAGTCAATGATCTCCTCTTGTCTTGATCTGCTGCATAATCAAAGTCAACAAATCCCTTCAAACATTCTGTCATGTCTTCTGTTTTGGTGAACACCAGACCCTTGTGTGAACTGCCTTTCACAAACCTTAGGATCCATTTAGTTGCTTCCTAATGTGGTTTGCCTGGGTTGCTCATATATCTGCTAATGATACTCATAGCATGAGCCAAATCAGGCCTTGTACTAACCATTCCATATATAAGACTTCCCACTGCATTAGCATAAGGCACAGACTGCATTTCTGTTATCCCTTCTTTTGTGGTAGGTGACTGTCTTGATGAAAGTTTAAAATGAGTTGCCAAGGGTGTCTTCACTGATTTGGCCAACTCCATTTTGAACCTTTTCACAACTCTTTCTAGGTAGTCTTTCTGCATAATGGATAGTCTTCCATTCAATCTGTCTCTGTGTATTGTCATGCCTAAGATCTTGCTAGCAGGGCCAAGATCTTTCATTTCGAATTCTGCACTTAAAAGCTTCTTCACCCTCTTGATCTCATTCATATCTATGGATGCAATGAGCATATCATCAACATAGAGTAATAAGAAAACAGTGGGATTAGATGCAGACCTTTTGATGTATACACAGTGATCAAAACTGCTTCTTTGAAACTGATTTGATGTAATAAAGTGATCAAATCTTTTGTTCCATTGTCTAGGGGATTGCTTTAGTCCATAGATGGACTTGTTCAGTTTACACACTAGATGTTCCTCTCCTTTCTTAATGAATCCAGGAGGTTGTCTCATATATATCTCCTCTTCCAGACTTCCATGTAAGAAGGCAGTGGTCACATCCATTTCTTCTAGGTGTAAGTTCTGCTGCACCACAATTGCAAGGAGGACTCTAATTGATGTATGTCTGACTACAGGTGAGAACACCTCATTGTAGTCAATTCCCTGTTTCTGGGAGAATTCCTTGGCTACCAACCTAGCCTTGTATCTTGGCTTTTCAACTCCTTCAATTCCTGGTTTTAGTTTGAAGATCCATCTGCAGTCTACAATGCTTTTCTTCTTAGGTGGTTCAGTCAAGAACCATGTGTCATTCTTGTTTAATGACAGTAGCTCTTGTTCCATTGCTTTGAGCCACAATTCCTTGTCTCTCGTATTCATGGCATCATCATAAGAGACAGGCTCTATTCCAGTGTCAATATCTGCACAGGTTAAAGCATAGGCAACATAGTCTACTTGGTCAAACCTGGATGGAGCTCTAATCACTCTCCTTTCTCTGTCCCTTGAAAGTTGATAGTCTTCTAACTCTGCATGTTCAATGTCAGTTCCTCTGGTAGTGCATATAGAGGCTCCCTGATCTTGAGTTTCTGATGACTGCAAGTTTGTGACTTCCTCAGCTTCTGATTGACTTTGAGTATTAGAGCTATCATGTATTTCTTCTAGTTCAATACTGTAGAATTTTGAATTCTCAGGATCTTCATCTTGACCTTGCTTTGAATCATTCCATGGCATCACCTCTTCATTAAAACTGACATCCCTACTTATTATACATCTTTTATGCCCAGACTCCAAAGAACAAAGTTTATACCCCTTTACACCAGGTGGATATCCTAAGAAGATGCATTTGAGAGCTCTTGGTCCCAGTTTATCATCCTTCATATGTGCATAAGCTGCACACCCAAATACCTTCAAATTTGATAGGTCAGGCAGCTCCCCAGTCCACACTTCTTGAGGTGTCTTTGAGTCAATAGCAGCTGATGGACTTCTGTTTATAACATATGCAACAGTGGAGGCATCTTCTCCCCAGAAAAACTTTGGTAGTTTTGCATAGGCTAGCATATACCTCACCCTCTCAAGGATGGTTCTGTTATATCTCTCAGCAAGCCCATTCTGCTGGGGTGTATATGGAACTGTCAAATGCCTTTTTATGCCACTGGTTTTGCACAGATCCTCTAGATTCTGATTTAGGAATTCAAGGCCATTATCAGTCCTTAACACCTTTATCTTCCTTCCAGTTTGATTTTCAGTTAACACCTTCCAATCTTGGAAGTGTTTGAACACATCACCCTTACTTTTAAGCACATATATCCATAATTTTCTAGAGTAATCATCAATTATGGATAGAAAGTACCTTGCACCACCATATGTGGCTACTCTAGCTGGCCCCCATAGGTCTGAATGGATGTAATCCATGATGCCTTGAGTGCATTGCTTTCCTTTGCTGAATCTTACTTTGGTGGCTTTGCTAATTATGCAGTGTTCACAGAAGGGGAGCTTTCCCAGCTTTCCCTTTCCTAGCAAGCCTTGATCATGCAGGTGATTGAGTCCCTTTTGGCTTATATGAGCTAGTCTATGATGCCAAATAACACTTTCATTTACTTTAGACTCAATCACAGCATTTACTTCACCTTAAATTGCTGACCCTTGAAGGACATACAGACAATTCTTCTGTATTCCTTTCATCACAAGCATGGATCCTTTGAACACCTTCAATGTTCCATTTCCACCTCTGAATTCGTAGCCAACTTTATCAAGTGTACCAAAGGAAATTAGATTTCTTTTAACATCAGGCACATATCTGACAGAGGACAGGATCTTCACTGTTCCATTTGACATTTTTATCCTAACATTCCCAATCCCTCTCACAAAGCAGAGATGATTGTTCCCCATTACTACTTTACCTCCCTCAATTTCTTGAAATTCTTGGAAGTATTCTTTATTTGAGGTCATGTGGAATGAACACCGAATCCATTACCCACTCTTCATAATTGGCAACTTCTGAAATCATCAAGAGTTCTGCCGAATCATACCCTTCATGCACATTTGCTTCATTTTGCTTATCTCCCTTCTCTCCTTTATCTTTAGGTAAATTTCTGAGAGGGTTTTTGGGGCAATCCTTTCTCCAGTGCCCTTTTTGATTGCAAAAGAAACACTTGTTGCTTTTCACTTTGGCTTTTGATTTGCTCCTGCCTCTTGATTTTTGCTTCCCATACCTTTGATCTTGTCTGCCTCTCATGTAAAGAGCCTCTGCATCCCTTTTCTCAGACTTCATATCAAGTTCTTTGGATCTCAGAGCATCAAGGACAAGATCGATGGTTAATTTGTCCCTTCCATACTTGATGGCTTCTTTTATTCCTTTGTAGCTTTCTGGCAGTGAGTTTAACAGAATCACTGCTTTGTTTTCTCCACTTATCTTCTCACCAGTTTGGGCAACATCCATGCAAATCTTGGTGAATTCATCAAGATTGTCTTCTAGCCCCTTCGAAGGATTCATCCTAAAACCAAACAATCTCTCTTTGAGATAAATTTTGTTTGGTAAGGATCTGGTTGAATACAATTCCTCCAATTTATTCCATAGCTTGTCCACTGTATCTTCTTCATCTACTCGCCTCAAAACATTATCAGATAGGTAAAGGATGATGGTACTAAAGGCAGTTTCTCCCATTTCAGCCTTCTTTTCTGCAGTAATCGTGGCTGGGAAGATTGCTGGATCATCCAGAATTTAGGCAACTTTCTGTTGCACAAGTAAGGCTCTGATCTTCTTCTTCCAAAGAGCAAAATCTCCCTTTCCATCAAACTTTTCTAATTCAAATTTTGCAGACATTTCTTCTGTGATCAATCCCTGGATTCTTGATTGATCTCAATCGATGAGAAAGATTCTTGACAGTACATACTTATGGCAGACAGACTTGCAGATCTTCTTTTGCTTTATCAATGGTAGATTCTTGATTGACAGATTCCCTTCTAGTCTATTCTGGAAGCTCTGATACCATTTGTGATGATTTAATCGAAAGACAAAGAAGAACAAACTAAGAACTTCAATCAATGATAACAAGAATTCTAGCTTTTCGAATACAAAGAAGAATTGAAGAACAAGATGAGTTTTTATTGATGTTGCTTTCCCTGAGAATTTACAAGCTGAAGTTGCTAATTAAATTCTCTATATCTAATATAAATCTTCTCTGCAAAGCTATTGAAATCTAAGGCTTTATATCTCAGCCATTACATGTAACTAACTCTAACAGAATTAAGTAAAATATCTATCCTTGACAACAACTGCACGTGGGTGGTTAAGCTGCTGAACTAATCCCCTTTTTGCTGTCTTTATCTTGATTAATCAGCTGTTAATTCAACACCAGTTTATTACAAATTACATACCTAATGAAATTTACTAATTTACCATAAATCATGACTACATCAAAGGGAATTTTTATTGTCTTAACTAAGAAAATATTCTATACAGCTAGATACATGGACATTTCCTTTTAAATGCGAATATTTGCACCTAAGATCACTAACAAGTAATAATTGTTCAAGGTTATAATGCAATAATAAAGATCAGTTCAGCTTTATCAAGAGCATTGTTGTTTAAGTTGATTATGCAATAACAAAGGCTTTATCTAAATTTCTTCAAAAATCTCCCATTGTCGTCGTACCTTCTCTTGCATTCTGTTCGGACCAACCAAATTTGCTTTTTTCATTCGGTAAATAAGTTTTGTTATCCTGAAAGGATGGCTCAGAGGGGTAATGTGGAAGACAATAAAAATATATATTTCAAATTCCACAGAAAAACAACATTATAACCTCATGTATGAATTCATCAATTTGACTTCAGGATCCTCTAGTCCACCATTTGAATCTCTTGGTTTCTTTCATAGAAACAAAACAACAATTCTGAAATCCTACAATGCCTTTTCTTATGCAAGAGCGAAGACCCCAACTAAGGTACATCTTATTGGTCGTCAATTTTGGAATTACCGTTTGAATCTTTTGCTCCTCATATTGGTCGTCATTCTCTTGAATCTTCTTCTAGTAGATGTGGGATGCCAACAATGCATAATTAACACAACAACCATTTTTCTCTGGCTTTTTACTGATGTAAGAATCAATATGAGAGAGTAAGAATTAAATCTAATTTTTAAAGGTCAACTCATATATGTCTTCATGTATTTGAGGAATTAATATAAAAGTAAAGCTATTTTAAACATTACTCATTTAAAAAATGTTATATGAGGCAATTTCTCATAAATTAATGAGTTAATATATATTTTTTAAAATTAAATAAACGATTTAATTTAACCGACAAAAATATTTACCAAATAACATTTAAAACTAAAGTCAACAAACAAATTACACAAACGAAATGAAACGAATCGAGAATAAGGATTGGAGCTCTTGGCCAAGGCAGTCTAGGGAGGTCCTAGACGATGAAGGGGAAAATGAGGGGTGTTCAAGTCATGGTTTGATTCGGTTTTTCTAGGTCTTTTACTAATGTGTAATTGATTTTAGGTTCCAAGTATTAAAAATTATCCTTGGGTTCTTGGAAAATCAAGTAAAGTTCATGGTTTAGAACCTTACCAATTTAGGCCATTTCGTGGTTTTTTGGGTTGAGTTTTTCCTCAATGGTTTAAAATTAGATAATGAATAATAGTTTGTGTTGAAGAAAAAGTATGAGGAGGGTTCGGTAATCCATTTTTGGTTTGAAATTCCAAGTTCTAACTAATGGAACTTGGAATTTCAACTTAAACTTGAAATTTAAAATAAAAAACATAAAAGGAAGTTTACCTTACGTTAAAAGCCCTAGAAATTCCTTTAATGCTCCACACACTTACTCTAAACTGTTTTCAAAAGTTTTCCTTCACAAATAATCAACAACAAAAAGGAAGAAAAAACAATACACGGGAGAGAAAGTGGGGTGGACGGCGGTAAGGTAGGGGAGAGGGAGATGAGTTAAGAGAAAAATCTAAACTCTCTTGAAACTTAGTGGGCTCCTTCCCTTTTCAATGAGAAACCTTTTCAGTTATCTCACTCTTCCCCTTAACTTTTGAATATCACGAAACTTACCGCATGCATTTTATGAGACCCTATTTATAAAGATGAGGACAAGTTAAGATTTAAATCATTCCAATTGATTAAACTTGTCTCAAATTAATATTATTTGATGCTAATTGATTTTTTTTACCTGAAATCTTGGACGTTACAGAAATAGAGAGATTCAAGCTTCTTACATACCTTCAAAATTGTGTCTTCCTCACTAAACTGCCTTAGCACATTATTTTACTGATTCAAGATATTTGAGCTATATGGCGTTTCAAGAACTAGATCTTGGACCTCTTTGACTACCCTTTTTTTTTACAGGAATGGCTCCACATCTTCTTTCTTTACAAGGTGAAATCTCTACTGAAGGGATGATTTACTAAATTAGCGGAATTTATTTAGTAACACAAATTAACACTTAATTTAGGATCTATTAATATCATGCAATTTGTGATAAAAACATGTAGATTCATGCTTGTTTTTCGAAAAATTAAAATCCTTTACTTACATTGAGTAAAATATGGAAAATCGGTTGGAGGTTTCTTTACAGCATCAAATCCTCAGCAACACCGGATCTTCTACGCTATATCCCGATCGATCAAACGAAATCCGATTGTGGGATCGAACTTAAGAATAAATTGGGAAGAAGAAAAATATTTTCTTCCCAATTTTGAATAGCAAAATCGGCAAAGGGAGAGAAAAAAAAGAGGAAGAAAGATTTTTCAATTTCTAAAGAATTGAATTGTGTGATTTATGAATGACCCAAGCCTCCTATTTATAGGAAAATAGGAATCCTAATCACATTAGGATTAATCCATGGAGATAAATACAAAAAGAAAAAAAGAATTATCTCTTTCCTTTATCTTGGTATTTCTAAAATGCCATAGATAAATAAGAGAATATTTTCTTTTCTTTATTTTATTTATCTTGGGTAAATAAATCTATATAATTATTATAGGATATAATTCAAATAATTATCTCCTACAAATTATCTATGATGGCCAAAATTAATAATAAATCAAATTTATTTAATTAATTATTTTTGGCCAATTGCAATTGGGTTCATTAATCCAATTGGGCTTGAAACTCTCTCTTAAATTAATAAGTTCAACTTAATTAATTAATTTATTAATTACCCTTTAAATAAAATATTTTATTTAAATAATTAATAATATTAATATTTTCTCCCGACTAAATATTATCAAATTATATTTAATTATTAATTTCCATTTAAATAATTTTCATTATTTAAATAATTAATAATAAATATTTTAATTATTAATTTCCATTAAATAAACTCATTATTTAATTAATAACTTTATTGATAATATTTTATTATTAATTAATTAATTTAAATTATTAATTTCCGTTCAAATAGAATTAATTATTTAAACAATTAATAATTGTCAATTAATTTCAATTATTAATTACCATTTAAATATACTCAATATTTAAATAATTAATAATGTCTAATTAATAATATTTCATTATTAATTTTCTGTTTAAATAAACTCATTATTTAAACAATTAATAATGTTTATATTAATTACCGTTTAAATATACTCAATATTTAAACAATTAATATTGCCTATTTAAGTAATTCACTTTACTTAAACTTTCCATTTCTTCTACTTGATTTCGCGACTACGATATTTGGGCTAGCATAGGGACCCGATGGACCTATAGATCATGGGCTTAATAATTAGTCAATTAAGTGATTAACACATAATCAGTTAATTACTTATTATCTAACTATGAATAATTCCAATATAGATTCATAGTTGAACTCCCCTCACTATAGATGAGTTATTGTCCATTTAGTTTATCATTATTTATATCTGTGATATTATCCTTCACGTGGAACACTCATAATTACAGGCGGATAAATTTACCGTTTTGCCCCTGTAATTACCGCTTAATCCTTGTGTTCCCGCTGATTCTCCAATGAACTTTATCTTTAATCAAACTAGAGATAAGATACTTCTGTGATCAATAGAAGTCGTGACGTCACTTGTTCATGTCTCGAATCAGTACATCAAGGGAGTTTCCTAAAGTTCCTAAAATATTTAGGTATCGCACTGATACCGTTAATTTATAGGAAAGTTATGAATTCCATCTCGTGAAAATGAGTTCCCAACTACTTATCTAGTCATGTTCCCAAAACAGGAGTGTATTAAGCGTTCTTATAGATTGCTCTCAACTATGTGAATCAAAGAACATAACTCCACAAATAGGAGTCCGCATTTCACTCAGGATTGAGATCTTACACGGTTGATAAACTTAGTTTGATATTCGATTATTTCTCGTAAACGGTACTAATGAGAAATTTGATCGAACATCGTGGTCTTGTCTTATACAATCAACATTGCATATGATACTTCCATTTCATGTCTACCACATGAACGATCAGAATTAGATCATTTGTCTATAAACAAAATGCGAAGCTATCAACAGTGTTACCAGGATAAGGTTCCCAAACGTTATCCATTTACTGTAGACACTTTTAAGTTACTTATCTCGACTTTAATCCTCTCGTATGACTCACATACTAAGTCGTGATTTCATAAGAGTGACTTAGGGTTTTACCATTTGAATGTTTGATATTTATATATTTCCATATATTCCTAATATCGTCAATTGAATCAATCTAGATAATATAAAGAACTTATGTTTATTTATTTAATTTATTCGAAATAAATTATTATACTTAAATAATTACAAGTTATAGGACACCATTCCTAACATCTACAACCATTCAACTTTTCGATTTCAAATTGAAAACCTCCCATATCTCATGTACCTAATCCAAAATTTGATTTCAGCTTAGATATATCCATCAAATAAAAAGAGGCTCCAAAACCACTTATTATAACCGAATCACTAAGCAATATATTTTCCCTGCCTTAGTAATTTTGGGAATAGTGGTGATGAAGACTAAATCTTGAAATTGTATATTATTGTCAAAAATCTGTCTTTACAAAACTAAAAGAGACTATTTATAATAAACTATCCTATTCGAGCCTTTATCACATAAAGCCCAAGCAGCCCATTTACTAACATAAGCCCATTTGCTTCATTAATCCTAAATATCAAAACTAAGAACTTGAACAGCAGCCACATCCTACATCAGTTCTTCCTCCCTCAAATTTAACTCGTCCTCGAGTTAGGGTTAGGGAAAACATGCACCATTGATTTTCAATCTAGGACTCTCCCATTTTCGAAATTTCAGGGCCGTGTGACAGAATCTGTAAAGAAGAATTCGCCATGGAAGTTGTAGTGCGCATGAAGCTGAACCGAAAGGGCGAAGAGAAAGCCAAAAACATCATGAAAGGGCCACTTGATCGCCTATGAAAAAATGAAAACCCGACTTGAAGTGGTGTAGATATTGAGAATCCTACATCGTAAAGATGCACGAACTCACAACATTTATAAAGTCTATGGGCCACTCCTCTTATTACCAATTGGTTTTGAGATGAATGTCCACATTATTAATATGGTATCAAAGCCCCACAAGCCCAAACAGGTATACGATCCAAAAATGGGATTCGACCCAAGAATAGTGCCCTCAAAAGAGGCCCTATCCTGAGGGGGCATGTTGAGAATCCCACATGGAAAAGATGCAAGAAACTCATAATATTTATAAAGTCTAAAGACCACTCCTCTCATTACCAATTGGTTTTGAAATGGATGCCCACATTATTAATAGTACATCTGAACGAAAAGGCTTGAAATTGAAGATCCATACGCCTCCGATTGCAAAGAATCTTCATGATTTCTGGAAACGTCAAAATATTGAAAGCTCAACTGAAATCAATTTGAACTCCAAAATTACCACGAAACCATCACGAAATCACCAGCAAAAAGCCTTT
Source organism: Gynostemma pentaphyllum (assembly GCA_028015215.1). Classification (NCBI taxonomy): domain Eukaryota; kingdom Viridiplantae; phylum Streptophyta; class Magnoliopsida; order Cucurbitales; family Cucurbitaceae; genus Gynostemma; species Gynostemma pentaphyllum. The sequence goes on along the minus strand of CM051351.1, from coordinate 54,773,489 downwards.
GAATCTAAGTTTGTAATCATGTTTGTGAAGTGAACCAAAAAGTCCTAATTACCCTTAATGAGATGCCAACTCAGCAGCTCATCTTCTGCCTCTTTCCTTCTTCCCGTTGCTTTCTATTTTGCTTTTCAGTTACAGTGTTGTTTACTTTCTAACAGAGATATAAAAAGAAGTAAAAGAGGGTTTAGAAGAAGAAGAAAAATTCATTGAGAGAGAGTTGTATTCTGAAAATCATATCTGAATAAAAGAGCTTTCTTGGAGAATCAATGGAATTTTTCTTTAGCTTGTTCTTTTAATTCCAATTCTTGATTTGGTTTAGCTGGTAGAAGTTCTTATTTGTTCTTGGATTACTGCAATTGTTTTAACAAATTGGTATCAGAGCCTTCAAGAAGATCCAGGCCAGAGATTGAAGAAAGCAGTCAAAATCAGTAAGCATCGAAGATGAGCACTACAAGATTCGAGGTGGAGAAGTTCGATGGAAAGGGAGACTTTAGCCTATGGAAGAGAAAGGTCCGTGCTTTGCTTGTTCAACAGAAAGTTTCAGCAGCATTAGAAGATCCCAGCAAAATGCCCCCTGAATTGAAGGATATCGTGAAGAAGGAGATGCAAGAAGTTGCATTTAGTACAATCATTCTTCATTTGGCAGATAATGTCCTCAGGAAAATTGACGAAGATCTCCAAACAGCTTCTGATTTGTGGAGCAAACTTGATAGCATGTTCATGTCTAAATCTCTGCCAAGTACCATCCATCTGAAGGAGAAATTATTCAACTTCAAGATGGATTCCTCGAAATCTCTGGAAATAAATCTTGATGAATTCAAGAAACTGATAAACGCCCTAATGAATTCTGGAGAGAAAACAAAAGATCAAGATCAATGCATTATCTTGTTAAACTCTCTGCCAGATTCCTTCAAAGATGTAAAGTCTGCTTTGAAATATGGGAGATCAGAACTGAAAATGGATGAAGTGCTGGATGCTTTGAAGTCAAAAGATCTGGAATTACAGATAGAACAAAAAGGTAAGAACCATGGAGATCTACTGTTTGTGAGAGCAAAACCAGGAAAGAAAGAATGGAAAGGCAAAGGAAGACACAAAGATAAGCAAAACAATGCTAAATCTTTCAAATGCTTCCACTGTAACAAAGATGGTCATTATAGAAGAAGCTGCCCTCAAAGACACATTCCCAAGAAAGACATAAAAGAAGATCAAGGGGAAGTTCAAATGGCAAAAGCACTCACAATAGAACCAACCTTGGAGATGTATGAGAATGCTGAAGTATTGGCAGTCACTGATAAGGCTGCAGATCAAGATTGGATTCTTGATTCAGGTTGCACATTTCATATATCTTCCAACAGAGAATGGTTTGAAAACTATGAGGTTTTTGATGGAGGCCAAGTCTTGCTGGGAAACAACAAGCCCTGCTCTGTAATTGGAAAAGGGTCCATAAGAAGAATCAAAATGTATGATGGAGTTGAAAGGCTCCTAATTGAAGTCAGACATGTACCAGAGATTAAAAGAAATTTGATTTCACTTGGCACCCTTGAACAAAAGGGTTATCTTTTTGAAGCAAAAGATGGGGAACTCACTGTCTCAAAGGGATCAAAACCTGTCATGAAAGCCATCAGGAAGAACAATCTGTACTTCTTGATTGGTGATTCAACCATAGCCACTGCAGCAGTAGCAAACAGTAGACAAGATCAAAGAACCTCACTATGGCATGACAGATTGGGGCATGTTGGAGAAAGGGGTCTGAATGAATTACACAAACAGAACCTTCTGGGAAGTGGAAAGCTAGAAAAGATGGAATTCTGTGAGCACTGCATATATGGTAAAGCTGCAAGACTGAAGTTCCCAAAGTCTACCTCAAGAACCCATGAAAAATTGGCATACATCCATTCTGACCTCTGGGGTCCAGCAAAGGTTGTGTCAAATGGTGGTAGTAGATATTTCATGTCTTTAATTGATGATTACTCCAGGAAAGTTTGGGTGTATTTACTCAAATCAAAGGATCAAGCTTTCACTAAGTTCTGTGAATGGAAGAAAATGGTGGAAAATCAAACCAGCAAAAGGGTAAAAAAGCTCAGAACTGATAATGGGCTAGAATTTGTAAATGATGCCTTTGATCAACTGTGCATTCAGGAAGGAATTGTGAGGCACAAAACAGTGAGATACACTCCTCAGCAAAATGGCCTAGCTGAAAGAATGAATCGCACCATTTTGGAGAGAGTTAGAGCTATGATGTCAAAGGCTAATCTTCCAAACAGCTTCCGGGCAGATGCTGTGAATACAGCAGTCTATTTGATAAACAGATGTCCATCCTCAGCCATTGACTTTAAAACCCCAGAAGAGATGTGGACTGGATCACCACCAAAGATGGATAACCTTAGAGTCTTTGGTTGCTTAGCCTATGCTCACATTAAAGAAGGCAAGCTTGACCCAAGAGCCAGAAAGTCCATGTTTATTGGCTACCCTGAAGGTGTGAAAGGCTTCAAGATGTGGAGCAATGATGGAAAAACACCAAAGTGTTTCATTAGCAGAGATGTGACTTTTGTTGAAGATGTCATGTACATGAATCAAGACTCCCAATTGACAGAGAAGCAGAAATGCCCAGGGTTCTCTTGAGTTTGAGCTGGAAGGATTCAATCCAACTCAAACTCCAGGAGACATTGATGCACATGACAATCAGCAAGAAGAATCAGAAGAGCAAACCACATCCACTGATGTTGAAACAATAGACACATCCTACCAATTAACCAAAGACAGATCCAAAAGAGTGCCAACCCCATCCACAAGGTACTCAGATTCTGATTACATTTCTTTTGCACTAATTGTTGAAGCAGAAACTGATGGTCCAGAACCAAATTCATACAAAGAAGCCATGAAGTGCCCTGATAAAGCTAAGTGGAAACTAGCAATGGAAGATGAAATGGATTCTCTTGAAAAGAATCAAACCTGGGTATTGGTCAAAAGGAAGCCAGAGCAAAAACTTGTGCAGTGTAAATGGATTTTCAAGAAGAAATTGACAGCAACAGAACCTGGTGGAGTGAAGTTTAAAGCTAGACTAGTTGCAAAGGGGTTTACACAAAGAGAAGGCATTGACTACCATGATATTTTCTCCCCTGTAGTCAAACACACCTCCATCAGGACACTTCTTGCCTTGGTTACACAGTATGACTTAGAATTGGAGCAGCTAGATGTAAAGACAGCTTTCCTACATGGTAAACTAGAAGAAGAAATCTTCATGTCACAGCCAGAGGGTTTCATTTCAAAAGGCTCAGAAGACAAAGTCTGTTTGCTTAAAAGATCACTCTATGGTCTAAAGCAATCCCCCAGACAATGGTACAAAAGGTTTGATGAATTCATGTTGAGAAATGAGTTTAAAAGGAGCAGTTTTGATGGGTGTGTCTACCAAAGAAAGTCAGAACACCAACTTGGCATAATCCTTCTACTCTATGTAGATGATATGCTCATTGCCTCCAAAGAAATTTCTGAAATTCAAAGCCTTAAGGATCTGTTGAACAGTGAGTTTGAAATGAAGAACCTTGGTGAAGCAAGGAAGATACTGGGAATGAATATCAGGAGGAATAAGGATAATCATTCCATGCATTTGAATCAGGCAGACTACATTACTAAAGTTCTTGACAGATTCAACATGTTAAATGCAAAAGCTGTGTCAACTCCAATTGCTAGCCATTTCAAATTGTCTTTAGATCAGTCCCCAAAGGAAACTGAAAGGTCATAAATGAATCAAATACCCTATGCAAATGCTATAGGTTGTATAATGTATTCCATGGTGTGCACAAGGCCTGACATAGCACAAGCAGCTAGTCTACTCAGCAGATGTATGTCAAATCCAGAAAAAGAACATTGGCAAGCCTTGAAGTGGACACTGAGATTCCTAGCAGGCACAAGAGATCATGGGTTATTTTTTGAAAGAGACATGAATCAGAGCAAGGTATTAGAAGGCTATGTGGACTCAGATTTCGCAGGTGATAAAGACAGAAGAAGATCCCTCTCAGGTTTTGCTTTCACTCTTTATGGAAGCATTATAAGCTGGAAGTCCCAACTCCAATCAGTAGTAGCTCTATCCTCTACTGAAGCAGAATACATTGCTGCTGCTGAAGGGGTTAAAGAAGCTCTATGGCTGAAAGGTTTGCTAAATGAATTGGGAATTTCTCAAGAGGTTGTCAAAATATTCTGTGATAACCAATGAGCCATATTCCTGACCAAGAATCAGATGTTTCACGAAAGGACAAAGCACATAGACATCAAGATGCATTTTATCAGAGATGTAATAGCTGAAGGAGGAGTTCAAATGGAGAAAATCCATACAGATGACAACCCCTCAGACATGTTAACCAAGCCTGTTGTCAGCTCAAAGCTGGAGAAATGCAAGAGCATCTTGAAGATCATAAAATGTGAATCTCTTTAGTGAAAGAAGTATAATAAACTCAAGACTGCTTAAACAAATGAAGAATGATGATTGAATAAACTCAAGACTTAGTTTGGTTCAAGGTGGAGATTTGTGAAGTGAACCAAAAAGTCCTAATTACCCTTAATGAGATGCCAACTCAGCAGCTCAGCTTCTGCCTCTTTCCTTCTTCCCGTTGCTTTCTGTTTTGCTTTTCAGTTACAGTGTTGTTTACTTTCTAACAGAGATATAAAAAGAAGTAAAAGAGGGTTTAGAAGAAGAAGAAAAATTCATTGAGAGAGAGTTGTATTCTGAAAATCATATCTGAATAAAAGAGCTTTCTTGGAGAATCAATGGAGTTTTTCTTTAGCTTGTTCTTTTAATTCCAATTCTTGATTTGGTTTAGCTGGTAGAAGTTCTTATTTGTTCTTGGATTACTGCAATTGTTTTAACAATGTTACAGAGGACTACAAAAACAGAAAGGAAGTGGTTTGCAAAACTGGGTTTCAAAATTCTGAAGCCAGAGAACTGGCGAAATTTTTGAAGGGTGATGTTGCGTTTTTGGAAATCAGTCACTGTCCATGGGGCATCTATATGTGAAAACGCTGGAAGATGAAGCTGGTTCAAAACGACCATAAAATATCTGGTACGAACTCACAGGTTTGAAATGGTAGGGAATTTGACGAAGGTTTGGGCAACGAGTGCTCAGATCTCGGAACAATGGAGGTTAGTCAAACGAAGAAGAAAGGGACCGTCTCCAAATGCTCGTATCCGGATGAAAACGACAGAAATCGTAAGTCATTCTCTGTTTCAGAATCTTAATGTGTTGAGTATCTTCCTTTTTTCTTCTTCCTCTGTGATTGTGAAATACCCAAACTGAAAATTCTGATGTGCCAAGATGACAATATTGGTTGCTTCCAAAATTTAAAACACCCCAGAAATTGATTATGCAACTGAGTTGTTGAACTTTTATCCTTTTTTGTACCCAAGTCAGACCCAGAAACTTCAAAAATCAACTTCAGTCGTAGAATTCTGAAACTTACAATGAAAGATTTCTTCATATACACAAAATTCTCAACATTTAACCTCTCTAATAGACCGTAATCTTCCCTGAAAAAAGGATCATGTTTTTTAAATTTACTCTTCACTTCCTGAAATTTTGAAATTATGAAAGCCCACTTTGTCAATTGAGAACATAATGTCTCAAACGAACCATTGTCCACTGAATTCTTCTGTAAATCATTATCCACGTCAAAATATTCAAGAAAACTCCCTCGTCAAAGTAATCATCAAAATTTTTTTTGTTTTTCTCTATCAAACGTTCTTGTGCTTTTTGTGATTCAGATTTTATGAAGCATCTCATGTTTTTTCACGACACTCAAACACAACCTGGACAGTTTCTTGACTTGAATTTCTTTCCTTTTGATCAATCTTCTTTTCTGAATCCGTTGTTCTTCTGAAATCATCGAATCTTTGGGCACAATAAGGCTGTTCTTGATAATCTTCTTGCATTAGTTGTTGAAGTCTGCTTGTTATCGTTTTAAATGAAGAATCCATTCTTCCATGTAGTTTATCCATTCTGTTTTGCAGATTTGCCGTTGAAAACTCTACCGACTGCATGCGTTCAGCAAGAGTTTCAAGGGATAGTAATTGCGGTTGTTGTTGATGAAGTGCCGCTGACTTCATACCGGTACGATCTACATCGTCTCCCAGGTGCTCTGATACCAAATGATGAAGACTAAATCTTGAAATTGTATATTATTGTCAAAAATATGTCTATAAAACTAAAAGAGACTATTTATAATAAACTATCCTATTCGAGCCTTTATCACATAAAGCCCATTTACTAAAATAAGCCCATTTGTTTCATTAATCCTAAAATATCAAAACTAAGAACTTGAATAGCAGCCGCATCCTACATCAAGTAGTCAAGTATCAATTACCTTCGAGTTGTAACAAGCTTTTTTTTTTTTTTTTGGAGAAAAGTTGTAACAAGCTTATACAAAAGAAAAATAAAAATCATGTCCATAACAATTCAAGTTCGTTTAATTAGTACTATTTTGTTTACCATCAATATATTAAACTATAAATACTAAAAAGAGGTCAATTAAAATTAGAAAATGTTTAAATATATCACTAATCAATACTAATTTGTTTAATAGAAATTTAGTCCAAAATCATGAAAAATGAATAGAAAAAGAAAAAACTCGTCTTTCTTTGTGGTCGAAATTGTTTTTAAGAATAGAGAAATCAAAAGAATTAGCTAAAAATAAGGGGAGAAATTCATATATACATAATTATATCTCTATTGCATAGGGGTGTTCATTTTCCCCGCGGGGACCCGCCCCGAAAGTGGCGGGGAATCCCCGTTCCCAACGGGGATGGGGACGGGGATGGGGATAAAAAAATCCCCGTTCGAGTTTCGGGGATGGGGACGGGGAATGGCATCCCCGACCCCGTCCCCGTTCCCCGATAATTCACTTTTTTTTTTTTTATGTTTTTTATTGTTTTTTCCTTACTGTTTTTACTGTTTTTTATAAACTGTTTTTTTATTCACTGTTTTTTAAAAACTGTTTTTTATTCACTGTTTTTTAAAAACTGTTTTTATTCACTGTTTTTTAAAAACTGTTTTTATTCACTGTTTTTTATTTGCTGTTTTTTAAAAACTGTTTTTATTCACTATTTTTGCTGTTTTTTAAAACTGATTTTTTCTTTAATGTTTTAAAACTGTTTTTTATAACTGTTATTTTAAAAACTGTTTTTCATATGTTTTGTTTGCTGTTTTTATTGTTGTTTTTACTGTTTTGCTGTTTTTACTTGCTGTTTTTTTATTGTAATTTGTTGTTTTTGGATTTGAGTTAGATATATTAGTGAATTTTGATAATTGTATTGAAAAATTAACTCTATTAGGGATTTTATTTTTAAATTTAAGCGGGGAAAATTCCCCGCTAAATTCCCCGTTCCCCGTGATTCCCCCGCGGGGAATCCCCGTCCCCGTCCCCGATCCCTTTGAACGGGGAATTTTGCGGGGACGGGGACGGGGATTGGGAGCGGGGACGGGGACGGGGAATGCATTCCCCGTCCCCGCCCCGCCCCGTGAACACTCCTACTATTGCAGCAACACCCCACTCACATATCTCTACATGAGTAAGCTTTCTTTTGTTTTTTAAATAGGGTAAATTACAAGCAACACCTTTGTGGTTTCATTCAAAATCTTGAATAGCGCATGTAGTTTAAAAATATCAAATCATACCCCTGTAGTTTCATATTATGTCAATAAAAACTCTACCCTCCAACTTGTAAACTTTCTTTTAGTCACAAATTCTTCGTTTAAACTCTGATTTAAATGATTCAAAATGTTTTGAAATCCTCATTTCAAGCTTTACGTTATGATCACTTCAAAACTTCAAAACCATTTAATAAATTAAAAAGTTTATTATCATCAAAGTATAAGGTATGATTGAAGTCATTTACTCGTTTTTTTACCGATGATTTATAAGATTTCAAGTGACAATAACGTAGAGCTAGAAATGGGGATTTCAAAACATCTTGAATAATCCAAATCGGAGTTCAAACGAAAAAGTTATGGCTAAAAAAAGTTTACTATGTTTGAGGGTAGGGTTCTTATATTAGCATAATTTGAAACTACATGGTGTGATTTGTCATTTTTAAATTACAGGCGTTGTTCATAATTTTAACAAAACCTATTGGGGGTTATTTGCAATTTACCCATTTAAATAATCTAATGCTACACATCCGCTAGGCACTAGGATAAAACTGGCGGTAGGGACTTACCAGTACAAAACTGGCGGTAGGGACTTATAAAAAATATTCTCAAGTGCTTTAAATGTAAGTCTTAAAAAATAAAAAGGAAGAAAAATAATTAGCTTAAAACTCAAGTGTCAAAAGTGCCACTTTTATGGCAAGCATTTGTAGACCCCTAATTTTGTCCGATATCATTTAAAAATTAAATTATTTTATTAATACAAAAAATAAAATTGACCAAATTGACTAATTAATTAATTTTTATCCTAATCATTTTAGATGAGCATATCTTTTATAATTATCTTAATCCAAAAGCATTAAAAATATGTTTTATTTATTTATTTATTTACTAGATAAAAATGGAAAAGAGTGTTAAAAAAGTGTTGCCAAAATAAGAAAAATTATAGATAAAAAAATGGTGAAGCTAAAAGATTATTTAAAAAAAATGAAAAAGAATGTTAAATTTTATGAAAAGAGGGATAGTTTTGAAAGATTAGATGAAAGTGAATGATGAGAGGAATGAAAAAAAAGTGTAAAGAAAGTCTTACTAAAATAAGAAAAAATATGGATAAAATTTTGGTTAAGCTAAAAGAAGTGGAAGAGTGTAAAGTTAGTTTTGTTAAAATAGGAAAAATTATGGATAAAATTTTGGTTAAGCAAAAAAATGAAAAATAGTGTAAAATAAGTCTTACTAAAATAGGAAAAATTATGGTTAAAAATTTGGATAAACTAAAAAAGTATTTTTGAATTAAAATTAAAATGAATAATAGTTTTATTTTAGGTAAGAAGAGAGGAAAATAGGAAGGAAGATATTTTAAATTTTTGTAAAAGTATAAAAGAAAAAATGTATATAAATCCCTTTAGTTTTTCTTTTTTTTTAAAAAAAAAGAAAAAGAAAAAGTGAAAAGAAAAGGGAATCCAACGGTAAGAAGAGAAAAAAAAAAATCTCAACTTCCCTGTCTATTTAATCTCCTCATTTGTTCATTTAAGACCACCTACCAAAAAATTAACTTCTTTTTTTTACTCTCTAAAAAATACCCAACCCCCCAAAACCCCTCTTCCAATCTCCTCTTCCACCGATCCCCCTCCTCTCTCTAAATCTATAATTTCTTTTTATTACCACCACTTAGTCTCTCTTCAAAACAATAAACCACTCCGATTATTCTCTCTCTTTCTACAAGAAAAATCAATAACCAATCCCTATCCTCATATTACACCAACATCAATATTGGTAAGAAATTAGTTTTTATCATCTATTGATTTTTTTTTCTTTATATACATTTTTATTTCATATTCATTCAAATGATGTTATGTTTTTTTAGCTAATTTTATAGTATATGAATGATTTGTTTTTTGTGCTCTCTTTTAGTTGAAGATTCTCTTTAAATTTAAAATTCAGGTTTAAAATCCTATGAGCCTCCTTTAGGATCTTCTTTATTTTGATTGATGACTTTTAAAAAAAAAATGATGTAGACCCAAATTAAAGGTTATGGAATGTTTAAAAGTATTTAAGTTGATGAATGCTTATTTGATTAAAAATAATAATAATAATAATATAGATCCAAGTTTAAAGCTTTAAGCCATGAAATTTTATGTAGGTTCCAACTAATTTTAAAGATTGTCCTTTTGGAAAAAATTAGTTCCCAAATTAAAAGTTATGGAATGTTTAAAGTAGTTGAGTTGATGAATGCTTATTTGTGTTAAAAAAAAATAATAATATAGATCCAAGTTTAAAGTTTAAATCCATGAAGTTTTATGTAGGTTCCAACTTATTTTAAAGAGTATCCTTTGAAAATATTAGTTTGGTGGCTTTTTGTTTAAAGAAAATAATAATAATAATAATAATATTGATCCAAGTTTAAAGCTATGAAGTCTTATGTAGGATCCAACTCATTTTAAAGAATATCTAAACAAAAAGTGTTCTAGTTTGGTTTAGGCTACAACCCATTTTAAAAAAAAAAGAAAAAAAGAAAAAAGATGTATAAGTTCATAATACTTGCATGTCTAAAAAAATATCCATGTTTATTATGCCTAGTATCTCTTCTTGTTCTAATAATGTGTTTTAAATTTATCAATCATGTTCATGTATCTCTAGCATGATTAAAAATGTAACTTTTCCCTTGTCTTTGATGAAATGGTCAATTGATTAAGTATGTTTTGGGCTTTGGTTTGAGTTAAAAAAAAATAATTAAGAAATTGTATCTTTTCTTTTAAAGTAATTTTTTTTTTCTTCTTACTTGCTCTAAAATATTAATAACTAAGATACTTTGATCCCCAATTTTCATGAATTTTGGACATTTGGTTTTAAATATCTAGTTTGAATAAAAAAATTATTTGCCAATTAATGATTAACTTTTTTTCAAATAAAATTTCATATGATTGAAATTTGGGAGTACATCCCAAATTTCATGAATTTTTGAACTTTTATTTGATTTAACATATTTAATTTAATAAAATTTTTTTTCAATGGATGATTAATTTTCCAAATAAAATTTCATATAATTGAAATTTGGGAATATAAGGATACTTTGATCCCAAATTTCATGAATGTTGAACTTTTATTTGGTTTAACATATTTAATTTGATAAAAATGACTTATGTGTGAGAATTAATTTTTCCCAAACAAATTACAAGAGTTTTAATTTTTACTTAGTTTTTAAATATTAGTGAAAAATTATTTGTCAATGGATAATTAACTTTTAAATAAAATTTCATGAATTTTGAACTTTTATTTGGTTTAACATATTTAGTTTAAAAAAATGTGTTCTATTTGTAAGATTTAATTTTCCCCAAATGAAGTTTCAAGAATTCAAAATTTTACTTTGTTTTAAAATATGAGTAAAAAAAAAAGATTTAGCCATGGATAATTAATTTTCCAAATAAAATTTCAAACAATTGAAATTTGGGAGTACAAGGATACTTTGATCCCAAATTCCATATATTTTGAACTTTTATTTGGATTTAACATCTTGGATTTGATAAAAAATGATTTAGCTATGAGTAATTAATTAAATTGAAACTTGGTAAAATAAGAAAGTCATGATCCTAAATTAATAAAGAATTTGAGTCTTCATCTATGGTTTAAAATATTTTTCAAAGGGATTTTTCCATGGATAATAAAAATACTCTAAATAAGGATTATTAAAAAAAAAATGATCACTTTTTTCCAAAATAATTCCATTCCATAAAATTTCCTATCATTAAAATTTTGGGAGTACAAGGATACGTTGATCCCAAAATTTCATGAAATAGGAAATTTTATAGTTTGATTATTTTACCATTGATAAAAAAAAATGTTTTTCAAATGGCGTCAAGCCACTCATACTTATTTAATGATATCATTATAATGCACTACAAAAATCAACACTTCTACCGACGCACTAATTACCGACATTATGCAATAATGTCGGCAATAAGAACCATTGTCGACCACACGTCGGTGATTTACCAAAGTTTAAAAATAAGGAAGCACATTGCCAACGTGGCATCGGCATAGCAAGAAGTATAAAATCTACAATTAAACTACATCGACACCGCGTCGGTGTCGTTGCAATATAAGGCAGGAATATCCGACGCCACGTCGGCAATTCCTGATTCAAAAAACGTTGCGTCAAAACGCACCGTTTCTCTAGGGGTATGAAACGGGGCGTAACTAAAACGCCCCGTTTCATTAATTCTTTATTTTGTAGTGACGGATCAAACCAAGGTACCAAGACGTGGCATTGCAAAAAACTTACCAATGAGGAAAATGAAGCCGAGTGAGGGTAAGAAGAAAGTTATCATATCCCCAGAACTTAAGCGCGTGGTTGGAGAGGCTTCAGAAAATTTAATCACTGAGGTAGGCGTACTCATACGCCAGCTTGTACCCCCAAGTCATTGGCAATACAACTTAATTCCACGAGAGATTCTAGACTCGATCAGACATCGCATTGCGGTAAGTATTTATAAAATAATGTCTATATTACATTGTTTATTTTTACTTATCTACTGACCATTCATTTTGTTTGTGGTTAGGATCAATTCGATCTCGATCTCACCAATAAAGATCGTTACGATGTTATAAATGCTCAAATGATCGCTGATGCAAAAGAGTTTCGATGTGAACTCTATCAAGGTTTCAGAAGAAACATTGACGAGTTTGGGGAAGAGGAGGCACGACGCATAGGGCTTCCACGAGTGCAGTGTGAAGATGAATAGAAGAAATTATTAGAAAAGTTTGATTATCCTGAATTTAAGGTAATCTTGTATTATATACATCTCACATGTTTAAATTTCATCCATTTATTTACCTAACATAACTAAATTTGTAATTTGCAGAAATTGTCAGAACAAAATTCTGAGTCTCGGGCGCAGCTACCATATTTGCATAAGGGAGGATCCAAATCAAATGCAAAAAAAGCATTACGAGATGGTATGTATGTATTTGTTTGTAAATTTTATTTTAAGGTTCACATATTTAGTAGTATAACTTTTTTTTAAACGAATATATTAGACTCAAGCAAATCCAGATACAACCTGGGTGGATGTGTTTGAGAAACAACATTCGTACACTAAGGATCAGTGGGTGAACGACTTGGCCAAGGAACAACATGTAAGTTTATTTCTTAATTTGAAATGATTTAATGTCATTTTATTACTATTTTTTAATGCTAACCACATAACTTTTTTTTTGTATGTAGGAAAAGATGGTAGCGTATATTACCCGCCCGAGAACCCCGAGAGCGAGGATGGAGCTGACGGATCAGATACGGTGGAGTCAAGACAACCACCTATCTCTGATACAGAGGCTATGCATAGCGTTTTGGGTCATAGATCGGGTTACGTGCGAGGTTTGGTGTAAGACCCCGGGTTTTTTTTTTAAAAGTAGTTAATTAAAATTTTACTTAAATGGTATGCTTGTGTGATTAATGATAAACTTTTTAGAAATTATTTTCTATTTTCTCTTTGATTATTTGGTGGTTAACCATGGTTAAAATTAATTAAGGGTGAAAGATTTGATTAAAATAAAAAAACTTTTAACCATGCTTAAGTTGAAGGGAAGGGTTGAATAGCAAATAATGTGGAGCAAGGGGTAGAAAACAAACAAGTTAGTGGGGGAGGCCTTAGAAGTTAGGTGAATAGGTGGAGGGACTCTATAGCAATTATGAAGTTTTAATTTCAGATTTTTGAAAAGTGTAAAAGTGGGTTTAAAAAAAAACAAAACAAAACAAAACAACAAAAAAATGAATTCTTCTCCTTCCTCCATCACCACCTTACGCCCCCCAGATACAACCTGGGTGGATGTGTTTGAGAAACAACATTCTTACACTAAAGATCAGTGGGTGAGCGACTTGGCCAAGGAACAACATGTAAGTTTATTTTTTAATTTAAAATGATTTAATGTCATTTTATTACTATTTTTTAATGCTAACCACATAACTTTTTTTTTGTATGTAGGAAAAGATGGTAGCGTATATTACCCCGCCCGAGAACCCCGAGAGCGAGGATGGAGCTGACGGATCAGATACGGTGGAGTCAAGACAACCACCTATCTCTGATACAGAGGCTATGCATAGGGTTTTGGGTCATAGATCGGGTTACGTGCGAGGTTTGGTGTAAGACCCCGGGTTTTTTTTTTAAAAGTTGTTAATTAAAATTTTACTTAAATGGTATGCTTGTGTGATTAATGATAAACTTTTTAGAAATTATTTTTTATTTTCTCTTTGATTATTTGGTGGTTAACCATGGTTAAAATTAATTAAGGGTGAAAGATTTGATTAAAAGAAAAAAACTTTTAGCCATGGTTAAGTTGAAGGGAAGGGTTGAATAGCAAATAATGTGGAGCAAGGGGTAGAAAACAAACAAGTTAGTGGGGGAGGCCTTAGAAGTTAGGTGAATAGGTGGAGGGACTCTATAGCAATTATGAAGTTTTAATTTCAGATTTTTGAAAAGTGTAAAAGTGGGTTAAAAAAAAAAAACAAAACAACAAAAAAATGAATTCTTCTCCTTCCTCCATCACCACCTTAGCCCCCCCCCCAAATTTCACCAAGAGGTGAGTTTTGACTTCTTCCAATCTTCATGGTTCTTAGCTAATCAAAAGGGGAATTGGTTGATTTGTGTAAGAAACATCATAATAGGAAGATTGAAGCAAGAATCTATTGGTTTAGAAAGCTCCAAAGGTAAGATTTCAATTCATGAAATTCAAGTTTTCTAGGTTTCATTCATGGAAATTGTGGGTTGTTCTTGGTGGCTGTTTTAAATCACTTTGAAGTTCTTTTTCCTTTATTTCAAATTCTGGAAATTGACTTTCAAACTCATATTGCAAACCCTAGGATTTATTATATTAAGGCTCTCTTGAGATTGGAAGCCATGGATGAACACTAAGCTCAAAACCTCCATTAATGGCAATTTTTCAAGCTTCTAGCTTTTGCATTTTTTTGAGTTTTCTTAACTTTTACTTGGAAACTCTTATTTCTGGAACTTATGTGTGCTTAAATGTATATATTTCACATGAAAAACAACTTGGAAGAGTAAGGAAATGAATTCTTAAAAATTCTCAAATTTGACCAAAATAATAGTCTTTAACTTAGCTAGTTTTGGGATTTTCTTGAGTAATTTTGAAAGGTTATTAAATCTAGAATATATGAGTGCTTAAATATATATATTTAAAGGAGAAAAGATGAAAACCATTGGGTGGGTGTAAACTTTCAAGAAACTCCATTAATGGAGTTTTCTCAAGCTTCTATTTTTCTCAATTTTGTGTTTTCTTAGTTATTAATGGAAGGTTGTCAAATCTGGAAATTTTGGGTGTTTATATATGTTTAATCTACATGAAAAACACATTAGAAGTTCCACCCAATGAATAATTGATTATTTCTCAATTGGCCGAAAATTGCATCTTTAATTGACTAGTTTTGGGTTTTGTTCTTCTAACCGGGTATGAGTTTGTGTGTATTTGAATTGGGCTGAGATAAATGATTTTATATATATATCTAAATATGTTGGAATGATTGGTTGTAGGATAAGAGGCAAGAACGAGCTACCGAGACCCTTTTGAAAAGGTGAGAACATAAAGAATCGGAGGGGTGTTGGCAATGTTGTTTGCGATTCTTGGAGTGTTTTCGTGAATTGCATTTGGCTATGGTTGTGGTTAGTTTGGAGACTATGGGTTATGAAGTATAAGAAGATCAGAGTATGAGGAAGTGACAAGGAATGAGAATTGATCTTGGCGCTATTTAAAAGGGCTCACAACGAGCAAGTTTGCTCGAAACGATATGTTATTTACTTATTTATGTGTTTGTTTGAACATGATTACTTGCTAGTATTTGCCTTTTCTTTAGTCCATGATCGATTCATATACTGGAATGGGGATGATTTCATTTTTATATGATATGTTATCAGTTATTGCACGGAGAATAGTACATTAATGAGATGTTAAGAGTTAGTACTTGAAATGTGATTTTTATGCTTTATGTGAATATTGAGCAAGTCATATGATATGAAAGAGTCATATACAGCTTTGAGGAATTGGCCTACTCGTACTCATTGAGCCCGGATTTATTACTTTTGATGAGAATTATAAGAAAGCATGATTAGCCATTTCGTTTCATTTCATCTCATAACACTTCATTTATGCATATCATGCGATCGGTTTGTGGCCATGGGGTCGTAACCCGTGTAACGGTGTGTGGGTGTTGGATGTTACACATGGTTACCGTGGCGGTGATGTTGTGGAGCTCCGGAGTGCTATGTGATGAATGACATGGATGCTAGTGGTTATTGAGATAACCTGAGGTTGTGAAATGAGCTGCGGCTCGGATGATTTAAAATGAGTTGCGGCTCAAGTGAGATATGTGGTAAATCATGATTTACGCGTAGTGAGACGCGGGTTGTAAGTAAGGAATGAAAACAAAAATGGTTGAAAGGAAAAGGAAAAGTGGAGATGGCTTGTGCATTGTTATTTGGTGAAATCCTAAACTTGAAAGTTGATTACTTGCATAAGCATTCATGTTATGTGTTGAGCATATTTATGCAACATTTATACATCCATGTTTTGCTATTTCTTTTGCTTTGATTGTGTGTAATGAGAAATGGATGCGTAGTGGAGAATGAAAGAGATTCGGAAAGTAAATGGAATATGGTAGTAGTTCTTCGAGGCTTGATGTAAAGCTAGGGAGTGTAATACTTTAAAGGCTATGGGTCGGGACTTGTAACGTCCCGTTATTTTGTGATAAAGAAAAAACTTTTATTTATTTTATTTTAATTTGAGTAATTAAAATTCATTTATTTATTATTAAATTAGAATTTAGTAATTTATTTCATTTTAATTCCTTTTAATGGCTTTATTTATTTAACTACGTTTTAATGGTATTAATAATTATTAACGGGCCAATTAATAATTATTAATCACCATTGGGATAGTTTGAGATGTTCGGGATTCGTTTTTAAGCCAAAAGTCATAAAAGGGCAAAGTTGTAATTACCCAATTTGCAAAATATCTAAAAAACACTATTCATTTGTCTTTAAAACACAACTTTGACTCAAAATTGACCAAACTTCTTCATTTTTCTCCTCCTCCTTGCCGTGAGCTTCAAAGGCCAAAGAAAGAATTTTTGATTTCATTCGTTTCTTGCCCGATCGACGTGATTCCGGGTCCATTGGAAAGGTATCGATCCTACGATCCTTTCCCACCTAACCATCGTCCGTTTCTCTCGTGTTTTACGGAGATCTCGGTAAGTTTCTCTTGAAACCCTAAGCTCCAAATAGTGTTTTAATGGAGTTTTCATTGTTTTCTTTCGATTTCTTGCCGTGAAACTCGGTGTTTGTCAAATCGGGAGTAGTTTTAAGTGTTTTTGGAAACTATTTCATAACCCTAAAACCGAGTTTCAGTCGAAACCCTTTCCGTTTGAAATTTACCCTTTTGAGATTGAAAATGGGTTAGAAATTAATGAATGAATGTTTATTTAAATTCAATTCGGGAAAGGGATTAATGTTCGAAAACCCTATTTATCGATACCCATTGAAATCGGGATTATCGAATTTGCTTAAAACCAACTCAAAATGTATTTAAATTGCCAAAAAGCCGGAAAACCAAACCCGAGACCCAATTTTGATGATAGGGCCGTGGGCCTCTTTGTGGGTTTTGTTGGGTTTTCGTTGCTTTGTATGTTTAGTGGTTGTTTGATCGATAGTTGGTAAAGTTATTGATTGTATGATATAATTCGTTTGTAGGTGTTTTGAACTTCGTGGTTGATTGCTCTTTCGGTGTTTAGGAGCAAAGTCTTCACTTTTATTAAGGTGAGAATAGTTAGTATTTAAAGTAACTATAGAAAGCAAATGAGTGTAATGGTTTGTAGAGTATGAGACTAAGATTAGAATCCGAATCTAAGACTAGAGGGTTGTGAGTTAGTGCCCTTAGGATTAAGAGTTAATCCTTTAAGTGAGAACTTAAGAGTTCTCGAGAAAGACTTGAATCTTAGAAGATTCTAAGTTAGATTCGATTCGAAGCTTAGATTGGATCATTGGAAGTTTAGAATCTTTGAAGGTTTAGGTTAAACGTTTATTTTATATTCTACTCTTATTGTTACCGGAGTTCGATCGATATATCGTTCATCCGAGATGCTTATCTACTTTTATCTTGTCATCTATTTTGTCTTTTACTTCACACTTTTACTTGAGGCTTGCATTCGATTACTTAAATTCCGCATTTTATTTATTTACTTGACAAGGTATGGAAGCATATGCATATCATTTGCACCATACCATTATCGCATCATTCTTGAAAAAGAAATGAAAAAGAGAAAAGAAAGTGAAAGAGAAAAGAAAGTGAAAAAGAAAAGAAAGTGAAAAAGAAAGAGAAAAAGAAAAGAAAATGAAAAGAGACGGATTCCCTAAGGGATCTGCTCATCACTCTATATGAAAAGAGACGGATGGGACCCTACGGGATCTGCTCATCACTCTATATGAAAAGAGACGGATGGGACCCTACGGGATCTGCTCATCACTCTTGATGAAAAGGAAGTGAATGGTATCCTATGGGATTGACACATTACTTCATCCATGCATAAGGGTATATGCGAGCCCTACATTGCATATGATTATGATATAGAGAATTGAGATGTTATATTTTATGCAAAGTCATTTACTTTTATTACTCTATGTCATAACGAGATAATGTATGAGATTTGACTACAAGTGTAGTAATGGCATATTTTGGAGAAAATGGAATAGAATTACCTAGAGTTTGGATAACTTTAGGAGTGTTTTGTGTCAGTTAATTGGACACAAATCGAAATGCGAGTTTGAGGTCTATCTTTACTTTTTATGCTTATTATTCTCACTGGGCTTAGTTTGTTAGCTCATGATATTACAACCAATTTCAGGTAATGCCTTGGCTAGAGGTCGAGGAAGAGGAGGTGGTGCTGCTTGATCGAGGGATGCTGACCTCGAGATGGACTAATGGTTTTTGTAAAGTTTATGTCGTATTTTGATGAACTTTAAGGAATTGTATTTTGTATTTGGCTCTTAAGAGCCTAATGTTGATGTTTTATGATATTATATATTTGAACTCCTGATTTGGACTTAAAGTCCAAGAGACTTTGTTAGATTTGAAAATTAGGATGTAAACAGGTTTTCGGCATGCCAATTTTCAAACAAAACCACGCCAATTTTTCGTAAATTAAAAGACTTCCGCTGTTTTCTCTGAATTTAATTTATTTAAAAGTGACGGGTCGTCACAGGACTGGTTAATGAATGTATGTGTATAGAGCGTAGTGAGATGCCGAGTTTAAAGATGGAAAGGTTTGTGGACTAAGAGGAAATGGTAAATGTGATATATGAAATTTGTACTGGCTAGCCGTTATTGCACGTTTGAAAGGCTTACATTTTGATCATATTGTATATCTACTTTGTAATGCTCATTCATTTACGTACCTAAGCATATCATTGTACTTGTGCATTATGTTGTGAACATTTCCGCATCACCGTCATATTCTTTTGTTTTCACTGAGTGTCATGCTCAAAGGTGCTCTAAATCACCTTTCCGGACGAGGGCGGGGACGAGGTGCGGCAGGTGGTGCTCGTTGATGCATTGAGATGAAGCTTTTGGGATTAGGTCTCCGGTCACGCGAGCCGCGTTTTCTGGGAGAGTGGTTGTCTTCTTTTGGGTTATGTCGTCCTTTGGTTTAGAGTCGGAATTTAAAGTTAAAGTTTGTACATTATGTTTGTATAACAGTTTTAACTTGGTGCACCAAACTTTATTTTGGTTTGAAAATTTATGTGATACTGTGAACAGGCCGACGAGCCGATGTTTCTAATAAACAGGTTTTATTTTGTATGTGGGTTTGGAATTTACAAATACTACATGCCGAAATTTTTAAGGATTTGCTAAATCAATTGTTTTAAACTTTATGTTCTTCTCTTCCGCATGCGTGCTCGCGTCCTGAGCTTCTAGAATAAGCCGGGTCATCACATTTGGGTAGAGGCCCAAAGCCTCCCTCGTCAGGTGGATCATCGGGTTCAGTTAGATCATCACGGACTGAATTGTTTGAAACGCAACATAAAGTTTATCAACTAGAAGAGGAGACAAAGAAACTTCGAGAAGAGATGGCACTTCAAGAACAACGTCGTGATGAGGAAACAAGAAAGCTTCGAGAAGACTTGGCTCTTCAGACAAGACAATTTGAAGAATTCATGAGAACTTGAACGACATCTCAAGGTCGTGGGGGTTAGGGTAATTCTTAGTGCATTAGCTTTTCAAACTTTGTTAGACATTTTGAGTTTTAAATATTTCAAACATCTCTAACACTTATAAAAATTATTGTTTGTTGGTTTATGTTTGTTATATTTTAGATAATTCCAATTTTGTTATATTTGCTGTGGAATTATGTGAAATTTAGTTTTAGTTTATAAGTACTAAAACAGGTTGCTAATAGGGGAGTATAAATAAGAGTAGTTTTTTTTCAAAAAAAAAGATTTGCCGACGGTAGTGTCGGCATAGGGTGTCTGGAAAAAACCCAGATATCGTCGTTCTTAGTCGGCAATCCATCGTTTCAGTAGTTATTTTGGTTGGGAAATACCGACGCCAGCGTCGGCTTTAATGTAACTATTTATAAAATTTAAAAGTACAAGATCAAACACTTTACATCAATAACCTATTTAATTCACCCAATTACATAAATGCTGGATGTTTTATCTTTTATCAAATATATCCAAGAAACACCATTTATGGTGGTGATTTAGTGGTTTCCAGATTTACATTTTACCATCTTACCCTTTTATATCTGATAATAACTATATCTTATTAATTACATATCATTTATCTTATAATTTGTTTTTTATTTTTTATTTTTATTTTGAATTCAAATCAATCTTACTTGATTTTTAGAATTTTTATTTAAGGATTAAGAAAGATAACCTATCTTCTTCAACCCCTTGTCGCTGGAATATTTCATCAACGTGAAAGCAATCAAAGTTCTGAGATTTTCTATAGTTTTAAGATTTTTTTTTTTGTGTGTAAATCTGCTTTCTTCTTCCCTTCCCTTTCCTTCCCATACCACGAAGCGTGAAGAAAAAAACATCCCTTTAATATCTTTCCAATTGATGGGTAAT
This sequence comes from Gynostemma pentaphyllum, assembly GCA_028015215.1. Lineage (NCBI taxonomy): Eukaryota > Viridiplantae > Streptophyta > Magnoliopsida > Cucurbitales > Cucurbitaceae > Gynostemma > Gynostemma pentaphyllum. The sequence goes on along the minus strand of CM051351.1, from coordinate 54,752,728 downwards.
GACATTTTCTTGTTTTTGAACTTGTTGTATACATATTTTTGTTCATTTTCTTCAATGTGAATTCAGGTTGACGCCAATAAATGTTTTCGTTTGGAAGCATTTTCCCGACTTTAGGTTTCTTCTCCGCCGCCAGAGCTTTCTCTGATATGGTTGATTTTCTCTCTTTCGTTGAAGCAGGCTTCTTTTCAGTTGGCTTTTTCTCGGCTTCTGGCACCATTGGAATTGGATTTTCAAAGGTGATTGATTGAGAAGAATGAGGGTTATGGTTTGAATGTTGCATTTGATTGTAAAACAAGTTACTTTTAATTAAATGTTTGTTTTTCTTCAATACTAATTTTAAATTTCTATTTACATATCTTTCAAATCTATTATCTTTTTCATCTTCAATTTTATCTCATGTATCAATTTTAAGTATACATCAATACATATTTACAAAAAGTAAACAGTTTATAAAAAAAAAAAAATTACTTTTCAATTCTCTGACGAACTCACTTTCTCTGTATTTTGTGGAACAAGTTACTTGTAATTAAATGTTTATGTTTATTTTTATTGAATATTTATTTTAAATTTCTATTTACATATTTTTCAAAACTTTTCCTCTTTCATCTTCAATTTGTGCCCGGTATCAATTTTAAGTGCACATCAATAAATGTTTACTAAAAGTAAACAGTTTATAAAATGTTTACTAAAAGTAAACAGTTTATAAAATGTTTTACTTTTCTGAAAAGTTCTTTTTTCATACATACCTGTTTATCATCGTTTTTTCTCTGTATTTTGTAGGATGACGAAAAAGAAAAACATTCGAATTTTCCTAGAAGAAGAAGTATCCAGAAGTTTGAAGATTTTTCTTTTATTTTTTTGTTGTAGTTTTATTTTTGTTTATATTTAATTTTTCCATTATTTTTACAAAATTTAAGGGATTTTCCACCTTTCCTTAAATCGTGCACAAATTAAGGAGAAATTAAATAAGGGGTATGTTTTGTTTTTGAATTAATTGTACCAATAGCCTATTTAATTCACCTAATCACAATAATGCTGCTTGTTATGATCTTTTATCATTTTTAACCAAAAACCACCAATTATGGTGGTGATCTGGTGGTTTATGATTTAATGGTTTATCATCTTACCTTTTTATCTCTCCTAATAACTATATTTTATTCATTACATATCATTTAATCTATTATTTTTTTTATCTTGAATTTCAAATAAATCTCCCTTAATTTAAGGATCCTTATTTTTCTTTGAAAAAACTTCATTTTTTCAAAACATGAACACTGAAGCTCATATCGTGGATCTTGTCCCCTCTGTTTCTACCACCATCACCGCTGTCATCATGTGGAAAAGCTCTTCGATTTTTTCCATCAAAATTTCGATCATCTTCTCCTTCTCATTCTCATATTCTAGTCTTTTCCTCGTTCTATTTTCGCAAGGGTGTCGTTTTCCCATCCTTTTCATCCCCTTCCTTATCTTCCTCTTCTCAAATGAAGATTTGAGAAATATGTTGAATCGAAAGTCCATCAAAATCATTCATTTGAAACCTATGAAAAAGAATTAAATCTTTCGATCCTATTCCCTAGGAATGCATTCATGTTCTCGTTCTATTGGAGGATATGCGTGATCCATGGGCTTTCTCTTTCCTGTTCTCGTTCTCTTTCTTGTTTCATGGCTGCTACTATAGGTTTGATGATCTATAATACAGTGTTTATTAAATATAAACATTTTTTCTCTTAGTATTCTTAGATTGTTTTCCAGATTTTATTTCTTCTTCATTTTCCTTTCAAAACTATTACCATTTTCATCTTCAATTTGTGCCACATATCAATTTTAAGTGCATATCAATAAAAAAAAATTACTTTTCAATTCTCCGACGAACTCCCTTTTTGTATTTTGCTACAGAAGTTACTTTTAATCATATGTTCATTTTTATTCAATATTTATTTAAATTTCTATTTACATATCTTTCAAAACTGTAACCTCTTTCATCTTCAATTTGTGCCATGTATTAATTTTAAGTACACATCAATAAATGTTTACTAAAAGTAAACGATTTTCATACAAATACCTGTTTATCATCGTTTTCTCTGTGTTTTGTAGGACGAAGAAGAAAGACATTAAAAGAAGTATTCAGAAGTTTGAAGATTTTTCTTTTTATTTTAATATTTTTTAAATAAATTAATCATTGTTTTTTTTATATATATGCTTCATTTTAGATATAACAATTAATTTACATATCTCATCGATTATCTTAATGCGTCAACAACTGATTAATAATCATAAATATTAATAACTGATTAATAAAACTAAAATTTATTAAATTTGCAAATATTTTTAATATTTTTTTTGAAAAATAATACATAATTCAACTTGTTAATTTCTTAATTTATTATGCAAATTTAAAAGAAATATTGGAGTGCATTCAAAAGTTAAATCATGTTTGGCTTGCAATCTGAAAAACAAGATCTGAAGTAAGTGAATTCTAATAAATTTAGGGTAGTATTCAGTGAATTTGTTAGTTACAGAAATGTGTTTGGTAACATATTCAGATTTAAAATTGAAATCCAGAAATTGGAAATATGTGTTTGGTTGGTTATTCAGAAATTAAAAAAAAAATTGTGAATAAGACAAGTGTTTGGTTAATATCCAAATCTCAAATTTTTGAGTTGGATATTTTGGATTTTTGTTTTAGTTAAATTTATTTTTTTGGCTAAAAAAGAAATTGAATCCAAATTGCTTTTTTCTAGATTGTAAATCAAACACAAAATAAAACAGATTCATCTTATTCATTCAATCTAGATTCATAAAACTGAATCTGGATTGCAAACCAAATGGACATTAACAATCACATTGCCAAAGAAGAGGCAATTGACAAGAAATTAATTATATGGGCGACGAGACTGTAAAGACCCGACTCTTTAAAAATAGAATTAAATAATATCGCAAGGGGAAGACTTAAAGTATTAATAGAAAGTCCGTAAATCGAAGAATATCATCATTCATTGCAAAATAAAATCTGAAATCCTTAACATTTAAAGATGGGAAGCGCTTCTCTTTTTAAGTTTCAAACATAAAGTAAGATAACTCATAAATTCGGAAATCCACAAGGACAAGTGAGCATAATAGTGTTGCTCAAAGAGCTCAACAAATCCATAAGAACAACACGAAATAAAGAAAAGCAAGTCCATAGACTACACCGGCTCAAGTCCATTCATCATCATCGATCTGTGAATCACGCTGCACCAGCTCCACGACCACGACCGCATCCCGTACCCTAAATTGTAATATAATGAGCGAGAAACCCAGTGAAGATAAATTGAATAGAAAGTAACTTTAGATCCCAAATCCAATCTAAATTTGTGTCCAATGAATCCTATTGTCTCTTGACTACCCAAACAGACTTCCGAACATAAGGTCATGCAATTCTCAAAAGAACAGAAAAATTAAAGAACAAGAATGAAGATCATGCAAGTTGTCAAGTCTCCCAAACTCTTAGTAAACAGAACACGTAATCATACGTTTAACTTTCAGGGAAGATATCTAGAACGAGTTAAGCTCATGTAGTCTTAACTAAGAATAAGATCAAGATCATAGAGCCAAGAACATAGAGCTTAGAACATAGAACATAGATAATAGAACATAGAACGTAGAACATGTGAATAATGTCAGATGGTGTAAGCTCACGTAATCTATACACGATCTCATTATCTCACTCCAATATCAAGTAAAGCTCACGAAGCCTTTACTTTCTTATCAAGAACCAATGCTCGCTCACGTAGTCGATGCATTATAGAACATATCAAATGCTAGCTCACGTAGTCTATGCATTATAGAACAGAATCTCCTGGGTGAATAACGTTAGAGGGTGCAAGCACACACAGTCAGTGCACGATCCCGTTATCTCACCAATGACATGCAAAGCTCACGTAGTCTAAGCAGTCTAGAATGTATATGTATCATAGAAATTATGAATAATGCCAGATAATACTAGCTCACACAACTAAATATTATCTCATTATTCATCTCCTCCGTTAATGCAGCTCACGTAGTCAATGCATTCCTCATGATACATGCACCGAACCATGAATAATACCAGAAAATGCAAGCACACGTAGTCTATGTATTATCTCATTATTCATCACCAAGCAAACAAGTGTGATAGTAAGAATCAGAAATATACGGGAAAATAAATATTAAAGCGAGAACCAATTTCAGAACATCTCATCAGAGAAATAAGAATCAAGAACATGAAAACGTGTAGAGTCATAAGCCCATACTCAAGCGATTACAAAAATCCTGAAATCAACGAATGACTTATGTACTAAGGACCAATGCTGAAAGGCCCAGTGTCAGTAAAAGTTCAAAGTAATCAGAAAACCTCGATATCGTAAATAATCTCTAAGAACATAAGATAACCATTGCTAGAAAGGCTCAGTCTCAGTAAAAGCTCAATTAAACCAGGAATATCTCGATAACGAATTTAAACCATCCAAGAACACATGGTAAACATACTTTAAGTGATAAGATAACTAAATCAATTAGGTCCATACTTCAACTCCCAAGAAATTGTAATTTCATAATTTCCATATCAATTATATACTCCCAATTCCTATAATTTCATAAAATTAGCATGCTTTAGTTCACTTAATTCCGAATTAAACTTATCTCCCGAACCATACAAATCGTTCAAGTATTCGATTTATAAATTTACTATAAAATTCTATTTATCCTCACCTTTGAAGATTAGCAACAAGCAATAATTTAAGAACCGGCCTCCAACTAAGTGCGATCAACACCCCTAAAGTTGCTCGAAACCTGGAAAATGTTTAATTAAAACCAATTAGTGAGAAAACCGGATCAAATTAGCAAAAACCGTACTAAATTACACACAAATCAGACTGAACCAAACTGGACCGGTTCAGCTGAACCATTTCTTCCCCAAAGGAACTCACGCCCGCACTGATCAACAGAAAAAAAAAGAGCCTCCTCTTACCTTGGATTTTGGGCTGATTTCAAGATCTGGCAGCATGGGTAACGACCTGGGATGATTGATTAGGTAAGAATGGTGCTAGAGATCTGATCTAATCGATGAGAACGGCTTTAAACGGTAACGTTCTTCCCTCCGTTCAGCTTCTCTTTTTTTTTTTTCCAGATTCCGGCGACGTGCAGGGGCTGCTTCTTCTTGCTAAACAAAGAGAATGTTTAGCTAAGCGTTTGAGTTGAATATTCGAAAGAAAACCCAAGCAAAATCCGAGTTCTTACCTCTTCAAAACCGAAGAAACAATCAGCCCAAAAGTAGCATTTTCCAGCAACTTCTAGTCCAGAACCCGGCGGCTTTCAATGGTCAGTCGCTACTCGAATTTGAAGGGAGAGTTTAGCTAGATAGATTACTCAGAAAGTCCGAAACGAAAAACCCGAAACATACTCGAATCATTACCTTCCAAAAATCGCAGAAACTCCAGCTTGTTTGGAGGTGTTTTCTGTTGTGTATTTGTGAAGCAAATCAAAAAGCCCAAGCCTACCCAAATGACAAAAAGACAAAATTGAATTAGGCTCAACCTCCACCGTGGGTTTTGTTGTCAATTTGGGCAATAAGGGTTGTCTTCGTAAAACGTGAATAAAAGAAAAATAGGGTTGCTTTTGTTTTGACTGCTCTGCAGCAAATGAGAGTGAAAAACGAGAGAAAGAAAAAGGCGTTCGTTTTCTTTTGGATTTCGTTGTTCTTGAGCGGCAGTGAGGATGAGAGTTTGAGTGAGAAATATTGTAGAAGGCTTTTGAGCGGTTAATACACGGTTTTGTGTATTGAGAATATTTCTCTATTGTAACTCTGATCATCATAGTGAATTCCGCAGCGGTAGCAACTGGACGTAGCCAATTTGGGTGAACCAGTATAAATTCTTGTGTCTCTCTGATTGTGTTTTATTCTTTAATTTCTCGATTACTTTTTTATTCCTAACGGTGAATGTGGGAAGATGATTTTTCCCAACAACTGGTATCAGAGCTTTAGGTTATAATTGTCCGCAGATTCAAGTTAGGAGTGAAAAGTATGTCAAACTTTATGAGTCCGATGAAGTTTGATGTGGAGAAGTTTGATGGGATGATCAATTTTGGCTTGTGGCAAGTGCAAGTCAAGGATGTATTGATACAATCTGGGTCACACAAGGCTTTGAAAGGAAGACCGAGCGAGGGTGCTCTCAATCAGTCAAGCGGTGATGGTGATTCAACGAAATCAGATGGCAGTGGTTGTAGTGTTGGTGCTAAGAAGGCTAGTTCGAATGATGAAGATTGGGAGGAGATGGATTTGGGGGCGGCGAGCGCAATAAGACTATGTTTGGCTAAAAATGTTCTTGCAAATGTGCATGGAATTTTGACAGCCAAAGAACTTTGGGAGAAGCTTGAAGCCTTGTATCAAGCTAAGGGTATCTCAAATCGGTTGTATCTGAAGGAGCGGTTTCATACACTGCGAATGGATGAAGGTACAAAAATCTCAGATCACTTGAGTGTTCTCAATGGTATCGTTTCAGAACTAGAGGCAATTGAAGTGGATGTAGATGAAGAGGATAAGGCTCTTAGGCTTATCTTGTCTCTTCCAAAATCTTATGAGCACATGAAGACGGTTCTAATGTATGGAAAGGATTCTTTAGATTTTGCAGAAACTACAAGTAAACTCTTATCAGAGGAGAGGAGGTTGAAGAGTGAAGGGCGGGATTCACATAACAACTCTATGTTGGTAGTTGACAATATGAAGAAGAAGAATTTCATACAAAAGAAAGGCTACTGGGAATGTGGATTATCTGGTCACCTGAAAAGAGATTGTCCAAACAGAGCAGGTTTGGCAAAGGGTTCTGAGTTGGAAGCTAACATTGTCTCTCTTGTAAAGGGAGACAACGACTTTGTTTGAAGAAAGAGAAAATTCATCCTCATGGTATGACCGCTTTACCATGATAGAGGATGTGTTGTTAGCGGATGCACGCGGGCATTGACTTGACGGTTATGCAAGGCGTGTGGAATGATGTCGATGGTTGAAGAACTTCCGGGGAAGTCAAGTAGGTGGAAGTTGCACCATAATTTCAGCAAGTTTTATCGACATGTGCCGGAAAAAGGGAAATCTTGAAAGGTAATATTTCAAGTGGTCTACTTATATGGTGGAGTAGGATAGCTCTCAAATTTGAGAACTATGATTGTCGGTGAAGATAATGATTGTAGCAGATGCTATGGTTTATTCTATCTTGCCAAGGTGGAATTGAAGGAATCGCTACCGTTGCAGTGAAGACATGGTGTTTTGATGTTGTCTTCAAGGTGGAATTTGTTGTGTATTTGTGAAGCAAATAAAAAAGCCCAAGCCCACCCAAATGACAAAAAGACAAAATTGAATTAGGCTCAACCTCCACCGTGGGTTTTGTTGTCAATTTGGGCAATAAGGGTTGTCTTCGTAAAACGTGAATAAAAGAAAAATAGGGTTGCTTTTGTTTTGACCTGCTGCGGCAGCCGAGAGTGAAAAATGAGAGAAAGAAAAAGGCGTTCGTTTTCTTTTGGATTTCGTTGTTCTTGAGCGGCAGTGAGGGTGAGAGTTTGAGTGAGAAATATTGTAGAAGGATTTTGAGCGGTTAATACACGGTTTTGTGTATTGAGAATATTTCTCTATTGTAACTCTGATCATCATAGTGAATTCCGCAGCGGTAGCAACTGGACGTAGCCAATTTGGGTGAACCAGTATAAATTCTTGTGTCTCTTTGATTGTGTTTTATTCTTTAATTTCTCGATTACTTTTTTATTCCTAACGGTGAATGTGGGAAGGTGATTTTTCCCAACATTTTTCGGCGTTGCCTTACCCATGACTTCCGGCGAGCCTCCTTGACAACATGCTGAACTCAAAGAATGGATGGTGAGGGGCGTTGAGGAGGCATTGCACGGGTCGTTAAGTTGAGGGACGTTGAGGAAACAAAAAACGAAATGAAGAGAGGAAGGAATGTGAAGTCGTGCGGCTGGTAGGTGAGGGAAGAAGGAATAAAAGAATTTATTTTCTTTTTATATAAGAAAATTCTTTTCAGGAAATATTTGGTCCCAAAACCCTAAATTTTAGGAATGGCCCATTTGTATGCAAACTATTCTTAATAACAAAATTAGCCAATCATTTAATTATGTCTTAAATTTAACTATAAGCTAACTATTCTATCCTAATTTAAATAACCTAAATCAATTCAATTTAAGTGATAACTAATTAATTACGGATACTAAAATAGTTAAAGTAGATAAGAATTAAATGACAAATAAAATAATAAAAAATATATATACAAAAAAAAATTACCATGAAATTACGGGATGTTATAGAGACCCACTATATTTTTTTTTCTATTTGTTAAATTTTGTTCTCTCTTACGTAGTGCCAGCTTAGTGACAGGTGTTTTATTGTAGCTATAAATCTAGCAAAATTTTTTTTAGTAATATTTGAAAAAATCCACTTTAAAAATATTTGTAAATATAATAAATTTTGATCGGGAGAATTAATTATAAACATCGAATTTCATATTTTCACACTAAGTTTATCATCTATTTACACATAAATCACAGCTAACTATTGGTTAATATAATAAAAACTGATATATTTATAAATAATTTTAAGTGATAATATATTTATAAATAATTTTAAGTGATGACACATTTACAAATATTACATCAAAATTTGTTACCTAATGAATTTTTCCCTTTTATATAAATGATTGACATCAAGTCAATAAATTATTGAGTTAAGAAATATTTTCAAAATAAAATTAACGATTAATTTAACCGGCTAAAAAATGTACCAAATAACATTTAAAACTAAAGTTGACAAACAAATTATCTTAACGCATCAATAACTGATTAATAATCATTAGATTAATAACTGATTAATAAACTAAAATTTATCAAATTTGCAAATATTTTAAATATTCTTTTAAAAATAATACATAATTCAACTTGTTAATTTCTTAATTTATTATGCAAATTTTAAAGAAATATTGGAGGGCATTCAAAAGTTAACAATTACATTGCCAAAGAAGAGGAAATTGACAAGAAATTAATTAAATGGTCGACAGAACTCACTATTTATTTTTTTAAAATTTGTTAAATTTTGTTTTCTCTTTATTATATTACATTATATCAGTAGTACCAGCTCAGTGACAGGTGTTTTATTGTATTACTATATTGGAATAGAGCTTTTTTTATTTTTGAAAAATATTTGAATAGAGCGTTAATAACACATGTTGACGTTGTTGCCAAAACTTAAAAAAATAAAACAAAAGCATATACCGTACTTTATAAGCGTTTATAAAAGAGTAGCTATAAATCTAGTAATTTTTTATGTAATATTTATAAAAATACCTACTCTCTAAAATATTTGAAAATATAGTAAATTTTGATCAGGAGAATTAGTTATAAACATCGAATAACATATTTTTATACTAAATTTATCACCGATTCACATATTAATCGTTGTTAATCACTGATTAACATAGTAAAAACTGCTATAGTTACAAATTTTATGTGATGATATATTTTTAAATATTATATCAAAATTTGTTATCTAATGAATTTTTCCCTTTTATAAATTATTAAAATCAAGTTAATAAATTAATGAGTTGCGAAATATTTTAAAAATTAAAAAAAAGATTTAATTTAACCGACAAAAATATTTACCACATAACATTTAAAACTAAAGTCAATAAACATACCAAACGAAATGAAATGATTCGAGGATGAGGATTGAAGCTCTTGGCCAAGGCAATCTAGGGAGGTCCTAGACGATGAAGGAGGAAAATGAGGGGTGTTCAAGTCATGGTTTGATTCGGTTTTTCTAAGTCTTTTACTAATGTGTAATTGATTTTAGGTTCCGAGAGTATTAAAAATTATCCTTGGGTTCTCATAAATTCAAGTAAAGTTCATGGTTTAGAACCTTACCAATTTAGGCCATTTCTTGGTTTTTTGAGTTGAGTTTTTCCTCAATGGTTTCAAATTAGGTAATGGAATAATAGTTTGTGTTGAAGAAAAAGTATGAGGAGGATTCGGTAATCCATTTTTGGTTTGAAATTCCCAGTTATAACTAATGGACCTTGGAATTTCAACTTAAACTTGAAATTTAAATTAAAAAACATAAAAGCGCGAGTTTATGGAGTTTACCTTAAGTTAAAAGCCCTAGAAATTCCTTTAATATTAACAAAAAAAATATGGTATTCTTGACACTTGGTATTTTTAGATTCTTGATCCTTTAAATAAAAATAGTCAAGGAAATAGAATTTTATGTTAAAAGAGTCAAAATAAAATGGAAGAGTTATGCTCGCTAATTTTTATTTTTTTACGTCATGTTTTCCCGAATTTAAGTGCTCAAGCAGTTTTTATTTTGTTTTGTCCATCTTATGTAACTGTATGTGAGGATAGACCACCTAGCATATGTTTTTTGGTCTCTATCCTATGTAATTATGTGATATATTCTTATTGGATATCTAATTAAGGTAATTTATATGATATCTTAGGATGGCATTTCCAAAAATATCAAGGATAAAAAGAGAGGTACGACCAATGATGTGCTTGCTAAGGCTTTGGGAACAAAAGAATCATGTGGCAAAGTAAGAGGAGTGGGTGCATTTGTCACACCTACAGCTCATTTTCATACTCCATCAAACATCTATGAACAAAAAGAGGCAGAAGTAAAAGATGTCGATGAAGAGAAAGTCTTTATGTATCAAAAGATTAGAGATTTAGAAGAAATAGTTTGCAATAGCCAGTTTACACCCACTTCTGAGCATGCAAGTTGCAGTAAGAAAGTCGACAATGAAGAAGATGTAGAACTTGTTCAAGATGATATGGTAAATACTCTATCCCTTAATCAGTGGCTGCTTGCTTTGGAAGGTTATCACAATACCAATGGTTTCAAGAAAGATCCCACATCACCCAAAGTATCAAATAGGGTGTACATTATTATTTAATATCATTTTATTTTTAAGATCTTCTATAAGTATAAGCTTTATTACATATACATTACTTTGTAGAAGAAGAAAAAAATTAGACAAGGTGAAAATAGAGTTATTGGTACTATTGATCAATCAAGGCTACCAATGGCTTTAAGGTTTTTATTGGGAAATGTTCAGTATGCAATGAAAAAATTAGGTAGTATTCAATTTGAGTTACCAATAGATTTATTTGGGATACATCAAAATTTTTATGTGTTACAAGAAGACATATTTCATCTATGTTCAATGGTGGACCTTGCAACAACGGTGATCGTAGCATACATAGGGTAAGCTTCATACTCTTATATGCTCTACTGTTAGAATTTTTACTATTTTTTAGAGTGAAAAGTGGAGATATATGAATGCTTTTTTTATGCTTAAAATCACAAGAACATGTATTGCATTTATGTAATACTTTGTTGATAAATTTACAAGAACATATATTTTTATTTTGTTGATACTTTTTTTTAGATTTAACCTATAAGTATTGTTTTATATAGGGCTATAAACAACAAGTATCCAGATTGCCAAGCCAATATGTGTTTGTAGATCCTAGCACTATATCCATTAGATCAAATCATACGGAAGAACGAATAAGAACTCTTTATGGTAGAATTTCAGTGGCTAACCCAGGTCAATTAGTAATTGCTCCATATAATTCAGGGTAAGCAAAATATTTTTTTCTTTTGAATTATTGTAAAATGTGTACCAACCTAATTTTTCTTTCAAATTATCGTAGAGGTCATTGGATACTTGCTGTTATAAATTCTTTCAATGATGATGTTTTCTTATTGAACTCAATGCGAACCGGTACAACTGAAGACCTACACATCATTGTAAACTCGTGAGTAAAATTTCTTATCACAAGTGGTGTTTTAAATTGTGCTACCAAACCGAGATTTTCTTTCCTTTCTTTTTGATAATTGGAATTTAAATGTATGCCCACACTCACATAGGGAGTGATTTTGTCCAGCTATGGGTTATGAACATGTGCAACACTGATATATTGATAATGTTAACTCATGTACCTTATTGTTATCATTTTCTAAAAAGTAGTTTTTTTTTAATGTTGTATATGTAGGGCAATGGCAATGTTCAAAGCACATAATCTATCAAAGACATCTTGAAAAAACATTACATGTAGGAATGTTAAGGTATACAAAGATTCTGAAACTTGTTTAATGGATTTAGTGGGTTTGGGGCTGAATGTATGATATAAAAAATTGGATTAAAAGTATGTGAAAAATTGGAATTAAAGAATGCCTATTTTGAGTTTCGATATAGATTTATGGCGAAACTGAAATTATGCAATTGCATGACTTTGTTTGGATGTTTAAGTACGTTTTTGAGTGTTTTAAGAGAATTAAACCTTGCCGATTGTGAATAACATGGTTGACTGTTTAGTGCCCATTAAGTCAAAAATATTAGCTTAGGTGGTTAATTATTTATTAATTGAACTCCATATCGACCGTAGTGCATTTTTGGATGTTTAGGAGTGACTTTGAGAATGCTAATAGAGCCGTTATGCCGCTGAATTTTTGTTAGAGAATTATTAAACTTTGAATGAGCGAAACTATACTAGTGTGGGCTAGTTTAGTTTCTATATTATATAATTGTTGGGTATACATAGAATGGTTGTTGTCATTCTTTGAGCAGGGCTTGTTGGTGTATTTTAATGGATTTATTGGGTTGTTTTGGTATACAAGGCTTGAGTGAGATTTTAGTTTCCTAGGAATAATTTTCAACACTTCTCTATACTAATAGCTTCACTAATTTTAAGCAACAACAGCCATGTTCTTGAGCCAAGGGTCCAGTGGCTTTCCATCAGAATGAACAAATGCAGGCTTCTGCATATTATCATAAATTTTCTGGAAATCGAGCTTCTTGAATTCATTCTATTCTGTTAGAAAGCAAACTCCATGAGCATCTTTTCTTGCTTCATAAGCATCCCATACCACACTAACTTGTTTCATAGTAGTTGGGCTCATTGGCTGCTAGTTTTAAAATGGTATTAACTGAGGATATCCTTTTGAGCTTAAAAAGCATTGGCTGCTAGTTTTGATTATGCATCCTTTTTCATTTTGTGATATCATTAGTGGTGAAATTGAATAAAATGAATGTGTACGTTGGAAACTTTCGTGGCATATATGTGGTGTGGCCTTAACTTTATTGTGTCTTGTGTTAATGAGATATAGATTTATGCTTTGACTCAATAAATCTGTTCATCAGTTGTAAATTTCATGATATTGTATGCTATAGTAATAGATTTTTTATGGTGGCTTCACCAACCTTCACTATATGAAATGTAAATGAATTTTTGATGTTGTGTCTTGCCTTATGGTTTTACATCTAATTTTTTGTTTACTCTATAATAATAAATGTTTAATTATCTTCTTTTTAATATAGTGCCCACTTCAAGACGGAAATGTCGAGTGTGCATATTATGTCATGAGATTTATGCGATGCATAGTAACAACCAAATCTACTTTGATTTCAGATGTGGTGGGTAAATTTATTATTATATTCATATTCACTTTTAAAAGTATAAAATTATGCTAAGTACTTTTATTATACTTTGTAGATCGACACAAGGGTTGAATACTCTCAAGAAGAAATTGATGAAGTGCGGGTAGAGTGTGCTGAATTTTTGGCTCAACTTGTCTAGAAGTTACATCTCCTATTGACTGTTTTTGTCTACTGAATTTATCCTAGAAGTTACATCTCTTATTGACACTAAGACATGATCAATTCTTGTTTGGCAAAAGTTTAGTTATGTAACTTGCTTTTAGAAACGTAAACCATGACATCGAAAGGTTTTTGTTGGTAGAAACTCTTGCTTATAGGTTAATATAGCTTTTTATGGTTTTGAATCATTGGAATTTGAATGTTTTGGTTGGATGAATGAAATTTGTAATTATATATTATAATGGTGTGAACAAGTGGTTCGTTTCGGTATATTTTTTTAAGAAAAGAAATATATTGCTTGACTCTTAAAACAGGTCGACCCCATACTTTTACATTGGATCCAATTATGTCAATTCTCGACTAATAAAAAGGGTCAAGATATGATAAACATTTAATCTTAAAAAGGGTCAAAAATCATAATACGTGAACCTTTATAAGGGTCAAAAATCATAAAACTTGACTCTTTTGTTCAGTCAAGTGAAAGCGTTATTCTTGACTCTAAAACTATTCTTGATAGTCGCTTATTTGACACTTTAAAAAGGGTCAAATAAACGATTCTTGACTCTTTTTAATGGTCAAGTATCAACTATTTTGTTGTAGTGAATGCTCCACACACTTGCTCTAAACTATTTTCAAAAGTTTTCCATCATAAATAATCAACAAAAAGAAGGAAGAAACAAAAAACACGGGAGAGAATGGGGTGGACGGCGGCAAGGCGAGGGAAAGGGAGATGAGTTAAGAGAAAAATCTTACCTCCGATCTTGAAACTTTGTGAGCTTCTTCCCTTTTCAATGGAAAAGATTTTCAGTTATCTCACTCTTCCCCTTAACTTTTAAATTTTACGAAACTTACTGTATGCCTTTCATGTGACCCTATTTACAAGACAAGTTAGGATTTAATCCATTCCAGTTGATTAAACTTGCATTAAATTTACATTATTTGAACCAAAATGATGTTAATTGATTTTTTATACATGAAAATCTTGGACGTTACAGAACTAGAGAGATTCAAGCTTCTTCCATACCTTCAAAATTGTGTCTTCCCTAAACTGCCTTAAGATATTTCACTACAACAAAATACTTGATACTTGACCATTAAAATGTGTCAAGATTCAATAAACTTGACACTTTTTCTAGTGTCAAATATGTCAGTGTCAAGTATAATTTCAATGCACTTGACATGTTAGAAGCGTCAAAATTATAACTATTGACACGATTTTTATGTCAAGTGATAAATATAGTTGACATTTTTTAAGAGTCAAGTATATAAGTTTTAAATTATAATTATTTTGACGGTTTAAAACTGTCAAGAATCTTTGACGAAATTTAAAAAAAAAAAATTTACCCCTTCCTTTTCATGTTTCTGAAGTATTCTTGACATTTTAGCCTTATAAAATAATTTTCTTGACCATTTTTATTTAAAGTGTCAAGAATTTATAAATATCAAGTGTCAACTATGAGTGATATTGTTGTAATTTCTTTACGAGGTGAAGTCTCTACAACTATTTTAACTTTTCGATTTCAAATCGAAAACCTCCCATATCTCATTGTACTTAATCCAAAATTTGATTTCAACTTAGATCGATCCATCAAATCAAAAAGAGGCTCAAATACCACTTATTATAATTGAATAACTAAGCAATGTATTTTCCGTGCCGTAGTAATTTTGGTAATAATGGTCAAGTACAATTATCTTCGAGTAGTAACAAGCTTGTACAAAGAAAAGATAAAACTCGTCCATAACAATTCAAGTTCTTTCCAAATAATTAGTGCTATCTTGTTTACAATTAATATATAGAATTATAAATACTAAAAAAGAGGCCAATAATTAGAATTAGAACAGGTTTAAATATACCGCTAATCAATCCTAATTTTGTTTATGTTAGGAGCTATTTCTCGCATAATTTATGTAGACACCATATTTGGTCCGACCTATTTAATTAAATTATTTATTTTAACAAAATATTTAATTTTATTATAATCATAATAAAATCTAAAAGATTGTATCATAAACTAAGCTGAAATGAATTATTACAATATACTTCAATTGAAACCCATAAAACTGTGGTGTATATGAAGTCACCCCTAAATAATTGTGGTTTTCAAAATCACCCTAATTAATTTGATATCTTAATATTAATAATAAGAGGGTATTTTTACCCTAAAAATTAATTTGATATTTTACTTTAACTCATATCAATTATCGCTTTTAATTACTCAAAATAAAAACTCAAATATTAAAATTTATGATTAAGTATAAATTAAAGTCGAAATTTTATAACTTATTTTTAACCTGTTCTTTTTATTTAAAATAATAATAAAATGATTAATATCATTATGATTTTTCATATATGCATAAAAAATAATAATTACAATATTTTATCTCTCAAACAAAAAGAAACAATAATTAAAAAGAGTCATTTATAATTCAATTTAAAAGCTTCAAATGTTTCCCAATTTCCATCAATTTAACCAAAATAAGTGATTACTTTATTACCATAATTATTTTAACTTACATATTTAGACCATAAATAAATAAATAAATAAAAACTAAATTTTGTACTTTATTAACTCAATAATTTTATAATTAATCAATAACATACATTAGTCATAATTTTACTTCTCTTCCAAATTTCTAAAATTACAACAATAATTCTTCCCATCCTTGAAGGGTCAAATACAAATAAAATAACCCAAGGAATTTTGAAAAGCCAAAGGTAATGGAATTATCTAGAATACTTGGTGAGCAAGTTTAAATCTTGGCCATTGATTTGAAATTGATGATCAAGGTTTTTCACTATAAATAGGGGTCTCCCTTTCATGGAAAATCATCCAAAAAAATCACCAAGGGATATCTTGAGTGATAAAGAAAGAGTGAGGGGAAGAAAACAGTTTTCATGGAGAGAAAAAGCAACAACAACAATAATAACATTGTGGTTAGATCTTGATTCTCTTCCATGTTTTGAGTTCAACACTCATTATTATAATATTTTTCTTTCCTTCTTTCATTTTAAGTAAAAATTTGAAAAATTTATTATTATCATTTGAATAAATAAACATGTTATGAAAAATTGTTAAAATAAAAATTATACTTTTGCTAGCTAATATTATTTTTCTTTTATTATTACCACTCCTATTTATTACAATTACTCTTAATATTTTTAACATATAATTATTATTATCATTATTAATTACTAACTTCACCTAATCAAATAATGGAATAATTATTTCTATTTACAAATAAATAATAATAATTTTTCGTTTCATATTTAAATAGAAATTACTTTGAAATTTTATTATTTTAGATATTAAAAAATATTATACTAAAAAATGTGTGTTTGTGGAATTACTAATTTCCTCATAAATCACACAATTTTTTCTCAAAATAATAACATTAGTTTAGATTAAAATGTTACTACTTATATTTTTCATCTTTTACTATTTATTATCATTATCATTATTATTCTTTATATTATGATTGCAACTATTATTATTATTGATAATGTTGAAATGATTTTGATTATTACTACTATTTTATTAGTAAATTCATTTCATTAGTAATGCAATAATTATTTTTTTTAATAACTTATTAAAAAAAAGACACACACACGATTAATAAATTTGGGTAGGTGGTAAAATCTTGAAACCACACATATCATGAGCCCAATGAATTCGTAATTAATATATATATTTTTGGTGAATTAAATATCTATGAGATCAAACCTTATTTGAATATTTTTCATTTCCATTTTAAATAAAGAAGTATATTTGGATTAATTATAAAAATTAAATAACAACCCGTTGGTCAAATAACACATTTTTTATATATCGATATGAACTAATTACTTCCTAATAGTTAAAATAATAAACATTTTTTCTTCTTTTATATAAATTGAAATAAATCACTTTTTTTAATAAAACAAAAAAGCTATTGTTTTAAAATAAAAAATAATTTGCTATACATGAAATGAAATATTCAAGAAATAAACATAATTTATTTGTGGAACTTAGTTCCCTCATTAGACATGAAAGTCACTTTTTTTTACATACCAAATAATTAGTTTATTAATAAATAAAAATAAAATTGACTTTTCAAAAACAATCCTATGACGGATTTGAGAAAGTCAAACTTCTCGATTTCTTGAGGAATAAGAATTTTTTTTAAATAAAATATTATTATTATCATTATCATCGTTATTATTATTATTATTATTATATTACTATTACTATTATTATTTATTATCATTATTATTATCATTATTTTTTTTATGATTAATATTAATATTAATATTATTATTATTATTTTATTATTATTATTATCATTACTATTAACCTTATCTTTATTATTATTATTATCGTCATTATTATTGTTTTTATCGTTATTAATTCAATTAATGGATAATAGCTCCACTCATTTTACTCTTTAAACTTGCTCTATTTTTAGAGTCAAGAAAAGGTTGAATGAGACATTTATTTAAAAATAATTAAATCAATATTAAAATAAATAAATTAAAGGACCAATCTTCAAAATTATTTAAGATAACATGAAGTAAATTTGTTAACCGTTTTTACGGGTGTTGTAGGGTGCTAATACCTTCCCTACACACAACCGACCTCCAAACCCAAATTATATATTTTCGCAAACCATTTTAATTATTAATTTAGGTGACCAATCACACCTTTACTATGGTTGGTGGCGACTCTCAAACTTATTTCTAAAAGACCCTCGTAAACTGATGTGGTCACTCCGTGTCGCGAAAATCTGGTTGCGACAGTTTAATTATCTCAATTTAACTCGCGTAAAAAAGTAAGGAACAGGTTCAAGTAAGAGTTTGTCGAAAGTAACAACAGTTGCAACAATGACAGTGAAAGTTGTAACTTAAGACAAATTGTTAAAGTTAACAATTAATAGAGTTCATTAGGACTTTAAATAATGAGGAAGATAAAACGAGACTCAAGATTGATTTACGTGGGAAACCAATCAGACAAACCCACGAGGCCACGCCTAGAGAAAAAATCCACTAGAAATTTTAGAGTCGATTGCACAAACAAATTTAAAGCAAAACTCAAATACATAAACAAGAAAAAACTCTCTTTTCACTTGACTTTGATTTTACTCGTTTGCAATTGACGAACTTCGAGTTGGAATCTACAAGCTACACTTGCAGATTTCTAATCAACGAACTCCTTCCTTTAGCTACATATCACCGAGCTTTTTCTCTTAGAGATTTGACCAATACTTAAGCCAAAATTCATGTGTTTCAAGGAACTCCCTTCCTTTATCTACGTATCACCGAGTTCTTTCTCCCAAAGATGCGATCGATACTTAAACAAGAATTAGTGTGTTTTGTATAATCAAACACTTGAAAATAAAGAAACTTCTCCTCACTGATTTACAATGATTATCAGGAGAATAAGAAGTGCAAAACAATATATTCAACTTCGGTGATCCAAAACCAGCAACATGCATGAGATTAAAAAGAGCTTCTTGAACCGAAAACCAGCCAACAAAATCAATCTAACAGATAGGATGATTTCATAAAAAATGGGCGGATTTCAAATGAGCTTCCCTTGAGCAAATCAAGCACAAAATCAATTGATAAAAAATTCCAAAACTGAAATTAAAAGAAACGTTAGCATAGTTGGATCAATAGAATTGCTGAACAAGATCCCCAATCAAAGGAGAGTGAAGTATGACTTTCAATGGCAGAGACAAGAGAAAAAATTTCCTTAAGAATTTTATTTCTACCACAAAGAGAGAGAGAAGAGAATAGCTTCACCATTTGAGTCCTTAGCTAAATCTTTAAAACAAACGAAGTGTGGTGTTATGTGACGACCCGACTTAACTAAAAGCCAGGGCGTGAGCACGCGAGGGGAAACGAAAAAGAACTTAAACTTTAAACCATTAGTTTTGTAAAATATTCAAAATTTAGGCATGAAGTACTTGTATATTTCATATTCCACATACAAAATAGACCTGTTTTAGCAGCATCGGCTCGTCGACCGGTTTAAAACATCATAAGTTACAAATCAAAATATAGTTGGTGCACCAGGACAAAGTACAAAACGATAATATATACAACATTTCATCTCAAAAGTGAAAGACACGACAAAACAAGGAATGACCACACTCCTTTCCCAAGGACCTGTGACTCGCGTGTCCGAGGCCTAATCCCAAAAGCTCCATCCCGATACATCAACGTGCACCACCTGCCGCGCCTCGTCCCCGTCCTCGTCCGGGTCCTGAAAGGTGATATAGAGCACCTCTAAGCATAACACTCAGTGAAAACAAAAGGAATGAAAAACGATGCTATGCAAGTACGGAAAATTATGCACAATGTATAAGGTGGACCAAATCATTGGTATTTCACAATCAAGGCAAAACCGAGTCTTCGATCATTCAACCAATACCACTTTATGAGGCCGTATAGTTTTACATAACTTTCCCGTGTCTCACTACACGTAACACATACATAAAACGTAAAACGTATGATCAACATTGTCAAGCATTTGCTTCCACGTGTTTAACTTTACTCATTTTTATAACAGCTCATTAAATTTGATCTCTCAATCATTTTAATGCCTTCCACATGAGACTATTCACTCTTTTGTCTATCTCAGTAGCCATTCACATTCCCGACTATCTCAGTAGCCGTTTCACACACTTGGCATTTTCAGTTGCCATCTGCCGTTTTATACACACTTGGCTTTTTCAGTAGCCTCTGCCCTTTTTCACATATTTCATTATACTTCCAGGCTATCTCTGTAGCCACTCTAGCTTCCGGGCCATCCACCACACAGCGCCTCGGAGCCTCACCACTTCTGCCACGGTAGCCGCGTGTAACGTCCAACAACCACTCACCATTACACGGGCTACGACCCCATGGCCAATTGTACAATGCTTAGGATGCATGAATGAAGTGGAATGGAATGATATGCACTAACTATACTTTCTTTATCATTAACATTTAAACTAATATATAAGTACGATAAAGCGAATAAACAGAGTTCCCAAACAACGTAGTACTCAGTTTCAAACTAT
Organism: Gynostemma pentaphyllum; assembly: GCA_028015215.1. Lineage (NCBI taxonomy): Eukaryota > Viridiplantae > Streptophyta > Magnoliopsida > Cucurbitales > Cucurbitaceae > Gynostemma > Gynostemma pentaphyllum. The sequence goes on along the minus strand of CM051351.1, from coordinate 54,732,020 downwards.
CGTTCAACACTTTCAAAGTGTCTAAGAAAACACCAACTTCAAACGTGATGTTGTAGCATTTCGCCAAACTGTGCTTGTCAAACACCAATCTAAAACATATCGAGCATATGTATAATAAGTCCCAAATCAGCATATGACTCGATCTTCACTTGAAATACGAGTAGAAACAAAGATACGGAATAAATTAACTCACATGATATGTAAATAAAGCAAGTACTCAAGTGGTGATGTAAACTAGCTAAGATTGTGGTTATCGAACAAATATTTATCTCAAGTGGCATAGAAGACTAAATAACATGTATGTCTTTTCCAATTTAGATGTATGAAAACAAATAACACATCCTAAATACTCAAATTGTATCCAAAGACAAATGGGTTTTAGCAATTTTAGCTCTTTTCGGCTCTTAAGAACGAACCAAGCTTGAATCTCGTTATTTAATACTTTCACCACTCCATTTCTCTTTTACAACACATCCCAAAGCACCTACCAATCAGCCATGAGCATTTAAATCCCACCACATTCTTTTAACAAATTTCAAACCTTCCACCGCTACCGTTTTTATTCTTTTTGTTCTCACCTTTACGAAAGGCTCGCGGTAGCTCGTTCTTGCCTCTTATCCTACAACCAATCATTCCAACATATTTAGATATATATATAAAATCATTTATCTCAGCCCAATTCAAAAACACACAAACTCATACCCGGTTAGAAGATCAAAACCCAAAACTAGTCAATTTAAGATGAAATTTTCGGCCAATTGGGAAATAATCAATTATTCATTGGGTGGAACTTCTAATATGTTTTTCATGTGAAATATATATATTTAGACACACATAAGTTCCAGAATTTAGAGTTTCTATGTAAAAGCCAAGAAAATCCAAAAATTGGAAAAGCTAGAAAGCTTGAAATTGCCATTAATGGAGGTTTTGCTCTTGGGTTCATCCATGGCTTTCAACCTTCCAAGAAATCTTTAATTGACAAACTTAGGGTTTGAAGTTATATTTTGAAATCAATTTACAGAATTTAAAAGAGATTAAAACACAAAGAAAATGGTTTTTACATCAACAATCAAGAACACCCCCAAAACCAAAACCCATGAAAACCTATCAAGGAAAACTTACCAAAATCTCTGAAAATAGATGGAAATTGATAGGGATTCTTCTAAAATCAGCTTCTACTCGAAAATCCAATGAAAATGGACCTTGATTTTACTAGATTTGATGAAGAATTGAAGAAGTTATAAGCTTTTCATTTTTGACTTTGAGTTTTCCTCCTTTGGCCGAGAATAGCAATGAGAGGAGATAGTTGAGAGGTTTTTCTTTTTCTTTTTCAATTTTTTTAACTCAAATGAAATGATAAAGCATGGCTGAAATTAAAAGTTGGGTATTTGCATTAAGGTCCCTCCACCTCTTTACCTAACAACCAAAGCCTTTCCACTCAAAACTTTACCAACTAGTCCCCAATTTAAGTTTATTTGCTAACTCACCCTTTTCTCTTTAACTAACCATGGTTAAAAACTTTTCTTTTCAACAAATCTTCCACCCTTAATTAATTTTAACCATGATTAACCACCAAATAACCAAATTACAAATATTAAATAATTTCTAAAATGCTTATCATTTAAGTATAATTTTAATTCACTACTTTTAAAAACCCGGGGCCTTACATGTTAATAAGGATAATTGCTAGAGAAGAAATAAAAAGAGGATGTGTTGTAAAAAAAAATATTAACAACTAATCTTTCTCACATGCATATATTTTGACCAAAAAGAAAAAATATATTTTATTTATTTTATCAAGGAAATATTGCCTAAATCAAAAAGCCGAAACAAAAATAAGAAACCTTATATTTTTAACACTCCCACTTTAGCTTTGATTTATCAAAAATAAAGCAAAGGCATTTAGTTGTTTTAAACACCACTCCCCCTGAGTAACACAAGCATTTTTCTCCCCCTATTTTCTGCGCATAACAAAGCCAAAAAATGGCTGAAATAGAAAAGACAAGATAAAGAGAAGAAAAGTTGTCATAAGAGCAAGAGAGACAAAAAAAATGCTTCGATGGATAAAACAAGGACAACAAAGTCAAAAAAGAAAGACATAGGATATATTTGCAAAAGACAGCCACTTGACAATATCAAAAATTGTTTTAAAGGTTAATTATATCTAGACCAAATGTTGTAACATATTATCAGACAACTTCAACTTAAAAAAGGTAGCAGAATGTAATAGAAAAACAAAACAGAGCATTGACTAGCTCATCAAACATGGTGTCAAGAGAGGTAATAAGATAAAGTAAACAACACTCCCTCTAAGGCAAGAACCTCACAGTACAAGTTTTTTTTTATTGGTACAACAAAACGTCAGATAGCCCAAAAAAATAAAAAGTAAAACATTATAAGGAAATTTTTTTCGTTCAAACATGAAGGACAAAAACTATGTTTCACAGAACCAAAAAGATTAGACTAAAAAAAATTGTCACACCAAACAAACTCATTTTTAGGCACAACTAAGCATAAAGAGATTTAAGAAATAATGTAAAAAATATCAGCAGACTAACATCTTTTAAAAACACAGTCATTATTTTCATTTTGGTCATTGCATTCTTGGTCATTGAAAAAGACATGTAGATTACGATCATTTCTATATTTATTCTTTTGACCCAAACTTGCTTAGGCATGAATCTCTCTTAGTTCTTTTTTACTATGTTTTTAAGTCTGAAGCAATTTAGTTTTATATGTCCTAATATTCCACAAAAATAACAAATAGGAATAAATTTAGAGTTCATACCTTGATGCACATTCTTACTTTTCTCCTTTTGATGGGTCAAGATCTCACTGTGATTATCCTTGATGAAGCATTTGTTTGAAACTTGCTTGGCCTTTTCAAAAACATAATATTTCTTGGATGATTCTCCTTCATATCCAAGGCCTGTATTATCTCTAAAAACTTTTGTTGAACTTAAAATTTTGTCAAGAGTTTCAGTGCCAGAGTTTAAAAGAGGTAATCCTTTATGAGTATTCTTTAGTTAGAGTTCAAAATCATTCAACTCATTATCCTTTTCAATAAGTAAATTGTTGAGATACTCATTTTTTGAAATAAGATCAAATTTTACCTTTATTAAAACCTTAACTTGCTCAGTTTATTTGTTTAACATAACTTTACCCATTCCTCATACATTTTGGAGTAGGCTTCTTCAATGGAATCCTCTTCTCCATTTGATATTCATCAGGACTTTGAGATTTTGTGCTTAAATCTTGAACATCAATATAGGAACATTAGCAACAGAAGCCACAAAAGCAACATTACTTATAAAATTTTCTTCTTGATCATCATCAAACTCCTCATCACTCCAAGTATGTTTTATAGCCTTTTCTTTTTCAAGGTATTTATGCATTCCGCTTTAATATGCCCGAAACCACTACACTTTCTACATTGTATTCCTTTTTCCTTCTCAGGTGGTTTATGATCAGTATAGTTCGATCCCTTGAATTGATCCCCGTTGTTCTTTGAGATTCGCTTCATGTACTTGCCAAAAAAAATTCGTTAAGAATGTCTTTTGATCGTTATCACTATCTTCATTGTCATTTGTACATGACCCATGTACCATCTTTAGAGCAATCAACTTCTCTTGTTTCCTGTGTTTCATGTTGAGTTCAAAGTTTCTAACAGAATCTATTAGTTCATCTACCTTCATATTATCAAGATCCTTAATTTTTTCTTGTTAGGAATGGTGTCCTAGGACTTGTAATTATTTAATAAAGATAATTTATTTCGGATAAATTAAATAAATAAACATAAGTTCTTTCTATTATCTATATTGATTCACTTGACGATATTAGGAATATATGGAAATATATAAATATCAAACATTCAAATAGTAAAACCCTAAGTCACTCTTATGAAATCACGACTTAGTATGTGAGTCATACGAGAGGATTAAAGTCAAGATGAGTAACTTAAAAGTGTCTACAATAAATGGATAACGTTTGGGAACCTTATCCTGATAACACTGTTGATAGCTTTGCATTTTGTTTATAGACAAATGATCTAATCCTGATCATTCATGTGGGTGACATGAATGGAAGTATCATATGCAATGTTGATTGTATAATACAGGACCACGGTATCAAATTTCTCATTAGTACCGTTTACGAGAAATAATCGAATATCAAACTAAGTTTATCAACCGTGATAGATCTTAATCCTGAGTGAAATGTGGACTTCTATTTGTGGAGTTATGTTCTTTGATTCACATGGTTGAGATCGATCTGAAAGAACGATCAATACACTCCTGCTTTGGGAACATAACTAGATAAGTAGCTGGAATTGCATTTTGATGAGATGAAATTCATAACTTTCCTATAAATTAACGGTATCAGTGCGATACCTAAATATTTTAAGAACTTTAGGAAACTCCCTTGATGTACTGATTCGAGACATGAACAAGTGGCACCACGACATCTATTGATCACAAAAGTATATTATCTCTAGTTCGACTAAAGATAAAGTTCATTGGAGAATCAGGGGGAACACAAGAATAAAAACGGTAATTACAGGGGCAAAACAGTAAATTTAATCCTCATGTAATTATGAAGATTCCACGTGAAGGATATATCACAGATATAAATAAAAGATAAACTTAATGGATATAACTCATCTATAGTGAGGGGAGTTCAGCTATGAATCTATAGTGGAATTATTCATAGTTAGATAATGAGTAGTTAACTGATTATGATTTAATCACTTAACTGATTAATTATTAAGCCCATGATCTATAGGTCCATCGGGTCCCTATGCTAGCCCAAATATCGTAGTAGCGAAATCAAGTAGAAGAAATGTAAATTTTAAGTAAACTGAATTACTTAAAAAGGTATTATTAATTGTTTAAATATTGAGTATATTTAAATGGTAATTAATAGGGTAAAATGCAAATGAGACCCCTGTGGTTTGTTTCAAATGCATGAACACCCACTGTTGTTTGAAAATGGCAAATCACACCCCTGTGGTTCCAAATTTTTTCCATCACACCCCTCCCTTTCAATGCCATTAATTTTCTTTTAATCATAACTTCTTCGTTTGAACTCTGATTTGGATTATTCAAGATATTTTGGAATCCTCATTTTAGTATCTACGCTAGAGTCACTTAAAAACTTCTAAATAATCAACAACCAAAAGAGTTAATGGTGTCAATCATACCTAGTACTTTGATATTAATAAACTATTTTATTTATTAACCATTTCAAAGTTTTAAAGTGGTTATTATGTAGAGCCTGAAATGAAGATTCCAAAAGATCTTGAATCATCAAAATCGGAGTTCAAACGAAGAAGTTATGGCTAAAAGAAAACTATTGGCATTGAAGGGGAGGGGGCTGATTGAAAAAATTTGGAAGCACAGGGGTGTGATTTGCCATTTTCAAACCACAGGGGGTGTTCATGCATTTGAAACAAACCATAGGGGTCTCATTTGCATTTTACCCTAATTAATATAAACATTATTAATTGTTTAAATAATGAGTTTATTTAAACAGGAAATTAATAATGAAATATTATTAAGAAATAATTGCACCAATAACCACAATAAATCACCATACTCCACATTTAATGGATGTTTCTTTTTTATTTTGTTTTTACCTAATAACTACCCATAATGGAGGAGATCATGGTTGTTTCCGAAATACCTGCTTACGGTTTTGCCCTCTTCAATTTCCATCCCATTCTCTTGCTATCAAATCATAAATGTTTTTTTTCCTTTTTAATTTATGTTTTAATTTTGTCTTTAATTAAGGGATTTGTATCTGCATTTATTTCCAAATTATATATTGATTCGATTTTTGATGATACGTTTTTCTTTTGGCTCATTTCTTCTTCTTCTGAAATTCTTTTTTCTTTCTTCTGTTTTTTTACGTCGTTTTCAATTCTGGAAAAATGTGATCATCATCAATTGACATTATTTACGATGGAAGTTGGAATGATGCTCACATGTACGACAACGGCGTTAATGGTGTATTCATTAGATTTTACCGATTCAACACATCGGTGATCGGATTCTCTCCAAATCTTGAAGGTTGTATCTTAGAGAACGAAGTAGATTAAACTGTCGTGAACAGCGAGCCCGGTGACGGTGTTGGCGTTTTAATTAAAGAGAAACTTCTTACGATGGCAGATATTAACGTAATCCTTCGTGTTGTTCAAAGCTATTATTACAGGTTTGTTTATCTATAATACACTGTTTATTAAATATAAACATGTTTATATATGGCTGCTGATACAAATCGATTTATCAATAATATACCGTTTATTAAATATAAACACGTTAAACTATGTATATTAGCTCTCTCTTTATTTTGTAGAACTAATTACTTTTAATCAAATGTTTATTTTTATTCAACATTTATTTTAGATTTCTATTTATATATCTTTCAAAACTGTTACCTCTCTTCATTTTCAGTTGTGCCATATATCAATTTTAACTACATATTAATTAGTATTTACTAAAAGTAAACGGTTTATAAAAAAATTTACTTTTCAAATCTCGGCGAACTAGCTTTCTCTGTATTTTCTAGAACAATTTTTTTTAATCAAATGTTTATTTTTATTCAATCTCTCTATTTAAATTTTTATTTACCCAATTGTTCTTTGTATTTGATAGGATGACGAAGAAGTGCTGGAAGAAGAATATTCAAAAGTCTGAAGATTTTTATTTTATTTTTTGTTATAGTTTTATTTTTGTTTAGATTTAATTTTTCCATTAATTTTGCAAAATTTAAGGGATTTTATAATTTTCCTTATGCATAAATTAAGGAAAAATTAAATCGGAGATATGTTTTGTCTTTTCACAATGTAATTTAATTTGGCCGGTGGCGGTTTTGGGTAGTTTTGACATATATATAAGATACGGTTTTTTTGAAATTTCCATTTATTAAATGGTTAGTACTGAAATTAACCCTATTATTAATTAGACATTATTAATTATTTAAATATATTTAAATGGTAATTAATAATTGGAACTTAATTGATAGTTATTAATTGTTTAAATAATTAATTTTACTTGAACGAAAATTAATAGTTAAAATTAATTAATTAATAATAAAATATTGTCAATTAGAATTATTAATTAATTAAATAATGAGTTTATTTAATGGAAATTAATAATTAAAATATTTATTAATTGTTTAAATAATGAAAATTATTTAAATGGAAATTAATAATTAAATATCATTTGATAATATTTAGTTGGGAAAAAATATTAATATTATTAATTATTTAAATAAAGTATTTAAATGGTAATTAATAAATTAATTAATTAAGTTGGACTTATTAATTTAAGAGAGAGTTTCAAGCCCAATTGGATTAATGAACCCAATTGAATTTGGCCCAACATAATTAATTAAATAAATTGGAATTATTTATTAATTATTGTTGATAATTTCGGTCATCATAGGTAATTTGTAGGAGATAATTGTTTTAATTATATCCTATAATAATTATATAGATTAATTTATTTACACAAGATAAATCAAATCAAATAAAAGAAAAGAAAATATCATCTTATTTATCTCTGGTATTTTCGAAAATACCAAGATAATGGAAAGAGAATATTTTTATCTTTTTGTATTTATCTGTATGGAAAATCTATTCTTATTAAGATATTCCATTGACATATAAATAGGAGGCTTGTGTCATTCATAAATCACACAACTCAATTCGTAGAATTGAAATTCTCTTTTCCTTTTCTTCTCATTGCCTTTGCTGATTTTGGCACCATATTTTAGGAAGAAAAATATTTTTTTTCCCTAATTTCTTCTAAAGTTCGATCCCACAATCGGATTTCGTTTGATTGATCGGGATATAGCGTAGAAGATCCGGTGTTGCTGAGGATTTGATGCTCTAAAGAAACCTCCAACCAATTCTCCATTTATTACTCACTGTAAGTAAAACGGTTTTAATTGCGAAAATTAAGCATGAATCTACATGTTTTTTTTATCAGAAATTGCATGATATTAATAGATCCTTAATTAATCGTTAATTAAATTACTAAATGATATTCTGCTAATTTAGTAGATCACTCCCTTCACTTCTATAACAGTAATCTTAGGAGAAAATCTTTTCGGTAATGATCGAACTATTTTCCTAACAAGCTTAGACTCAGACATTTTCTCTCCTAAAGCAAAAGACTCATTTGAAATATCGCACAATTTAGTATAAAAATTTCTAGTATACTTAGATTTTCAAAACGAGTGGTAAGCATAATAAGTTTAGTGCGTTTTACATCACAAGTCCTTTCACAAGTTTTTTGGGAAATATCCCAAGTTTCTTTTGCGGTTTCACAAGTTGATATAAGTTTGATTTGGTCCGAATCCACACAAATGAAAATGACATTAAAGGCCTTGTAATTGTAGTTGATAACTTATCTTCTTCACTAGTCCAACACACCATCTTGGTATCATTATCAGTCTTAGTGGGACAAGACCAACTGATCAGAAGTGATCTCCAATCTTTTTCATCCATGGCTTTAATATATGGCCTCATCCGAATTTTTCAGTAGGGGTAATTTCCTCCATTCAAAAGAGGTGGTCTAATTGAAGAAACCGAATCTGAGACAGACATGAACAAACAAGAATAAAAGGTCAAATAAAAAATCTCAAAGTCTCGCTAATAAATTAAGTGACTTGCTTTGATACCAATTGTTAGGACCCATTTCTCGTGTAATTCAATTATCTCAAATTAACTCGCGTAAAAAACTCACGAACATGTTCAATTAAGAGTTTGTCGAAAGTAAAACAATTACTACAATGATCTTGAAAGTTGTAACTCAAGACAGATTGTAAAGTTAACAATTAATGAGTTCATTAACACTTTAAGTAATGAGGAAGATAAAAAGACACTCAAGATTGATTTACATGGGAAACCAATCGGAAAAGCCCATGAGACCACGCCTAGAGAAAAAAATACACTAGACGATTTAGAGTCAATTATACAAACAAATTTAAAGCAAAACTCAAATACATGAACAAGAAAGAACTCCCTTTTCTCTTGACTCTGATTTTGCTCGTTTGCAATTGACGAACTTCGAGTTGGAATCTACAAGCTCCATTTGCAGATTTCTAATCAAGGAACTTGCTTCCTTTAGCTACGTATCATCGAGCTCTTTCTCCCAAAGATTCGACCGATACTTAAGCCAAAATTCGTGTGTTTCAAGGAACTCCCTTCCTTTATCTACGTATCACCGAGTTACTTCTCCCGAAGATGCGATCGATACTTAAGCCAGAATTGGTGTGTTTTGTAGAATCAAACAGTTGCACATAAAAAAACTTCTCCTCACAGATTTACAATGATTATTAAGAGAATTAGAAAGTGCAAAACAATATATTCAACTTCAGTGATCCAAAACCAGTAGCATGCATAAGATTAAAAAGAGCTTTTTGAACTGAAAATCAGCCAACAAAATCAATCTGATATATAGGATGATTTCATAAAAAAATGGGTTGATTTCAAATGAGCTTCCCTTGAGCAAATCAAGCACAAAATCAATTGATAAAAAAAATTCCAAAACTGAAAGTAAAAGAAATGTTAGCATAGTTGGATCAATAGAGTTGCTGAACAAGATCCCCAATCAAAGGAGAGTGAAGTATGACTTTCCATGGCATAGACAAGAGAAAAAATTTCCTTAAGAATTTTATTTCTACCACAAAGAGAGAGAGAAGAGAATAGCTTCACCATTTGAATCCTTAGCTAAATCTTTAGGACAAAGGAAGTGTGTTGTCAATAAGGATAATTGCCAGAGAAGAAATAAGCAGAGGATGTTCTGTAAAAAAAATATTAACAGCTAGTCTTTCTCACATGCATATATTTTGACCAAAAAGAAAAATATATTTTTTTAAGGAAACATTGCATAGATTAAAAAGCAAAAAAAAAAAAAATAAGAAACCTTATATTTTTAACAATTTAATAGAAATTTAGTCCAAAATCATGAAAAATAAATAAAAAAAGAGAAAATGCACCTTTCTTCATAGTCGATTTTTTTTAAGAAAAGAGAAATCACAATAATTAGCAAAAAATAAGGAGGAAAATTCAACTGACAACGCGCTAATTAGTGGAAAATATACTTGTAATTTGGCTTCGATCACAACTTTACATATTCAACAACTTAATCAATTCATTCACCACCTCATTCTGTGCATTTATGATATCTTTAAGCAAGTGTTTTGTAATTCACTTTCCCAAAAACAAGGGGAGAATTAAACAATCAAATCAAAGGTATGTTCAAATTAATGGTGTAAAGACCCGACGCTTCAAAATAATATTAAATAGAAAACGCAAGCAGAAGACTTGAAATAACAATTTAAAACCTGTAATTGAAGAATATCATCCTTCATTTCAAAATAAAATCCAAAATCACTAACATTTAAAGATGGGAAGCACTTCCCCTTTTACGTTCAAACCATAAAGTAAGTTATCACATAAGTCCAGAAAATGCATAAGGACAAGTAACATAAATAGTAATGCTCAAAAGAGCTCAACAAAATCCATAAGAAACGATACGAAATAAGGAAAACAAGTCCATGGACTAAATCGACAAGTCCATCTATCGTCATCGATCAAGGAATCATGCTGCACTAGATCCACGTCCATGACCGCATCCCGTACCTAAAAGTGTAATATAATGAGCGGGAAACCCAGTGAAGATAAATTGAATAGAAATTAACTTTAGAACCCAAATCCAATCCGGATTTGTGTCCAACAAATCCTAGTGTCTCTTAACTACACCTAGTCATACTTTCGGAAGCAAGGTTATGCAACTCTTCCGAGGATAAAAGGGTAAGAAACACGATTAAAGATCATATAAATAGTCAAGCTTCCAACTCTAAATAATCAGGGTATGTGGTCATAGGATAACACTTTCAGGATATTATCTAGAACGAGTTAAGCTCTCAAAGTCTTAGCTAATAATAAGAACAAGATCATAGACCATAGAACATAGAACGTAGAACGTATAATATGTGAATAATGTCAGATGGTGCAAGCTCACATAGTCTATGCACGATCCCATTAACTCACTCAAATATCAAGTAAAGCTCACGAAGCCTTTACTTTCTTATCAAGAATAATGCTCGCTCATGTAGTCGATGAATTATAGAACAGATCAAATGCTAGCTCACGTAGTCTATGCATTATAGAACAGAACCCTCCTGAGTGAATAACGTCAGAGGGTGCAAGCACACACAGTCAATGCACTATCCCGTTATCTCACCAATGACATGCAAAGCTCACGTAGTCTAAGCAGTCGAGAACATATATGATCATAGTAATTATGAATAATACCAGATAATACTAGCTCACACAACTAAATATTATCTCATTATTCAACTCCTCCGTTCATGCAGCTCACGTAGTCTATGCATACCTTATGATACATATATCAAACCATGAATAATACCAAATAATGCAAGCACACGTAGTCTATGCATTATCTCATTATTCATCTTCATGCAAACAAGTGTGATAGTAAAGAATCAGAAATGCGGTAATCGAAATATTAAACAGAGAACCAATTTCAGAACCACTAAACAAGTAACATTAATTATGAACATTAACGCGTATAGGCTCATAAGCCCATACATATATCGATCACAATAACCCTGCAAAATCGAATAATTCAAACTAAAGGCCCAATGCTGGAAGACCCAGTCTCAGTAATAAAGTTCCAAGTAATCAGGAATATCTTGATAACATAAATAAATCATCCAAGGGTACAAAGTAAACATACTTTAAGCGATAACATAATGAAACCCAAAAGATGCATACTTAAACTCCCAAGAATTGTATATCCATAAGTTTCCATATTAATTCTATACTCCTGATTCCTATAAATTCGCGAAATTAGCATGTTATAATTCATTTAATTCCAATTTTACTTAACTCCCGAATCATACAAATCATTCAAGTATTTGATTTCTAAATTTACTATAAAATTCTATTTATCCTCACCTTTGAAGATTAACAACAAGCAATAATTTAAGAACCGGCCTCCAATTAAGAAAGATCACTATCCCAAAAGTTTCCCGAAACCTGGAGAATAATTAATTAGCGAGAAAACCGGACCAAAATAGCGAGAACCGACTTTAATTTCAAGATAAACCAGTTGAACTAGACTGAACCGGTTTTAGTGAACCGGCCAGCCGATTCATCTGAACCGTTTCTTCCCCAAAGGTCATCCCACGACGCACAGCAAAACGGAAATGAAAGCAGCCCTTTACCTTCAAGAATCTTGCGACTTCCAAGACTTCACGTGGTAATTTCTGACGAGAAGATCAAATGGGAAACTGCTTAAACATGAATGGTTCCGTAAAAGGGCGAATACGAGCTCCAAATCTTCAGAAAAACAATGAACTTCGGCCAGTTAAACAACCCAGATTCCGGTGAGTTCTTGGTCCGAAACTACTTAGAATTTGAAGGGAACTTTTAGCTCGAGAAATAACTCAGGATATACGAAACGAAAACCCGACATAAATCCTATTCATTACCTTTCAAAAATCGAACAAAAGTCAGCCCCTTCCTCAGCGTTCTTCGGCGAAGTCATTACCCAATATTACAATGGAAGACGGCAACGGATGGACGACGTGGCTGAGGCAGTGGCGTGGTCTGAAAGTGAGGATGAAAACCAGTAAAAGACAGAGGACGGAGGATGGTTACGATGGTCGGGAAACTCATGGCAAGCCCAGATCTCGAAGCAAAACGGAGGGGAAGGGAGATCTTGGACGATGGTGGAGGTGGCGACGTGGGGGGGAGCTCCTCGTTGATGAGATGAAAAGAAGAAGTAAAAAAAAAAATGGGAGAGGGAAAGAGACGGTGCGATGCGAGGGAGAGAGAGTGAGATAATTTAAAACCCTAAATTTTAGGATCAAGACAAAAACTATGAGGTGGGCCCACTCTTGTCTCCTTTCATTTAAAATTGTCATTGTATTTAGGTTTTATTATGTAATTAAAGAAAATTAAATTACACTACTCTCCTAACTAATGTACTTTAAATAAGCTAAACTATTCTAACCTAATTTAATAACCTAAGTTAATTTAATTTAAATAATAACCAAATTATTATGAATACTAAGAATCAATTAACAAATAAATTAAATTAATAAAAAAAAATTTACTGTGAAATTTACGGGACGATACAAATGGTGATATATTCTCCCTATATCTCTTAGAATCTTATATTTCTCTAGTATTTTAATTATGAGCCAGAGATTACCTCACGGGGGATAGCAAATTCCAAGAGATTTTTTTAAATAGTTATTAAATTTTATTTTTTTATTACATGAGAACCCTTTCTTTCCCAGATGACAAACGTGGATGGTGGATGGTAGAAAATTCTAATCCAAGTTAATTTGACTAAGGTCAATTTGACTTGACTATGGTTCATAGGAACTAAAATGTCTTTTCCTCTACCTATAGATATAAATCATATGAAAAAGGGCATGTTAATGTCGGGTGTTTTTTTACAGTGTAAAGGTGAAAAATATAAATTGAGATTGCATGTATGTAAATTGTGTAGGTACCGTATTTTGTCCAGGCTAAATTTATTTATCAACAATTCAATGATCTAAAATGGAAAAAAAAAATGAAATGAAGAAAGTTGGATTTTGATTTGGCTTTAAAAGATAAAGAAAATATATATTGGCTTTAAATGTTAAAGATAAATTGATGTTTAATATAATAAAAATTTTAATTGAATTTGTGAATATAAACAATTGTCTCTAAGAGAAGTTTGTAATTATCAAAGATAGATTAATTTGGAATAGATCAAGAAAATTTTTAAGAGGTTTAATTGGGATAATTGTTTTGAAAATAATTTGATTTATCTTTAGAGATTATCTCATACTATTTTATTAATTTTGTAGAGGATGATTTCCGCTATTGTCAATCACGTATGTTTCACATGTTATCGTTTTCCCCGCTCTTTGAATGTCTATAAAACAAAGGTGTGAAGACGCTAGTGTGGTGCCTGTCAAACCGTCTTCAACGATCAAGTCAGTAAATTTGGAAGCTAGATAATATGAAAAATAGCATAGTTTCTCGGATGAATTGTGCAATACTCGTTTTCTAGGTTTGAGGTACCTTTATAGGCAAGTTCGTGGGCTACTTTCCGATAAGCTTCCATCATATCTAGAGAATAAGATATATCCAAGATAATATATTTTCTATGGTATTTTAGGAAGGAGATAATTATCACATTATCTAATATGGAATGTTTCTTATTCAGACACCAACCAATCTGACCGCCTTAAGAAGTTCGAGTTAGGCCCTAATCAACTTGGACGTGCAGTCTAGTCTGTGATGGCCGCTTCGTGGATCTTCATTTGGGTCACGCGTGTTTGCCATGATGGGCCTCAGGTTATTCCGTTCAAATTGGGCTGCATTAGTCAAGATATGAACTTTTACTGGGCCTAGTTCATGAGTCAATTTTACCCTCTACAAATCTCAATTTGGCTATATTAAGACAACACATTAACCCTCTCATTGAAGATATAATTGAATGATATAGTTTCACATTAACTCTCTACAAATCTCAATGTTGAAACCTTCTCTGTCAGACACACTGCAACTAAGGAAAAAACTAAGGACAATAATCAAACACCTAATCTTCAATGACAGCCATTGACAATAAGCTCAATAAGAATGGAGTTATGAAAGTAAGAATGCACAAGAATTATACTGGTTCAGATTATTACATCCTACATCCAGTTTTCAAGCAGCCATTTATTGATTCCAAGAAGAAGAAGAATACAAAGCTTTTACAAAGAATTCTCTCCCCCTCTCTGTCACTCGTTTTCAACCTACAATGGAGAGTATACTTTCTCTCTCTCATTTCTCCCTTATATACATGAGTACAAATGAAATAGAATAAGAACAATGTAGCTAATAATGTCACCATTTGCCAGCTTACCCATGTGCAGATATTCTATTTCATAACAGAATTCTTTTCACACCAAATCATTGGTTCTTCTAGAAGCTTTCCTCTTTTTTCTATTAGCTTCTTCTTGCCTTGATAATTAGAGACTTGTTTAAGAGCCAAATCTCATAAATTCTCCACCTTGGTTCTTAAACCAATGACTGCTTGAAGTCTTCAACTTCCTGATTATTCTGCAATTGTCCTGAGGTTTGTAACTCTCAGAACATTCTTCATTTTCTAAAATTTCTCCACTGTGACTATCTTTGTAGCTATGTCTGCCGGATTTATCTCAGTTGCAATCTTCATTACTGATACCTTCCATTCAGCTATGATATCTCTAATGAAATGCAGCCTTATGTTTATGTGTTTTGTTCTTTTATGGAACATCGAGTTTTTAGTCAAGTGAATTGCACTTTGACTGTCATAAAACACACAAACCTGATCCGGGTCCACTCCTAGTTCTGTCACCAAACCTCTCAGCCACATAGCTTCTTTGATTGCCTCAGTTAGGGCAATATATTCAGCCTCAGTAGTTGACAAAGCTACCAAATGTTGCAAGGATGCTTTCCAGCTTACAGTGCTCCCAAATAGAGTAGAGAAATACCTTGTCAAAGATCTTCTTTTGTCAAGATCACCAGTATAGTCTGCATCAACATACCCTTTTAGTGGTTCATGCTTTTCTTCAACATGTTCATAAACCAAACCTTCTTCCTTTGTCCCTTTCAAATACCTCAGTATCCATTTTATTGCATTAAAATGTTCCTTTCCTGGATTAGCCATGAATCTACTCACCATACTTGTTGCATAGACCAAATCTGGTCTAGTACATACCATGGAGTACATCAAACAACCCATAACATTTGCATAAGGAATTTTGCTCATCTCAGTTTTCTGCCACTCTTCCTGAGGTGATTGCCCTGAGCTTAGTTTGAAATGGGCAGCAAGAGGACTAGACACTGCCTTGGCTTGATTCATGTGGAATTTGCTAATCAGTTTGTCTATATATCCAGTTTGGGATAGAGTTGTTACCTTCTTCCCTCTGTCTCTACTTATTTCAATCCCTAAGATCTTCTTTACTTTTCCCATATCCTTCATCTCAAATTCAGAGTTCAGGGTTACCTTCAATTCTTTAATGTTTGCTGCATTTCTTGATATGATTAACATATCATCAACATAGAGTAGCAGGTAGAGCCCCATTTCAGATTATGTCTTCTTAAAGTAAACACAGCTGTCATAATCACTTCTTTTGAATTTATTTTTCAGCATAAATTCATCAAATCTAAGGTGCCATTGCCTAGGACTTTGTTTTAACCCATAAAGAGATTTTTTAAGAAGACACACCTTTTCTATTCTGCCTTTTGAACTTGACTGCACAAAACCTTCAGGTTGTTTTATCATTATTTCTTCATTCAGAAATCCATGTAGAAATGTTGTCTTCACATCTAATTGTTCTATTTCCATGTCAAATTGGGTTACTATAGCAAGAAGAGTTCTAATTGAAGTGTGCTTCACTACTGGGGAGTATATCTCATTGAAGTCTACACCCTCTCTTTGAGTATATCCCTTTGCCACCAATCTTGCTTTGAATCTTGGAGCTCCACCTTCTTCAATTCTATCTTTAATTTGGAACACCCACTTGTTCCCAACTATTTTCTTGATAGGTGGTCTGTCAAAAAGTATCCAAGTTTCATTCTTCATTAAAGAATTCATTTATTCTTGCATAGCCTTCATCCAGTGATGCTTCTGATTGCTTTTCATTGCCTCCTTATATGTGTGGCTCTATTCCTTCAATATCTTCTGCAATAGACAGAGCATATGAGATTTGGTCAGCTTGAGTAAATCTGGCAGGAGGTTTAATTTGTCTTTTGGTTCTATCCCTTGTCAACTGATAATCAGTTTGGGAAGTGTCTAGTTGTAAGACCCTTGATGATTCCACTCTGTCTTCACTGCTGTTTCCAGTAATCTCCATCTCAGTGTGTAAGTCAATTGGATCATCATTTCCCTCCATGACAGTACCTGATTTATCTACCTTTTTCATGTAGAACTCATTTTCAACAAAGGTAACATCCCTGCTCACCAGACATTTGGATGCACTGCCATCAGAATACCACAGTTTATAGGCTTTAACCCCTTCAAGATACCCAATGAACATGCATCTCTTTGCCCTGGGGTTCTAATTTACCTTCTTTCATATGTGCTTAGGCTACACAGCCGAAAACTCTCAAGTTATCCAGGTTAGGGGAATTCTTTGTCCACATTTCTTGAGGTGTCTTCTTGTTAATAGAAGTAGAAGGACTTCTATTGATAAGATATGTTGCTATGCTTAAAGCTTCCCCCCAAAATCTCTTTGGCAAGTTTGCTTGGAATAGGAAACACCTAATCCTTTCAAGAAGAGTCTTGTTCATCCTTTCTGCTAGCCCATTTTGTTGGGGTGTTCTTGCTACTGTTTTGTGTCTGACTATTCCCTCTCTAGTGCACAACATATTAAACTCCTCATTCAGGTATTCAAGCCCATTATCAGTTCTTAACTTCTTAACTTTCTTTCCTGACTGAGTCTCCACCATTTTCTTCCAATCAGTGAATTTAGACAGTGCTTCATCTTTGGTTTTCATTGCGTAAGTCCACAATTTCCTGGAGTGATCATCTATGAAGGTAATGAAGTATTTAGCTCCTCCATTTGTCACAACCTTTGTTGGCCCCCAAACATCCGAGTGAATGTAGCTCAAGGGTTCTCTAGTGACTTTTTCAGATCTAGCAAAGCTCAGTCTGTGTGCCTTCCCCAGTACGCATATATCACAAAATTTAATCTGCTCTATGGTGTCATTTCCCAATAGTCCTTGAGAACTCAGCTCACCCAATCCTTTTGAGCTAATATGTGCTAGTCTTCTATGCCACAGTTCTGCCTTTCCCTTTCTGCTACATTTGCTAAGGATTTTTCATCAGTACAAGTTTTTCCCTCAAGTATATATAGACCATTCCTTTTGTGACCCTTCATGATGACCATTGATCCAGCAATGATCTTCAACATTCCATTTTGACCTTTGAAGCTATATCCCTCTTGGTCTAAAGCACCCAATAAGATTAAATTTCTTTTGAGGTTAGGCACATATCTCACCTTCAGCAGAGTTCTAGTCATTCCATCATGATGCTTGAGCTCTATTGAGCCAATTGCTACTACTCTACAAGGATCATTGTTTCCCAGCAATACCTGCCCACCATCTCTTGCTTCATAATTGTCAAACCAGTGCTTGTTATGGGACATGTGGAATGTGCATCCTGAATCCATTATCCAATGGTTCTCAGATTTCCCAGTAGCTGCCACAAGAAGATCTCCACTCTCATATCCATCTTCTTGAGCTACTGTTGCATTTCCACTTCCATCTTCCTTTTCTTTTCTCTTCCACTGATTCTTTCTCTATTGACAGTTTATTTTAAAGTGCCCTTCCTTGTGACATTGTGACAATGGAAACATTTGAGTGTTTTGTTTCCATTTTTAGACTTAGATCTTCCTTTGCCTTTGTTTCTCCATTCTTTCTTCTCTGGTCTTCCTCTGACATTCAAGCTCTCTCCATTTGAGCTACTTTTCTTTTCTGACTTTATTTCCAATTCTCTAATTTTCAGAGCATCAATTACTTCATCAATATGCAGTGAGGTTCTACCATATTTAATGGCTGACTTCACTTCTCTATATGATTCAGGTAATTCATTCAAGACAATGATTGCTTGATTCTCCTATGATATTTCTCACCAGTGCTTGCCAAATACAAGATTATCCTTATGAAATCATCTAGATTTTCTTCCAGATTCTTAGATGTGTCCATTTTGAATCCAAACAGCTTCTCTTTCAGGTAAATCTTATTTGATACAGATTGAGAAAGATAGAGTTTGTCTAATTTTTCCCATACCTTCAGTGGTGCTTCCTCATCATCGAGTAATCTTAGCACATTGTCTGACAGGTGAAGAATAATCGTGCTGTAAGCAAACTCCATCATCTCCTTCTTCTTTGGTTTAGTTGTTCCCTCTGGAAATCCCTTCTCATCAAGAGCTGATGCTACTTTGAGTTGAACTAGAAGTGCCTTTATTTTCTTTTTCCAAAGAGAGAAATCTCCCTTCCCATTGAATTTTTCAACATCACACTTTGCAGACATGATTCTCGATTTGAGAACTCCCTTTTTTCAGAAATGTCTTTGAACTGAAAATTTCAGAGAAGTCTTAACACAGATTTAATTTGCTTCAGGCTTTGATACCAATTGTTGAAACCTTCTCTGTCAGACACACACTGCAACTAAGGAAAAAACTAAGTACAATAATCAAACACCTAATCTTCAATGACAGCAATTGACAATAAGCTCAATAAGAATGGAGTTATGAAAGTAAGAATGCACAAGGATTATACTGGTTCAGACAAGTAATCTTCAATGACAGCAAAGGGAATTTCCATAAAGCTTGAGAACTAAGAAATCTTCATCAATGGCGATTTCTAGCTGTGAGCTGTGAGTGTTCTTGTGAGTGAGTTGTAATGGCTTGATGATAATAACTTCTAATGAGAATGGCCTCAAGAGGAAGTAGATCAACTTGGATCGAACCTCTATAAATCTGTCTTTGTTTTTCTTTTGTCTTTCATCGTCTTGCTTTCTACCATTAATGAGTTTTCTGGTTTGAAGTTCATCTGAACATTGATTAGCTAGTTAAGGTAGTTTATTGTGTTTAGCAATTGAGAACTCAAACTCTTCAATCCAAATATTCCAATGAAGAAGGAAGATGATACCAAGATTAGCTTATAATTTCTTTTATGTGGAGTAAAGCCATATATGGAGAATTGACTACAATATATTAAGAAAGTAGATGATACCAAGATTACCTTCTATTGTATTTGAAATTGAAAAACTACTTGAAAAACTACAATATTTTACTTTTTCAAATGAGACACCATTATTAACTTTAAAATATTATGTGAGTTTCAATTAAAAATAAATAGTTGGCATATTATAACAAATTCTTAACTTATATTTTTTGTACACATATACTAATATGTGTATTAATGTATTGTGACTTAATTTACTAAAAAAGATTACCAATAATATATTTTAGCAATAATTAAAGTTTGAAGGAGATATTGGCCTCATGTTCTAGATATGAGAAGTAATAAATATTTTTAGGAAAAAGACATTTTTGGTCCCTGAGTTTTCATTTTATTTTCTATTTGGTCCATAAGTTTTAAAACCTGACATTTAAACCCCTGAGTTTTCATTTAGCTTTCTATTTGGTCATTGCCTTTAAAAGGTTGTTAAATATTTACTAGAAAATGATGTGGCATTGTTTTACTAATATAAAAGCTTATGTGGCACTAAAATATTAGTTTTAATATTATTTTAAATTGCTTGGCAATTTGTATTTTTTTTAATTTTTTTTAAGATTACTTTTCTCTCTCCTCCTTCTCATTTTCTCTCTCATCACTTCATCTTCTTCCAACCTCCCACATATCCCCTTTCATCATCTCACAACAAGCCTCAAGCCAATGTAGTTAATCTGTCTCTTCATCAGCAATCTCCCTGCCCTTCTTGGCCTGCATCCTCCCCTATTTTCCCAACAACTCAGAACCATACCAATGCAACCCCTCATTATTCCATTTCTCCCTTTCGAAATCCTAGACCTCCTCTAGCTCTCATTACTTCTATTCCTTCACAACCTCAGGCAAAAACTTATTTCATATGGCCTCCTCGCTCTTCCAACAGATCACAATGTCAAATCTGCACCAAGGTAGGTCATATTGCCCTTATCTGCTACAATAGAGGCAACGAAGACAGATATCTCCTATTCTTCCAACAAGACCTCAAGCCAATCTTGTATTTATTCCCCCTGTTCATTCTGATCCCCAAATAAACAATCAATTTGTTATCTCACCAGCTTCTTATTCTCCTCAGTATTCATTGCCATCAACCTCTCCTTTGACACCCTATAACAACACTTACTTTAATCCCACTGTCTAACCCACTGCTTTACCCTATACTTCACCTCACCCAGATCAGGAATAACTCTTTGACTCTGGAACTACACATCACATGACATCATCACTGAATTCTCTCAGCAATGCATCTCCATATCTTGGTAATGAACAAGTTTTGATGGGTAATGTTAAGAAACTCCCTATTAAACATGTTGGTAATACATTGTTATCTTCCTCTCATTCTGCTCTTAAGCTCAATTCTGTTTAACATATTCCCTCAATTTCAAACAAACTCATTAGTGTACCACGTCTCTGTCATGACAATAGAGCTTTCATTGAATTTCATCCTTACTTTTTTCTTGTGAAGGATATATAGACCAAGCAAGTACTTCTTCAAGGTCATCTTAGTAATGGTCTTTATAAGCTCAATTCTCAAACTTCTAAGCAGCATTCTCACCATTCTACCACGCTAGCTGCTTCCTTTGTTGGTACCCTTTCTCCTCCTACTCTTTGGCATCTTAGACTGAGGCATCCCTCTCCCCAAGTGGTCCAGCAGTTCTAGCCAGTTTTAATCAGTCATGTCACTTTTCCAATTTCAATTTCTGTAATATGTGTCAATGGCCAAAAGCCATAGATTAGTCTTTCATAGGTCAGCTAGAGTCTGTCAGAAAGCCTTTTGAGCTTGTTCATTCTGACATATGGGGACCATCTCCTATAAATTCAGTAATTAGAGTAAAGTATTTTCTTCTCTTCATTGATGACTACACTGCTTCACTTGGCTTTACTTTTTAAAATCAAAAGATGAAACACTTTCTTACTTTAATCACATCAAGAAACTTGTTGAGAACTAATTTGACAGCAAAATCAAATCACTCCAAACTGACCGGGGAGGGGAAGCCTTATCAAATCTGCTAGCTCATAATGGTATTCAACACAGGATTTCATGTCCTCATACATCTCAGCAAAATCGTAAAGTAGAAAGAAAGAATAGACATGTTGTTGAAATGGGCCTATCTCTTATTGGCCATTCCAATCTTCCTAAATCTTATTGGAACTTTGCCTTTCAGATCTCTGTTCATCTTATAAATAGGCTTCCATCTCCCACTCTTGACAACAAGACACCTTATGAGCTTCTCTACAAAACAACTCCTGACTATAGCCTCTTAAAAGCATTTGGTTGTTCATGTTTTCCTACCTTAGACCAACAACCACAAACTTCAATTTCACTCCAAAGAATGCTTGTTTCTTGGATATAGTTCAAATCAAAGGCTACCTTTGTTTAGATCCTTCATCAGGCAGAGTTTATATTTTTAGGCATGTTATATTTAATGAGCAAACATTTTCCCTCATTTACTACCTTTGTCCCTTCTAATCACATTCACCAATTTCATTATGATATCTTCTCTATCCCTCATTCCTTTGTCTATTACCAACCTTTATTTCTCTCTTCCGACCTCTCTACTCTATATCAGCAACTTCAGACACCTGCTACTACCTCTCCCACCACATCTTTTACAAATTCACCCCATAATATCCCTTTCTCTGCCTCTATTTCTAACCACAACTTACCCACCTCACCTCATAATCCAACTTCTCCTTCTCCTTTAGTCTCTTCACCCACCACTATTCTTGAGCCATCCCATAATACCACTGATATTACAACCACAAACACTGATCCTCCTGTTTCCATTTTACCTACTGCTCCTCCTACTGACACTTCAACCCATCCTATGATAACTAGATTCAAATTAGGAATTTTCAAGCCAAAATTGCTTCTGACAGCTGTTAGCACTGCTTCATCTATCCCTATTCCAGAACCACCAAATTTGAAAGCTGCTGTCAAAATTCCACAATGGCAACAGGAAAGCTTCTTGAATATCAAGCATTTATCAGCAACAAAACATGGCCCTTAGTTCCACCACCTTCTTAATGCAAAATAATTGGCTACAAATGGGTTTATAGAACTAAACTCCAGCCTAATAGCCAAGTTGAGAGGTATAAAGCTCGCCTGAACAATTGAGTTTCCTTGCATAAAAAGTGTATTGGTTATTGCAGATTGCTGCAGCACAGCCACAACACTGCTGCAGCATTTGTGAATTCTAAGACTTTTTAGGGGGATTCTTGATTTTCCAACCATTTTAGGAGTAATTTCAGTCACTTTAACCCATCTTACTTATTTTCCATATTTAATTTAGAATTTCGTCATTTAGTTTTGCATAATTTCACAATTTTAGTTGTTTAGTTTCATAAATCATATCACCCAAAATTCATCATTGTTTTTATTTTCTTTAAATTAATTGTTAACACCATTTTAAATCACTAATCCTCGTGGGAACGATATCTTTCTTATCACTTTATTACTTGTTTGACTGCGTGCACTTGCGTATCACGATTTCACACAACAAGTTTTTGGCGCCGTTGCCGGGGATTAGTTTAGGTTTAATTGGTGTCATAACATTTAGTTTAATTTGTTATTCTTTTTTTTATTTCAGTTTCCTTGTTCTTTGCAGGATATTAATCTTGTATGAGCGACGAGGATCCACTTGCATTGATTCCGTACGATCAAGAAATTGAACGAACTTTTCACAAGAGGAAAAAACAACAAAAACAAAATAAAGTTGTTCAGAAAGAAGAGATGGAAAACCGGCAGATAGTTGTGCCTGATGAACGAAACACTGTTATTCAAGAGTATAGAAGGCCTAACTTCGGTCCTGTGATTGTTAGGCCAGAAATTGAAGGAAATAACTTTGAGCTGAAGCCGGTTATGTTCCAAATGTTGCAAAGTGCCGGACAATTTAATGGAACACCTAATGAGGATCCACATGCTCATCTGCAATTATTTGTTCAAGTAAGTGATTATTTTAAACTTAATGGAGTTTCTGAGGATGCCCTTAGGTTAGAGTTATTTCCTTACTCGTTGAAAGGCTTAGCAAAAGATTGGCTAAATTCATTGCCTCAAGGGTCGATAACTAGTTGGAATGATCTTGTGGAAGAGTTTCTAACTAAATATTTCCCTCCTACTAAGGAAAACAAGCTTAGGAGCCAAATCACTTCCTTTGAACAATTTGAGCATGAGTCCTCGTATGACACTTGGGAGAGATTTAAAGAGATGATTAGAAAGTGTCCCAACCATGGAATCCCGTATAAGATCCAAATGCAAATTTTCTATAATGGGTTGTGTTCTCACACCAGAGATAGAGTGGATTCATCATCGGGAGGAGCTTTACTTTCTAAAACTTACAATGAGGCTTGTGCCATCTTGAACAAAATAGCGAGGAATAACCTTAGTTGGCCAAATCAACGCTTGAACCAAGATAGGAAAACCAATGCCAATTATGGTGGGAATGATTCGAATTCTTTGATAGCACAGTTGGCTGCTTTGAATAGTACTTTAACAAAGATGGATTTGGGTGGGAATAACCAAATGGTGAATGCACTTTCTGAGACTTGTGTTTTTTGTGGAGAAGGTCACCGATATGAAGGATGTCCATCTAATCCTGAATCAGTGAATTATGTGGGGTATAATAAGAACTTCAATCCTTATTCTAATTCATATAACCCCGGTTGGTAACAACACCCAAAATTTTCTTGGAAAGATCAGGGTGCGGGACCAACACATATTCAACAAAGACTGGTTGATTCCTTACCTCCTCAAAAGCCTCAAGTTGAGGACTCCATAGCCGCCCTTGCTAATATGATGAAAGATTTCATGGGTAGAACTGATGCTATGTTCCAAAATCATGATGCTATGTTCCAAAATCAAGCTGCTTCAATAAGGAATTTAGAAATCCAAATGGGACAAATAGCTTCATCCATGAGTAATCGAGCGGACCAAGCAACACTGAAAATCCTAGAAATCAAGGTAAGGAGTCATGCCAAGCTATTACTCTTAGGAGTGGTAAAGATTTGGAACCACCTAAAGTTACTCCAAGTAAGGAAACAGAGCTCACTTCAATCCAGAAAAATGTTGAGGATGGTGATGGAGAAGAAAAGTCAAGAAAAGAGAGGTTGGATGTTGATGACTGTTCAAATCAGCGTGCTGCAGCACTGCCACAGCACAATTTCAGCACCTTACCTATTCAAAAGGATGCACCAATTGCTAGGCCACCTCCACCTTTCCCTCAAAGACTTCAAAAGAAAGCTCAAAACAATCAATTTGGAAAGTTTTTGGATGTCTAAAGCAACTTCATATCAATATCCCACTTGTGGAGGCACTTGAACAAATGCCTAATTATGCCAAATTCATGAAAGACATCCTCACTAAGAAAAGGAGATGGGGAGAATTTGAGGTTGTTGCACTTACTCAAGAGTGTAGTTCTATCTTGCAGAATAAAATTCCTCCTAAGTTGAAGGATCCCGGGGTGTTCACCATTCCAATTTCCATTGGTAAGGCTTTTCACGGGAAAGAACTTTGTGACTTGGGTGCAAGCATAAACTTAATGCCCATGTCTATTTTCAAAAAGCTTTGTGTTGGTGAGGCAAGACCAACTACTGTTACATTGCAACTGTGCAGGAAAAATTGAAGATGTGTTAGTTGGGGTAGATAAATTTATCTTTCCTGCAGATTTTCTCATTATGGACTATGAGGCAGACAAAGAAGTGTCAATCATTATTGGGAGAGCTTTCCTTGCCACAGGAGGAACACTCATTGATGTTCAAAAAGGAGAGTTATCGATGAGGGTCAATGAAGAGCAACCTCTCCCATTGGTGTAGAAAATTGCTCAACCATTAGTGTCTTAGAGGTTAGTAATGATGGAAAGTACACTGATAAAAAGCCTCCAGAAGAGCATTGTGAACAAGAAAAATCAGGGAGAGTGTTCCTTTTGAGAAAGAGAAGAAGAAAGAAAAGGAAGAGAGGGAAAGTTCGAGGACGTGTCTTGCGAGGTGGAACAAGTTCAATGTCATTCAAAGTTCCCTAATTAGAGGAAGAAGTCGGGCCGTCGACTTTAAAGCAAGGCGCTTGTTGGGAGGCAACCCATCGAAGTTAAGTAGTTCATTTTCGTTTATTTTTTTTCTCGTATTAGTTCATTTAATTTAATTTCAATTTTAGTTGCGTTTTTTTTAGAAATAGGTGCTGCTGAATTTTTCTCTTTTATTTTGTTTTTCAGGACATGTTTGAGCCATTACTCAAAACTTGAATGAAGAAAAGGATAGCCTACAATGGTGGACAATTTGAAGTGGTTATTTGTAGAAAAACAAATAAGGGAGGTTGCTGCAGCTTTAGTTTTGGTTTTTTGTAGTTAATTGAGTTAAAAAAAAAGATATCAAAAAAGCCCCAGACCCGCGTGTTGCCCCATGGACCGCCCACAGCCAGCTCAGTGACCCATGACCCGCATCCCTCTTCCCCGCCCCAGCAACCCTCGAACCACCCCACAACTCTCCCAACCCAGACCCGCGTGCTACCCCACCCGCGACCTGCCCCACAATCTTTCCCTCCCAACCCGCGTGCCTTCCCCCTTATTCCCCATTTTATTGTTTTTTAAAAAAATTTTTTTTCTTTCTCCCATACGACTTCTTCTTCTCCAACGATCAGCTGATACCACCGCCCAAACCCTTTCCCCCCACCATTTTTATTCTCGTTTCCTTCGCTGCCACCATGGTCGCCGTCACCTGAATCTCTCCACCGATTCATCATCTTCTTCTCTCGTTTCCCTTCATGCCCGTCCCTGATTTTCTACCTCTGTGGGCAGATTTCCATTTTATTCAAGGGTTTCATATTGGGGAATGCCGAGACGTCATATTTTCCTTCCGATCTTTGATTCATGGTAGCCACCGTCTGCGAATGCTGCTGCTCACGACTATGCTTGGGGGAGTTATCTAAACTCTTACTTGTTTCACTTGTTTTATTTTCATTTGGACTGCTGCTTCTGCTCTTTATTTTTCATTTTATTTTGTCACTGATTTGGGTCTCCTGCTGTCTCTATTTCATGTTGTTTTGTGCTACTTTGCTGTGAGGACACACCAAGTTTTAAGTTTGGGTGTGATTGTCCATTTTATTAGCACCAATGTACAATTTTCATGTTCTTAAATGATAAATTCTTTGGCTGGTTAACTTCAAATTTCATGTCTCATTGATTCTTTGGTTAGAATGGTCCAAATGATATAGTTGGCTTTTGCATGATTTTTAGGATAGTTCTAATTTTGGTTAATTGCTTTTTGGGCTTTTGATTCTTCTACACTTCCCCGTTCATATCAGCTCATGGTAAACCCATTTAGACAGTTTAGATGCTTGAGGATTACTTCCCTTAGTGAGGAGGAAACATTGAATGGCCAATCTTTGAGAACCAAAGTAGAATACTCTTGCAATCCTTCTTAGTGAGCTTCCAAATAAGTGTCTTCATAAGTTTGGGGGTGACATAGTTACCCACCATTTGATAAAAAAAAAAAAAGTACTCCAATGTCTTGAGGTAAGTCAGGATAAGAGTATGCTTCGGCGGTTCGAGTTATCTAGTGGCTAAGTAAAAAAAGGCACTAGGGACACAAGAACTTTCTAAAAAAAAAAGGAAAAGAAAAGAAAAGAGAAGTGTTCCAATGTCTCGAGGTAAGTCAGGATAAGATCATGCTTTTGAGGTTTGAGTTAACTAATTCTAAGAAATAAAAGGCATTAGGGAAACAATAACTTTCTTGCACATAGTGCCTTTTCACAAAAAAAAAAAAATGAAGTCAATTAGTTTGCTAGCCCCATGAAAAAAGTAGTCAAGAGTTCAAGTGGAGGGAATCTAGGTGAGGTTGTGATTTGTTGAGTTTAAGCTTAGGAAAAAGAGTCTTATGATAGCTATCTTTGCTTGCTAGATGGATTTTACCATGAATTGTTTGATTCGGGATGCACACACTTTCACTTGAGAATCTATTGCCCTTTATGTACTTGGTTAGTCTTAGGACTGTCTTGAAGAGAATTGCAAAAGTCTATGATGGAAAAGTCCTATCCAAAAGTTGAGAACAGTGATTTGTTGTAAGCTTGTGTGTCAAAGTTTTAAATCTTTATTCAAGGCAAAGTTTTCTTTTTGCATCACTCGAGGACGAACGATGAGTCAAGTTTGGGGGTTTGATAACTCTATAAAATAGAGTTATATTGTCCTATTTTAATGCCTATGTGATGATTATTTGATTGAACTTTGCTCATATTTTGTGCACTTTGAACTCATTTAGAATCATTCTTTATTAAAGCTTATTTTGGGAAAAACTCGGGTTTTTAGCACTTTAAAGTATATTTAGGATTGTTCTTAGCTTTTGGTATTTAATTTTGTCGATTTGAATGAAAGAGAGTCCTAAAAGAATTGCAAATTTCATGCAGGAACAAAGAAAAAAGTGCAGAATTTTCAAAAGTGCTGCGGCAGTGCTGCAGCACACTGAGCAGAATCTGGACAGCAGTGCAGATCACGATTTTTGGCCCAAAAAGCCATCTTTTTGGGCCCGTTTCAGCTGATTCAAGTGAGAAACAAATAGCCTATCATTGGGATCCATCTTAGGAGCAATTTGGAGGAGATTAAAAGAAAGCCCAAGCCCAAAAACAAGAAAGAAAGAAAATTAACCTAGATCTAAAAAGAAAGAAGAGGAGGCAGATTTGGAACAGGAGCTGAACGTGAAAAGGGGAGAGACAGAAACGCAAGAGGAGGAGTCTTCTTCTTCTTGATGGAGATTTCGTTTGGATTTGCTACTCCAATTATTATTTTCTTCTTCTTCTTCTTCATTCTTTAGAATTCCATTATCCATTATTAGATTATGTTAGGTTTAGGTTTATTTTTTAAGAACACTTTTGTTTATTTGCATTTCATTATGAACTAAATTTTTTAGGTTGGAATTGATAGATGAACCCTAAGGGGAATTAGTTTTTCACAAGCTTTAATGAATTCAATTTTTATGCTCAATCAATAGTTTGATATTTCTTGTCTCTTTGCTTATGCTTGATCAACTTAAGTGAATTGCCTAGTTTAGTTTTAATTCTGAAAAGGTTAAAATTGAATGGAAGAATATTGATTGATAGGGGTTAACGATTCTTGAAATTGTTTTTGGTAATGCATAGACATATGTGTTTACACCTTAAAGCCTAAACCGGAGTATCAATGCGTATTTTTAATCTAATTTGACCTAGACATAGGAATTAAGTTGGATTAAGAATTAGAATCATGCTAGGCTTGACAAAGTCACATGAACAATTGAGTTTGCTTGCATAAAAAGTGTATTGGTTATTGCAGATTGCTGCAGCTCAGCCACAGCACTGCTGCAGCATTTGTGAATTCTAAGACTTTTTAGGGGGATTCTTGATTTTCCAACCACTCATCTCTACATAGTTTAATCAATTTAATATTTTTGCACATTTTAGGAGTAATTTCAGTCACTTTAACCCATCTTACTTATTTTCCATATTTAATTTAGAATTTCGTCATTTAGTTTCGCATAATTTCACAATTTTAGTTGTTTAGTTTCATAAATCATATCACCCAAAATTTATCATTGTTTTTATTTTCTTTAAATTAATTGTTAACACCATTTTAAATCACTAATCCTCGTGGGAACAATATCTTTCTTATCACTTTATTACTTGTTTGTCTTCATGCACTTGCGTATCACGATTTCACACAACAATTATCGAGGTTTGGTTTATAAATTTGCGAGGTTTTGTTCTTAATTTTACTCCTATTTTCTCTCCATCTCATCTCCACCATCTCATCTTCTTCTGTCTTTTTCTTTTTGCAATTTTTTTAAATTATTTAGTTTTACTATATTCTTTTTAAAAGGTGTCTGACAGGGGTTCTGTCATGTCTCCCACCTTCTTTTGTCTTTTTGTTTTAATTATTGCTTTCTAAAAAGATGAATAAGACAGGGGTCATGTCCTGCTGAATCATTCTTTAGTTAGGAAGATTTAATTTTCTTTTGAGGTCTGTAGTTCAATTATAAGTTTATATATGGACTGAAGCATTGGACAATTGGGATCATCGATCAACAAGCTCTCATACCTTTTTCTCCCATCCCCTTCCCACAAAGCTATAACTCAATAAACCTTTTTGTGAGATAGGTACTCACGCCATTGGTATCAGAGCCTTAATACAAAATATCTTTATTTGCTTATTATTTTGATAATCAAAATTTTTATTTGTTGAAAAGATATCATACTGTCTCTTCAATCTAAATCTTTATTATTTGATAACCGTTGGCAAGTCAGCTGTTCCAGTTGCAAACGAGTAATCAGATCTATTATTAACTTTTAAAGGATTATTTTGAAGTTAAAGTATTTTATGTCCAAGCTTTTAAAGAAGTTGATTTCAAAGGGAAAGTCAAAGAAAGATGTCAAAGATGACTACATCGAAGATATCAAAGGAGATTCAGATCTCACAATCTCTCAAAGTAAGAAGGCGATGTAGATCGTAAAGGTAGAAGAAGAACTCCAAAATTGGAGTATTCCAAAGGTAGATTCTACTTTAATCTACCATCAAAGTAGCTTCAATCTGATGACAAGAGACATCATCAAAACAATGGAGTACAATGTCCTGGTCACTGTTGAGACGGAAGCCATTCATATGTTTTCAAATAAGTTAATTCTCAAACACCGGGCTACTGAATTCAAATATCTTCATCTTGAACTAGGTTAAGTTGCTATAAAGCCACTTTTTTGCCTCGGACTAGATTCTCCAATACTTTTAACCCTCAGAGATGAGAGGCATAAAATGTTCACAGATAGTTTACTGGGCATGATTGAATCCAATCTCGAGAATGAACCAGTATACTTCAATTGTTTTCCCAATCATATGCTTTCTCTTGAAGATCCTCGCATTCTCTCTGCCCTGATGTTAAGGATTAATACAAAAGTGTTAAGAATGGAAGAAAACTCGCTCTCAGTAGCAGTCATATATAGAGTATGCTACAAACTTATGCATACCAATATAGCTCCTAGAGCTATCAGGTCATCTCCTAGAGGCGAGACAATTTGATCGAAGCCAACAAGGAGAAATCCACTTTAACTATCCCAAAAAGATTATCATGGGAAGAAGTTATAAGAAGGTCAAATTGGATGGTTGAAGGAGACACAAAGCCTCTTCCAAAGAGCTAAACCTTAACTCAAATAATAGAGAACCCTGAGGGCGTTGAGGTCAAATTTTTAGACAACTCGATTACAACTCAAACAGTCAAGGATTTTTATAAATTCAAGACCAAGCACTTCTGAACATACATAAGAAGCCGCAGAAAAAATTGCAAGATGTAATTCGATGAATGTCAAGTCTGTGGACTTGGACCAAGTCATCCCTGACATCAAGTATAAAGAAGGTCAATGATCAACTTCCCCGACTCAAACTGACATGGAAACACCATCAGTTTTCAATTCAATCAACATCTTAACGACACATTTTTCTCCTAACATGGAGAAACTTGGAGCAGAATTCCTTTTTAAGGACAACAATATCTATAGAAATCTTTCTTTCATGCCTACAACATTGAAAAAAGAGAGCAATTCAAATACAGCTGGAAAGAAACCATGCAAAAGCTTAAAGAAAAAATTCTTTTTTTCTACTGGTTCGCTGTAAGAGATAAATACGAAAAGAAAGTGAATCCATCAAAGAGTCTCAATGGAAGACTAAAAAAGAAGTGGTATCCTCTTACAATCCACCACTCGAAGAGATCGAGTTTCAATCTACCTATGGTCATACGATCACAAGAAGTCCCTTCAAACAAATGGACAAGAAAGATGTCGTTGACCCGGTTTCAAAAGGAATACTCAACATCCAAATTCAAAACAATTATTCTAACAAGTTGTTGTCTACCCTGGAAAATCAGCTTGATCGAATAGAAGATTCAACTCAGGGGAATAATTCAAAGATTTCTGTAAATTTCAAGTACACTGAAGAAGCTTAATACATCTTCGACATCAAAGGCATCTTCATCTTCTCAAGTAAATGTTCTAAACGAGCAACACGAATTAAAAGAGAAAATGATCCTAGGAGTAACAAATTTATCTTTACTCTCTGAGGAAATCCAAGGCCTTGAATCAGAAGCTGAAAAGGAAAATTAGATTCAAAGAATTTTCAGATCAAAGAACCAATCACACGGAAATACCTGCAATTGGTATCGAAGACTAACTTTTCTAGACTTACAGTTCAAAGTAAAGCCGTTTATTACAACAAACACTTACGATGGTCAATCAATTATCGAATGGAATATTGAGGGATTATCAGAATATATGATCCTCAATGTTCTCCATAAAATTTTAATGGACGCCTCTGCATTCAAAGCAAAGGGGCCTAACGATCATACAATTGCTGGAATCCTATCCACAAGATTCTAAGGACAACTCAAAGGCTGGTGGGACAATTTTCTCTCATCTGAAGAGAGAAGCCAAGTCTTAAGCCACACTATAATGTCAAGTAAAAGAAGAGAAATCAAAGTCGAGGGACAACCTTCAATATGGGAAATCTATGAAGAACCAATTCCTAATGCTGTCGACACTCTTCTATATTTGATAACAAAGAACTTTGTAGGAGACCCTACAAGTCATCAACAAAGGGCTGGAAGCCATCTTCAAAACCTTCATTGTCCTACCCTCTAGGACTTTAGATGGTATAATGATACTTTTCTTTCAGAAGTATTTATGAGAATAGACTGCAACTCTCCTTTTTGAAAAGACATTTCGGTGCAGGCTTACCTAAGCTCTTCGCAGAAAGACTTAGAATATTTCAGTGACAAATTCCAAAGAAGTATTCCATGGGAAACTTTAACCAATGGTGAGCTTATTAATTTCGTTGTCTCAGAAGGCATGAAGCTGTGCAACGAAGTAAAAATCCAAAATAAGATTTCTCATTCCAAGAAATCAAAGAAACGTGAATTAGACGCCTTTTGTGAACAATATGGCTGCCCTAAAATCGAAGCCCTTTCTCAAAAAAAGAATTTTTCAAAAGGAAATAACTATCACAGCTCCAGTTCCAGCAAAAACAGCCAAAAAGTTTGTTTCGAATAAAAGAAAGGAAACGGCCAATATCGCCAAAATAATCGCAAGAGAAAATATCCATCTTCTCGCAACAAAAAGGAAATCCAATGTTACAAGTGTACAGGTTATGGCCATTACGCTACAGCTTGTAAGATGAAAGCGAAAGTTAATTAACTCGAGATCGATGAAAATCTCAAACAAGAATTACTTCAGACGTTCAAAACTGATTCAGAATATTCTGAAGAAGAAGATAATCAAGCGTTAGCCATGGAAAACCGTGGAAAATTCTTTTGTGACAGCAACAACAACAGTTCCATAAATATCTTTACACAGGATCAAGAACTTTTATTTGAGCCAGTCTCGAAGCTAGACGATGAAGAACTCAAAGTCTCCATCCTCAATCGCCTCAAAGAATCAATCAATTCTAATACATCTGATAAGTCCTTAGAAAGGGGTATTCACATAGTTTAACTTGGATAAATCTAGGTAAAAAGACCAAGCAATTGAGTAGAATGTTGAGCTTCTGCACTTAACTAAGTCACTTTTGTAATTTCAAATTTGGATCGAGCCCTTTGATTCACTTTGGCCTTTTTGCAATCAATTTTTCTCTCATTATTTGATTACTTTCTGAGTGTTCTAATATAGCCCTTGCGAGCATAGTTTCTAGTTGGTGCTCTCACTATAAAAAAAAAAGTCAATTTGCGACCAGCAAATTGCGACCAGAAGGTCGTTTCTATAGTAAAATGCGACCAGAAAAGCGACCAACATTGTGGTGGCAAAAAAACTGGTCGTTCTGGAATTTTGTGAGGCTGGATAGTCATAAAAATACGACCAGGCATGTTTGGTAGCAAAAAAAGTCAACATTTTGAAAAACGGCCAGATGGTTACTAAAAAAGTTATCATCTGGTCGTAATTTAAGTTGAAAATAAGTGATCAGTTGGTCACATGCAATGGTGACCATGTGGTCGTTTTTATAAGCTACCAAATAATCACCTTTTTAATAAGATAAAATGCGACCAGATGGTCATTTTGTTTAGGGTTTAGGGTATTTATAAGCGACCGAATGGTCACCTTCAAGATGCGACTAGATGGTCGTTTTCTTGCACGGTAAAATACGACCAGCTGGTCATTTATCTTCAAGGTTAAAATGCGACCAGCTGGTCGTATTTAATAATTTTTTTATATTTATATTACAATAATTAATTAATTAATTAATTATTATTTATTTAATAAATAGTTATAATTTATTTATAATTAATTAATTATTATTGATTTATTTAATTAATTATTTATTAAAATTTAATAATAAAAAATTGGAATTAAAATAAAATATATATAAATCAAATATTCAAAAAATGTTCTATACAAAAGAAACCATCCTGGAACTACTGCGGAGGGGCAGGGGTGTCGGAGTCGGCGTCGATGATGAATGGCCTCAGTCTCGGGATCTGAAGAATGCAGCCATAACTGCTGCGACCTGGGCCCAACCCGTGCATGTGTATTCTCCTCAATCGCAACGACTCGAGAAACGAAGTCATTGCGCATATCGTCCATCTCGGTGTGAAGCTGTTGAACCTCCTCGCGCAGCTGCTGCTCAACCAGGGAAGGGTCGAAGCCAATGCTCGTTCCGCTCTGCTGAGGCCGAGGTACATCCACGAAAGGCGTCTCCCGTACGAACAGAGCCCGGAAACGGATCCATCTGGACGAACGCCTCCAACAGCCTCCAAGAAAGCTTGTCGATGGTCTTCCTAAGTCAGTTGCGAGTCAGGTGTGGGCAACTTTTAACTCAAAGACTCCTTGAAACGGTCCTAAATATGTAAAATTCAGAAAATATGTAAAAGTTAGAAAATGATGAACAAATTCTAATTAATAATTGGAAAAACATATTAAATACCTGAGTTTGTTGCGCATTTTTATCGACGATTGTCCCGTCCTTCTTCTTGTGAAGGACCAGGTGCAGCTCATCAGGCGGAACAGGACGACCGTACTTTTCTTCCTAAAAATATTAGAAAAAGAGAAATAAATTAAATTAATAATTAATTGAAAAAAAAACAAAATAATGACGTGAAAGAAAAAGGACAATTACTTACCAATATATGATGGTGCTCGTCGTGAGGCTTCACGCCACCGGTGTGTTTCCTTGGGTTCTTGGCCCGGTTGGCCTTATTCTTCGTCGACACTTTTTTGCCTTCCTCAGACTACAAGCTTGCGAGGAGCCGGGCATGCTCCTCCTCGCTCATCCACACGGGGTCAGTTTTCAACTTGCTTCTGCCGCGCCCAGTACATGAGGTCCTTGAATCGATCCTGCACGTGCCTGTCCCATAGGGGGAACATCCGACCGTCCGTGAGATCGGGATCGATCATAGGAAACTTGCCCTGAAAAAATTTAAAATAAGAAAACGTTAAAGTAATAAATTGATTGTTAAAAATTTATAAATTAATTAATTATAAAAATAATTGAAGTTATTTACCTTCCAATTTTCGTAATCCGACGCTTCTCCGTCGTCAAAATCTTCATCCAGCGAAGCTCGCTAGGTAGAGGCATGCTCTGAAGGACTTTGTGAAACCGCTTTGAAGCGGTTTGATGCGGCTGTATTCTGCAAAAAAAAAAATTAAAAAAATTAGTGATATTAGGTTATAAATAACATGAATATTTAATTAAAAAAAATACTTGTCTACTTACGTATCCCTTTCTATCCGAAGGGTCGGGTTGACGGGGGCCCGAGGACGTCGGGTGCCAGAAGTGGATGCTCCTGCTGGGTCGGGTCAGGTGGCTGAAGGTGATGCTCCCGCTACAGTCGTGGCTGGAGCCGGTGAGTCCTCCCCCAAACGCGGTGTCGCAATCTGCGACTATGGTACTGCCGAGGGATGTGCAGGGTCGGGATTGTCGTCCAACCCTAATATGTTGTCCAGGTCAGCATGAGTTCAGTCCTCCAGAGAACTGCGCAACTCCGGTGCGTTATGCTCTGGAGGCAGAGTGCGTCCTGCGCATCATCGCCGGACATTGGAGGACGATGTGGGCGTGCCATTTTCCTAATCAAACTAATTAAATTTAATTAATTAATAATTTATTAATTAATGTAAATTAATTAATTAATTAAGTATATTAAACTAAATTAAATTAAAATAATTAATTAATTAAACTAAACTAAATTAAATTAATGAATTAATTAAACTAAAGTAAATTAAATTAATTAATTAAGTTAAGTAAGTAAACTACACTATTTATTTAACTAAATTAATTAATTAAATTAAAGCAAAATAGTTAAGTAATTAATTAAAGTAATCTAATCTAATTAATTTACTAAACTAAACTAAACTAAACTAATTAATTAATCAAACTACTTAAATTAAATTAATTAAAAAAAAGTAAACTAAACTAATAATGTGACTAAATTAAATTAATAATTTATTAAACTAAATTTAATTAAGTAATTAAACTAAAATTAATTTAACTAAATTAAATTAATTAACTAATTACTTAACTAAATTAAACTAATTAAATAAAACTAAACAAATTAAAGTAACTAAACTAAAACTAATTAATTAACTAAACATAATTAATTAAGTAATTAATTACACTAATTTAAATCTAAACTAAATTATTCAATTAAATTTAACTAAATTTAACAAAACTAAACCAATTTATAATAACTAAAATGAAAACGAAAACTAACCTCGAATACGCTACCGAGTTTTGGAGGTGGGTGAAAGAACGGGAACGGAGTACGTAATAACGAACGGGGGGAAAACAACGGGGGAAAGAGAGAAAAGGAAAGAAAAGAGATAAAACTGTCGCGGGGGGGGGGGGGGGAGGAAAGAATAGGCTGGGCACGCTTAAAACGAAAATTGCGACCATCTAGTCGCAATTTTGTAATCATGATGAAAAACCAAGAGTCGCGCGCTTACGACTAGATGGTCGCATTTTGTTTCAAAAATACGACCAGATGGTCGTATTTCAGAACAATGCGACCAACTGGTCGTAAGTATGTCATTATGACCAACAGTTGTCACATCACGCTCCCATCAACAATTGCGACCAGATGGTCGCATTTTGTTTCAAAAATAGGACCAGATGGTCGTATTTAATAACAATGCGACCAACTGGTCGTAAGTGTGTCATTATGACCAACAGTTGTCACATCACGCTTCCCATCAACAATTGCGAACAAATGGTCGTAATTTTCAAATTCACCGCCATCGATTGCGATCAAATGGTCGTAATTATCAAATTCACAGCCAAAAATTTCATGAAAATTTAAATTTACCACTCAATAAAGTGACCAGATAGTCACAAAATTACGACCAAATGGTCGTAAGTTTCCATATACAAATTTTTAAAAAACTTAAGTCTGTAAGTTACGACTAGATGGTCGCATTTTAGTGTCAATTTACGACCATATGTTCGTAAATATTAATACATACATATACATACATACATACATACATACATATATATATATATATATACATACATATATATATATATATATATATATATATATATATATATATATATATTGTTTAACGAAACAGAACAATGATGATATTCTAAAACATACAGTGAATCATATAAATTTACAAACTGTATTATTCCTCATCCTCAATTTCTTTAGTCATTGCTTCTTCTTCTTCTTCTTCATCGCCTCGAATAAATTCAGCATCAATGTCACGTGCGTGAGAAGTGAAAGCATTTGTATCGTTATCATGCAATGTTATCGTTCCATCGTTCAAAGGACGTGTGGTACCTGCATTCTGACCATCGTTTATTACACGACATATTATCTGATCTTCTTAAAAAGCACCGGCTTTGTCTGCATGGTCGTCTTTCTCGGACAAGTTTTCTTCTACCTGGCGTGGTTTAACTTTACAAACAACTAACCAATCTGTCAGATCTCGTCTATTACTCTGATAGTTCAGGTAATAAACTTGAATCGCATGTGAAGCCAGGACAAACCTATCAGCGGTGTGCATATGCTTGTACTTGTTTACCTAAACGATATGTAAATGATCAATCTTACTGACTCCTCCTCGTTTGGTTGTCTCGAACCAAGTGCAGTTGAACAGAACAATGCATTTTAGCATCGGACTTGCGTATTGAATCTCATCGATTACTCCAAAGTAATCGTCTTCGGTGCCGAACACTTGATCTTTTATGCGAACACCACTGTTGGTTGTTGCCCTGTTACCATAATGTGCATTCATTCGAAATCTGAATCCGTTACTGACGTATCCAATATATGACCTTGCAATCCGTGCAGGTCCCTTTGCCAAAGAAATAATGTGAGGATCATCTACCGGTAACGTAAGGGAGTCCACCTGTCATTCAGCACACATAGAGTATAATTAGAAGGATATAGTATTTTTCAACAAATAACTTGACATGATATTTTTGACAATTTCAAATAACTCACGTATGCACTGAACCAGGAACGAAACTCCTTGTCGATTATTGACCCCTCCTCAGCGGCTGTAAGACCGACTCGTGTCATTCGAACGTATACATTCAAAAATAGTTTATATGTTACGAAAATAGGAAGAAAATGTTTTAAACAGTTGTGATTGTTAAGTCAATGGAATAATGTAACGTTACGAGAACTCAATCGATGTAAGGATCGACTTCTGGGCAGTTGCATAACACGTAGCTCTGCATTACGTGATACTCAGAATCGGTCAACGGCCTACGCACTGATCTTCCAACCGTCATGCCAGGTTCAGTAAATATGGGCAGGTCGTTTACGTCAACACCTTCAAGTAAATTTTTGACAACGTTTTGTGTTGCTGGCCGAAACTGCTCAGCAATGTGTTGATCAAAGTAGTATGAACAAAACGTGGTAGTCTCTTGCGTCAGGTACGCACTACAGATAGGTCCTTTGACTCTTGTTTTATTTTCGACCGTCTTTTTCAACCGACGTAAGTACCTGTGGGTACAAACAATTAAGTAAACCTCTGATAAGTTTAACAGTAAAAAACTTGAACTATATACAAAGTAAGTGTGCTAACCTTTCAAATGGGTACATCCAACGATAATGGACTGGACCCCCTAAGAATGCCTCGTATGGAAAATGCACTGCAAGATGCTCCATTGAGTAAAAAAAGCCAAGTGGGAACATTCGCTTCTACTTACAAATAATAACAGTGATCTTCGAACTCATTGAAGTGACAGTAGCTTCAGTCAGCTCTGTACAAGTCAAGTCCCTGAAAAAAACACTCAACTGGGCAAGCGGCTCCCAATGTCTGTTCTCTAGGAACAGTCTGAATGCGACGGGCATCAATCGTTGCATGAATACATGACAGTCGTGGCTTTTCATCCCGAACATGACATGTTTTTGACTATCTATACACCGACTCAGATTCAAAACGTATCCGTCAGGGAATTTGATGGATTTGATCCACTTAAATAGTGTTTTCTTTTCATCCGTCGTCAACATGTACTTTGCTTTTGCGTAATTATCATTGTCGTCAGGCTTTGACTCAGGACGGTTACATATCTCTCGTATATCGTAACGTGCCTTCAGATTGTCCTTTGTTTTGCCAGGAACGTTCAAAACCGTATTGAAAATGTTGTCGAAGAAGTTCTTCTCGATATGCATTACATCCAGGTTATGTCTGATAAGTAGATCTTCCCAATACGGTAGATCCCAAAAAATACTCCGCTTCTTCCAACCCGTGTTTTTTCCAGCGGCATTGTTTGCAATCTCTGCACCTTCCACTGTAATCTTCCGCATCTCTATAGCATCTATACCGTGCAGAATCTTCCTTCTACTGTACATTATCGGGGGGGTTTCCTTTCTTACTCACCGACTCTTCCTCCATTCAGTACCGTTTGAACGGAACGCATGATTCAATGACAGAAATCAACGGTGGCAATCAAACCAACAGGTTTTCTGACCGTTTCTGAGGTAAAATGCATCTGTGTCTAGCATGCAATGTGGACATGCGTATTTTCCGGCCGTACTCCATCCTTTAATAGAGGACGAAAATCGATATTCACAATTATTAACTAATGAACTAAGCAAAACAATAACAAAACTCATACTCAAGAAATAATGAACGTGAACGCAACATACCTGACAACATTGAATACGCAGGGAAGTCACTGATCGTCCAGATTAACGTCGCGCGCAACAAGAAATTTTGTTTCTTCGAGAGGTCGTACGTCATGACACCATCTTTCCACAACCTCTTCAACTATGTGATAAGTGGTTGCAAATACACATCCAGTTTCTGTTTTGGACTTTTCCGACCAGGTATGATCACTGTGAGAAAAATCACCGGGTCTCTCATACACATCGAGGGTGGCAAGTTATACGAGGTTACCATCACCGGCCAAATTGAATATTGCACCCCGGATGCCCCGAACGGGTTAAAGCCATCTGTGCATAAGCCCAATCTCTCGTTTCTCGGATCTTGTGCAAAATAAAGATGACAATTATTTAAATGCTTCCAAGCCGCAGCGTCTGAGGGATGTCGCATAATACCTTCATCCTGTGAATGCTCGTGATGCCATCTCATGTGGGTAGCTGTGACATCTGATGCATACTACCGTTGCAAACGTGAGGTCAGCGGTAAATAGAACATGCGGGCGTACTGAATCATCTCGTGTTTCCCCAGTTTATATCTTGGAAGAAAACAGAATTTGTAATGATGCAGATCCGCATCCACATCTCAGTAGATCATGCATTCGTTTCGACACGAATCTATCTTCTCTACGAGTAACTCGAGTTCCTCCACTAACTTTTTCGTGTCGTACAAACTGTGCAACATTAGATTTTCTTATGGAGCGCATCGACGAAACCACAATGCAACCGAATCAAATCCTCTAGCATATAAGTTTTACTGCACTTTTATATTTAAAAGTTCTGTAGCAGCAGCAAGTTGACTAACCTGACAACCTTCGTACAACGGTTGGCTCACTGTCTTCAGCAGCTCGTGCATCTTACGTGCTTCTGGATTCATTTCTTCTTCAACAACCTCTTCTCCTTCGTCGTCTACGTGCTTCTGGATTCATTTCTTCTTCAACAACCTCTTCTCATTGCCGCCCCCATATCCCGCACCATCAAGTATCATTTGTTGCATCTGACTATACTACTGTATTTCATTGGGTTCTTCGACGACAACGTCTGCATTCGAGCTACTACCCTCGTACTGTTTCGCTTCCTGTACTGCAGTGTCGAACATTTTCCTCGTCTCCCTATGATACACCCAGTGATAACAATTCTCCACAAATCCCCGACTATAAAAGATGAACCTTCAAATCTGGAACCGGTATGATTCTCCTATTGTCACATTTTCTGCACCGACATCGTAGCTTTTCACCATAATTCGCGTAAGAGACAGTTGTCTTGCAATACTCAACAAACTATTCAACCCGGCCACGAACTCATCGTTCAAATACCCGTCTATCAAACGAATATACATCCACTCTCTCATTTTTCTTTTTTCTTATCTTTATAAACAATGGGAGGAGGGGATTTTATAATGCACTCCTCTACTTAATTGCGACCCGATGGTCGCAAAATTACTACCATCTAGTCGTATTTCTCCCACCAAAATTTCCCGCCTTTTTTTACTATCAAGTGGTCACTTCTAGTCACAAATTGGTGACCACATAGTAGCAAAAATACTACCATTTGGTCGTATTGTTCCCGCCATTTTTTTCTACTAGTGGTCACTTGGAGTCAAAAATTGGCGATCACATGGTAGCTTTATTCCCGCCAAAATTACGCGCCTCTTTTATCTACCAGTGGTCACCTTTGGTTACAATAAATGCGACCAGATTGTCACTTCCAAAGGCGACTAGTTGGTAGCTTTCTTCCCGCCAAAATTACGCGCCTTTTTTTGCTACCAAGGTATATTTTTAGTCACAAAAATGCGACCACTTGGTCTTTTTCTAGGTGACCAAATGGTTGCTTCTTTCGCGCCATTGTTTGCTACCAAGTCATATTTTTAGTCACAAAAATGCGACCACCTGGTCGTTTTTATGAGTGACCAAATTGTCGCTTCGTTCGCGCCATTTTTTATGACTACTTCTAATGTTGGTCGCATAAAAAGTGACCAGATGGTCATTTCGAGTCAACCTTCAAAAAAAGTGACCAAATGGTCACCAAAAAACCACCACTTTTTCTTGGTCGCAAATGACTGGTCACATTTTGACTTTTTTTTGTAGTGTCTTAAAAATTCTTTACTGTTGCAGAGCAAAGCACAAAGAAGAGCACATTATGATGCTGCTGAAGCAAGGGACTCAGAGGACAAAGAGATATTACCCTCGCCGATTAGCTGTTCAATGGGACAAGCAGCAGTCACTTCATGCTACATTTTCTAGTCACACGTGCATCCCGATACACTTTACCAGCTACTTTTTTGGCGGGAAAATGTGAAAGTGGTAAAGCGAAGACAAAATCGAAGGGATATAAGAAAGGAGAAAAAGGAAGAAAGGAAGACAGAGAGCAGGAGAAGAGCAACGAACAAGAAGGCGTTTAAGACGTGAAGTTATTTTGTATTGCTAGTTCAATATTTATCATTTCCATTTTATATTCAAGCATGAATTCTGGTTTGAGGAAAAGTTTTATTTTCATGTTCTTGATAGCCTTGAGAGGCTAAACCCTTTAGTGATGAAGTGTTAGTGAAGATGGATAGACACAAGATAATATTTTGAGACTCATATATGTATGGAGATTATGGTGTAATATTCTTTATGATCATATCTTTCTTTAAACCTTTATGAAAGTAGAGTTAGAAGAGTCTATGCAACTATTGAAAGATTCTTTGTATGGCAACTTAGAATAAGATATTACTTGTTTGTCTTATCTGTAACTTAGAAATAAGGGAACAGTTAAGAAGAATAGAAATGATGCTTAAAAGTTCAGAAGAAGTATAATTCATCCAAGGTTTTAGAGGTAAAATCTATGGTTGGATGATGCGTTAGAATGTGTTTAAGGAAATTCATTCATTCTTTTGTTTTCCTATGCAATTGTTGTCTCATAACTCCATCTATAATTAAAGTCTCGTGGCAAGCTCACTACTTGTTGATAACAGTCTATCCGGATTCCTAACACATCATCACACTTCAATCCTTCGATCTACACCTAGTGTTGATCTGTTTAGTTTCTGCATCACAACTCCTAGTGTTGTTATTTAATTAAGTCTGTAGCGGCAATCACCCTTTGATTCTAAACTCGTTTAAATCCAACCATCCTCGTGGGACACGACACTCACTTACCACTACTATTACTTATTGACCATGTGCACTTGCATGCCACCCTTCACCACCTAGTTTAATCACCGTTTTCACCAACAACATCCAAGAGAGAAGAAGCTCATTCCTCCTTCTCTATGAAAGATGTGTATGAAAAATTCAAAGCTCCTAGAGAAGCAACAATCGCTGATCTTTGGAAAGAAATCAACAACCTAAAAATAGAAGTGACCTATTCTGTACAAATACTATCAAAGAGCTTACTCATGTTCACTTTGAGCTAGCAATTCTCAAATATAAACCAAAAATAAGGAAAAAGGAGAATCTTTAGAAGAAGATATCGAGAATCTTCAGAAGAAGATATCGCAGAATCTTCTGCCATTAAAAAAGATGAATCTTCACTCGAAAAAGAAAAGGAAGAAGAAGCATTCATCAACACAATAACTAACATTCGAATTTAGAATTGGTATTCTGAAGTCACCCTCAGAATTCATGATAATAAATTTACTTAGATTGCACTCATCAGTTCAAGAGCAGATCAAAACTGCATTCTGGAAGGAATAATTCCATCAAAATACTTTGAGAAAACTACTGAGAGTCTCACAGGTGCCAATGGACAGTCGATAAATATCAAACATAAACTATCAAAAGTTCATATCTGCAATCAAGGTGTTTGTTTTCAAAATACCTTTCTATTGGTGGAAAACCTAAATCAACCAGTGATTCTAGGAACTCTATCAATTCGTGGTATTAATGAAAAAGGAATCATCTCAACCAAGTTAATTCTGTCAATACCATTCAAAGAAAAGAGAAGTAGATTGATCTCCTTAAAGAAGAAGTTAGGAAGATTTAATTTTCTTTTGAAGTCCATAGTTCAATTATCAGTTTATATAAGGACTG
Source organism: Gynostemma pentaphyllum (assembly GCA_028015215.1). Lineage (NCBI taxonomy): Eukaryota > Viridiplantae > Streptophyta > Magnoliopsida > Cucurbitales > Cucurbitaceae > Gynostemma > Gynostemma pentaphyllum. The sequence continues at coordinate 54,688,110 of CM051351.1, read as the reverse complement.
AAGCATTGTACAATTGGGATAATCGAGCAACAAGCTCTCATCCCCTTCCCAAAAGCTATAACTCTGTATCTGATACTAATGGTGTGAGTACCTATCTCACAAAAAGGTTTACAAAGTTATAGCTTTGTGGGAAGGGGATGAGAGAAAAAGGGATGAGACCTTGTTGCTCGATGATCCCAATTGTACAATGCTTTAGTCCTTATATAAACTGATAATTAAACTACGTACTTTAAAAGAAAATTAAATCATCCTAATTAAAAGATAAGGATGAGTAAAAGGACAAGACCTAGTCTGATTCATCTTTTTTTAAATCTATAATTAAAACTAAAAGACAAAAGACAATGGAAGGTGGGAGAAAGGACAGGACCCCTGTCAGACACCTTTAAAAAGCAAATAGTAAAACTAAATAATTTCACAAAACTGCAAAAAGAAAAAGACAAATGAAGATAAGATGGTGGAGATGAGATGGGGTGCACGTCTTCTTCCCCCTCTAAAGTAGCTTTAATAAAAGAACTTTATTAAAAATTCTTTATATCAAGTCCTAGATGTCATATGTTTTTGTCATAATGTTGAATCCTGTCGGAAACTACCATTTGTCAAGCTTACCAACCTTCTTACGCCTCCTACTGCGTGGAACACTCGACTGTCGAATGGCTGACGGAAGCTTTCAGAATACTCCAAACTTCAAAAGCATAGAGACTTTAGCTCTTTCAGTCACACAGTCCTACTAAAGCGCTGTTTTCTGCTCTTCGTGGTTGAAGATGATAATTTACAAAAAAAAATATAATTTACATTTTTTTACTAACTATTATTATTTTCAACTTATTTGTTTGATTATTACGGTTGTGAATCCAGGAATGGATCATATAACTCTTGATTCCATTTGGTGGGAGTTAATACCTTGAAAATTTTGAGTTTTAAATAAGTGATTATTGAAGGATCTCGCCTATCCGGGGTATGAGTAATCTCAGCAGATTTAGAATATATTAAGATTAATTCATAAAACTTCCTTGTTTTGAGAATAGAAAAAGGAAGGAAAATTAAATTCTTAGGATAAACACGGGATGTGATATCCTTAATGGATTCAGTTTCGAATTCGACTTCATGCTGACAATCAGAAATTGGCCTCGGCTTTTTGAAATATCCTTTAATATCAGGTTGAGGAATGAACTGAGGTAATGGGATTATCGTTTGAGAAAAGGATTTGGGTTTTGAGGAACCTATTTTTTTAGGATATTAATGATGTTGAAGGCATTGGTGGAGTCAAAGACTCTATTTGAATTTCTTTACCGTGGCGGCGGTCTCGGGAAACAAGTGTAAAACCTTCGTCATCAGTGACGGTGTATTGATCCACTCTCATGGGAGAGGGTGATTGATTTGATGGTGTCTTCCCTTTTGAAAAGGAAGAGGCAGAATTGTTGGGTTTTTTCTTTATATTTGTCTTAGAGAAAAGATGGATTGGGAGGTTTAGGAGGGATGCTCCTTTGAGAGATACTCTCATGATAGATAATCCGTAAGAGGGTTATTACTGCCTTTTATAGGTAAAATTTTGAACTCGAAGCAAGACAAGATGGCTTGTCACCTAGCAAAAGTTTGTTTAGAAACCAAATTCTTTACATCCTTTTATAAGACGAAAGTAGATGCTTTTGAATCTGTCTTTATTGTCAAAGATTTATAGATTAAATCTCCTTGAAATTTCTGGACACAGAAAACAATTAACAGAATTTCTTTTTTCACTATATAGTAATTTGACTGAGCACTTTTCCATATGCCAGAGTGGAAACGCACTACCGATTCTTTTTTATCTCTACATTTTTTCAGGTTTCCTCCATATCCAATATTGGATGCGTCTGTCTCCACAATAAGTTCTTCTTTTTCGTCGATGAGACTAAGGCAAGGAATCTTTTTTACCAATGATTTGATTGTTTTAACGGCTTGAGTTTTTTTCCATGGTATTGGATGCTTTTTTAGCCTTTGAAAAAGTGGTTTGCAAATAGGTTGAAGGTCTTTAATGAATTCAGACACATAATTGAGACATCCTAGAAATCTTTGAAGTTGGGTTTTTATTCAAAATCTTATCATGAAATTTGGAAGTAAACTCACTTGATCTTAGAATTTGTTTAATCAAGATTATTTAAAGAGACTTCCATTTCAGTCTTGGATTGAAAATCTCTGATCTTCTTTTGAAGGATTGGGCTTTTAAGATTTTCCTCAATCTGTTTGAAACTAACTTCTTCTTTGAGTAAAGCAATATGCTTCTCCTTTCTTTGTATGGTATTGACATAATTAACCTCATAACATCTTGGAGGCTTAATAAATTTTAATAAAATTTCTCTTCCTACAACGGTTCAGATGATTCCTTTTTCATTAATACTACGGATTGAAAAAAGTTGGGTGATGAATGGAGTTCCTAGAATCACTTGTTGATTTAGGTTTTTCACCAATAGAAAGGTATTTTGAAAACAAACACCTTGATTGCATATATGAACTTTTGAGAGTTTATGCTTGATATTCTTCGACTGTCCTTTGGCACCTGTGAGATTCTTAATAGTTTTCTCAAAGTATTTTGATGGAATTATTCCTTCCATAATGAAGTTTTGATATGCTTCTAACTCGATGAGTGCAATCACAGTAAATTTATGATCATGAATTCTGAGGGTGACTTCAGAGTACCGTTTCTGAATTCGGATTTGAGTTGTTGTGTTGATGAATGCTTCTTCTTCCTTTTCTTCTTCGGGTGAAGATTCATCTTTTTGAATGCCAAATTTTTCTTGCGATATCTTCTTTTGAAGATTCTCATTTCTCCTTATTTTTGGTATATTTGAGAATTGCTAGCTCAGAGTGAACATGAGTTAGCTCTTTGTTAGTGTCTGTATGGAGTTGATACACTTCTCTTTTTAGGTTATTTATTTCTTTTTGAAGATCAACAACTGTTGCTTCTCTAGAAGCTTTGAATTTTTCATACACATCTTTCATAGAGAAGGGGGCAAGTGCTTCTTCTCTCTTAGATGTGTTAGAATTGATTGATTCTTTGAGGCGATTGAGGATGGAGACTTTGAGTTATTCATCATCTAGCTTCGAGACTGCCTCAAATAAAAGTTCTTGATCCTGTGTAAAGGCATTTACGGAAATGTTGTTGTTGCAGTCACAAAAGAATTTTCCGTAACCACAATTATCTGAGCTTTGCTCAGATTCTAAATCAGATTAGTTTTCCATGACTAACGCCTGGTTATCTTCTTCTTCAGAATATTCTGAATTAGGTTTTGAACATCTGAAGTAATTCGTGTTTGAGATTTTCATCGATCTCGAGTTGATTGACTTTCGCTTTCATCTTACAAGTTGTAGCTTAATGGTCATAACCTCTACACACTTGTAACATTGGATTTCCTTCGCGAGAAGATGGATATTTTTTTTGCGATTATTCTGGCGATATTGGTCGGTACCTTTCTTTTCTTCGAAACAAACTTTTTGGAAGTTTTTACTGGAACTGGAGCTGCGATAGTTATTTCCTTATGAAAAATTCTTTTTTGAGAATTGGTTGGCCTGCCTTCTTTTGATTCTAGAAGGGGCTTCGATTTTAGGGTAGCCATATTGTTCACAAAAGGCACCTAATTCACATTTCTCTGATCCCTTAGAATGAGATCTTATTTTTTATTTTTACTTCGTTGCACAGCTTCATGCCTTCTGAGACAAAGAAATTAATAAGCTCACCATAGGTTAAAGTTTCCCATGGAATACTTCTTTGAAATTTTTCATTGAGAAATATTCTAAGTCTTTCTACGAAGAGCTTAGGTAAGCCTGCAACGAAACGTTCTTTCCACAAAGGAGAGTTGCAGTCTGTTCTCATAAATAGTTTTGACAGAAAAGAATTCATGTACCATCTAAAGTCCTGGAGGTTCGGACAATGAAGGTTTTGAAGATGGCTTCCAGCCCTTTGTTGATGACTTGTAGGGTCTCCTACAAAGTTCTTTGTTATCAAATATATAAGTGTGTTGACAGCATCAGGAATTGGTTCTTCATAGTTTTCTCATCTTGAAGGTTGTCCCTCGACTTTGATTTCTCTTCTTTTACTTGACATTGTAGTGTGGTTTAAGACTTGGCTTCTCTCTTCATATGAGAGAAAATTGTCCCACCAGCCTTTGAGTTGTCCGAAGAATCCCGTGGATAGGATTCCAGCAATTGTATAATCGCTATGCCCTTTTGCTTTGAAAGCAGAGGTGGCCATTTACATTTCATAGAGAACATTGAGGATCATATATTCTGATAATCCGTCAATATTCCATTCGATAATTGATTGACCATCGTAAGAGTTTGTTATAATGAACGGCTTTTCTTTGAACTATAAATCTGGAAAAGTCGGTCTTCGGTACCAATTGCGGGTATTTTCGTGTGATTGGTTCTTTGAGCTGAAAATTCTTTGAATCTGATTTGCCTTTTCAGCTTCTGATTCAAGGCCTTGGACTTTCTCAGAGAATAAAGATAAATTTTTTACTCCTTGGATCATTTCCTCTTTTAATTCATCTTGCTCGTTTAGAATATTCACTTGAGAAGATGAAGATGCCTTTGATGTCGAAGATATAATAAGCTTCTTCAGTCGTTCTTCGATTTTACTCAACATTTCTTGATCCCTAGGGATCATCTTGATGTCTACCTCAGTTTGACGGAATAGAGGTACGTTAGATCTACTTTAGGGTACTTGAAATTTTCTGGGATCTTTGAATTATTCCCCTTAACTGAATCTTCTATTTGATCTAGTAGATTTTCCTTGGTAGACAACAACTTGTTAGAATAATTGTTTTGAATTTGGACGTTGAGTATTCCTTTTGAAACCGGGTCAACGACATCTTTCTTGTCCATTTGTTTGAAGGGACTTCTTGTGATCGTATTACCATAGGTAGATTGAAACTTGATCTCTTCGAGTGGTGGATGGTAAGATGATACCACTCCTTTTTTAGTCTTCCATTGAGACTCTTTGATGTGATTAACTTTCTTTGTGTATTTATCTCTTGCAGCGAACCAACAGAAGAATTGAATTTCTTCAAGCTCTTCCATGGTTTCTTTCATGCTAGATTTAAATTGCTCTGTTTCTTCACTGTTGTAGGCATGGAAGAAAGATCTTCTATAGAATTTGTTGACCTTAGGAAGGAATTCTGCTCTAAGTTTCTCCATGTTAGGAGAAAATGGTGTCGTTAAGATGTTAATTGAATTGAAAACTAACGGTGTTTCCATGTCAGTTTGAGTCGGGGAAGTTGATGCTTGATCTTCTTCATACTTGATGTCAGGGATGACTTAGTCAAAGTCCACAGACTTGACATTCATCGAATTACATCTTGCAATTCTTTCTGAGGCTTCTGATGTATGTTCAGAAGTGCTTGGTCTTGAATTTATAAAATCCTTGACTGTTAGAGTTGTAATAGAGTCGTCTAAGTATTTGACATCAACACGGCCATCAGGGTGCTATATTATTTGAGTTAAGGTTTTTCTCTTTGGAAGGGGCTTTGTGGCTCCTTCAAGCATACAATTTGACCTTCTTGTAACTTCTTCCCATGATAATCTTTTTGAGATAGTTACAGTGGATTTCTCCTTGTTGGCTTTGATCAAAATTATCTCGCCTCTAGGAGATGACCTGATAGCTCTGAGAGCTATATTGGTATGCATAAGTTTGTAGTATACTCTATATATGACTACTGCTGAGAGCGATTTTTCTTCCATTCTTAACACTTTGTATTGATCCTTAACATCTATACAAAAAGAATGTGAGAAAGCGTATGATTTGGAAAACAATTGAAGTATACTAGTCCGTTCTCAAGATTGGATTCAATCATGCTCAGTAAACTATCTGTGAACACTTTATGCCTCTCATCTCTGAAGGCTAAAATTATTGGAGAATCTGGTCCGAGTCGAAAAAGTGGCTTTACAGCAACTTGGACTAATCCAAGATGAAGATATTTGATTTCAGCAACTCGGTGTTTGAGAATTAACTTCTTTGAAAACATATGAATGGCTTCTATGTCAGCAGTGACCGGAACATTGTACTCCATTTTTTGATGACGTCTCTTGTCATTAGATTGAAGCTACTTTGATGGTAGATTAAAGTAGGATCTACCTTTGGGATACTTCAATTTTGGAGTTCTTCTTCTACCTTTGCGATCTCTATCTCCTTCTTGCTTTGGGAGATTGTGAGATCGGAATCTCCTTTGATATCTTCGATATCGTCATCTTTGACATCTTTCTTTGAAATTAGCTTCTTTAAAAGCTTGGATATAAAATACTTTAACTTCAAAATAATTCTTTAAAAGTTAGTAACAGATCTGATTACTCGTTTGCAACTGGAACACTCAGCTTGCCAATGAAACTTACACACTGCCTGGAACACCTAGGGCTTACCAATGTTGCGGACGAATGAGCGGACGAAAAGAATCATTATCAAATAATAAAGATTTATATTGAAGGGACAGTATGATATCTCTTCCACAAATAAAATTTTTTATTATTAAAAGAATAAGTAAATAAAGATATTTTTTATTAACGCTTTGATACCAATGGCGTGAGTACCTATCTCACAAAAAGGTTTACAGAGTTATAGCCTTGTGGGAAGGGGATTAGAGAAAGAAGGATAAGAGCTTGTTGCACGATGATCCCAATTGTGCAATGCTTCAGTCTTTATGTAGACTGATAATTGAACTATGGACTTCAAAAGAAAATTAAATCTTCCTAACTAAAAGATAAGGATGAGTCAGCAGAACAGGACCCCTGTCTGATTTATCTTTTTAGAAAGCAATAATTAACACTAAAAGAAACAAGACAAAGTAAGGTGGGAGACAGGACAGAACCCCGGTCAGACACCTTTTAAAAAGAAAATAGTAAAACTAATTAAATAATTTCACAAAACTGCAAAAAGAAAAAGACAGAAGATGATAAGATGGTGGAGATGAGATGGAGTAAGTGTCCATTTTAGGTGACTTTTTAGAAGTGTTTAAAAGTGTTTTTGATAACCATTAAAAAACACTTTTAAACACTTTCAAAATATATCTTAAACGGGTTTTAAGAAGCTGAACCTTATTAAGGTTGCTCTTTATAGAACAACACCAATAATGAGGAAACATTTTTCCTCCCTGTTTATTTGTATAAAATAGATAATTAAACATTATACTTATGTGGTTTGTTTAATTCGTAAATTCACTATAAGAATTTCGGGAATAGGTGACATCCTTTTGGCGTCACCTATTCAAATAGGTGACGGTTTTTTTACCGTCACCTATGGCAGTGTCACCTATTTAAATAGGTGACGGGCATAAAAAACCGTCACCTATTTAAATAGGTGATACTGCCATAGGTGACGATCACAAAATGACCGTCACCTATTCAAATAGGTGATGCCAAAAGAGCGTCACCTATTGTCTAAAATTTGAGAAAAAAAATGTTTTTTTAAAATTATTATAAATCAAATTTATATAATATACCTGTCAAATTTAATTAAATATTACAATCTCAAAATTTAAATATTACTCGATGCCTAGATGAATTACATTCTATAAACAAAAAATTAAATCATATCAATACAAAAAAAAACAAATAACTATGACAATTTAATGTTCTTGACGTCAAGATCATCAAGCACCTCATCACCTATGCTGATATGGCATAAAGGGCAGTTGCTAGATCAGCTACGAATATTCGAGATAGAAGGTGCTTGCAATCCAAGGAAACTCTAACTGCATATTCCATGACTATAGCCAGATGTGTGGGAGTGAGTAGGACCTGCAGTAAAAAAGTCATTTAAACATTAATTTAAGAACTAAAAAACCTTTCATATCATGTATTTTATAAAGTTCCAGCCAAAATGAAATGGAAAATTTCCAGTTCTCTAGCGAGGAAAATAAAATGAAGAATCAATATCACATTCAAACAGCAATTGCAGAAAAGTCATAATCAAGTAAAGAAGGGATAGTTAAAAGACAGAAGAGATCCAATCATACAAAGCAGAAAAAAGCCTGAAAAACAAGTAAGCCAAACACCTTCGGTTGATATACCAAACATGTTTTGTTTAGGGTTTACACACACAAATACAAAATGCTTCATTTATCTCTCACGAGATTAAAATGGGAAATGAAGAAGATAATAAAACAGAACCTTTTGGCCCTTCTCTATATACTTGACAGCATATAGCTCACCACTCCATTTATCTCTCACAAGTTTAGCCACACCAAAATTCCCAGACCCAATATCTTTCACTATCTCATATCGTTCCATTGCCTTTGAGCTTTCAAATTAGCACACTCAAAACAATTTACAAATTTCAAAAAAGAAGCAGCCAAGTTCTGAAATTTATTGCTTTCTCTTTGACTTTTTTTCAAACATATGGTGTTCTGGATCATTTCATATGTTATTTGTAGTTTAATTTGCATATGAACATTGTAACAAAAGTTTCGAGTTGATGTAAACATAGAAAGAAATTACAATAGTTTTTTTTTTTTACAGTAGAACCACTATGCTTATTATTGTGCTATAAATGTGAAATGATTCTTACTAAGGAAATAATTAATCAAGGAACGATCAAACTTGAAGAAAGCAAGAAATTCATTTTTAACAAAGAACTCAATTGCAAAGAATGTTACTAACCAAATGGCCACTTCTTGGTTCAACATTTATGAAGAGACCTACTCCCTGCAAATTACCATCACTCCCGATTCTAAAACTTTGGTATTCCTGCAAGTATAAAATGGGGTTGTTTTCAAGACAACGTCAACTAATAAAGCATTTTTGAAATTGATTCAAAGTTGTCATATAACAAACATTGAAAAGAGAAATTGTTATTTTCATCTCAGACTTGTTACTATCAAATCAAAATTCGCTAACTATAAACAGAGTAAGCAATTATCAAATCAAAACTTTGGTATTCCTGCAAGCAAAGAAATGCAAGGAAGCTTTAGCATGAGTATACATACCACAATGAGATCCCCCCATCAAATAAAATATTAAATAGATATTAGAAGACAAACTCAATCAAAGACCCAAATTAACTCATTCGAAAAAAGTTCCACAAATTCAATTATGGAACAGACATGTTATGGATTTGGTCGACCGATTGACGATGATTAAACTTAATATTGTAAATTGAAAGAAATGTGGGTGTAAGAGAATCATCCTGCATCAACTAATTAGCAAAGAAACATGAATAACCCTGTGGAAATACACTAACCTTCATATTCAAACCCTAAGGAAATACACTAAACCTTTATAATAAAAACAACTTTGTACAAGAGAGACTACCTCTATATATGAAGAATTAGATGTTCTATTAGAGTCTCTAGGATCCCTTAAAGTAGTAAACACCTTAATTATGATTGTTCAACCTGTAAAATGAAAACTGAAATTGGAACTCACAATCAAGTTCGATCTGATTCGGAGTCGTCACCTGCTATTGGAACATGCTCAAATCCTCTTTTGTATCTAATCTTTAGATTTCTACTTGTCCATGCAACTCAAAATTTCGAACATATAACAAATGGAAACTGATTCATTGTTTAATGACAATGAAAATATATTATAAAAGTTAGAGAATAAAGCCATAAATCTAAGGTAGCTGAGAGCCTAAGACGTCTTAATATTCGAAATGTCAAAACTCTTAATATTTTAAAGACCAATAATTTAGTAAACTTATTTAGGTAAATATAAAATTGATCATAATTATAACTACATTGTTTTGATCAATGTTTAACAACTACCTCAATTCAAAACAAACTCTGCATAAAACAACTAACTCCTATGATGTAAAAACTTACGGCACAAAGCTTCTTAGTACTATTAAGAGCAATCTTAAAATTCTCCAAAGCTCAATCTAGTTAATTTTTATATCAAATAGACACATATAAGACCAACAAAACAAAAAGAAAGATCAAGTTAAGGGGAAACAAGCAAGAGAACATAATAAATCAAACATTCATGTACTAGAGATAGAGCAACTAAAGAATTATTAACATACAAGCTTGATAAGTGCTTTCTGACTTTAATAAGACACATTGTGGACACCCCTTCTCTCATACTGCAAACAAGCGTACAAAAATGAACATATATATTTTATTATAATAAACAAGCTATTTCATTGATGAATGAAAAAGCCAAAAAGACCAAAAATTACAAAATGAACCTACCAAAAATTACAAAAATGAACATAGATATTAATTTCTTAGATAAAAAGAACATCTTTCATAAAAGAAACACACCTTCGAATCGAATTAACGATCGCCCATTGGAAACTTTGGGATACAATACTTCTCCATTTATTATGATGGATCTAGAAAATTATTTAAAATGGGAACAATACACCATGGTAAGAAACAAACTAATGAAAGAAAAAGGGCAATAGAGAACACAACTAAGCTTAAACTCGGAACTCGTTGAAAAAAAATGGAATTATCGATTTTCCCAACCCAAAACAAGAGCAAGACGGTGGCTAAGATGAGTCTATGATGGCATCTGAGATGATTTATGGTAGCTGAGACAAGTCTATAGTGGAGAGAAAGCAAACGAAAATGAAATGGACAAGGACTACAATAGAAAAATTCAAATAAAAATGGACAAAATCAAGTTAGTTTGTTATGTTTGAACACCACAAAACAACCAATTACAATCTGTATAGTTTTAAAACCAAAAAAAAAACAAAGAAATTATTGAGAATAAAAGAAAGAATGAATTACCTGAATACAAACCATTAAGAGGAGTAAGAGATGGACCATTTCTTGTTCTTAACTTTAGTCTTTGTTAGCCGTTGGTGATTTTCCAACCTTAATTTAAAAAAAAATCAACATAAGACTAGTATTTTACAAGCATGAATGGTGAACTATAGTTAAGCAATTATATTATCAAGCTGTTAGACTTAAACAATAAATCACCAAATTCATATTTTCTTTCTTTTGTTCAGGTAATTTTCGAAAAATATGTTTAGCGATTAAGTAAACAAAACATTATTCTCACATAAAGATATGAAAACATAATTAATGCATTCGGGACCTTAAACAAATTAAACATATTAAATAAGAACATTTCATAAAGAAAGACAAACTATTTACTCAAGAGATGCCCTGGGACGTTACACAAATTCTAGAAAATGAGTTTGCTTTTTCAATTTAGATGCATCTTGCGGGAAAAAAAATCAAATATACTAAACTAAAAAGTAGGGTGTGTAAATCACCCTATTCATCCCACATAACAAATCTTCAAATAAAACAGCCCATGGCTAGTAAGATGCCTCGTTGCGATTTGCAAGCGTGAAAATTTTAACTACATAGTGGTTAGTAAAAGCATTAGTAAGGTCACAATCTTTGAGTAGAAGTCGACAAGATCTGCAACAATAAAACTATAAAGAATAAGAAACTCGAGACTCCCCAATTTAACAAAAAACCTAGATCAAACCCATTGTTGTCAATTAAATTAAAAAGGGATAAAAAGATGAGGCCCTTTCTTTTTAAACCACATAACCAGCAAGAAACAAGAAAATAAACCTACATATAAAAAAAATAAAGACCTCTCCATAATCAAAATAAGATAAATTTACATTCTACTTTTATGTAAATGTGAAGAGCTCGGGAAGATTTGCCAACATGGTGAATAAAACAAGTAAATGTTTGCATAAGAAATTTCTGGGAACAGGAAAAAAAAAAGAACAAGTATGCATACGATCCATAAAGCAAACATAATGTCAAAGAAGTCTCAAAAAATATAAATTTAAATGTATGTCTTAGCACTGTGCACACATTGAGTGGTTCAATTACTCCTTTCAATTAGAAATAAGTATAACTAATTAAGCAAAGCAAAAGAGAATGTCAATGATAACCAAACTCATTGCTTTAGTCTACGTGGACTATAAGCTTGAGAGCTTCTTTTCCAGCCGACACAAGTGATCTAAAAAAATTCACACAATGCTGGAAGAGAACAAAAAAAAACAATCAATATAGAATAAGATGAGATGTACGAAAGAAAAGGGTACTTAGCAAGATGGGATAATTCGCCCCCAACCCAAATTGGAGCCATGACCCAAAAAAAATCTGGAAGTAAAAATGGATTATGTCAAAAAAAATGAATAGAGAGATCAATACATAACAATAAAAGAACTGCTTTAAAGTTATTATACAATGAGAACAACAAAAATAAGAAACTACTACAAATCTGTAAGGCTCCTTTTTATTATTCCTTCTTTTCTCAAAACTTTCTATCACAACAAAAAGAAAGATACGAACAGATAAGAGATCAATTTGTTAAGATTGAAACACTAACATAAAAAAAATTAACTTCAAAATCACCAAATCAAATAACAAGTTAATAGAATGTGAAGAAGAGGTATTCTTCACATAACATTTGAAAGAGATTCGGATGCCAATTGTGTGGCAAGGTTATTAGGAATACCAGTATTTGCTATGAGATTCAGATAATACAGCCAAAATCACAAAGTAATACCAGGATTTGCTATGAGATTCGGATGCAGGTTGTGTGGCAAGGTTATTAGGAGTCGAACAGGATAGATCAATACCATGATTTGATTGAGAAGCTAGTGCTTGATCCTGCAAATCAACATGAATAACATGCCCACATGAATCTCAAGGAGATAACTAACTATTATAAATAAAACACCGAGTAGACATGATTGACCAGCAAAAAACACTACAGATACTAACTTGCAACTCGTTTTAACTTAGTGCTCCTTTTACCTTCAATCACAGTTTAATAAAACATAAACAAGTTTCATAAATTAAACATAAAATGGTGATATCACTGCATCGCTGATTTACATGCTAATATATGTCATATAATATAAGAAATGAGCAAATGAAGAAGCAAAGTCATAGTCGGTGACTTAGAGGATCCAAAGGTAAGCAATGATAACCTTAAAACACTAAAAAACACACAAGAAAAAAAAAATTGTTAGTGAACTTAAATTTTAAAGAATATATAAAATGGGATTGAATCATAACCTTTACAAAAGGTTATTTAACAAAGACACTAACTAATTAAAGAAGTCACAGTGTAATAAATTCAATAGAATTACAAATGAACCTAATATAAAAATTAATTCATTAATATTGGGATTTTTGCCTCTATGACCTCGAAAAGAGGCCCCTAATGAAATAAAGGCTGAAAGTTAAATTTTTGTATTAAAGACCTTTTGCTGATGTCACTTTTATGTGAAAAGACCAAAAACCCTGTAAAAACTCTCTTTATCTTTCTCTGTCACTACATACTCTCTTACATTCCACTTTACTCTCTCACTCTAAAGTCTCTCTACTCTCTTTCTATATTTCTCTCTCTCTCTAAACCCATGGCTATAGATTCAATGAATAGATATCGAATGAAATCGATACCTTATTTTCACGAAACGAAGTTCTGATTAACACCAAAGTATTAAATTTTTGAAGAAATAAAAATATGGATTTTTTTTTTGTCGCCTATGATCTGACCGATCATAAGCAACGATCTTTTAGATCATTACGATTTTTCAGATCATAGGCAATGATCGTTAAGATCATTGATTATCAAAGAATTTGAAAATATGTATTTTACTCATAACTTTTTCTACAAAATTGGGATTGACATGAATTTAGATTCAATGGATAGATGTCGAAAAAACCTATGAAATCGATATATTATTTGCAAGAAACGGAGTTCGGATGAAGAAGTTAACATCAAAATACTAAATTTATGAAGAAATAAAAATGCGGAAAATTTTCCGGAAAAAAAAAAAAAAAAAAAAGTCGGGGATCCGGCCGATCCCAGGAGAAGATCGGTCCGATCGGACCGCTTGATCGGGCCGATCATTGGTCCGTCGGACCTTTTATTTTCAAAAAAAAAAAAAAAAAAAAAAAAAATTGGTCTTGGATCCGACCGATCCCAGACCAAGATCGGTCCGTCGGACCGATCACAACAGATGATCGGTCGGTCCGATCGGACCGATCACAACTTCTTCTTCCCTTTTTTTTTTTTTTTTTAATTTTCCAGATTTTCATTTCTTCAAAATTTTAGTATTTTAGTGTTAATTTCTTCATAAGAACTCCGTTTTGCTCAAATTAGATATCCATTTCGTTCGTTTTTTCGATATCTATCCATTGAATCTAAATTTGTGGAAATTCCAAATCTATAGAAAAAGTTATGAGCAAAATACACTTTATTTTGTATTCCAATTTTTTTCCGGATATTTTGTTATTCAATGATCTGACCGATCATTGCCTATGATCGGTCAGATCATTGCTTGTGATCTGACCGATCATTGCTTATGATCGGTCAGATCACAAGCAACCATCAAAAAATTCCAGATTTTTTTTCCTAAAAAAATTCAATACTTTCGTGTTAACTTCTTCATCCAGATTCCGTTTCGCGCAAATAAGATATCTATTTCATTCGTTTTTCGATATCTATTCATTGAATCTAAATTCGTGGCAAGTTTAGAGCTTAAAGAGAGAGGGTCGTGAGATTTTTAAAAAAAAATTGTAGTTTAAAGAGAGAGAAAAATAGAGTGAGGTTAAAGAAAGTTCTATCAATAAAAAAAGGGTTTTTGGTCTTTTCACACTTTAGTGACATCAGCGTAAGGTTTTTATTTATGAAAATTGAAAAGTGAGGTCAAGTTTCATTACGGCTCAAATTTCAAGGTCAAATAGGCAAATTTCCCATTAATATTACACACAAACGTTATTAACAAGAAAATAAAATAACTGAATCTCACGATTACAAGGGCATATCATATGGAGTTATAGATAATGTTTAAGCAAACATCTACAAAAAAAGGTCATTTCAACCCATAACCATGACAAGTTTAGATATATATATTGAGGGAGGGAAGAGAATCACCTTTTCAGCTGAACCGATCAAGAATAAATCATCCCAAGCCACAAATTTCACAGTTGTTGCCTAAAGGAACAAGGTGCAATACTCCAATTAGAAAAACAATTATAGTAAAATGAAAACTACAGCATTTCACAAGAATTCATCAAATAAACCTTCTTTGAATGACCACTTAACGTAGTTAAAATCTCCCCAAATGATCGATAAAAAATAAAAGCATTTGGTTTGATCCTCCATGCTTATAATACAACACATAAGCAGTTGCAAGATATCAAAAACCATTAAGTGAAAGTTTAAAATTAAATAAAGAGTGGAAGTCATACCTTTTACTGGAGCCCGAGGAGATAGACATGATTTTTACTAGGTGTCATTCCAAGAGGGCAAAACTAGAATCCTTCTAAAATGAAGTGAAAGAATTTTAGTTATAACATCATGATCTAATCTTGATATGAAAACCAAAAAGGGGAAGAAAAGGAAATCAATAACAAATGAAGATTGAAAAGATTATAGATCATAATTCAATTGAACTTGATAAGTGGCATCATAAATAAATGTATAGTAAATTATAATCCATATTCAACACACTATTTTTTGGGTATTGTCTATAGTTTGTTCAAAACTGTCTGACAAGTGAAAAATGAATCTAATAGACATTAAAAGCATAAAATGGAAAAAATGCCTCATTATTGAATAACAAAAACTTTTTCAATAAACCAGTAAGTATATATATGGAAGAGGTTAAGTTAGGCAATCAAACCAAAGGCTAATTATTCAAGAATCCAATGAATAAATATTGTATTTAGCCCATTTAGGATGGATTTTTATACATTTATTAATCATATTTTAATTAAGATGTTAGATTCTAGAGTTCTTTTGAGATAAAACACAGGCTTACATTTAAAAAAAATCAACAATCCATCTTCCATTTCGAAAAGTCGTAGGTCCCATAACTGTTTTGTGAGAAACCAGATCATGAACATCAAAAAAATCGCTCTGAGTAGAAATGTAAACAAAATCAACAATCAAAATTTACAATCTCACCTTCCAAAAAATCGTTGATTTTCCTACAATCGTGAAACGAATGATCTGCACATAGAATTAAAGAAAATCGTTGTGAGAAAAATTAATGAACTAAAAATTTAAAATAAAAACTCAAACAGATCCAGAGATTGAAGAATTGAATCGAGACAGAGACGAGATAAATTAGGGCAGAAAAAAGGAGTGTGTTAGTCTGAGATGACATACGAGAGAAAAAGCTAGAAATGATTTTCATGGCTTCTTTGAGTGAGCGTAGACAAAACACATCTTATAGCAATAACAAGGCTTCGAAAGACTGAGACTTGGAGAGATCGTTTGATTTTCATCTTAATTTTTGTTGAGTGATGAATTGAGACTTTGAAAGACTAAGAATCGAAGGGCTTGATGAATGATTTCTTATGAGATCAAGAGCAAGAGAGAGAGATGAGGGTTTCGTCTGAGATCAAGAGCGAGAGAGATAAAGATGAAGGGTTTCGTCTGAGATCGAGAGAGAGAGAGAGAGATGAGGGTTTCGTCTGAGATCGAGATCGAAAGCGAGAGTTGAGGGTTTTGCCTAAGATCGAGAGCGAGATTTCGATTTTGATTTTGATTTCGTCTGAGTTTGAGTTTGAGTTTTCGTTTGACTGAGACCTTTTTCTTTTCGTTTTCGTTTAAGCGCTCGCGATTTGAGTTTTTTTTTTCTTCCCAAGTCTTCATTCGTGAGTGTGAGATTTGGGAGTGGGTGACGCTTTTATTTTTCATTTTACTGTTCATCCGTGATTTTCTTTACTACCGTAACCCTTTCTTTTGACAACCGTCACCTAAACCCAAAATTCTTATAGTGATTTCATCTGATTTAAAAAATATATATATCAATATGATTTTTAGGTTGCAAATCACACTTATCAGTTAATTTTGAGGAATTCAGTACACATTCATAATTTTCCTATCACGTTTTTCAATTTTATTGAAATAATTTGAAATTAAAATCATTAAAACTTAGTAACATTAATTGATAGAGGTATGTGATTTACAATTTAATCAACCATGGTTAATTATATTAAAATCATTTTACAATTTTTAGAGTGTTATTTATAAATCAGGTAGATTAGATTTAAAAAATAATTGCAAGAAAATGAAATTATATGTTTATAATGCAAAATGAGTCATTGAATATCACTTTACATAATTATTATTACTTTTGTCATTCTTCAAACACAATTATTTTATTCTCTCTTCATTTTCTTGTTTGTCCAAGTATAAAACCTATCAAAAGTTTTGCATGATAGGAACGCGTACTGTTGGTTTTTATTAATAAGGGTATTTATGTCATTATTACATATTAGCTCAAGTTATTTACTCGGTATTAGCTTTGTATAAATACACTTGTCATCAATGATTAATTTAAGATAACAGAATTCAGTTTTCACCTTTCTTCATCTAATTATGGTACCAGTGAAGTAATTCTCGAATCTTTTGCATTTCCCTCGAATTCTTCGTTCTCACTTTTCCATGGCGGTGAGTGAGACTTCAACTGCGATTCCTCGTTCTTCAACGAATTCTTATGCAAATCAAGCTTCGAATCCTTGTGATCGATCTACATCATTCTGATGGATCTTCTACAATTCTGGTTTCTCTGCCTCTCAATTTAGCATTCCTGGTGTAGATCCATGCAACTTGCGCTCTCTGTCAAGAACAAGCTTTGCTTCGTCGATGGTACTCTCCATGTCCGACTGAAGAGAATTTGCTTTCTTCTTGTTTAAGAATCAATGATGTTGTGGTATCCTGACTTTTCAATTCAATGACGAAGGAAATCTTAGCTAGTCTTCTTTATACTGACCTAGCTTCTGAAATTTGGGATGATGTGAAGGAAAGATTTCAGCAAGGAAATGGTCCAAGAATTTTTCAGTTACGGCGTGAATTAAAGACTATTTCTCTATGATTTGTTATGTCACTAATTCAAAACAATTTGGCAGGAATTGTTCGAATTTCTCCCTAAATGCAGCAAGACTTTATTTCATACTCTTCAAGCTACCAATAATATTCATGTTTGTCTTCCTGATGGCAAACGTATTGCAGTAGCTGCTATTGGTGATATTAGTTTTCAAAATTCTATTCTTTTGAATGGTATTTTTTATATACCTGATTTTGATTACATTCCCATCTCAGTTGCACATCTTTCCAGAGATAATCAGCTTGCTCTTACTTTTTATCGTGATACTTTTCTCATTCAGGACATGTTTAATTGGAATTTGATTGGAAAGGGTGAGCTTCATAATGATTTTTATATCCTACAATCGTCTCTTTAGAAAGCCTTTAGCCTCTCTTCCTTTTTACTCTTTGATAGCCAAGATGGGACTTTCAAACCCTTTACGTCTATCTTAAGGGCGAGCAATAAGGGTATTTCTGTAATTGTTACATACTAGCTCAAGTTAGTTATTTGATGTTAGCTTTGTATAAGTACACTTGTCATCAATGATTAATGTAAGATAAACAGAATTCAGTTTTCACCTTTCTTCATCTCATTATTTATTTTCCAATGAATAACTTCTTTTTTTCCCTCTTAAATTAACCAAAATATTCTTTAATTGATAATGCAATTTTCCATATATTTAAATATTCATATGGTATCAAAATTCTAATTACATCAAAAACTCCACTTACTTAAATGCTATCTAATCAGCTGTCAGTTCATGTTTTAATACAAACAAAGTTATATAATATGTTAAATTTTCACGTATATGCATAAAAATTAAATGAGATTAAATATAAAAAAATTAAAAAGTAGGGTTGTAATAATAGAAAGGGATAGGTATTCTGTCAACTAAATCACTTGCGAACTTTTAGAAGGTATGTTGAAAGATCTATATGTTTGAGAATTGTGATTTGAAATTTGACCCTTCCTATTTATATATCTAAATCATCAATAACTTAGATCCTAATATAATAATTATTGGAAACCAAAAAAATTAGCAGTGGAAAACAAGTAGCGTTCCCACGAATTATAAATATAATAAAAGAGAATAAAATCATAGTAAATAGTCGTTACTAATAAAATTTAATCGAAATAATTTGTTTCGATTATCTTCAATTCAATGATTCAACCAAAACGGAATTGATTATAATCGTTTGATAAACTGGAAGATGTAACTGAATTTGATCCAACATAATTCAATCCAAGCCATGTCTTTTTAATTAATTCAATTGTGAATTTCAACTTCTTATGGGTTCATTTTTTTTTTCAAAACATAAAGGGGAGGAATTTTTGTACGGATGAGGTTCAAACCTCTATCCTCTCAGTTACAAGGAGTTGACTTTTAACACTCTATTAGGTGCACTTTGTGTTTCCGAATTCAATTGAAAAGGTAAGCAAATTACTTTTAGTCCTTCCTGCCGTTTAACTAAATGAATATTTTTTAGAAAATAGGACTGGTGATTAAGTGCTTGTTATGCATATTGGCTTCTTTGAAGAAAATGAAAGTTAAGTGATTTGTTCTTAATTCATCTTAGTTAAACATTAAATTTAACTAATTTACATGGGAAGCCCTCTCTCTCTTATTTTCTAGACATCATTTTAGATAATTAAGATAAAATAATTGTCACATCAACAAAAGAATGGCATCTTTTGCCAATTTTTGGCATTCGAACTCATTGTCATAATCAACTTTAATTAAAAGTTGAAACCCTCCTTTATCATGAAAGTCTTATATTCTCACTAGATATATATAAATTGTCTAAACTTTTGAGAAAAAAAATGATATTAGAGATGGGATTCAAGAGGTCAGATATTATTATTATTATTATTTTTTAAAATAATTATATGATAATTTATAATATACTGAATTTTTTCATGAACCAAAAGATAAATAAGACAACCAAATTGGTCAACTGAAAAGGGAATATATGCTTCCAAAAACATGTTTTCATATAAAAAGATAAATAAAGTATCTTAAATGTCAAGAGTTTGATATGTTTTCCTAAGATAAAAAGTTGTTACACAATTGCTATTGAGGGAACAATCATAGTGAAAAAGATCGTGTGAAGAAAATATCTTCATTAATATGAGATTTTGATTAGAATAAAAAAAACAAATTCACATCGATTTAAATTTAAAATGGATAATATTATGTATAATTATGCTAATAATTATAAAGTTGTTAGAAGAAAGTGCAATTCAAATTGAATAAAAGACTATTCAAATATTGTTGGGATAAGCACAAAATGTCCCACTGCTGAATCATTCGACCAACTAAAAATCTCTTAGAAATGACTTCTCAACTAAAATAATTAAAAGATGAAATAAGGTTTTGAATTGCACTTTTAGTGAGGTGTAATAATGGCAGCCTAGTGATAGTCATATTAGAAAGTTAAAAACATCAATTTGAGCCATTAATGGTAGCTATGCCGTCACATTTCTTCTAATTTCCTTATAAAGATAATTGGGGAATTAATAAATTCTAAACTTATAATAGATTATATCAAACCAATTAACTTTTAGTTCTATGTGTCAATCGTATAAAATAATCATGTCTTTTTAAGCCGTATATTACCTACGTTGCACACTACCATAGTGCATTACCTTTTTTAAGTTCATTGTATACGTGAAAGTCAACCATTTTTACACAACAACGTAACACATTGAATGGTTTAATTGAATAATATTTTCTTTTTTAGTAATTTTTTCCATGTCATTTGATAACATTTTTGTTCTTTAACTCGTCGATTTTAAACTACTTAATTCATAAATAAGTTTAAAACATGTTATCTACTTAAATTTTTTAAAATCTAAAATATAGATAATTCTCAAATGGTTTTTTTTTTCCATTTCGTTTTCCATTTTTAGAAAAATTGCCTTAATTTCTTTGTAGCCTTGTTTGTTCTTAATTTTTGGCTAAAATTTCAACAGCATTTCTAAAAATAATATTAATAATAGGAAATAATTATTTTTAAACCTGAAATTAAAAAATAAAACGATTAATAAGTGAATCCTAAATTGGGATAAAAAATTCCCCATATCCTCTTGCCATGACATGAGAAATTACAATATAAACTTGAATATAAAATAAAACCATATATTGTTCTTTCACCTTATTATAAGCAAAGAATTGAAGAAATTTCATATTAATATTTGACTTAAAAATGGAATATTAAAAGATGAGTGGAGATATTTGCAGAATGTTTTAAACATTACAATGATGATATGTTTGATTAGACATTAGTACTCACAACTCCATTATGAAGTGCATTAAAAAAGTTTGCGGCAGAATACACATGTTACGAACCATTTTTGACCAAATTCTAAACATTACAATGATGATATTATATATTCATTTTTGAACCATTTTTAAACATTACAATGATGATATTATATATTCATCTATATCTAGCTGTTTTATCAGGGTGCAGCCAAATTCCTGCATCGACTACAAATGAGGAAGATCATAAATTCATTAAGTGTGTGTAAGTTTGTAGTCAAAGTTTTTAGCGGAATTGACAGAGTGATTACAACCTAATTGATACCCCTTCCCAAATTAAAGACGGTAGAGTAGAAATCAACTTTTGAGTCTATCAAATAATTGAGTAAAATGATTAGGAATAAGAGATTTAGTGAAGATATCGGCTGACCTATCTATAGAAGAGATAGATTTTTGTAGAAGAAGAGTGTTGCTTTAAAGCTGTTGACGAATAGAATGACAATCATTTTCATTGTGCTTGATACTTCGTGAAGACATCATTATAAACAATCTAGATGGCATATATAATTGTCACAATGAAGAATAGTAGTAGATGGTTGAGGAATATTCATTACTGTCATTAACCAACGAAGCTAATATAGCAAATTTTAAGGGAGACGATCATTATTTAGCAGTAGCACAATAAGTTAATCACTGATTCACACAATAATCAATGTTAATAACTTATTAATATAGTAAAAATTTATTATAGTTGTCAATAATTTTAAGTAATGATACATATATATATATATATATATCAGACAATAACAGAAAGTAATGATTTTAATTACTAATGTGACTTAGAAAAGCTTTGATAATCAGACAATATTAGTAATGATAATCAGTCATTACACCACCACAGCTATGAACACAAATGACAAAGAAAGATAAGATGAAAGAACATACGACAACAGTATTTACATGACTTGACCAATTCAGTCTTCATCCACAGAGAAGAAATCATTCTCATTGGAAATTGATCACACTCATTACATCATCAGCTTAAGCAAGCTTTTACAGAATAATAATGGTGGATTCACAGATGTCGCTACGTACTTGCGAAACGGAAAATCAAGAGTCACTACTAATCATTGGTTTTAGGATAATGTTATTAGGTCACCTAATCGTTAAATTAAGGATGATCTACTAAATTTTAAAAATAGGTTCAGGAGAATTCATTCACACTTACGGAAGGTATTAGCACCCTATTATGTTTGTTTTGAAAATGATTACTGTTTATTATCTTTGTTATTTTATATTAAAGCCTTTTATCTTTGAAATACATAATATGTTTTTAAGTCTTATTTATAAATTTCTAATATTTTATTGATTAATACCATAAACATTAGAAGGCACAATCAAATTGGATGAGTGGCATAAAAGCCATTAGGAAAATATTTTATTTAGAATTTATTTTCAGCATCCCTTAATTAAATTCATATTCGTTAAGAAATATAAGAGATCAGCATCTTGAAAACTCCATCATAGGAAAGTATTTATGAAAATCATCTTTAGAATATTTTAATTTTAGGATTTGGTATGTTATGGAGAGTTGTTATTTAAAATCATCTTGAATAAAACTATTTCCAAAATCGTATATGAAATTTTCATTAAGTCAAAACCGTACACTACAAGATGATTTATTACTACCGACGCTGCTCTACGTCGGTAATATGCCTCTTTGCGTCGGCAATTGTCAACACCGACGGTCATCCAACGTCGGCCGTGACGTCGGCAATTCGACGTCGGCTTTACTACTTTTTAGTATCACCGACGCCGCGTCGGTGATACGATTTTATCACCGACACTAGCATATGGCGTCGGTGATATTATCACCGACACCTTGTCGGCATTTGGTAAGGGTATTGCCGACGCTATGGCGTCGGCAATACCCTTACCAAATGGGCCATTAACTAAGACCATTGCCGACGTGGTGTCGGCAATGGCATTATTAAATGGACGATCCAGTAAGGCCATTGCCGACGTGGCGTCGGCAATGACCTTATTTGATGGTCAAAAAATCCCTATTGCCGACGTCTCGCGTCGGCAACTGGGTTTTTGTATCATCTAATGCCGACGCTTAGCGTCGGCAATTCCTCTTTTTTTTTTAAATTTTTTTGTCATATTTATGCTCCCCTATTAAAGCAACCTGTTTTAACATTTCTAAATTTTAACTAAATTCCACAGCAGACATAAATAAGTTCGAATTATCTAAAATATAACAAACATAAACAAACAAACAACACTTTTTATAAGTGTTAGAGTAATTTGAAATATTTAGGACACAAATTGTCTAACAAAATAGTTCTTTTAAGTAATGCACTAAACATTACCCCCACCACCACGACCTTGAGATGCCGTCCAATTTCGCATGAATTCTTCAAATTGTCTCGTCTGAATGGCCAAGTCTTCTCGAAGCTTTCTTGTTTCCTCATCACGACGTTGTTCTTGAAATGCCATCTCTTCTCGAAGTTTCTTTGTCTCCTCTTCTAGTTGATAAACTTTATGTTGCGTTTCAAACAATTCATTTTGTGATGATCTAACCGAACCCGATGATGATCCACTTTGATGGGGAGGCTTTGGGCCTCTACCCAAACCCCGCATATAACCCGATCTATGACCCAAAACCATATGCATAGCCTCGATCGGAGATAGGTGGTTTTCTTGACTCCACAGTATCTGATCCGTCAGCTGCATCCTCGCTTTCGGGGTTCTCGGGCGGGGTAATATACTCTACCATCTTTTCCTACATTACAAAAGAAAAAAGAGTTATGTGATAAGTATTAAAAAATAGTAATAAAATGACATTAAATCATTTCAAATTAAGAAATAAACTTACATGTTGTTCCTTGGCCAAGTCGCTCACCCATTGATTCTTATTGTACGAATGTTGTTGCTCAAACACATCCACCCAAGTTGCATCTGGATTTGCTTGAGTCTAATATATTCATTTAAAAAAAGTTATACTACTAAATATGTGAACCTTAAAATAAAACTTACAAACAAACACATACCATCTCGTAATGCTTTTTGGCATTCGATTTGGAACCTCCCTTATGCAAATATGGGAGTTGCGCTCGAGACTTAGAATTTTGTTCTGACAATTTCTACACAGCACAAATTTAGTTATGTTAGGTAACTAAAGAGATGAAATTTAAACATATGAGATGTATATAATACAAGATTACCTTAAATTCTGGAGAATCAAACTTTTCCAGGAATTTCTTCCACTCATCTTCACACCGCACTCGTGGAAGCCCCATGCGTCGTGCCTCCTCGTCCCCATACTCGTCAATGTTTCTCCCTGAAACCTCGATAGAGTTCATATCGAAACTCTCTTGCATCGAGATCATTTGAGCATTTATAACATCGTAATGATCGATATTGTCGAGATCGAGATCAAATTGATCCTAACCAGAAACAAAATAAATGTTCAGTAGAGAAGTAAAAATAAATTTTGTAATATAAACACATTATTTTACAAATACTTACCGCAATACGGTGTCTGATCGAGTCTAGAATCTCTCGTGGAATTAAGTTGTATTGCCTATGACTCGGGGGTACGAGCTGACGTATGAGTACGCCTACCTCAGTGATTAAATTTTCTGAATTATCTCCAACCACCCGCTTAAGTTCTGGAGATATGATAACTTTCTTTTTACCCTCACTTGGCTTCCTTTTCCGCATTGACAAGTTTTTTGCAATGCCACGTCTTGGCACTTTGCTTTGATCCGTCACTACAAAATAAAGTATTACATATTATGTATATATAAGAAAGATTAAACATATTTGTCAAGTAAGAATAATTCAAACCTGAAGTCGATGTCGGCAATGCTGAGTTTGCCGATACACCTAAAGTCGAAGATGGTATATGATCCATCTGTGAGGGCGTAGGTGAGACTGTCTCCGAGGACGGCTCTCGGATCTCTATCCCTGAACCACGCCGAGACGGAGTCCTCCTATTTCCCGGTGCAATGGGTTGTTCGTCAATCTTTTCTTTCCCCTTACCATTTCCTTTCCTTTTGAAAAAAAAAAAAAAAAAAAAGAACATTAGTTAGAAAAATTGATTAAGTAATGTACAAAGAAACAAATGTGTAGTGAAATAAAAATAAACAAACCTCACTTAGTCACTAAAATTTTCTGACTCATCACTATTACTTTCTGATGCATCACTATCAATTTCTACCTCGTCGACATCTCTCAATTCTTCATCACTATCGTTCTTAAACTATCATCATTTGTGGTGTCTTCATTATCTATACGAGAGCTTGAAGCACCGGAGTATTCGCTCCATGACCCCAAGATCAACTTCATTTACAGGGAACGTCATTTCTATCGAGCATTTGAACTTCTAAATTGTCACTCACATGTGTATCAAAAGGTGAAATCACATGCAAAATCTTGTCATTTTCATCATTTTCATCCAACTCAGGGACATCCCAAACGTTTTTTTGCCTTAAAGTTTGTACCACTCTCCAGTCATTCCCATTTTTAATATCGTCGAGATATAAAACTTGTTGGGCTTGACTCGCTAGGATAAATGGCTCTTCCTTAAAGCATTTACGGGTTATGTTAATTGATGTTATACCCGACTCTTGCTTCATTTTAGAAGGAGATGTATCATACCATTCACACCGAAAAATAATGACTCGATTTGATCTTACGTAACTTAATTCTAATACTTCAGTTATCAATCCGTAGAAATTCGTGGAACCTGCATCGTGTTCACCTATAACTGAAACTCCACAACTTGTTGTTGTACGACTTGAAGCTCTATCTAATGTGTGAAAACGCATCCCATTCACACAACATCCAGAATATGATTTAATACGCAGATCTGGTCCCAAAGATAGTGCATATAAATCATAACTTACTTCTTTAAGTCTCCATAGTTCACCAACCTATAGTTATAACAATTATTTGTTTAAAATCTCAATAACGATTATATATATGTATATATATATATATATAAATGTTTAAGAAATGTAGCTTACACGACATTTGAACCAATTGGCAAACTGTGATTCTTGTCGTTTATGTGTATTTCTTAAGCTCTCGACTCAAGTAAATCGAGGTGATCCCTATGGAAGATTGTATCAATACACAATATTTCTATATTAAATCGAAACAAACAACATTAGAACATACATACGGCAAATAGGGTTCAACTTCTTCGCAATTATGAAGTGTGTACCAATGTGCTTTATCGATATCTGCTTGAGTCGAAGTCAATATATTGACACGACCGATAGGTCGAGGCGTTTCTTTGAAGACTGATACATCACTATCTACACGATCCTCATCTTCGTCTTCAAAATTACGTTCTACTCTGTTAAATCTAGTTTCAATGCCTTGAAGATACCTAGAGCAGAACGTAAGGGATTCATTCATAATATAAGCCTCTGCAATGCAACCTTCCGCACGTGCTGGATTCCGAACATATTTCTTCAACGTTCGAAGACTTCGTTCTATTGGATACATCCAACTATAACAAACCGGCCCTACTATTCTTGCTTCGTATGGCAAATGAAACGATAAGTGAACCATCACATCGAAGAAAGCTGGAGGGAAAATTCTTTCAAGTTTGCACAAAATGAAAGTTATGTCACGTTGCAACTGTTCCAACTCTTCTAAGCTTATAACTTTAGCACACATAGCTCGAAAGAAATTACTAAACTCGGTTAACACTTGACTTATATTGTAATTCAAGAAACTTGAATTGCTAATGGGAGCAATCGTTGAAAAAAGAACGTGACAATCATGACTTTTTAATCCCTGAAGTTTCCCACTCTTAACATTGACACTTCGGGATATATTTGATGCAAACCCATCAGGGAATCTCACATTTTTCAAGAAATGAAATGCCTCAATACGTTGACTCGTGGTCAATGTGAAAGCAGCGGCGGGTTTAACAAATTTGTTCGACCCAACCTTCTTTATATGCAATTCAGGTCTTATACCCAATTTCTCGAGATCGTGACGTGCCTTTACTGTATCTTTATTCTTTCCTTCAATAGAGAATATTGTTCCTACCAAGTTATCACATATATTTTTCTCTATGTGCATTACATCTAACTTATGACGTAAAAGCAATTTCGACCAATAAGGGAGACAGAAGAATATACTTTTCTTTTTCCAATTATCGTTCTCTATCCGTTTTCTTTTCTTTTCTTGTGCGCTTGGATTCTTACCAAACTTGGGAAAACTTAATCGATTGAGATCTTGTAAAATATCATCACCGGTTTTGATAACCGGCTTTCCATGTAATTCGATTTGTCCATCATGAACTTTATCAAAACGCCAAGGATGACTCGAATGCAAATGTCGTCGGTGACCCATGAAACATATTTTACTTTTAAGACCCATAGAAGATGTATCTTCCAGACATATGGGACACGCTTTGTATCCTTTCGTACTCCAACCAGACAAATCACCGTATGCAGGGAAATCGTTGATAGTCCATAACAAAGCAGCTTTTAATTGAAAAAATTCAGACTTTGAGCTATCAAATGTCTTAATCCCATCACTCCACAGATCATTCAACTCTTCTATCAACGGTTCTAGGAAAACATCGATGTCTTTTCCAGGAGACTTAGGCCCGGGAATGAGTAAAGACATGAAAAAAAAAGATTCTTTCATGCATTTCCATGGTGGTAAGTTATATGGAACTAAAATTACCGGCCACATACTATACGGGATACTCATATTTCCAAATGGGTTAAACCCATCGGATGCTAAGACCAAGCGCACATTTCTAGGTTCCAGGCGAATACCGGATACTCTATGTCAAAATGCTTCCACCCTTCCGCATCTGCCGGGTGTCTTAGAACACCTTCACTTTCTAAACGTTTATCCTTGTGCCATCTCATATCAGACGCAGTATGTTTCGATGCAAATAGTCTCTGTAACCTCGGTTTCAACGGAAAATGTCTCAATACTTTCTGAGCAACTTTTCTCTTACTTTTACCCTCTCTCACCAAGTAACGAGACTCCCCACAAACCGGACAAACTTAACATTTAGCATATTCTTTTCTAAAGAGAACGCAATCAAACTTGCAAACGTGTATGGATTCATAACCCAATCCTAACCCACGTAACAACTTCTTCGAAGCATAGTAAGATCCCGGCAATAACGTCCCTTCAGGTAATGCTTTTTTTAACAACTCTAATAGCATATTGAATGACTTATCACTCCAACCGTTCAAAACCTTAATGTGTATCAATTTCACCAAAAAGTCGAGGGATGAAAATCTTACACATCCAGGATATAACTCTTTTTGTGCTTCACCTAAAAGATGTGAGAACTCGTCATCACACTCTCTCACATTCGATTATCTTGACTCTCGACATTTTCGCCACCACAATCGGTCCCAATGTCGGGGGTTTCCATTCCATGATCATGAAATGCACCACCTTGCAAATCATTGATCATCTCCATCATTCCATCATCATCGTCATCCTCACTCACTTGTTTCATCTATGTCACGATCTAAACTCACATTGTTATCACCCGTGCTACACTCCCTCAATTCTTCCCCATGGAATGTCCAACGAGTATATGCACGTGATATCCCGTGAATGTGTAAATGTTCCCTAATTTCTCGAAGTGAGGCAAATATGGTGTTATGACATTTAATACAAGGGCAACGAGCCTTCCCACTTCCATTCAAAACTTTCCTCGCAACCTCTAAAAAAGACACAACTCCATCTATATACTCCTTACAAAATCTATCCCTTAATTCCATCCAATTTCTATCAACATTCGGCCTATATCAAACAAAATATTTACTCAATTTAGAAACACACGAACCTAAATAAAATCTTATAAAGCATATATTTAACGGCTAACTTTGCTTGCAGGTTAGCCGTCTCTCAACAAACAAAATTATAAGGCCAAACATGCAACCTATAAAATAAAGTCGTACAATTAAAAAATGAATAGTAAACTAACCTTGATCCCGACATTTATATAACTACGATCAGTGGAGATACACTGTAAATACAACAAAAATTGTTTTAAATTTACAATAATAAACTATTTCAATATTATAAGAAATATAATCATAATTTCTAAAATTAAATTCTTTGAAAAATAACGAAAATTTAAATTAAATTCAATGCAAAATATCTAAATCATAATTTAATTCAATTTATTGCAAAATAACTAAAACTAATTTAATTCAACATTACTAAAAAAAAAAAATACCCAATTTGAAAATTGAAAAAAATACCCAAGTTCTAATTTTACACAAAAACAATACAAACTAAAAAAAATTATCAATGAAATCATAAAATCACTAAGGAAAAATATTAAAAAAAAAAACTATAAACACCTAAATCACTCAAATCCCTAAAATGAAAAATTGAAAAAATTAATCTCAAATTGTACCATTACTTATCAATTGTTTCCAGTTTTCACAAAAACAATACAAACTAACATCAATGAAATACGAAAATCACTAAAAATGAAATTGAAAAAAAAGCCCTAACTTCCCAAAATCACTCAAATCTCAACCTATTTTGATAAAAAAAGGATGGAAACATACCTAATATGATCGATAATGAAAACCTTGGCGTTGGAACGGAGAGAAACGGCCGGAAATCGAAGAAAATCGAAAAAAAAAAAGTGGGTTTTACGCCATTTTCCTGCTGCTGCCGAGAGAGAGAATAGAGATTGAAGAAGAGATGGAAAAAAATGAGGCTGATGGGGCTATTTGGGGAGTGATGTCGGTGGGACTAGGGCGTCGGTAATGGGTCCCCGTGGCGTCGGCAGTAACATTGCCACTTACCAAAACTTGCGTTTTGGTAAGTGGCACCATTACCGACAGGATGTCGGTAATGGTATGCCAGGTGATACCGACGCCACGTCGGTATCATGGCAATTCGGATCCTGAGGCACCATTACCGACATGACGTCGGTAATGGTGCGGCACGTGATACCGACGTGGCGTCGGTATCACGGCCTTCTGCTCTGTTAGGAGCACCATTGCCGACGTGGCGTCGGCAATGGTGCAAGGTGATACCGACGTGGCGTCGGTATCACCTTTTAATTGACAAAAGCTCACAATCACCGACGTGACGTCGGTGATTGTGAGACCAATACCGACGCTATGCATAGTGTCGCTATTGCTAGCGTCGGTAGAACTACATATTCTTGTAGTGGTATATTAAAATTTATTCTTTATTAAGGAAAATATTAAATAAACTTGGAAAGTATTATTTACCTTTTTTATTGTTTTGAAATAGGAATGTTCATTGAAATATTTGATGAGTTGGAAAATTAGCATCCTAATGATTTCTAATATCCCATTAAATTTATATTGCCTTAATTAAACATTTTTAGAAAATTGAAAAAATTACCATCCTAAAATTTCCCAACTTCTTTCAATATAATACTTTACAAATCAATTAAAATATGGAAAAAAATAAATATGAATATCATATATGGCAATTGAATTCACAATAAGTAAAAAAAGAACAAAAAAAAGTCTCAACTTTGATAATTCATAATTTTTTAATAAGAATGTATTTTGACTAAATTCTTTCACCTAAATATTCTAGGTTCATCCAAAATTTATTTTTAACGTCGAAAAGCACATACACTTTGTAAAGAAAACCAGAGTTTCATGTCAAAAAAGTTCCAACCATGGCGTGTTTGTTAAAAAATCCTACATAATTTACACCAACTTTGAAAAATCATATCCTTTTTATACTTATCGAAACAGAGTGATTCTTGTTCCTAAATATTCTTTGATGAGTCTAGTATTTAGAAAAAATAACCATAAATAATTAGTTGTAAAGAATCAATGTCGAAAAATCACGTAATAACAGGTACTCAGAAATTTCTGAAAAACTGTTAATAATTTATTTGAACAAAAAACTTCTAAATATCATAACTTTTGAACCATAAATCCGAATGAATTGATTCTTTTCCTATGGAATCTTATTCAATCTAGTTTCAAGAAACAATTACTATATAACCTAAAACATCATTCAAATTCAGATTTCAGTTGAGACACAGAAGGCTCATATAAATGACTACATTTAGGAGAAAAGAACTAATCTTTGGCTTGAAAGGAAACATACGAACATTACTCACATAGATATGGATTTGATATTGACAATGGTTGCTTGGAGAGTGCAAGCCTACTTGATTTTTTTTCTTTTTGGCCGCCAAAGATGTGAGAAATAGAAGTAAAAGTTGAATATAATAAGTATATGTGAGTCTAGGGACATGATTACACCACCACAACTATGAACACAAATTTGATGGGTGTCGAAACCACTAAAAATAAATACTTACTCTTGGAATTTAGAATTTTGTAGTAGTGGTGAGTAAAGTCGATCTCCACAGGGAATTGGGAAATAAATTAAAGTTAACAAATGGGAGGTTTTGAATTGTTGTTTGAAAAATAAAAAGAAAACAAAATTAAAAAGAATAAGAAATCAAATGTGAAAACTTCCAACTAAATGTTTAATCTCAGCTATGGTTTTTTAATTTGATCATCGATTACTAAACATGTTGTAGAAGGAGAAAATTTGTCAAATTATAAATTATTCAAGCCAATGACAAAATTACACGTCATTAAACAAAGACCAATCATAAATTGACACGTGTCTTTAAATTAAATTAAAAGACATTAAATTGACAAATCAAATGATGCCACATCTCTTTTTCTTGACCATTGGATGACATAAATTAGTCCAATGAAAATATGCCACGTGGCGATTGGGCCCAAATCAAATAGCCCATATCCACCAAAGGCCCATAGAAAACTCTATAAATAGAGTAGGCCATTCATCATTTGAAGAGGTCAACAACAGAGAAGATTCAGAGAAAAGGCTGAAGACTTTAAAGATCAAAGAGCTCAAAGAAGAACAGAGAAAGGATTGAAGACTTTGAAGATCAAAGACCTCGAAGAACAACGAAAAAGATCGAGATTAAAGAGTTCGACGATCGAAGACCAAATTTTCTTTGAAGATCCGAAGACCTAGAGATCGAGATTGAAGACTTTAAATAATGAAGCCTTGAAGATCGAAGATTTCTCAAAGACTAAAGACTTTTTGAAGACCAAATACTCTTCGAAGACCAAAGACTCTTTGAAGACTTCTTGAAAACCGAAGATCTCAAAGATCGAAGACCCTAAACGTTGATGACTTCGAAGACTTTAAAGCTTCTCGTGACGACCATCTTGAAAACAAATTATTGAAAACTAAATTCTCACAAGTTCCAAAGACTTTAGTGTTCAAGCTTCAAGACCGTAACAAATCGATTGACTCTTCACAAGCCCAAAAGCCGAAGATTCAGTCCAACGATCCGAGAAATACGCCAACCGGCCCTCGCATCGAAGTTTATATTTTAGAGAAAGAATCAGAGGATAAATTCATTAGAGATCGTAACATTCAATTCATCAAATACAAATTATATTTATTCCACATTTAATTTCTTTACTTAGAAATTTCTCTGTGTGAATAAATTGGCACGCCCAGTGGGACAATCTCTACCTCTTATCTCTTTCTCATCCTCAAATCGACTTCAAGTTTTGCCAAAGAATCAATGGCATCAGAAAACTCATCTTCAAACATTGCTGCTACTTTTGAAGAGAGAATGACAGAAATGGAAAAGAACATTGCTTTGATGATGATAGCAGCAGAAGAAAAAGATTCAAAGATTGCAATGCTCATGGAGAAACTGGAAAATCAAGATCTTGCTGAATCAAGTTGTAGCGAGAAAACCAAGTAGGAAAAGCACCAACAACAACATTACACTTCAATACAAGAGTCTACCTCAATTGCTTCTTTATCCGTCCAACAACTTCAGGACATGATAACAAATGTAGTCATAGCCCAATACGGTAGACCGTCTCAAAATTCTCTCTTGTAATCCAAGCCATATACAAAGAGGATTGATAACTTTAGAATGCCAGTCGGATATCAGCCACCAAAATTCCAACAATTCGATGGAAGAGGCAACCCAAAGCAACATGTTGCTCATTTCGTCGAAACTTGTGAAAATGCTGGTACGAGGGGAGACCTTCTAGTCAAACAATTTGTACGCACTTTGAAGGGAAATGCCTTTGATTGGTATATAGACTTAGAACCAGAATCTATAAATAACTGGGAAGAGTTTGAAAGAAAATTCCTCAATCATTTCTACAGCACGCGACGAATAGTTAGCATGATGGAACTCACCAACACAAGACAACGACAAGATGAACCCGTTGTTGATTACATCAACCGTTGGAGAGCACTAAGTCTGGATTGCAAAGATTGCTTGACTGAACTATTTGCAGTAGAAATGTGGGGAATGCATTGGGAACTGCTTTATATCTTACAAGGTATAAAACCTTATACATTTGAAGAACTAGCAACTCGCGCTCATGACATGGAGCTAAGTATTGCTAGATGAGGAAATAAAGAACTTTTAGTCTCTGATTTCAGAAAAGAAAATAAAGAAGTCAAGAAGGTAGACGATACTTTTTCAAATGACTTCTTTGATGACGTAGAGGATGAAGAAGACGAAGTTGTTGCGTGCAATACTGTAAACGTGATCGAACGTGAAGACTCTTTTACAAACACGACTACAATGATGCACCTTGTCAAGACAAAAGAAGATGGAATCAATCAAAAGCCCTCTATCTTCGAACAAATTACAGCTCCAGCTTTCCGCAAATCCGTCTTTCAAAGATTGAGTGTAGCTACAACGAAGAAAGAGGATCAACATCAAACTTTCGCTTCTTCTCGCTCTTCACTCTTCCAAAGGTTAAGCGTATCTACATCAAGGAAGAAAAATCAAGTTCAAACTTCTGTTTTCGATCGCCTCAAAGTATCAAGCGAACAACATCAAGGTAAAGCGAATCTCTCGAAGAAAAGATTGTTGATGGAACAAATTGATGAAAAAGAAATCCAAAGTTTTGTCCCTTCACAGATGAAGAGAAAATCTTCCCTTCTCATAAGTACAGAAGGCTCTTTGAAAGTGAAGCAACATTTCGTGATTTCCACCAATTCGAGAGAAGAAGAATTCAACCAAGTACATGAAGAAGGCGATGTTAACTTCCCCTCCAAAGAGAAAATTTTCCTTCAATTTTGAGCTTGAAATGTAAGCTCCACGTCGCAAGTGTTAGGAATGGTGTCCTAGAACTTGTAATTATTTAATAATAATAATTTATTAAGAATAAATTAAATGAATAAACATAAGTTCTATAAAATTATGTAGACTGATTCAATTGACGATATTAGGAATATATGGAAATATATAAATATCAAACATTCAAATAGTAAAACCCTAAGTCACTCTATGAAATCACGACTTAGTATGTGAGTCATACGAGAGGATTAAAGTTGAGATGACTAACTTAAAAGTGTCTATAGTAAACGGATAACGTTTGGGAACCTTATCCTGGTAACACTGTTGATATCTTCCCATTTTGTTTATAGACAAATGATCTAAT
This sequence comes from Gynostemma pentaphyllum, assembly GCA_028015215.1. Taxonomy (NCBI): domain Eukaryota; kingdom Viridiplantae; phylum Streptophyta; class Magnoliopsida; order Cucurbitales; family Cucurbitaceae; genus Gynostemma; species Gynostemma pentaphyllum. Next base: position 54,653,576 of record CM051351.1, on the reverse strand, counting down.
CCTGATCATTCATGTGGGAGACATGAAATGAAAGTATCATATGCAATGTTGATTGTATAAGACAGGACCACGATGTTCGATCAAATTTCTCATTAGTACCGTTTACGAGAAATAATCGAATATCAAACTAAGTTTATCAACCGTGATAGATCTCAATCCTGAGTGAACTGCGGACTCCTATTTATGGAGTTATGTTCTTTGATTCACATAGTTGAGAGTGATCTGTAAGAACGCTCAACGCACTCCTATTTTGGGAACATGACTAGATAAGTAGTTGGGAACTCATTTTCACGAGATGAAATTCATAACTTTCCTATAAATTAATGGTATCAGTGTGATACCTAAACATTTTAGGAACTTTAGGAAACTCCCTTGATGTACTGATTCGAGACATGAGCAAGTGACGTCACGACTTTTATTGATCACAGAAGTATCTTATCTCTAGTTCGACTAAAGATAAAGTTCATTGGAGAACCAGCGGGAACACAAGGATAAAACGGTAATTACAGGGGCAAAACGGTAAATTTATCCGCCTGTAATTATGAGGGTTCCACATGAAGGATAATATCACAGATATAAATAATGATAAACTAAATGGACAATAACTCATCTATAGTGAGGGGAGTTCAGCTATGAATCTATAGTGGAATTATTCATAGTTAGATAATAAGTAATTAACTGATTATGTGTTAATCACTTAATTGACTAATTATTAAGCCCATGATCTATAGGTTCATCGGGTCCCTATGCTAGCCCAAATATCGTAGTCACGAAATCACGTAGAAGAAATGGAAAGTTTAAGTAAAGTGAATTACTTAAAATAGCACTACAAAAAAACTATCAATTTGCGACCATAAAATTGCGACCAACTGGTCGTTTTTAGGGTATAATGCGACCAAAAAAGCGACCAAAATGGTGGTGGCCAAAAAGCTGGTCGGTCCTGAATTTGGGCGACTGGATAGTCACAAATTTACGACCAGAAACGTTTGCAAAAAAGTCAACCTTTTGAAAAAACGACCAGATGGTCGCTTAAAAAGTGACCATCTGGTCGTAATTTATGTTCAAGATAAGTGACCATTTGGTCACTAAAAAGTGACCAAATGGTCGTATTCAATGTGACCAAATGGTCACTTTTGGACTCAGTCAAAATACGACCAGATGGTCGCCTCAAAAGTGACCATATGGTCGCAATTTATGTTGAAGATAAGTGACCAATTGGTCACATAAAAAAGTGACCAACTGGTCGTATTTTATGTGACCAAATGGTCACTTTTGGACTCAGTCAAAATGCGACCATATGGTCGTTTTCTTGAATTCAAATGCGACTATATGGTCGCATGTAAGAATTTTTTTTTTTTTTAATTTTAATTTCAATAATTAGTTAATTAATTATTAATTATTTATTTAATTAAGATTAAAATTTAATAACAAAAAATTGGAATTAAAATAAAATATATATATATATATCAAATATTCAAAAAAAGTTTTATACAGACGAAAGCATCCTAGAACTACTGCGGAGGGGCGGGGGGGTGGCGGAGGAGGCGTCGATGATGGCTGGCCGCCGTCTAGGGATCTGAAGTACACAGCCAAAGCTGCTGTCACCTGGGCCTCGACCTGTGCCTGCATGTCCGCCTCTATCGCAGCGACTCGAGAAACGAAGTCTTCGCACATAGCGTCCATGTCCGCGAGCAGCTGCTGCTCAACCAGAGAGGAGCCGGAGCTAATGCTCGCTCAGCTGAGGCCGGGGCACATCTGTGTAAAGGCGTCGCCCCTACAAGCCGAGCCCAGGAACTGATCCATCAGGCCGAACCCCTCCAGCAGCCTCCAAGAACACCTCTCTACGGTCCTCCTGAGTTGGTTGCGAGTCTGGTGTGGGCAAACCGCCGACTCAAGGACTCGTGAAACGTTCCTAAACATTTAAAATTCAGGAAAATAAAATAGTTAATATATAAGTTAGGAAAATTTTAAAGAAAAAATAATAATTGAAAAAATTATTAAATACCAATCGCTTTTCGCCTTATCGTCGACGAACGTCCCGTCCTTCTTCGTGTGAAGAACGCGGTGCAGATCATCGGGCGGGATGGGGCGCCCGTGCTTCGCTTCCTAAAAATATTAAAGATTGAATAATAAAACATAATAAATTAATAACTAATTGAAAATAGAAAACGAGAAAAAAGTACGTAAGTAAGAAAATGACTTAAAAAAAACTTACCAATCTACGATGGTGCTCGTCGTGTGTCCGGGCCCCCGCTGTGTGTTTGGTGGGATTCTTCGCGCGGTTGGCCTTATTCCTGCTTGACACTGCCTTGCCCTCAGGAGTGCTCAAGCTCGCGATAAGCCACGCGTGGTCCTCCGGGCTCATCCACACGGGGCGGTTTCGTCGCTTGTTTTCTGGCGCGCCGGTACATGAGGTCCTTGAATCGATCCTGGACGTGACTGTCTCATAGGGGGAACAATCTACCTTCCGTGATATCGGGATCGATAACAGGAAACTTGCCCTGAAAAAATTGAAATAAAAAAATTGTTAAAGTAATAAATTTATTTCTATAAATTTCAAAATTAATTAATTATAAAAATAAATGATGTTTTTTACCTTCCAGTTGTCGTACATCCGACGTTTCTCCGTCGTCAGAATCTTCTGCCAGTGAAGGTCGCTGGGTAGAGGCATACTCTGGAGGACCTCGCGAAACCGTTTTGAAACGATTGTATGCGGCAGTAGTCTGCAAAAACATAAAAATTATTGTGCTATTAGAAACTATTAGTTAACGGAAAACAAACACTTTGAAAAAAGTTTAAAGGTTTAAAAATTAAGTAATTAAAATAATAAACAAAATTACTTACGTATCCCCTTCAATCCGAAGGGTAGAGTCTGCTGCCGAGACAAGTGCGTGCATGAAGTGGAGGGCCAGTGGATCCGACCCGGATGCAGACCCAGACGCATACCCTGATGCAGACCCTGATGCTAAGTCGGGAGTCGTGGCCAGGGAGTCCTACGTCAGTCGTGGTGTCGCAGACTGGGTCTCAGGGACTGCATCATCGAGCATGGCAGCAAGTCCCGCCTCGTAACCGAAGAGGATCTCCAACTCCTCTGTAGTCAGGTTCGCATCATAGGCAGCGGTAGTAGGCGGCTGTGGAGACGCCTCGTCACCCGCGTCGTCACGCTCGTCTGACTGGGGAGGACGTCGTCTGCCAGTCATACTCCTACAACCAAACTAAACTAATTTAATACTAATTACGTAATTAAAATATTGAAATAAATTAAATTAATTAATTAATGAAATAATCTAAATTAAATGGATTAAATAATGTAAATTAAACTAACATAAATTAAGTAAATAATTTAAAATAAACTCATTAATTAATTTAAATTAAAGTAAATTAAAATTAGATTAATTGAACTAATTAAAGTAAACTAATTAATTAATTTGAATTAAAGTAAATTAAAATTACATTAATTGAAATAATTAAAGTAAACTAATTAATTAATTTGAATTAAAGTAAATTAAAATTAAAGTAAACTAAGTAGTGAAGAATTAAACTAAAATTAATTAAATTAAAGTAAAATTAAGTAATGAAGAATTAAACTAAATTAGATTAATTGAACTAAAATTAATTAAATTAAAACTAACATTAATTAATTAAAACTAAAATAAACTAAACTAAGTAATTAATAAACTGAACTAAGTAATTAATTAAAGTAAACTAAGTAATGAAGCTTTCAATTTAACTAACATTAATTAATAAAACCTAAACTTAACTAAACTAATTAATTAAATTAAACTAAATTAAAATTAGATTAATTGGACTAAAATGTATCAATTAATTAAAGTAAACGAAATTAGATTAATAAACCGTAAGTAAACTAAGTACTTAATTAAACTAAATTACATTAATTAAACTAAAATTAATGAAATTAACAACATTAAAACTAAACTAATTAAATTTAAACATAAACTAAAAATAACTAAAAACGGAAACGAAACTAACCTCGTAATAAAAACCAGGATTGGAGGTTTAGGGTGTTTAGGTTTAGAGTAGGAACGGGGAAAAAACAACGGGGAACGGAACGGGGGAAAGAGAGAAAAGAAAGAAAAAAGAGAAAGAAAAAGAGAAAGGAAAGGAAAAGAAACGGGGGGAGGGAATCTGATCTGATTTTAAATCAGAATTTGCGACCAACTGGTCGCAAATATGTAAAAATGAACAGAAACGAAAGGTCGCGCGTGCTGGGGAAAATGCGACCATATGGTCGCATTTTCAGAGATATTTGCAACCATCTGGTAGCATTTATTGAAAAAGCGACCATTTGGTCGCCCAGTTACCATTATCAAGAACAGCTGTCGTATCACGAGTCTCATCAAGAATCGCGACCATCTGGTCGCAATAATGAAATTCACCGCCAAATATTGCGACCAGATGGTCGTAATGTTTAAATTCACCGCCATAAATTTCATAAGAATTTATATTTACCGCTCATATTTGCGACCATATGGTCGTAATCTGACTTATATTTTTTTTTAAAATATAATTATGCTTTTCCAAAAAAGCGACCATTTGGTCGCCTTTCGCTTCTAAATTACTACCATGTGGTCGCAAATATTAATATAATATTTTTTTTAAAAAAAAAATTGGGTTACTTTGTGGAGTTTTACTCTGTTAAATTTGGTTACTTTCTGATTTTTAGATATGAAGGGAACTCTTGTTTCCATGTTGTTATATTTGATCATAGTGCTTCTGAAATCCAATATCCAATCAAGGAAAAGAAAGTGATGTTTAAAAGTGAGCAGATTGAAGATGATGATGATTCTGTCCAAATATTTGACCATGTGGTCGCAAATATTAATATATATATTTTTTTAACCATTCATTAAAAGAAATAGTTTTAATTAATAAACACATACACACATTGAATAATCAAGTTAACGAAATATCTCATTCATCATCGTCTCCAACAAGTCCGTCACATAAAGTCTTCTTCTTCTTCTTCTGTTTCTTCATCTGATTCATCGTCTCGAATAAATTCAACATCAATGTCACGTGCATGAGAAGTGGAAGCATTTGTATCATCATCATCATGCAATGTTATCGTCCCATCGTTCAAAGGACGAACAGTACTTGCATTCTGACCTTCGTCGATTGCACGACATCTTATCTCATCTTCTTGAAAAGCAACAGCTTCCTCTGCATGGTCGTCTTTCTCGACAAGTTTTCTTCTACCTGGCATGGTTTAACTTTACAAACAACTAACCAACTGGCCAGGATCTCGTCTATTAATCGGATAGTTCAGGTAATAAACTTGAATCGCCTGTGAAGCCAGGAACAAACCTATCGGTGCGCATATGCTTAGACTTGTTTACCTCAACGATTTATAAATGATCAATCTTACGGACTCGCCTGCCTGGTTGTCTCGAACCAAGTGCGATTGAACACAACAATGCGTTTTAGCGTCGGACTTGCGTATTGAATCTCAAGAATCTCATCGATTACTCCGAAGTAATCGTCTTCGTTTGTGCCGAACACGTGACCTTTTATGCAAACACCACTGTTGTTTGTTGCCCTCTTCACTGAATGCGCCTTCATTTGAAATCTGTAACTGTTATCGACGTATCCACCATACGACCTTGCTATCCGTCCAGGTCCCTTTGCCAAAGAAATGATGCGAGGATCATCCACCGGTAATGTAAGGGAGTCAACCTGTGTCATTGTTCACATACAGTAATGTATTAGGATGATAGTAATTTTTTCAACAAAATGCCACGGGTTTTTTGATAATTTAAAATAACTCACGTATGCATTGAACCAAGAACGAAACTCTTTGTCGATTATTGACCCCTCCTCCGCATCTGTAAGACCAACTCGTGTCATTCGAACGTATACGTTTAGAAATAATCTGTATGTTACAAAAATAGTTAGCAAATAGTTTGTTTATACGATGGAATAATGTTAAGTTACAAACTCACTCTATGTAAGGCTCAATCTCTGCGCAGTTGCATAACACGTATGTCTGCATTACGTGATACTCAGAATCGGTCAACGGCCTACGCACTGATCTTCCAACTGTCATGCCAGGTTCCGTAAAAATTGGCAAGTCGTTCATGTCAACACCTTCAAGTAAATTTTCGACAACGTTTCGTTTCGCAGGTCGAAACTGCTCTGCAATGTGTTGATCAAAGTAGTATGAACAAAATGTGGTAGTCTCTTGCGTCAGGTACGCACTACAGATAGATCCTTTTACTCGTGATCTATTTCCAACCATCTTTTTCAACCGACGTAAGTACCTGTGGATACAAAACATAATTAACATTCGATGATCACTGTACTGATTCATACGCGTACATTACAAAATAACTGTGCTTACCTTTCAAATGGGTACATCCTGCGGTAATGTACGGGACCCCCTAAGAATGCCTCGTATGGAAGATGCACTGGAAGATGCTCCATGGAGTCAAGAAAGCCAGGTGGGAACATTCGCTCCAACTTACAAATAATAACGGCGATCTCTGAACTCATTGAAGCGACAGTAGCTTCCGTCTGCTCTGTACATGTCAAGTCCCTGAAAAAAACACTCAACTGAGCAAGCGGCTCCCAATGTCTATTCTCTAGGAACGGTCTGAACGCGACGGGCATCAATCATTGCATGAATATATGACAGTCGTGGCTTTTCATCCCGAACTTGATATGTTTTTTACTGTCTATACACCGACTCAAATTTGAAACGTATCCGTCCGGGAATTTGATGGATTTGATCCACTCAAATAATGTTTTCTTTTCATCCGTCGTCAACATGTACTTTGCTTTTGCGTAATTATCATTGTCGTCAGGCTCCAACTCAGGACGATCACATATCTCCCGTATATCATAACGTGCCTTCAGATTGTCCTTCGTTTTTCCCGGAACGTTCAAAATCGTATTGAAAATGTTGTCGAAGAAATTCTTCTCGATATGCATTACATCAAGATTGTATCTAATAAGTAGATCTTCCCAATACGGTAGATCCCAAAAAATACTCCGTTTCTTCCAACCCGTGTTTTTTCCAGCCGCATTGTTTGCACTCTGCACCTTCCACGGTAATCTTCTTTATCCCTGTAGCATCTATACCGTGCAGAATCTGTCTTCCACTATACATGGTCGGGGGGGGTTTGTTTTCTTACTCGTCGACCCTTCTTCCAGTCACTGCCGTTTGAACGGAAAGTGTGATTCAACGGCAAAAATCGACGGTGACAGTCAAACCAACAAGTTTTCCGACCGTTTCTGAGATAAAATACATCTATGTCTAGCATGCAATGTGGACATGCGTATGTCCCCGCCGTACTCCATCCTTTAAGAGGAGGAGATTGAGGTTCACACAATTAACTACACTGACTAAGGAAAGCAATAACAAAAGCTAAACACAGACTCAAAAATGTATATGAAAGCAATTAAAGATCAACATACCTGACAGCATTGAATACGCAGAGAAGTCACTGATCGTCCAGATTAACGCGGTGCACATCAAGAAATTTTGTTTCTTCGAAATGTCGTACATCATAACACCGTCAGTCCACAACCTTTTCAACTCTGCAATAAGTGGTTGCAAATACACATCCAGTTTCTGTTTTGGACTTTTCGGCCCAGGTACGATCACTGTTAGAAAAATCACCGGGTCTCGCATGCACATCGAGGGAGGCAAGTTATACGGGGCTACCATGACTGGCCAAACTGAATATTGTGCCTCGGATGCCCCGAACGGGTTGAAGCCAGGGGCGTATTTATGAAGGGACAAGGGGGGGCCACTGTCCCCCCAAAATTTTTGTTAAAAACTCATATAATATAGGTATGATTTAGATGTGGCCCCTCCAATTTATATATTTTCTTTTTCAATTAATTATTCCTCCACTCCCCCTGACGTCCCAATTCCCAACTCTGCAGGTAGTTTTTTTTTTCTTTTAATCTTTTCTCATGGGCTTTTGTTTCTAATGAGTCCATTAAATGATTTGGTATCTTAACCTAATAATAAAAAAATATCATAGATTCATAGGGACGTCCCAATTCCCAACCTCTGCTGTAGTGCGTTTCCTCGTTGGAAGGTCGAATTTTCGTTGCGATCTATCCCAGAAAACAACTATCATAGAGATTTAATTGGCCTCCAATCCAAATATCAATTACAATTCTTTCTTTTCTTTCATAAGCCCAGGGGCGGATCCAGACTTCATACTTTGGGGGGGCCAACCAATATTAATCAAAAGTCTAACAAAAAATATATGTAATTATAATAAAGCAAGTTCAAGTTCAATAACAATAACAAATAATAACTAAATTTTTGCCCGTCATTCCTTCATGGAGTAAAAGTCATCTATAATTGAATCAGAGCTAAAAGTTTCTGAAATTTCTCTTTCAATGTAGACAGTTAAATAATCTGCAAGGAACTCATCTTCCATTTTGTTGCGTAATCTTGTTTTAACTATTTTCATAGCGGAAAAAGCACGTTCTGTAGTTGTCGTTGATACAGGAAGGGTTAGTACAAGACAAATGAGTCGATCAATCAAGTAATAAACCCTTGACTTTCCAGTTTCAATTAAACCACGACATAGTTCAGAAATTGAAGACATGTTCTTCAGTAGAGGATCTTGACGTTCATCTAATATATAATGTTGCAATTGGAAACGCAAATGAAGTATCTCTTGTTCTGTAAAATCTTGAGGATAGAATTTCTCTGCAAGCTTGCAAATAGAATCAACATCAAACAATTTGTAACCATCATTAGGATTCAATTTTGAGCTTAGTACAAGAAGTTCAATAGTCTTCTCATTGAATCTGCTATTTAACTCATATAATTGTGAATCAATTGTTGCAGTAAATATATCAATTCGATAGTGATGCTCAATTGTAATACTGTCTTGTTGTTGACGAGATCTACCACGCCTTTTTATGAACTGAGCACTCAAATCAGGAATTTCAATTTCATATATATCACAAAATAATTTCACCATTTCGAGCATTGCATTCCATCGTTCTTCCCTCAAGTTTTGAATCAAACTTTTTGTCGTTGTGACCAGTTGCATAGCATTTAATATGTCTTGAGACTTTTGTTGAAGAGCTTGACAGAGAATATTAGTAATGCCCATGATCTCTTTCATTAAGTGTAAAATAAGAACAAATTCAAAAGACATTATATCTTTATGGGCGGTAGCAGCATCTCCACGTTGTGAATAAGTTGATCCTTCATCACTAATGTTTTGTAGTACTAAACCAGTTGCCCCGAACATTCTTATCAAACTACAAATAGAGCGAAAATGTGATCCCCAACGAGTATCTATAGCTCTTTGCAAAGAACCCATTTGGTTTGCTCCTTTACCACTCTCAAGTTCATCCATATCCAGTAGCTGATTAATTTCCATAGATTGGAAAGACTGCAACTCACTATGTCGTTTACAAGAAAAAGTAATGATATTTATCACAAAATTTAATTGTGAGAAAAACTGATGAACAGGAATAACATCTCGTGATGCTGCAACTAAAGCCAATTGCAATCGATGCGCAAAGCAATGTATATAATAGGCATTCTGACACTCATTAAGAAATAGTGCTTGCAAACCATTCCATTCACCACGCATATTACTAGTCCCATCATATCCTTGACCTCGAATGTTATTGATGCTAAGATTGTAATGAGAAAGAACATTTGATAATTCGTTTTTCAAAGTTAGTGCCTTAGTATCATTAACACGCACAAGACAAAAAAAACGCTCTCTTATATAACCATCTTGATCAATAAATCTTAAAACAAGAGCTACTTGCTCTCTTTTTGACTCATCTCGCGCTTCATCAACAATAATACAAAATTTAAAATCTCCAATATCCCTACGAATCTTATCTTTCACTTTAGATGAGAGAATGTGTAGAATTTCCTTTTGAATTGATGGTGCAATATACTTCGCATTTCTAGGAGCATTCTCTAAAACAACCTTTGCAACCTGTTCATTGTATGTTGAAAGGAGTTTTATTATCTCAATGAAATTTCCTTGATTTCTTGAACTTGAACTTTCATCGTGACCCCTATAGGCACAACCTTGTAATGTCAACCATCTAATTGAGTCAATTGAGGTCTTGAGTCGCAATCGATTATCTGAAATTTGTTCTGATGTTTGAGCATTTATCACCTTATCAATATGCCTCGATTGATTTATAAGATCATCACATGATTGCACAACAATATTATGAGGTGAACAAGGACTATCACCAATATGATTGAGAAAAGCACACCTCTTACCATCATTAACTTTCTTCCAATTGCGAAATCCTTCAATGGTAAATGCACTTGACCCGGGGCGTCCCGATGGTTTCTTTGAAAAAAGAAAACATGGAAGACAAAATGGAGCATCTTTTGATGGAGAATATTCTAACCAAGAAAACAATTTGAACCAGGCAGATTGAAATTTACGGGGATGTTTATCTGATCCAGAACGTGGATATTGAGACAAAATAAATTGATAAGCTCCTTCTTTAATATAAGCTCGACGAATTTCATCTTGTAAATTGATAGGATACTCCCAAATCTGACGTCGTAATCCTGGATCACGCTCTAAAGGTTGATAAAATTCCTCTCGTTCTATTCTAGTTTTTTTAGAAGACTGATGCTGCTCAGGACTCACAAATTCCATACTAGATGTTGTTATCGTTTCTAACCTATCAATATCCTTTCTCTTGAAAAAATCATCAAGTGTTTTTGGAGGTTTCCCCATTATATAACCAAATTGTCTTCAATGAAAATAAAGATATTGACCTAAAAAGTATATATTTATTTATAATTTAGCATTTGAAAGATGAATAGTATACATATTTAAAATAATTTAAAAGTGAAAGAACTAACCTGAATTCCGACATTTGTATTGCATTTAGGATGAATTTGCTAAACATAAAAAATTCAAAATAAAAAAGAGTTAGAAACTTTATGTGAAAAAAGTAATATTTGAAATTCTTATACTTTTTTTATGAAGCTTACCTATATATATATATATATATATATATATATATTTATCGTTTTTGTTATGAAAGAAAAGAAAGAATTGTAATTGATATTTGGATTGGAGGCCAATTAAATCTCTATGATAGTTGTTTTCTGGGATAGATCGCAACGAAAATTCGACCTTCCAACGAGGAAACGCACGGCTGCAGAGTTGGGAATTGGGACGTCCCTATGAATCTATGATATTTTTTTATTATTAGGTTAAGATACCAAATCATTTAATGGACTCATTAGAAACAAAAGCCCATGAGAAAAGATTAAAAGAAAAAAAAAACTACCTGCAGAGTTGGGAATTGGGACGTCAGGGGGAGTGGAGGAATAATTAATTGAAAAAGAAAATATATAAATTGGAGGGGCCACATCTAAATCATACCTATATTATATGAGTTTTTAACAAAAATTTTGGGGGGACAGTGGCCCCCCCTTGTCCCTTCATAAATACGCCCCTGCATAAGCCCAATCTGACGTTTCTCGGATCTTGTGCAAAATCCAGATGACAATTATTTAAATGCTTCCATGTCGCAGCATCTGAGGGATGTCTCATAACACCTTCATCCTGTGAATGCTCGTGATGCCATCTCATGTGCGAGGCTGTCACATCCGATGCATACAACCGTTGCAGACGTGGGGTCAGCGGTAAATAGAACATGCGGGCGTTCGGAATCAGGCTGCGTTTCCCTTGTTTGTATCTTGGAAGAAAACAGAATTTGCAATGATGCAGGTCCTCATCCACATCCCAGTAAATCATGCATCCGTTTTGACACGAATCTATTTTCTCCACGGGTAATCCAAGTCCCCCCACTAGCTTTTTCGTGTCGTACAAACTGTGGGGCATATTATTTTCTTCTGGAGCGCATCGACGAACCACGATGCAACCGCATCAAATCCTCTACCCGGTATGTTGTACTGCGCCTTTATATTTAAAAGTTTAGAGAAGCGACAAGTTGACTTACCTCACACCCATCGTACAATGGTCGGTCTGGTTGTCTTTAGCATCTCGTGCATCTTACGTGCTTCGGGATTCATTTCCTCTTCTACAACCCGTTCATCTTCGTCTCACGTTTAAACTTTCACGGAAATTTTCATTGCCCCCATACCCCGCACCATCAATTATCATTTCGGCGGATCGACTATCTCTTGTTGTTCATCATTCCGTTCTTCGTCAACAACCTCTACATACGAGCTGCTACCTTCGTATCGTCTCGATTCCTGTAATGCAGCGTCGAACATTTCCTGTGTTTCCCCCTGAAACACCCAGTGATAATAATTCTGCACAAACCCCCGAGTATAAAGATGCACCTTCAACTCTTTAACCGGTATGATTCTCCTATTGTCTCATTTCCTGTACGGGCAGCGTAGCTTTCCACCATACTTTTCATAATAGACAGTTGTCATGCAAAACTCAACAAACTGTTCAACCCCCCGCCACGAACTCATCGTTCAAATACCCGTCTATCAAACGAACATACATCCACTCTCTCATTTTCTTTTTTCTTAATGCTAACAAACAATGGGTGGACGAGTTTTTATAATGGACTCCTCTGCTCATTTGCGACCAGATGGTAGTATTTTTGCTACCACCTGGTCGCAGTTTCTCGCCAAATTTTCCCGCCATTTTCCTCACTGCCCCGGGTCACATCAAGTCAGAATTTACGACCACATGGTCACTTTTTTGGTGACCACTTGGTAGCTTTTATCCCACCAAATTCTTTATCAATTATTGGTCCCATAAAATCACATAATTTGCGACCATCTGGTCACTTACAATTGTGACCATTTGGTAGCTTTCTTCCTTCCAATTATAAGCTACCACTGCTCACTTTTAGGTCACCAAAATTGCGACCATTTAGTCACTTTTAATTGTGACCATTTGGTAGCTTTCTTCCCTCCAATTATAAGCTACCACTGCTCACTTTTAGGTCACCAAAATTGCGACCATTTAGTCACTTTTAATTGTGACCATTTGGTAGCTTTCTTCCCTCCAATTATAAGCTACCACTGCTCACTTTTAGTCACCAAAATTGCGACCAGTTAGTCACTTTTAATTGTGACCACTTGGTAGCTTTCTTCCCTCCAAAATTACGCGCCATTTTTTGCTACCAAGGTATATTTTAGTCACAAAAATGAGACCAGAGGGTCGTTTTTTTAGGTGACCATCTGGTCGCTTTTTTCGCGTCATAAATTAGCGCCATTTTTTAAGACTACTTCTGCTTTTGGTCGCAATCTGGTCGCAAAAAAAGTGACCAGATGGTCACTTAGAGTCAACCTTCAAAGAAAGTGACCAGGTGGTCACCATAAAACTACCAATTTTTTTTTGTCGCAAATTTCTGGTCGCATTTTGACAGTTTTTTTGTAGTGATAGGCAATATTAATTGTTTAAATATTTAATATATTTAAACGATAATTAATATAAACATTATTAATTGTTTAAATAATGAGTTTATTTAAACATGAAATTAATAATGAAATATTATTAATTAGATATTATTACTTATTTAAATATTGAGTATATTTAAATGGTAATTAATAATTTTAAATTAAATAGCAATTATTAATTGTTTAAATAATTAATTTTATTTGAACGGAAATTAATAATTAAAATTAATTAATTAATAATAAAATATTGTCGATAAAATTATTAATTAAATAATGAGTTTATTTAATGGAAATTAATAATTATAATATTAATTATTAATTATTTAAATAATGAAAATTATTTAAATGGAAATTAATAATTAAATATAAATTTGATAATATTTAGTCGAGAGAAAATATTAATATTATTAATTGTTTAAATAAAATATTTTATTTAAATGGTAATTAATAAATTAATTAATTAAGTTGGACTTATTAATTTAAGAGAGAGTTTCAAGCCCAATTGGATTAATGAACCCAATTGGAATTGGCCCAAAATAATTAATTAAATAAATTAGAATTATTTATTAATTACTATATGAATTTTCGGCCACCATGTATTTTTGGGAAGAGATAATTGCTTGAATTATATCCTAAAATAACTACATAGATTTATTTACCCAAGATAAATAAAATAAAGAAAAGAATATATTCTCTTATTTATCTATGGCATTCTCGAAATTGGAAGATAAAGGAAAGAGATCATTTTTTTTTTCTTTTTTTATTTATCTTTATAGATTAATCCTAATGTGATTAGGATTCCTATTTTCCTATAAATAGGATGGTTGGGTCATTCATAAATCACACAACTCAATTCCATAGAAAATTGGAAATCTCTCTCCCTCCCTTCTCCCCTTAGTGTCGATTTTGCTTAGCCATTGGGAAGAAAATAATTTTTCTTCTTCCCAATTTCTTCTTAAGTTCGATCCCACAATCGTGTTTTGTTTGATCGATTGGGATATAGCATAGAAGATCTGGTGTTGCTGAGGATTTGATGCTGTAAAGAAACCTCCAACCGATTCTCCATTAACTACTCAATGTAAGTATAATTGATTTTAATTTTCGAAAATATAAGCATGAATCAACATGTTTTTCACAAATTGCATGATGTTAATAGATCCGTTATTAAATGTTAATAAGTTTACTACCGCTAGTTTAGTAAATCATCCCTTCAGCAAGAGCCTAAACTGCATGATACTCCTGGCCCTCATGAGTTTAAAAAGTGAACGGCCCAACCAAAAAAAAATCTTATTGAACTACGCGTTATGACTTGATCCCTGTTCATATAAAGGGTACGTAGGCAACTTAAAGAAAATTTTAAGTTCAGTCAACCAACCAAAAAAAATAAAATCAATCGAACTACGTTATGACTTGATCACTATTCATACAAGGGTACGTAGGCAGTTTAAAACAAAATTTAAGTTCAGTCCAAACAAAAAAAATCAAAATTCTTACCTCATCATCTTTCTCAAGAATATCACGTTAAGTTCAAGAAATGGATTGATGCGAGTAACATCATTGCTAGGAAAGACTCCACGATCAATAGTCAATATTGTTGAGTTGGTAAGTTAAAGGCATTATCTTTACCGCAAGATTGTTGAGGTTGTGACCGCCTATAAATTGGGGGCATGTTGTCTTCACCACAAAAAAGAGTTGACCATCGCATGGAGACGGAGTTGAAAAGCTGGCCACCGCATGGAGATGGGGTTAAAAAATTGACCACCACATGGAGACGGCGCTGACCACCTCATGGAGACAGGGCTGACCACTGGAAAGCGGAGGTGACCACCGCCCTGGTGCTATTGGGGAGTGTCGCTACTGTAAAGCGAAGGTGACCACCGCCATGGTGCTATTGGGGAGTGTCGTCACTGTAAAGCGAAGGTGACCACCGCCCTGGATCTATTGGGGAGTGTCTTCACTGTAAAGCGAAGGTGACCATCGCCCTGGTGCTATTGGGGAGTGTCGTCACTGCGAGACGAAGGTGACCACTGCCCTGGAACTATGGGGGAGTGTCACCACTGTTAAAAGTGAATGGTCATAATATGCATATGCAAAAAAAAAAAAAAATATCTCAAGATCAGGATTTAAAAAAAAGGAGGATTTAAATATAAAGAAAACTTACCGGAAATTCGCTGGAAACTCGCCAGAAGACTCGGAGAAATTTTGAAGAGAAGAAAGAATTTGTGAATAAAAAATATGGGACGTCTAAGGCTCTTTTTTATAGAGTGAAAAGAGAAGTTGTGATTGATTAGAAGACTATCTCTTATTCCAAATATATCATAATTTGTTAGTTTATAGATTAGATTAAGGGGAAAAAAAAAGAGTTAGAAACAAACCTTACATTTGTTTAGGTAGGAAGCTTTTAAAAAAAAAAATTAAACAAACGCAAGTTTGTTTAAGGGGAAAAAAAGTTTAGATTATATATATATATATATATATATATATATATATATATATATATATATATATATATAAAATAAATCTATCATAACTTCTTACTTCGGGCTCCGACTTTGAATCCGCGAATTGCGTTGGAATCGTAACGACGAGATGATTGCACCAGAACGTTTAAAATTTGAATGTCATGAATTCCGAAAAATGGGCAAATTACCAATATGTCCCTCATCTCAAACTCGGGATTTTTCTTTTTTAACTTCTAAGGGCTATATTTTCAAGATTCATCCACAACTAAATTCGGGCATAAAACTCGAAAAGGGGGCATTTGTGGAAGGAGAAAATTTGTCAAATTATAAATTATTCAAGCCAATGAGAAAATTACACATCATTAAATAAAGACCAATCATAAATTGACACGTGTACGTCTTTAAATTAAATTAAAAGACATTAAATTGGCAAATCAAATGATGCCACATGTCTTTTTCTTGGCCATTGGATGACATAAATTAGTCCAATGAAAATATGCCACGTGGTGATTGGGCCCAAATCAAATAGCCCATATCCACCAAAGGCCCATAGAAAACTCTCTATAAATAGAGTAGACCATTCATCATTTGAAGAGGTCAACAACAGAGAAGATTCAGAGAAAAGGCTGAAGACTTTGAAGATCAAAGAGCTCGAAGCACTATAAGAAAAATCGAAATAGGAGACACTAACTATTTTAATAGGTGACACAATAAATGAAAAAGCGGATGAACAGTAGAAGTAAAAAAAAAAAGACGTCACCTGTTTCTTTACGTTCTTACTCTCGCTCTCTCGAAACTTCTCTCTCTCTCTTTCCGTCTCAACTTCTCTCTACCTTTCCATTCTCGCTCTCTCTAGCACCTAAACCCTAATCAAATTGAAAATCGTTGAAGGCTGCAAGGGTGAATTCATGAAATCGAAGGAAGCACAATGGTGAATCAAATCGAAGGATCAATCAAATAGTTGAAGGTTAAAACATTGCTCAGCTTTCGTTCTCGCTCTAGCGAATTTCGTTGAACTCTTACTCTCGATCTCATATGAAACCCTCATCTCTATCTCTCGATCTTGATCTCAGATAAAATCATTTAGGAAGCCCTAAGATTCTTAGTCTTTCAAAGTTCAGTTCATCATTCAGCAAAAATTAAGATGATAATCGGACAACCATCGAAGTCTCGTTTTCAATCTTCATTTCTGCGACTTGATTTCGATTTGATTTCATCAAGGTATCTCTCCCTTCAACTAAATCTATCTCTATTTGATTTTTCTCATCCAAACCCTCTTTTACTTTTCATCGCAACCCTAATTTTATTTCAAATTCCAGGAAAAATCCGATGCTTAAGATTTAATTGTGGTATCGATTTCGTATTAGGTGCTTAAATTAAAATATTTTTTGAACTCCTGTTCCAATTTCTTCAATTATGGTCTTCTACTACCACTGAAATCAATTTTTGAATGTTGATTAATCTTTCTCTGACCATAACGCAGGTGCATCTCATGCCATAGGTCTCCATTAATCTCTCTTAGACCAGCTTGCATCAGATAAGTGTGCTTTTGTTAATTGCGAGACTTGGAAATTGAAAACGGCTTAAATTATCTTGAGTGGGTTGTTTGGTTTATATATAGATTAACATGTCTTATTTGTTAGCATATAAAGCATGGTGCAAGCTTGTATGGAACCTTCAAATGGATTGAGTGTTTGACATATTTATTCAGTCATAGTTTGTTGTGATTACCTTCTTTAATAGCTGGTGGTGTTAATTATTTACAATAATACATGATTGTTTGATTTTAACTTCCGACAATTGTTTTGTTAATATGCATTGATTACGGTCTTACTTTTTCGTGTTACCAGGTATGCAAGCAATATTGGGCTCCTCTCCTGAGGATAAGATCGACTTGAAACCAGGAAGAATTATAAACTTGTATATATTATGAACCTGTAATTGAAAAAATATCTACAACAGCCCATTTTTTCATAATTATTAATTTCTAAGGAACTGTTTTATCGCTGTTGTTTTTCTCCTTTTCTTTAGTCACAAATGCCCCATCTACTGATGAACTAACTTTTCCACACATACCTTATAATTAAACAATTGCTCTGCAAATTTCTAGGTCCCGCCTTCCTTGCCGATTTTATCATCTCATGATAATTTGAACATTTTGGGGTCACTATGACTAGGTAAGTAGTCACCGGTAACTTTTTCTTTTTTCTTTTTAATTCTGAAAGTTACGTAACCTATTTCATCATTTTATGCTTGAAATGTTGCTTTTAGTTTTAACATATTACTCTTTTCTCAAGTGGTTTAATGACGTTCATTGAACTGATATCTCGGATAAGAGTGAAGACATTCTTAAACAGCTAACAAAAACCCATGGTTGTAAAGTAAGTCCATCATTGCTATTTCTTCCATACTGTTTATTGTCATTAATATAATAGAAATGACCAACTTAACTCTATAAAATATGCTAAGATAAATATCTAGCACTTTTCGGCTAATTTACTCATGCTGCTAACATATTTTGTGCTAAAATTTGCAAGATAATAGAAGTTGTTATACCTGAGCTGCATGAAATGAAGACTACTCATCTTGTTTCAATTGGATCTCGAATTCCTTACTTCAGAAATCCGATTGTGAGGAAGGGTATGTTACTTTGTTTTTCTAAAATGGCGCTAGAAATTAATTGCATTCCCTCCACCATGAGGCCATCTAATGGTCTTCTTTTATTTATCCTGAAAAGAAGTGTCCAGGATATGAAAGATTTCTTGTAAAAAAAAGTGAGACAGATTAACGACATTATACTTTTGTTTCTCAATTCAAAATTCTTAACATTTAAAACATTTGAATTTCCTATAAGTAAGACTAGAATGGCAATTTGGATGGGCATTTCTAATTGTGTTGTAGGATAGATTTTTCAAACAAGGCTCTCATTATGGAGAGATTATTTAAATATATAACTGCTAGACATATGATCAGTGTGTTATTGGGCAACATGTATGCTTAAGACTTTTTTATCCTCCAGCTTACATCAGTGAAAAATTATAAAAAAAATTACTAAAATTTGACAATTATATATATAAGTCACTCAAAAGGATCAATCGCATTATGCCGATCACATTAAATAATGTTCCTTATTTAGCTATCTGGAGTATATGATCTTATTTTTCTCTTTTTTGCTTGTGGCAAGTCAACCATAGCTAATTTATTCATAGATGCAATGCTTCTTTTTTAGGGAAAGATTATACACAATGATTTTAGATTTGATGTATAATAGTATTTTCTTTAGGAAAGATAAGAGATTGACATATGACTCACGTACAAGTTTGGCACTATTTCGTTCATTTACTGCATCAGATTATGTGGCTTCTCAATGTCTTAGGTGAGATTAACTAGTGACCACATAACAATTTATAAAAGGATTCTCTAAAACGCTATTTTTTTTTGTTTATTTTATATTGTAATTATTCTATGATCATTGAAATTTAATTAGTATGAAGATGTTTTGTGATTATGTCGAACTTTTTCACTTAGAAGATATTTTATTTCAGGCGAAGAATTATGCATCATCACATGGAACTTTTCAAGAAGGTTGATGTAATTGTGACCCCCACAACCGGGTATGATTTGTAGTCTCCACTCCTGTTCTTGAATTGAGTCTATCTAATACACTTAGTCTTTTAGAGTGATATTATCACTCATCTGCTTGAAAAATAAAGAAATATGGATCAATAAGGAAAAAAGAGTGTATTCTGTTGTAGTGATATCCTTTAAAAGAAAAAAAAATACTTGTGACCAATTCATTATACAAAGAGACAAATTGTGTACTCCATTTATTTTATAACTATAGTAGTTTGAATCTTATAATAGTTGGTATAGAAAACAGGGGATACCTATTAAATAATAATGAAAAGAAGTATAGGCAGCAAATGGAAGAATCTGAGATATATGGTCTCTAGTGTTGCTTTTCTTCACCTATTTTAGGAAAGTCATAATTTTTTTTAAAGAAATGTCAAAAGGAAACATCCGACTAGAACACATTCTCTATTGATTGATCGCAAGCCAAACTTAACTTGTCTTTTACTTAGGTCCTGTGATGGCGCATGCCATTCCATTGGCTGGTGTAAGGAAGATAAGAAAAATAAGTGGGGTTTTCAGCTTTATTCATATTTTTATGCTTTTAGGATGTGAAGGTGTGTGAAATTCTTTTATTTAGTCTTTACTTTTTTTTTTCCTTTTTTTTTTTTTGAGGATTTCTCATCCTCTTGTATTTGTTTTTACCCTATTTGATTAATGAAAGTATATCTTTCCAAAAAAAAAAAAGGATGTGAAGGTGTATAAAATTCACAATTTCTTTGAGATCTCTTTTGCATTCTTGTATCAAATATTTCTTTTGTGTACTTGTTGATCTGCTTCTATTTTATTAAGTTCTTAGCAACACTCTTTACTTTATGCAGTGATTATTTATTGTAATTCCTTTTTATTGGAGATAATCACAATGGTTTAAATTGGAAACAATTGAAAATTATCTGGGACTTAGATTTTTTGGTCAATTGATTTGATAAACCTTTATAAGCTTTTATGTCTTCAAGGTGAAATTTAACTAGCCTTCCTTGGCAGAGCAGGGTTATCATGTTCTTGTTATAGAACATACAGAAACTCATGAACAGTTAGAGAGACGACGTAAGGAGAAAGGTTCTAAGAATAAGGTATGTTTGCATAACCCAAATGTCTCAAATCATCATTTTGCAGAGGTTAATTGGAAGTGGAACATCATTTCCGTGTGGAGACAGTTTGCTTTTTTACTAAGGATTGGCAAATTTATTTGGTAGTCAGTAGTTGGGCAAGAATATATTTAAGAGAACTATAATGATGATCTCACGTGCAAATATTATCCCCGTAATGTAAACATTTTTTTTGCTAAGGGTAATATAACTTCTTTTGTACATGGATTTATCGAGTTTGTTAATTATTCAGACTGTCTCCTTTTGTTGTCTCTCTATGCCTTGGACAAGCGACGACAACTTCAGATGGACATGCAATTACGTAAGTGTCATTTCATTTATTTCACATTTGTGGTTTTTCATTCACTTACACTTGATGATTGTCATCTTAAAATTTTACCTCACCTTCCGCCTTTTGACAGTGAATCGGTTCTTGAACATTTTGTCGCAGCAAGGTGCGGTGCAAGGGAATATTTTTGACTCATTATCACTGTTTGGCTTTGACTTATAATAAAGATCATAGGGTATGCTACTTTCTTCTGCATCTCATAAGTTTAACTCCACAGGTTAATTTGTATTGCAGAGAAGAATATTAAGCATGCATGCCACACCTTTTTTTTCTTTCAAGGATTAAAACTGTTTTGTTATTAAATTTTTTCATTGTTAATAATTGTAGTAGTTTAACTTACAAGCGTGTTAACAGGTCAAGTAAGAAGTCCAAGACTGATGTGCACCGGTGAGATCTGTACCGCTGCGGAAAGAGATCGATATGAGAAATCTGTGAGTATCAATTGTCAAGCATCATCGCATGAATTTACAATTTTACCTATTTCGTTCTTAAGAATGCATAAAACTGTTCAGAAACATATAAAATAGATGATCAAGCTGTTTTATTTCATTCACGTTCTCAATTGTTAGAAATTTAGAATCTTGAGAGAAAAGAGATTGATAGATGGAAACATTAGACGTTTAGGAAACATGAAAACAGAACTAACGATTCTAGAATGCATATTTTACTTATTCCCTTGCTAATTAAATAAGAAGCAAATCTAGTGTTAATAAATATGTCACCACTTTAATTATTTACTTAATTAACAATTTACTAATTTATTGAGAACTAGAAGCAATATGCTATTTTGATGATATGTTGTAAAATATATGGCTCTGCTCAATGGTAATCAAAATTAACCAGGTTCTCCTTAACCATTTCCGAGATATTTTGTAGATATTGTATGGTAATCAATTTAGACAAGTTTTCATTTAGCTCTAAAAACTGCAACTATAAGACAACTAATATTTTACAGGCATTTTTTCAACTCTATGGTAGTTCTTTATTTCATTTGTCCTTGCTTGAGGTGGTTAAATGTAATTGAAAGATTTTGAATTCAAGCTATTTCTTCATTCTTGGATAAGTTATGCAAGATTAAATTATTTCTTTTTATTCTCAATCCACCCTTTCTAATTTTAACCAATTCTTTTTAGTCGTAAACCTGACTTTATTATCTTATTTGATTTCACTATATGTATTCTACTCAGGAAAATACTGAATGGAACGAATGGCAAGCTACCATTCTGTAGGAGCGTAATATGGTTGAAAATGTCTATAGATGGGCTTGTGGGTATGTCTTAGCATATGCAGTTCATTGCTCAGGCTCATATTGGAAATTTAGGATTGAAAACTGAGAAAGAGAACCTTTTGTTGTTGCCCACAATGTTATCCTATCACATGCTACTGCTGTCAACACCTACAAGTCCAAATACCAAGTAAGTAGTTTATCAAGTTTCATGAATGGCAACAATCATTTGCTATGTTGATTTTGTATTGTCAAATAGATTTACTTTTAAATTCTATCTAAAAGGACTCGTATTAACAAATAAATTTGTATACTTTGTTTTGGTTCGGTTCGTTTTCAGCTTTCGTGAGTCTTCAGTTTCACACAAAATGACATATAAGCACTTTATTTAATGGATTGAATCATAAAACTAGTAGAACATAAAATGCAACTATCAATTTAAAGAGAAAAAATTAACCACACTCTCTACTTCCTATTGAACCATAATTATTAGTGGTACCCACATAATTATTCAATAAAATATAAAATAAACCAAAAGAAATGGTACCTACTCGAACTATCTTGTTTATCAGTTTTCCATCATGTTTTTCCTGAAATTATACAATAATTTTATAAATGCAAAAGAGAAGAATCTAACTAGTTTAAAATTGCCATTGTTCAGATCGTAACATGCTTGAAGTAAGATTTGGAGGAATGATGACAGAAGATCCTTACATGCGAGTTGGTATTGAAGTTCTTTTAGCAATTGTTGCTTTATTGTCTATGTATGATGTAATTTAATTTTTTGTTTAAACATATTGTAATTTCATGTAGGCATTTAGTGATTTATTAATTTTTATTGTAATATTTTATTTAAATTTGATAGGTGTATTAAAAATATTATTTGAAATCAATTAATAAAAAAATATTTTTTTTCTCAAATTTTAGACAAAGGGTGACGGTTTTTCCCCGTCACCTTTTCTAAAAGGTGACGTTTTTTTGACGTCACCTATTCGAAAAGGTGACGTTCTTTTGGCGTCACCTATTCGAAAAGGTGACGTTCTTTTGGCGTCACCTATTAAAAAAGGTGACGTTCTTTTGGCGTCACTTATTCGAAAAGGTGACGTTCTTTTGGCGTCACCTATTCGAAAAGGTGACGTTCTTTTGGCGTCACCTATTCGAATAGGTGACGTTCTTTTGGCGTCACCTATTCGAATAGGTGACGGTTTTTTTTGGACGTCACCTATTTAAATAGGTGACACTGCCATAGGTGACGGTCAAAAAACCGTCACCTATTCGAATAGGTGACGCCAAAAGGATGTCACCTATTCCCGAAATTCTTATAGTGAAGAAGAACAGAGAAAGGATTGAAGACTTTGAAGATCAAAGACCTCGAAGAACAACGAAAAAGATCGAGATTAAAGAGTTCGACGATCGAAGACCAAATTTTCTTTGAAGATCCGAAGACCTCGAGATCGAGATTGAAGACTTTAAAGAACGAAGCCTTGAAGATCGAAGATTTCTCAAAGACTAAAGACTTTTTGAAGACCAAATACTCTTCGAAGACCAAAGACTCTTTGAAGACTTCTTGAAACCAAAGATCTCGAAGATCGAAGACCCTAAACGTTGATGACTTCGAAGACTTTAAAGCTTCTCGTGACAACCATCTTGAAGACAAATTATTGAAGACTAAATTCTCACAAGTTCCAAAGACTTTAGTGTTCAAGCTTTAAGACTGCAACAAATCGATTGACTCTTCACAAGCCCAAAAGCCGAAGATTCAGTCCAACGATCCGAGAAATACGCCAACCGGCCCTCGCATTGAAGTTTATATTTTAGAGAAAGAATCAGAGGATAAATTCATTAGAGATTGTAATATTCAATTCATCAAATACAAATTATATTTATTCCACATTTAATTTCTTTACTTAGAAATTTCTCTGTGTGAACACATGCATTCCTAAATTATTCTCTAAATTTGTTGGAAATCACCAAAATCAATCAACAACTTATAAGTGCTCTTCCTTAACTATTTGATAGCCAAGATACGACCAAATGACTACTTCCTTCATTAACGAATAACACTAAAATACGATAATAAGATTTAACCAATTAACATCATTAAGAAGAGGAACCCAATTCTATACGACTGATTCATTTAAGTTAGATCATAAATTCCCATAACATGATAAAAAAATCTCTAATCAGTTTACATTATTATGCAACTTGTATTAGAACAATTAAACAATTACGAATTTAACGTCTAACTAGCAATATGATAAATTAACAATTGAATATATGGCCATTATGCACAACAATAAAATATGTAAAGTGAGAGCATGAATAAAGAGAAAATAGGAATAAAATTAAAAACAAAACCTCACAAATTCATGACCAAAGCTCGATAACCCTCTAGTGGGAATAAATAAATTAGCTATGAAAGATATTAAAAACTATCTAAAAGTCTTACGAAAAATAGGAGAAGAAGGGATTATATTCAAATAGGAGTCAAATGGGGCTTTAAATAGGAGAAAATAAGATAAAATCGGATAAAATATAAGATAATAACAAACTAAAGCCGCCTAAGTCGTCGTTCCAGAGTTGAGCCCAGCAACCGCGTGGCTTGATCTTGTCTCTGAACACGCGAGGAAGTCGAGCCACACAGATGCATCAGCTCCTTCCCTTTATCTGCTGAGCAATGTGTCGCCATTGACGGAGCAACCACGTCGCTCCGTCTCTTTAATAGCAGCGCAAGTGCACATTGATGTCATGATGTCAGCCCGCACTTTCTTCTTCAAACAATGACGTCATGATCCGAAATTATTATTTTCTCCTTGATGCAGCCACCGTGTCTCACTGTCGTCCACACTCGGGTTTTTGGCTTGAGAGTTGTGATTTTCTGCAGGCCGCAGCCGCTGGGTATCGTGGCCGTGGCCGTGGATCTTGAACACTAAAATAGACATAAATTCTTCATTTTAAATCCGATTTGAGTGTCATTTTCGCATACGTTCATGAAATTCAATGATTAATAATATTAAGGATATTTAAATCTATTATCACTCATATTTTAATTATTTTGGAGATATTACCACTAATAAATATACGTTATCAAAATGACAAAGAAAGATCAGATGAAAGAATACATAACAACGATATTTACGGTGGTTCTACCAATTCAGTCTATATCCAGGGGGGAGAAGGCATTCTCATTAGCCATTGATCACATCACACTCGATACATCATCATCTTACAAACTCTCTCTTTTCTCTCTGGAAGTTATCCTCATATTGCTTTTCTTACACTTACAATTTGAGGCCGAATCTCCTTGTAAATGAATCAACTATGCTAGAATTTCCATAACAGAATTCCAGCTCAGCAACACACGCTTCTGGCATGAGAGAGAATGGTGGTAGCTTGTCCACGTCAGCTCAGGCAAAAAACCTCTTGAGCATATTCTAACATAATAGGCTATTAAGTGAAATTTCCTTTTTTAATATAATTTGATTTTAATAGGAGAATAAAAGATTTCACAGTTATTGAACAATAAACACAGTTACCACATATACAATAATTTTCTTCAACATTTTTCTGGTCCTTTTCCTAATTTCTACTTAAGTTTTATTTTTTTAAACAGTTATCACATAGCTTTAGCTTTTAGTAATAAAACAAAAAAGAAGATCACTTTTTTTTAATGGAAGTGTGGGTCAATAATTTAGATAATGGCTAATGAATAATGTTGAAAATGAAGTGCAATGAAACTCCACACACACAAGAAATATAAAACTTATCAAATTCAATTTAATTGTCTCTATCAAAATCAATCAAACTCCTATTCCAATTCTCTCTCTATAAATAAATATAAGGGGATGCAGTGATTCTCTATTAGCTTTTAAAGATATGGAAGGAAGCAGATTATTAGGTCCTGGATTCAGATTTTGCCCAACTGATGAAGATCTAGTGCTTCACTTTCTTTATCATAAGGCTAATTCAATATCAGATCATTATTCCACTTCCATCATTCCTCATCTTCAACTCCATCTCTTTGATCCCTGGAAATTCCATGGTAAAATCACTCTTTCTCTCTCAATTATATGTGTGTGTGTTTTTTGTCAACTTTTTATTCTCATTTGTGTAAAAAAAAATATTTTAATTAACACTAAACTCAAAAACTTAAACTAATTAAATTAACGCTCGTTTGATTAACATATCATTTTTATTTTATTTTTCTGAAAACCAGACTTGTTTGATAACTCATTAGTATTTCATTTTTTCTTTTTGTTTTTAAAAGGAACCTAAACTTAAACTAACATAAACGTTTTTTAAAATTTAAAAACTGATAAACCAATTGATTTTTAAGTACTGTTTTTTTTAAAGGGTAAAATGCAAATGAGACCCATGTGGTTTCTTCTAAATGCATGACGCCCCCTGTGGTTTGAAAATGGAAAATCACACCCATCTGGTTCCAATTTTTTTCAATCAGACTCTTCTCATTCAATGTCAATAGTTTTTTTTAGCCATAACTTTTTCGTTTAAACTCCGATTTGAATGATTCAAGATGTTTTAGAATTCTCATTTCGGGCGTTACATAATGGTCACTTCGAATCTTTTAAATGATTAATAAATAAAAGAGTTTATTAACATCAAAATACTCGGTATGATTGACACTGTTAACTCTTTTGGTTATTGATGATTTAGAAGTTTTGAAGTGACCATAGCGTAGAGACCGAAATGAGGATTCTAAAACATCTTGATTCATCCAAATCGGAGTCCAAACGAAGAAGTTATGGCTAAAAGAAAACTATTGAAATTGAAGGGGAGGGGTCTGATTGAAAAAAATTAGAACCACAGGGGTGTGATTTGTCGTTTTCAAACCACAGGGGGTGTTCATGCATTTAAAAAAAACCACAGGGGTCTTATTTGCATTTTATCCTTTTTAAACTAAAAAAGCTAGAATCGATCAATGAAATAGTTATCAAACTTGGGGTTAAGTAATTTTTAATAATTTCAATATATGCTCAACATGACCTTCCTCCTCTCTCACTTAAATCACTTTTTATCAGTTTAAGATAAATTGATTTTTTTTAACATTTATATTCTTAACACTTCCTTCACCTATGTGTAAATAAATTCCATAATCTAATATCATATTAAATTATCATTAGACTTAAAAATTCTAAATGCGTGGGATAAATTAAATTTATTTGTTCCAAACATATTCTCAATATCTCTATATGTGTTTTCTTTTGTGTTGATTTAGTTTTTAATAATTATATTCTCTTAACATGTAGTGTGGATATAACTCTTTGCGTTTTTTTTTGGTAAAAGGAAAAGCATTATCAAATGGAGATATTCATTACTTCTTCAGTAGAGTAAAAGAAAGTAAAGAGACAGAAAGTGGGTATTGGAAAGATGTTTATTTGGATCAACCTATTTTTTGTAGTACAAATGGTAAAAAAGTAGGCTTTAAAAAACATCATATTTTCTTAATTGATGATCCTTCAACATCACCACCCATTCAAACCAATTGGGTTATGCAAGAGTATCATATTTGCAGCTACCTTTTCACTCCCAAAATTGATGAATCTAATCAAAAAGATCAATTAGTAAGTCCCTTTGGCAATATTTTTTTTATTACTTATTCCCTAATTTTAATTACTTTTTCCTTTTTGTTTGGTATTTATTTCGAGTTATTTATTCGCTAAAATTTTAAATTAGAAATTAGAATATTATTTTTTTTTTTAAGAAAACTTTCACGAATAGGAGATTTTAGATTTGTATTTGTATTTATGTCATTATTTTTAGTTTTTTAGTCTTTTATTTTTATTTAAATAACATATTTGTTTTTTCAATCATTTATTGAAATCAAAATAAATAAATTATTAAAACTAGAAAAATTTATCAAAATGAGATTAACAATTAGATTGTAATAAAGTGATGGTTTTAATCCCTTGTAAACTCATTTAGATGATAATTATTTAATCTAAAATCAAAGTTAAATCATAAATAATAAAAGTCAATGTTAGAACAAGAAATAATATATTATTCTAGTAAAATCTGTCTTTTAACACAGGACTTTGGAATGTGGGTTCTATGCCGAGTCTTTGAAGCAAAAGTTGAAAATGGAAGACGCATCTTTAGCTACGAGGAAGATGAAGATAATGAAAGTGAACTTTCATTTTTGGACGAGATGTTTTTGTCATTAGATGATGTGATTTAGACCACCAATATTATTAATTTTAAATTATATGAGAAAATAATTTGCAAGCTTGGAAAATATTATATAATTGATTTGAATACTTTTGTTTATTCACTTTTTTTGGGGGGTCTTGTCCCATATTGTACTTTGTTCATAATACACATTTTTCTTATAAATTTATGTAGTGTTTTCACTCAATTATAATTTTGTGTTCTTATCTTCTGAATCAAGATTTTCTTAAGGTTATAATAGATTATATGTTATCCTCATCTTACATATGAATGGTCATATGTATGCAGGCTTAACCTAACATTTGAAGTTAGACAATAAAGTGAGAGGGTGTAAGGGATCTTATTTATAAAAATTTAAGGAAATTTTATAGGCTAGCAGAGTTTTAATATTTATATAAATATAAATATAATATTTTTAAAAAGTCTTTATCATTATAGCATTTTTTTTAAAAAAATCCTTCACTCATGTGAATCAGTAAAATTAATGATAATGTATAATGCGAATAAAAAAATCAGTGATAACCATGCGTGAAATCAGTGAATACATGCGTGAAAGTAATGATAATTTTATAATTACATGGATTTTTAATTGATTATAACTACTTAATTATTTTAAAATATCACCATTTTTTATGGTGGCAAATAACACTCATGTGGTTTCAATCAAAATTAT
The DNA here is from genome assembly GCA_028015215.1 of Gynostemma pentaphyllum. Classification (NCBI taxonomy): domain Eukaryota; kingdom Viridiplantae; phylum Streptophyta; class Magnoliopsida; order Cucurbitales; family Cucurbitaceae; genus Gynostemma; species Gynostemma pentaphyllum. The sequence continues at coordinate 54,624,582 of CM051351.1, read as the reverse complement.
GAACCGCCCCTGTAGTTTAAAAATGACAAATCACACATCTGTAGTTTCAATTTATGCGAATAAAACTTTTTCTCTCCAACATTGTAAACTTTCTTTTAGCCATAACTTTTTCGTTTGAACTCCAATTTGGATGATTCAAGATGTTTTAGAATTCTCATTTCGGGTTCTACGTTATGGTCACTTGAAAACTTATAAATCATCAGTAAACAAAGGTTAATGGCTTCAATCATACCAAATATTTTAATAATAATAAACTCTTTAATTTATTAACGATTTTGAAGTTTTGAAGTAGGGATGGCAAAATTCCCCACGAGTTAGGGGCCCCGTGGGGCCCCGACCCTATAGGGGCGGGGAATCCTCGTTTTCTAGGGTTAGGGTGGGAAATTTCCCCCCGATTTGTTATAGGGTAAGAGTATGGGAATACATCCCCCGTCCCCGACCCCGAACCCGAACCCGATTTTTAAAGAATATCTTATATATTTTGTATACTTTTATCTTTATTTATTGAAAAATATATGTGAAATATGATTATATTAACTAATACAATATAAAATGGTTAGTTTTATGTTTTCTTTTTTACTTAAAAATGTATATTTTATTTTTAAATAAGAATTAAAATGTAAAACGGGGAATTTTCCCCGCGGGGAACCCGATCCCCTAATGGGGAATCCCCGAACCCGACCCCGATTTTTTGATTAGGGGATAGGGTAGGGTATGGGGATTAAAAATCCCCGACCCCGCCCCGCCCCGTTGCCATCCCTATTTTGAAGTGACCATAACGTAGAGCTTGAAATGAGAATTTTAAAATATCTTGAATCATTCAAATCGGAGTTCAAACAAAGAATATATGGCTAAAAAAAAGTTTACAACGTTGGAGGGGAGGGATCTATATTGCCATAATTTGAAACTACGTGGGTGTGATTTTCCATTTTTAAACAACAAGGACTATTCATGATTTTAACTGAAAGAGAAAAAGACACTTTTGGTCCCTGAGTTTTGAATTTGTTTACCATTTAGTCCCTGAGTTTTCAAAACCAACATTTTTACCCCTGAGTTTTCATTTTGTTTACCATTTAGTCCCTGGCGTCAAAAATCCGTTAAATACTTAACAGAATTGACACGTGGCTTCAAAATACTAATTTTAAATTTATTTCATTGCTGATGTGTCACAATTTAAATGATGTGGCATATTAAATTAATAGTTTTTTGCTTAAATAACATTTAAATAAATATATTCTTCCTCATCTCTCTAGATCTTTCTCTCTCCTCTCTTACCCACAACCATTGTCATCTTCTTCATCAACTCCAACTATTGTAAAACAGCCATTAATGTTGTCATAAAGCTCCATCAAAACACACAGTGAATAAGAGATGGGAGAGAAAGAGGTAGAGATTAAAAGCTGATAGATCTTGGATTTTTCAGGTGGAGGAAACCCAGTTAACCAATGAGAGAAAAAATCCTCTCTCTTATCTTTTAACGGTGGGTTTTCACTAGATCTTAGGCTATTTTAGATCTGAGAAAAATCATGGGTTTATCATTTTAGATCTGAGAAAATTTGTGGGTTTTTACCAAAACAACGCATCGCCATAAATTTCTTCCACGGTTTCTTAAAAAAAATAATGAAAAAAAATTAAGATTCAAAGATTACGAAACTCAACAATTTTTCAAGTTTAGTGTTGGTTTTTTTTTTTTTTTCCTGTTTAAAAGAGTTTCAATTTTGTTTAGCTCTGAGTTTTTTATGTGATGATTTTGATCTGGGTTACCAGTTGGACGAGGATAAATTTCTGGGTCGATGGATTTCCCCCCCTCAGACAAATGATAATTCAATTAAAAAACAGAGCATGAGGAGTTATTGCTTCAGGTTCTTTATGTTTCAAAATTATACTATGTGCTTTAAGACATTTACTCTAAACAACAAAGACAACATCTCGAATTTCCCAGACCATGGTCCCAACGCCAAAACCACCGCATCAGCGTTGATTTCTCGACCATCTTCAAGCACCACCGATTCAACTTCGCTGCCTTCCTCCACCGTCACTTTCTCCAATTTCCAAATCACAATTTCAACCCCGTAATTCTCCACCGCTTTGGTTTTCATAAAAAGTTGTGCGTGAACTTGCGTTCCTGTGAAAGTTCAGATCTAGGTTTTCTTTTCTGGTGAGAGTTTGAGTTTTCCGACCACCTGGTTTTAATTTTAAATTGCAATGATTTCGAAGAGGTTTTAAAACCATAAAAAGCATAAATTTCCCTAAAATTTCTGGGTTTTTCTTTTATTTTTTCTTTGGTTGAATCAGATGGTAAAGACGGTGATTGGAGACCACTAAAATTGGTTCATTAGTTCAATTTTCTAATTTGAGACAATGTTGATTTTAAAGTTCTGAACTTGGGATTTTTTCGATGGGTCAAGTTTAAGTTTGGTTTCAATGGAAGATAAAAGACACGAGGAGGTGAGACGGCAACATGGAAAGAGAGAGAGGTGAGAGAAAAGGGCATCCAGGAGAGTGAGAAAGGGATGAGAGAGAATAAAATTAATATAAAAATATTATAGGGGCAATTACTGAAATAGCATATTTTTGCATACTAATTACTGAAATGTTTGAACTATTCAAAAATTACTCAAATAGCATAATTATAGTTCAAAGTTCAATAAATTATTGAACTAAAAAATTTAAATTTTTTTAACAAATTCATTGAAAATAATAATAAAAAATGATCAAATAGTTCAATAAATTATTGACTTTGATCTTAAAAAATCAAAAAATATACAAATTCGTTAAAAATACCTATAAAAAATAGTTCAATAATTAATTGAATTATAGTTCAATAATTTATTGAACTATAATTATGCTATTTGAGTAATTTTTAAAAAGTTCTGACGTTTTAGTAATTAGTATGCAGATTTATGCTATTTGAGACAAATTCTTAATATTATATTTGCCACGTCATTTAAAATATAATATATAAGAAATTTAATAATGTCATGTCACCCTAAAAAGTCATTGAATAATGACACATCAGCATTCTGTTAATTATTTAACGGATTTTTTTATGTCAGGGACCAAATGGTAAAGAAAACAAAAACTCAGGGGTAAAAATGTCGTTTTTTAAAACTGAGTACCAAATGGTAAACACACTCAAACTCAGGGACCAAAAATGTCTTTTTCCCTAACTGAAACCATAGCGCTGTTATTTGCAATTTATCCTTTTCCAACCTTTTACTCTCTCTCTTCCTCAAATGAAGATGTCATTGATTCTAAATTTTCACAGGTCAGAAGGTATCACTAGATTGAATTTCATAATAAACAAAAGAGAATAGAAAGAGGAAAAAAAAACCACTATAAAACTGTTTAATTCATTTAACTGATTCTCCTAAATATTTTCTTCCTTCTTTCTTTGTTACAAAATTTGTGGCTTATGTTAACAACATAAAAAAAAATTAAATATACTATATTTAATGTCAGAGTACCTTAAAAATATAGAATAACTTGTGATTATCAAATTTTGTAATTACAATCTCCTCCCTTTAGTGTAGCCTTTTAATTCTCTTGATCAAATAAATGATTAAAAAATAATAAGCGAAATTGAGAAAATATTTAAGTTTTCTTAAAAGAAAAGAAAAACAGACAAATGAGTGAATGAAATACAAAAGCACAAAAATGAAATACAAAAAAAATTAGTAAAGAAATAGAAAATTTTACTGTGAAAAAGTAAAAGAAAATATTATTACTTTTTTTTAATAATTTTGCGAGGAGAATTTTAAGAATCATAAATTTTATTTTGAAAGAATTTTGAAGATCAACCTACTACCATTTAAAAATAAGAATCATTAATAAAAAAAAATATTAAAATATTAAAACTAAGGAGTTTTCCAATCTTGGATTAATCTATGAAATGGAGAGAGAGAGATTCTTGATATACTTTGGTGTGGTTATTCGCGTTGGGATTAATTTTAGGCAAGAAATTGATATTCTTGCCTGCCGCTACGGCGGTGGCTCCTCACCGCCACGGCGGTGCTTCTACAATGGTTTTTGGCTTTTCCAAGCCAAAAACCCGAGGGTGGGCGCCGCGGCGCCCTAAAGCATTGATTCTCACCAAACCAGTCCGCCGCCGCGGCGGTGGCTTACGAATTTTGGTTTTTCCATATTTTGCTTTGTATTTTGTCCTTGTATATTCATATTACTTCTTGACCTAATTCCTTGTATAAATATCGATCTTGGGCCATGAAATTCAAGGAGAAAAACATATAAACAAAATTTATCATGGTATCAGAGCGGGTTAATCAATGACCTCGCAAGAAGAAATACAAAAGCAGAAGAAAATCGAATCTAACATGGGGACTGTCAAACGTCCGTTAGATTCATCTTCTCCATACTATTTGCATCCTTCTGATGGACCACAAATCACAATCTGCCCAATTGTGTTGTGTGGTGAGAATTATAATGAATGGGTCCGATCGATGCGAAATAACTTTCGCGCAAAGAACAAATTGGGTTTCATTGATGGAACCATAAAGAAACCTAGTCGGGATGCAGGAAGAGAACTTATGGGTGACGGTGAATTCAACTCTTGTAGGGTGGATCCACAATACCTTAGATCCAGGGCTTAGATCTTCTGTCCCTCAATCTGATGATGTGAAGGATATGTGGGACGATATTCGAACGCGTTTCTCGATTGGAAACGGACCAAGGATTCACGAATTGAAAACACTCCTTAGTGGGTGTAAGCAGCGAGGCACAACGATAGTTGCCTACTATAATGAACTGAGGAAGATTTGGGATGAACTAGAAGGGTACACAATTGTACCAACTTGTACGTGTGAGGCGGCGGCAATCTTGGCTAAACAGAGGGAAAATGAAAAGGTACATGATTTCCTTGTGGGGTTAGATTCGACCTTGTACGGTAATGCGGTATCGAATATTTTGATGATGGAACCCTTGCCGAGTTTAAATGTCGTTTTTGGCAAGTTAGTCACAGAAGAAAGACATCATACAATTGCTCGTTCTCAAGAACCAAAACCAGATGCGATTGGGTTTGCTTTGCAAGGAGCCTCGAATAAGGGAAAACCACAGACTCGTGGTGGAGATAAATCAAAAACTAATCTATTTTGCTCTCATTGCTCTAAATCAGGACATGACAATACAACCTGTTTCCAGTTGCATGGGTATCCTGATTGGTGGCCTTCTAATGGAGGGCAAGGACGAGGAGGAGGACGATCTGGTAGAGGCGGAGGAAGAGGTGGTAGTGGCCGTGGGCAAGTGGCGAATGCGGCCATCACAACAAATTGTGAGAAACAAACACCTATTACGACTACTGATCGAAGCGGGTTACATGGCCTTTCTGATGATCAATGGGCTACATTGGTGAATCTGTTGAATTCGAAAGGTCAATCCTCTACCACTGAGAAATTGAATGGTAAGTCTGTTGATGCAGGTTTGTGGATCATCGATACTGGATGTTCCAATCATATGTCTGGTAATGCTCACTTGTTTTATAATATGGTTGATATTTCTCCTATCTCGGTTGGTCTTCCTAATGGAAAGCAGACTTTTGCACGAAAACGGGGATCAGTTACTTTGAGCAGAAATATGAAGTTAGATCGTGTGCTATACATTCCAGATTTAACTTGCAATCTTTTATCCGTCTCTCAATTGCTTAACGATAATTACTATGCTATTACGTTTACTGACAAGCTTTGTGTTATTCAGGAGCGAGGTTCGAGGATTATGATTGGAGCGGGTGATCAACGTGATGGGGTTTATTGGTTTTGTCCGCTTCAACATCAACAAGTGAATTAGGCAGTTGTGGCAGTTAATAGTGAATTGTGGCATCGTCGTCTTGGTCATCCTTCAAGAAATGTTGAATCCTCTTTATCTAGTTCTTTTATTCTTCTAGCAGTATTAAGAAAAACACTAGTTTGCATCAATCTAGTGATATTTGTCTTAGTGCGAAACAAACGAGAAGTGTATTTCCTTTGAGCTTTAATAAATCAGTTGCTATTTTTGATTTGATACACTGTGATATTTGGGGACCATCTAATACTGCTTCTAGTTGTGGGGCACATTACTTTTTTACTATTGTAGATGATTGCTCCCGAGCAGTTTGGGTTTTTCTTATGACTGTCAAATCTGAAGTTCCACAACTATTGCGAGATTTCTGTAAAATGGTGCAAACTCAGTTTAATACAACTATAAAAGTTATTAGAAGTGATAATGGTAGAGAGTTTACCTCCCTCCATCGATTTTATGGGGACCATGGAATTCTTCACCAAACCTCTTGTGTTGACACACCCCAACAAAATGGGAGAGTGGAAAGAAAACATAGGCATATTCTTAATGTTGCTCGGGCTCTTCTCTTCCAAGATAACCTTCCTACCTCTTTTTGGGGTGAAAGTGTCTTAACTGCTGTGTATCTTATTAATCGAACCCCTACTCCTATTCTTCACAACAAGACACCATATGAAATTTTATTTAATAACTCCCCGTCTTATACCCACTTGCGTGTCTTTGGTTGTCTTTGTTTTGTGAAGAATCAACCTCGTGTTAAAGATAAGTTTGGTTCTCGATCTCGAAAATGCATTTTTATGGGATATCCGTTTGGGAAGAAAGGGTGGAGAGTTTATGATCTTGAAACTCATGAATTCTTTGTTTCACGCGATGTAACCTTTTACGAGCAAAGTTTTCCCTTCCTAGATAATGCTTCCTCTCCCGACATAGGCCTATCATCTTCCTCACATAATAACCCAGGTTATGATGACCCTGTTCAAGAAGAAACTCTTGTTAGTAGTGAGACTTTCCCATCTACTTTGCTAGATGATGACGGTTTATCGGTGCCTCCTACTGATACGTCTAATGTTGTTGGTGACGTGCCTACTGATTCTTCTTCTTCGAATGTATCTACTGATGCTTCCCCGGATGCCATTCCAACTGGAAGAGGACATCGGATTAAGAAGAGTTCAACGAGGCTCACAGATTATGTTACCAATACCGTTCGTACTATAAACCCCGTCACATCACCTTCTTACGCTTCATCATCATCCTCAGGTGCTCGTTTTCCTATTGCTTGTTATGTAAATTGTGATAGATTTTCGCACAAACATTCTTGTTTCTTGGCTGCTATTACTACAGGAAAAGAACCAACCTCTTTTCACGAGGCAGTTCAGGATGCCGGTTGGCGTCAAGCAATGAAAGAGGAGATTGATGCCCTTGAACGTAATGGGACATGGACCTTGGAAGATCTCCCACCCGGGAAACGTGCTATCGGTTGCAAATGGGTGTATAAGATCAAATATAAGTCTGATGGATCTGTCGAAAGATTGAAAGGTCGTCTTGTGGTTCATGGAAATCGTCAAATTGAAGGTATCGATTTCAATGAAACTTTTGCACCCGTTGCCAAAATGGTTACTGTTCTGTTGCTATTGCTAGGAAGTGGGAGTTGCATCAGATGGATGTTCACAATGCGTTTCTGCATAGTGATCTTGATGAAGAGGTATATATGAAATTGCCTCCGGGTTTTGCTTCTTCTACTACTGGTAAAGTTTGCCGTCTTCGTAAGTCCTTATATCGACTTCAACAGGCTCCTCGCAATTGGTTTGCTAAATTATCTTTCGAATTGAAAGATATTGGTTTTGTTTAGTCTTACCCGGATTACTCTCTATTCAGCTACTCGAAAAATTCGTTTTCTTTGCATGTGCTTGTGTATGTTGATGATCTGATTATTACAGGCAATTCTTCTAAGGCCATTGCTTCTTTCAAAAAGCAACTCAGTAACAAATTTCATATGAAGGACTTGGGTGCATTGAAATACTTTCTTGGTATTGTTGTAGCTCGTGGAACCGATGGACTTTATTTATCTCAACGTAAGTATGCTCTTGATATTATTGGAGAGGCTGGTTTACTTGGAGCAAAACCTGTTTCTACTCCTATTGAACAAAACCACCGACTTGCTCTTATCAATGGCAAATCTCTTGAGATGATCCTGAGAAATATAGACGTCTCGTCGGCCATCTTATTTATTTGACTATTACTCGTCCAGAGCTTAGTTATTCGATTCATATCTTGGCCCAATTTATGGGAAATCCTCGTCTTAAACATTGGGATGCGGGCCTGCGCGTTTTGCGTTATTTGAAGGGATGTCCTGGTCAAGGTATTCTTCTACGCGGTGAATGTGATTTTCAATTAACTGCTTATTGTGATAGTGACTGGGCTAGTTGCCCCTAATCTCGGCGTTCTTTGACTGGCTATTATATCCTTTTGGGTTCTTCCCCGATTTCTTGGAAGACTAAGAAACAGGTTACTGTGTCCCGTTCCTCTGCTGAAGCGGAGTATCGATCTATGGCCTCTACGATCTGTGAGTTAAAATGGCTTAAGTCATTGTTATCATGTTTTGGTATCACTCACTCACAGCCTATTCAGCTTTATTGTGATAGTCAGTCCGCTTTACATATTGCTGCTAATCCGGTTTTTCATAAACGAACAAAGCATATTGAGATGGATTGCCACTTTGTTCGTGATGCTCTTTCTGCTGGTTTGGTTCGCGCGGCACATCTTCTAACTGATCTTCAACTTGCCGACATTCTCACTAAGGCTCTCGGAAAAGCTCCATTTTAGTTCTTTTTTGGCAAGTTGGGCATTTGTGATCTATATGCTCCAACTTGAGGGGGCGTATTCGAGTTGGGATCAATTTTAGGCAAGAAATTGATATTCTTGCCTGCTGCCGCGGCGGTGGCTCCTCACCGCCATGGCGGTGCTTCTACAATGGTTTTTGGCTTAAGCCAAAAACCCGAGGGTGGGCACCGCGGCGGTGTGGCTGGGCGCCGCGACGCCCTAAAGTGTTGATTCTCACCAAACAAGTCCACCGCCGCGGCGGTGGCTTACGAATTTTGGTTTTTCCATATTTTGCTTTGTATTTTGTCCTTGTATATTCATATTACTTATTGACCTAATTCCTTGTATAAATATCGGTTTTTGGCCATGAAATTCAAGGAGAAAAACATATAAACAAAATTTATCAGTGGTTGAGATTAATAAGAAGATTATGATGAGAAATTGATATAATGACTAATAATGAGAAGAGAAGTTTTTATCGATAAAATGATAAATGTCACTAATTTATTTAGCCACATCAATAATGAGTATGAAAGTATTCTTCTTTAAAAAAATGCTAGTCGCACTTCCACCCAAGCAAAACCAAGGCACCAAATTAATCCTTTAGACAAGGTAAAAGATATTTTGAAGTTATACAAAAAGAAATACAATTCACTTATATATGGATAGAAAAATGAAAACAAATTTCACATTTATTAAAACTGATCCATGAAAATTCATTGGCCAAAATCAAAATACAACTAATAAGGAATTATTCTAATATCAATTAATCAAAACATCAATTTAAGTTTTTATCAAATTATATACCAAAAATCAAACTAATAAAAGTAATTTTTCCAAGAGAAATTTTCAAACTAAATTAATATAATGAAAACTATATAATTAATTTAATTATATTATTAGTGTAGTTTGAACGGTTCAAATGGCCGACAAGATTGTGTTCAAATATCATTTGTTTTCTCTTCTTTTTTTTTTTTTCAATTTATTGATTTTATAAATTATGGTTTTGAATAATTATATAATGGTCCTTGATCTGTCTGTTTGTTGCGTGGGTCTCTTCTTATTTCTTTCTTCCCATTTCTTTTGGCCTAACTTTCCTAATCTTGGGAGAACATTAAAGCTAATATTCTTGACTACCCTTTTTGACATTAAATTTTTATTTAAGAATTTGGTGTATAAAAAATGAATGAAAAAGAAAGCTAAGTTGTCTTTTTCCCTCTATAATCATTTAAATTATCGTTTAATATAAGTTTTTACGTGAACAACTCAACTCAATTAATAAACATCAGTTGATTCAATATATTGATCTTGAGTTTATTTTTTTTTTCAACCGTTAAAATAAATAGGGTTGGATTTGAACCTCAACTTCACATCTAAAAGTGTGTGTTTTTCTGGAAAAAAAAAATGTATCTTTACAAGCTTAAAACCATTCACATCCGAAAGATTTGTTTGACAACTTTTAATTTTAAGAAAATATCATTAAAATTATTTTTTAAAGTATTTTTTTTCTCTAAAATCATAAACTTTTAAAATAAACTCAATGATTCAATAATCTTATTATTTTCAAATATTAAAGTTATTCTTAAAATAAAATTTAAAAGGGAAAAACGTAAGAGACTCTTGCACAAATAGTAGAATTAGGTCTAATATTGGTAAAAATAGCAGCCCAAAACTTAATTGCCAAATAGTAAAAAACTCAAACTTGCGGTTAAAATATTACAAAATTGTCACTAGTTTCGTGTGAGTAGTCACTTATTTTGTTGTTATGATTTTACTTTTTTTATTTATTAAGTTATAGATGTTTTGTTACTTTGATCTTTTATGTTGATTTACTAACTTATTTTTTTTTTAAAATTTATTTTTATTTTGAGAATGATATAAATTGAATCACTTATTAATAATTACGGTTTAAATTGATGAAATTATAAATTCATAGTTTAGATTTATGCATCCTACAAAATTCAAGGATATAAATCGGGTATCTAAATTAAAACCCACTAATTAAATAATTATCAACCAAGACCAAAATGATAAAAACTAATAGAGCTAACGATGGTGTGATGATGATCAGACGGAGGAAAGGCACATGCATTTCATAATAACTGGAATTTAATAGTCACTACAAATTCTTTGTAATGCCATTGCCGGCAGACTTGTATAACTTTTGTGGGGATGAAGAAGAAGGAGGTATCTAGAGTATTATATAATATTTTTCAAATATATTCTCTATTATTTCCAAATTTCAAATATTTTAGGTATAAAAGTCGCTCAAAAAAAAATATTTTAGCTATAATTTATCAGTATTTTTCGATTAAATTCTGAGTTGGTAATATTATAAGGAGTTTGAAACATAATTATGATGTGATGTTGAGAAAAATGACTTTTTTATTTAAGTTTAATAACAAATTAACTATTCTATTAAAAAATCAGTCCATGTATTATGTCTCGGTTCTAATTAAAAAATGGCAAACTGCAAATAACCCTAGGATTTTCGTCAAATGCATGAACACCTCTTATAGTTTCAAAATGACAAATCACACCACCTTGTAGTTTTAAATTATGTCCTCTCCTTTCCAACGCTGTTGACTTTGTTTTCGCAAAATAACTTCTCCATTTGAATTATGATTTGGATGATTCGAAATATTTCGATATTCTCATTTCAAGCCTTGTGTTACAGTCACTTCAAAACTTCTTAATCGTCAGTAAACAAAACGGTTAATGGCTTTAATCATACCTAATATTTTGATTATTATAAACTATTTTATTTACTCACGATTTTGAAGTTTTTAAGTGACTGTGATGTAGAACTCGAAAGGAGGATTTCATAACATTTTAAATCATTAACATCGGAGTTCAAACGAATAAGTTATTACTAAAACAATGTTAACGGTGTTGGAGAAGAGGGGTTTGATTGTCATAAGTTGAAGCTATAAGTGTGTGATTTGTCATTTTTAAACCACATAGAGTGTTCATGCATTTGACCAAAACCATGGATCTCATTTATATATCACCCTTAAAAAAATATGTAAATAGAATAAGTCTCGGTGAAGATGTGCAACATCAATTTTTTTTTTTTTTTTTTAATGTTATGTAGAGGATTTATTCTAGATTTCTATGATGTTATGAATTAAAAATGATTGAAAAATATTGACACTCTAATGAAATTTAACCTTTTAAATAATATAAATTAATTAAATTTCCCTAGATCTTGAATTTTCTCATTCATCATGATCCTTTTCCTTGACCATTGTTTGATAATTAAATATTTGAAAATGTTGTGAAATGAATTCCGTGAACTATCATTATTATTATTTTCCTTATAATAAATTGACTTATTCATCCATCATTTTCTCAATCTAATTGGCGATTCTATTCTTCATCATCATTGTTGATTGAATGAAAACAAGTGTTTTGAGATGGAAGCAATTAGGTTATGTTGATTGAAGATATTGACCAAAGGGGGTTAAGTTTTTTTTTTTTTAGTATTGATTTTTTTTCCATATGTTTATTTTGGTTTTAATTTAACGGTCTAATCATTTTGTGAGAATATTTCAATTTCTTTGAGGAAAGGAGACCTAGAATCTTCAAATTGAAGAGAAGAAAAGATTGAAATCGATAAAGAAAACTCTGATTATTTTAGATCTGGAGAACAATTGTTACATATTTCAATTTTGAAAAAGTTTCAATCCAATACTATATTCTCGGGTAAAATGAAAATAAGACCCTTGTAGTTTTTTCCAAACACATGAACTCTGATTTGGATGATTCAAAATGTTTGGGAATCTTCATTTCGAACTATACGTTATGATCACTTCGAAACTTTGATATCGTTAATAAATAAAAGAGTTTATTATCAAAAAAATACGAGGTATTTTTGATACCACCAACCCTTTTGGTTACTGATGATTTATAAGTTTCGGAATAACCATAACGTAGTGCTCGAAATGAGGATTTTAAAATATCTTGAATCATCCAACTTGGAGTCAAACGAAGAAGTTACGACTAAATAAAATTGATGGTATTGGAGGGGAGGGGTCTTATTGGAATAATATAAAACCAGAGAGGTATGATTTGCCATTTTCAAACCACAAAAAAGTGTTCATACATTTAGAAAAAACCATCGGGATCTTATTTACATTTTACTCTATATTATTTAGGGGCTCTTGCAAAAATAGAAAAATTAGGCCCAATATTTATAAAAATAGCAATAAAAATAATTATTTGTAAAAATAGCAAAAAACTCAAATTCGGGCATAAAATATTACAAAATTGCCACTAAGTTTATATGAGTAATCGGTGATTTCCTCACAAGTAATCAGTGATTTCTACACAAGTAATCATTGATTTTATTGATATTATGATATTTTATGTATGAATCACTGATTATGTAATAGTTATCACTGATTATCTTACAAGTTATCACTGATATCTCTGATTCACATGAATAAGAGTTTTTAAAAATATGATATATTTGCAAATACTTTTTAAAAATGTTATATTTATAAATATTGCTACCCAATGAAATTTCCCTATTATTTATGTATTATATTTTCTCTTTTCCTTCTTTGTCAGCAATGTTTGCATGAGTAATTTTTTTAATTTTTGTCAATCTGTGATAGCAGTTTAGGTGGAAATCAGAAGCTAGATTAAAATAAATAGAGATTTCTTATCAAACAGCCACAAAAACTGACTTCAATCCTAGGAAGAAAATATAGAGACGGGGCAACATTTATTTAAGAACGTTTTTTAAGAAAAAAAAATATTTTTTTAAAATTTTAGGGATTCAAACATAAATTAATTTAGGTCGAAAATGAAAAAAATAATCGAATTTTAGAAAGTTTGTTGACTCGAATATAAAACGTTACATTGATGTTCCAACTAATACAAAATGATTAAAATACCCTTGAGCATGTTGTATTTGGCATTCTTACCCTTTTTTATGTACCCTTTTTACATTTTTAAGTAATTTTGTAATTTAATAATTTTTTTAAAGTAGTATTAAAATTTTATTTTCATATACAAAGAATTATATGCCTAATCAATATTTTTTTAAATATCAAAAAAAATATTTTATTTAAACATTATATGAGTGGAATTAACCATGCTCACTTAAAAGTTAGAATATATATCTTTTATTAATAGGTAATTGGTAATTCTAAAATTATGTTTACTAATTTTCTTTCCATGGTTATTTGTACATTATATAAACCACGTGTCACGCATGTGTTTTATGGACTAGTATGTATAGGGAAGGAAAAATTTTACATGGGAAATTCCAAGAGAAAAATTCATGGTTGAGGAAAGGAAAATTAGAATACCCTTGCTTGCATATTCACACGTGTGGAGGAAAGGAAAAAATTTACTAGGGAATTTCCAAGAGAAAATTTGAGGTAGGGTCTTAACTTTCAAGTTTAATATTTATGGTTGGGAGACTCACAAAATCTTACATATCGTATGTTTATAAGGAGAGATAATTTATCTCTATTGGTATGAGGATTTTTAATAGAACTAAATGAATGTGGATATTATTGTATGGAGAATTCGTTGTCTTAACGTTTATATTACATAGGTTAACTATTTGATTTAGGGTAACATGTAAATGAGACGCCTGTGGTTTTGGTCAAATATATGAACACCCCTATGTGGTTTAAAAATAGAAAATCATACTCATGTAGTTCTAAATTACGTCAATGAGACCTTGTAGTCATAGCTTATTCGTTTGAATTCTGATTTGAACTATTCAACATGTTTTGAAATTATCATTTTGAGCTCTACAATTCTATTCACTAGCTTCAAAATTTCGAAAACACTAATAAATAAAAGAGTTTATTATCATCAACATGTTATGTATGATAGAAGCGACTAACTTTTTTTTATCAGAACAATCTCTCTCGAGAAAGGATTAAGGACTCTTTGTTTTTCCTTCCCTTAATTTTTGCATATATTGAGAGGGAAGACAATAATTATGATTGTTCTTTGGTGGGTCAGTTTGACTGAATTCTCTATGGGAAGGGGGACCAATTTTTTCACAATTATTTTTATCATTAGTTTGAGAAAAATCACTCACTATTTATCCTTTCACTAAGATAAAGGCCTTATTTTGTCTCTCTCTTCTTATTTTTATATGCTAGCTAGTCTTCAATATCCCAATTAAAAAAATTGCACTTTATTTCTCTCTTTCTTTCTCTCTTTCATGTGATGTCTGTCATTTTGAACAGCATTATCTAAGAGAAAAACAGTCCATGGTTTTCTTCATGAAATCAGAACTGTGTAAGTCATAAACTTTGTTTACTTTTTCTTTTTCCATCATCTTTTTTCAGTCTCATTTTTCTTCAAATTGTCTGTCATTGTTTGAAATTTTTTTTAAAAGAGTACTTGGATCAATCTTTCTTCATATAATTTTGTTTTTCTCTCCATGAAAGAAGGTGATTATGAGACAATTCCTTACTTGTCTACTGGCAATCTCACTTTTCTTCTTTTGTTTCTAACTCTTCTTCATTTGATTCATCAATGGCTTCAAATGGATGATCATCCTCATCTTCAAATTCTCACTGATTATGTCTCTACTTTTGATTCTTTGACAAACAAACTTAAAGCTGATGAGTTTTCCTTTCATTTCAAGCTTCGAGTTGTACAACGAGTTCGAATTTTGTCACAATAATCTCCTTCTAGTAATTCTTGTTTAACTCAATTTGGTTTCTTATCATTACTTTTGGAATTGGTTTTTTGAAAACAAGAAACGAAACTATCCCGAGAATATCAGGAATTTGTCAAGCAAGCACTTTTTCTTGACCAACTTCAGTCCCTAAATGTGCTCATGGAAAAGTCTAAACTAGAAACCTTTATATTTATATTCAAGCATGGCAATTCCATGATTAAGATTAGTTTGTGTCGTATTGTAGAGGTTATATCATTGTCAGTTGAGACTAAAGATCTCGGTTCTTTGCTTGGAAACACTGTCGAATTCTTGCACGAAATTGTTCGACTTCTTCACAATAACTCAGAGGCTTCTGATGCAGTAACTAAAGCTATATTATCACTATGTTGCTTCTCGGAAACAAACATCGAGAAATTGGTCGGGGAAGGAGTGGTTTATGGACTTGTTACATACATCTCTAATGTTCAAAGACGAGAAAGAAGCGTGGCACGGGTGGCAATGGCAGCAATTGAGAAAGTTTTGGTGGTAAAAAGTGCAAAAGAGGAATTGGTAAATAACCCAGATGGAGTGAAAATTATTATCAAGATGGTATTTAAAATATCAGATCATGGAGGGAGTGACAGTGCTGTTAGTTCACTTATAATTTTATGTTATGATTCAGCCTTTTCTGAGGGGCATTTTTTTTTTTTTATGTGAATCATCTTCAGTTTCTAGGCTGCAAATTTGATGTCTACAAAAGAAACATCAAGTATGGTACATGATAAAGTTTAGAAAAATCACTCATTTTGGAGATTTGTAATTCACATGGAAATACACTTGGAATCATTATATTCAGAATAAAAACCTCATAGTTGTCTTTTTCATCCATCAACATTCATAAACCAAACTTTGGTATGATTTGATTTGATACTAGAACTTGAAAAAGAAAAAAATAATAAAAAAAATAATTGATTAGATCAAGTTTATCTCATTCAACTTTAATTAATCACGATGTGGGCCTTCAGCCTCCATATAACAGCTAGTAGGAACTCGTATTTACTTTCTAAATATACACGGATTGATACTCGTGACAAGTGTCCATTATGCAGAGGCTAAAATTCAAAAATTCTGGATTTTGAGAGCACATGCTGCTGTGGTTATACAAAATCTAGAGTTACTTGAGTCAAAATATTTTATGCAAACTCTCTCTAAAGAGTGGGGGGAAATCAATGTGAGAAAAACACTCCATGAAATATCAGAAAAGCCTAAAAAAGAGCAGCATTTACTCATTTTAAGGACCCACAAAAGATCATAAAACAATAAAGGACAAAACCAATGTGATCTCACCATTGGCAAGCAGTGAAAGTATAAGATCAGTAACATTCCTCCAACAAGAAGTAAGACTTCTCAACCATAAAGAAGGCCACACATCCCTTACTTTAAAAGAATAAGTCACTAGAGTTGGCAACCTAGTAAGTTTGGTGCATCGTCACGTAGCCATGCACCCGGAGGCTCTTACATCACCAACGGTCCATAAGTTCGTTACCAAACACCAAAGCAAAACTTAGGGGGTTGTTTGATATCACTTCCTCATGTTAACCATGAGGATTCACATCTTATTATCACACACTAACACCATTTTCACTATTGATTACTAATTATATATAATCCAAGCATATGCATCACATTCTCATCTATCTCATTCTCAATCAATTCATTCAAAGGAACCAGACATGAATTTATATTACAAGTCCATATATACTGGAACCAGATATGAAAGACTAATACAAACTAATTTTCTAGTGTCAGAGTCAGACATGTAGAAGAAAGCCCAACTCCACTTTTTAAGTCCTCTATTATAATTTTTTTTATACAGAAAAGGTCAATTACATGGAATGCGAGCTCTGTATGAAACAAGCTGGATATAATATTACAATTGCCTAAGAAAGTGTAATGAAATGTTGCAAAGAACTAATAAAACTCAGAGTCGGAGGAAAGTGCTTTGTTTCTTTAACGTATGATATATCGATATAATGGGGATCAAGCAAAGTTGCGATGGTTAACTGATTTTCAGCATGTTTGTCCACATATAGCGATGGAAACATCCTCCATCTCTTCTCGGTCACCAATTTCACACAGGGCGAATGCTCTGCCTACTCGGTCTCGTCGGGCATAGTCTGAGAAATCAAAATACGGCACAAAAGGGAAGACTTGTCAAGTCATGGTCATACACTCATACTATACCTTTAAAAGCAAATAACTTACAAATTTTGCATATGTGTATGCATAAGATCCTACATTAAAATCCTTTCTGCAATTTACCTCTATCTCATTTTCATTTGATCAATATATTATTATATACATTTGATATTGAAAGAATTCATATTTATGCTAACATACAAGATTGAGATAATTGTTAGATTTATGGTTAACATGATTTGGATCTTTTTATGGGGTAAAAAGAAGACTTTTCATCTATCCTGATTTATCCATTAGTTTAATAAACATGATGCAAGATAGGAGAACAGCAACGTAGATTTTAGCATGATAGTCAATATTACTTATTGTTTAGGAGGATTAAAGTCATGGAATAGATTCTACAGAAGAGTATAACTCTGCTTAGCTTAGCTTAGATTCCATTTTTGAAATCGAACATTGGTCTCGTGCAATAAAATTGTAAGCCATATCAGGGCTTGGAATTCTATTTATCTATTAGAAATTTGGAAAAATAAACTACCACTGAAATATAGGTTTATAACAATTGCACCCTCAAACTTCTAATTGTAGCAATCGGTCCCACCCCGATCTCGACCTCAACCTTAATCCTAAAATCCACAGAGATGTAGGGACCAGGACTACTTCCCAACCCTGCCAGTCCCATCGCTATTAGGGATGTACTCCCCATCACTACGATGATTATTTAGGGTAACAATTAATTAGTAAAATTTAAAAAATTATGGGTCTAATCGCAACAATTAGAAGTTTGAGAGTTAAACAGTTACAATCCTACCGTTAAGCAGTGGTTTGTGCAATATTCCCAAGTAGTTTTCACACCAAATTTAATAGTAAAAATGTCGCAAACATAAACAATGGGCTAACCTATGAAAACATATGCTTGCAATTTGAAATTAAATGACATTCCTTTAACAGCAAAAACAAAAAGTGAAAAAATGAAGAAAAAGTACGAACATGAATGAAGTAAAGAAGAACTTGATTGAAATCACCAAGAGCTTGCAATTTCCGGCCTTTATGAAGGACCTCAATAGCTTCTGATATTCTCCTAGAAATGGCAGAACTCGCCTTTTTCTCCCACAGGATTCAACCTCTCCAAAGCATCACAAGAACCCTTATTTAGCCATAACTGTCATCATATAAGTTTATATGTTTTAACAATACATTATAAATAAAGGGAGGGAGGAAGGGTTCAAACCTATAAGGCTATAACCAAACGAGAGAGAACACTAACGCATGATCATACGAATTATTCTCAAGTCAGAAAAAGTCTTAAAATCATCATGATTCATCATCCATTCATGATATTAAAAAAAAAAGAAGGAAAAAAAAAACCATTATCAAACAAAACTATGGAATAGATTTCAACATTCCTCCAATAACTAGCACTTCAAGGAGATGTCCTCCATAACCTATTCATGAATCTATCAGAAACATGACTAGAAGAGAGAGCAGTTTATATAATTTACTTAATATCCAAAGAAATTCCAGAAATTAAAGCCATTATAGCAATCAGAACGATCTTAATGCCACGGCCCCTTGCTCGATTAAAAAGTAAAAAGCAGACACCAAACCTTAAAACCAACTTTGTTTCCAACAAGTTATCTTGATGCAGTTTTGATTCGTTGAGGTCAATTTCCTTTGCCCATATGCATACTTCAGACAGGTTTGAAAATGTTTCTTTCCGTATTACATCATAAACTGTCCCAATTGAACTTTGATGTCATAAAAAAGGATAACAAATGCAAAATATTGGAGAGACGAACGAGTGAACAAAACAACTAACCATTTGACAAAATCATGAATACTTTTCTTATAACTAAAAACTACTGCAGTAGAAAAGGAAAATGAAACGCGCCCATAATGATCCCTTGAGGCTTGGGCACACCTCTGTAATAGGAAATAGTCAATTTATGATAGACAATGGGAATAAATAGTTAAACTTTATAAAAATTACAGTTTCAGTACTTTAGAGTTAGCACTCAAGTCTGTAAGTCATAAAAAATTGGTAACCATATTATTTTTAAAACTTGACAGAACCATAGAACCAGAAAATTGGTAACCAGATTATTTCCATTAATCTCATGAAAAAATTTATACATTTTAGAAATTAGTACACTGCCCAGAAAACCAAAACAAAACATAGATGTCAATTTAGCATGTTAGTTAAAAGAATAAAAAAATATATATTAAAAAACCTAATCAAGACCAATCAGAAGGTAAATTAGTTAGCAAAAAAAAAGTCCTAATGATTGATTTCTCCAGCAGCCTAGCTAGCTTCTACAAATGTGTAATGATCAGAAATTGTTAGAGTTCAAATAATCAAAATCAATGAATTCATCGTACCTTTTCAACAAAATAATTCTTCTCAAAGGTGAGATTCCAGGGAGGGTGGGAAAGGGTTTCTAAATTTTGGACACTCTGAAACTGACACAATCCATTCAAGATTTGAAAAATGACAGAATCCATCAAAATCTTCGCTCCATAGTTGCTTCAAATTTGGTAACTCACTCAATGAAATATATTTCAACTTGAATTTGATGGGAACTGAATCCTCCTTTGGGTGTGGAAGTTTATTATGAATTGTAAATATCTCTTCTAGAGAATCACATTTTACTATACATAATTCCTTGAGCTCTTCCACCAGTTTCAGCTCACTCAGTGTGACAACACTTCTTATATTTTTGCATTCCCATAAAGTTAAAGATCTGAGGTTGGACAAATTATCTACAATCAATCCATTCTGCCATATCATTTCTAAATTATTTTCGCTACTAATATGCAGATCTCTGAGATTAGGAAAGGAAACCTGCAAATTCCATAAATATTTCATAATCACATATATAATTAGTTGAGCTATATATGAAATTGAAGATGTTTAATTACCTTTGAGTACTGAAGCTCTGATTGATTATTTGAAAAAACTTCTTCAATTCCACATTCTGATATAAATATTTTTTGGAGTTGGTGAAGATGATTGGTGACAGAGGTTGGAAAAATTCTTCTCAATTTTCCACAGTTCAAAACCTCAACAGTTGTCAAGCTTGGAATGACATCACCTTCATTCATATTGAATATTTCTTCAAGTGAATCACAATTAGCTACACTCAACTCCATAAACTCTTTCAGCATTGTATTGTGAGTGAAAATGCTTTTTAAATCTTCACAATAACTAAAGTGAATGCTCTCCAGCTTCATCAACTTATAATCACCGTTCAATTCACAATCCCGTACATTCTCTACTTTGCAGATTAGCAAGTACTTTAAATTAGGAAACACAACCTACAAATTGTTTTTCTTCTCATTAATCATAATACAAAATATAAAAATGTAACTCGAAAAAATTAAGAGAGAGAGTGAGATTTGAATGGTAAAAATTGGTGTTACATAATGTACAATTCTAAAAATTCGTAAATGTAAAATAACTTTAAAATTCAAAATATTAATATTATGTATAATTCTTAATGGGGCAATTACGAAAATGTCATATTTTTACATACTAGTCACTAAAACGTGTCCGAAGACTACTCAAATAGGAAGTTCAATAAATCATTGAACTGAAAAAGGTAAAAAACGAATAAATTCATTGAAGACGAAAAACAAAACATTTGATAATTTATTGAACAAGAAAAAAGGTCAAAAACCAAAAAAAATCATGAAAAATAACCAAATAGAGTTCAATAGAATATTGAAATGCATTTTGAGTAAGTTTTGACATTTCAGTTATAAGTATAAAGAAATACACTATTTGAGACAATTTTTGAATTTTTAATATCCATAGATTTTCGTCTAAAAAGAATTAACAATGAGATTAAGTTATTAGATACCTGGCCATCAACAGGAGTCATGAGGTTGGCAACAATTTGATCCTCCTCAACAATTTCAGTATCTATTGCTTCAACTTCAACCATTTTACAGCAGATGCTCATAAATTGAGGTAGGTGGAACATATTTAATTTTCTCAATTGACAGCAATATTCGATCTTATTGGCTAATTTTTGCTCATCAATTACAAAAATTGCTTCCAACATCTCACAGCTTGTTACCCTAATTTCTTCAAGATTATATAGAGCTTCCATGATAGACAATGGGAATAAATATTTCAATTTATCACAATTTATCACAAACATTTTCCTCAAATTTCCAAAAATTTTGACCGTTTTGATTGATCCGATTCGGATTATTCGATCCAATCTCTGCATACTCAAAATAGTCAACTTCTCCAAATTTGGAAATATTGAAACCATTTCATTTTCAGTATTTACTAAATATTCAACATCTTCATCAAACCTAAGCTCTAGGATCTTCAAAACATCACTTCCATTTATTTCAAATAGAGCGTCTTTTAAACCAAACGTCTGAATTAAGATCAATTCTTCAGCTTTCTTTAGTAACATTCTTACCCCTTCCTCTAAAAACAAATTCCTATCATTCTTCTCTCTTTGTGACATTTTTATTTCCAATGCTTTGCTCGTCTCATATTTATTTCCACCGCAAATATTAATTTGAAACTCTTCTAGTTTTGAATTGTTCGAAAACGCGTTGCGTGGAAGTTGTTCAACATTTTGAACTGATATGTATAAAGTAGTAAGATAAGGTAAATGTTGAAGCTCTACAAGACTTGCATTGTCCTTCTTCGATCCTTCCACTTCATCCCATCCATTACAACTTTTACTTATAAGTAATGCTTCCAATTTTGTCAATTTCGAAATAACTTCGGGTTGAATGACTTGAAGTTCATCACAATTTGATAAATTCAATTCTTTGAGTCGTGATAATTGACATGTACTAGATGGCAAATCCGTGATTTTGGATCCAGATATATTGAGAATTTCTAGATTTTTCAGCTCAACGATCATATCAATGTTTTCCAATTCACAATTAATCAGCACTAACGTTCGAAGATTTACCATACAGTGGAAAGATGATGGAGGTTGTGGGAATTTCATACTTCGCATATGCAACACTTTGAGTTTTTCCATTCCTTCAAAAAATTCTTCTGGAAAATTTACCTTTCTCCCATATTTGATGTTAACCAATGCCAGCACCTCAAGTTTTGGAAACTTCAATTTCTTAGGAAGGTCGTCAAAATCTTCACAATTAGCTAAAACCGCTGTGTAATGACCATGAGTATCCTCATCTCGCCACATATTCAAACCTTTTCCATAACTCAACGTACATATTTGATCATTCTTCGATGCAATATAAATTGCAACATCACGAACCACATCATGCATTTTCACATACTCACTCCCCTCTTCAGATTTTTGAAGCATACAAGAGGATTCAAGATCATCCACCAATGTAAATATCCTATCTCTTGTTGTCTCCAATGTATCAACACCTTGTAGAAATTTCAAACCTATAGCATATCTTACCAAAATATCTTTATTAATGTCGTAATCATCCGGAAACATACTACAAAGCAAAAATAGCAATTTTGCTTCTAGACAACTTAAATAATCATAGCTCAATCTTAGAGACGCATATACTTCTTTGCTTACTCCTTCGATATCGACAGTTGCGGGATTGTTCAATTGTCTTAAAGCGTCTTTCCAGGCATGCAGGCGTTTTCCTCTTAATGCCTTTGCAACTGTAGCAAGTGCAATCGGTAAATTTCCGCACTTTTTCGCTACGTTAATTGCTATTTCCTTCCATTTCAGACTAGTCATTTGATCACTAGATTTACCCATCATGCTCTTGAAAAAATTCCACGACTCTTCTTCTGATAAACTCTTGACTTCAAAATTCTTCTCGATATTCATCTTATCGGATAATACAAGAATAGATCTAGATGTGACAAGTATCTTGCATCCTTCGTAATCATCTCCGCAAGGAATTCCGACCCTTTCCAAATCTAGACCGTTCCATATATCATCTAATATAATGAGGATGCTCTTCTCCATTTGCAATCTCTTTTGTAGTAGTGCAGCTCTCCCTTGTTCTGTTTCTTGACCAAATGACAACCTTAACATGTCCGCAAGCTGTCCTTGAACTTGCTTCACATCCGGATTTAGACCTATAGTTACCATAATAACTGGTTCAAATAATTTCGATTCCATCACTCGACATGAAATGTCTTTGACGAGCATCGTTTTGCCAATTCCTCCCATGCCATGCACTCCAATCATGCTTACATTAGGATCTTTTAGTGCCTCTATAATATCTTCCAAGATTGACAATCTTGATTCAAAAGTTACATAATTTGAAGTATTCTTGAGCTTCGGGAGCGGTCCAGGATAAGAAACTTTATCAAAATTTCCCTGATCTTGGAGGTGTGCTAGCTCTTCCACCATTTTCTTTGCTTTTCTACTTAATCGATGACGCCGAACAAAGTTGAAACACGAACCGTTCATGCATTTTTTCTCCTTCTCCTCTACAATCTTAATTAGAAACTTGTAGGTTTCTTCAGTGATCTCATCCACACTGGTCAACCAAACGGAAACATCATCTTCAACATCTTCAGCTTTATTTTTAGCCTCATCAATCAAATGTTGAACTCTGCTTCTAACAGATACAAGATTTTCAGCTTGTTCTTTGAGGCCATTCATGTTATCATTATAATAAACTAAATAACCCAACTGATGGAAGATGGCATCAATTACGTAGTCTGAAATTTTTGTAACAATTGGACCAATAATTTCCATTCTATAGAACTTGCAAAAAAGAGAGGGAGTATAAGTGATTAAACCCATGAAAAACAACAAAGTTTATAAAATACAGTAACCAATTAATAATTAGAACAGAAATTGTCTAAAATAGCATAGTTTTACATACTAGTTTTTGAAATGGCAGCAATTCAATTAATTATTTTTAATTGTTATTTTCAATTAATTTGTTGGTTTTTTACACAATTTAACTATATTTCAATAGTTTATTGAAGTATTTTGTTATTTTTCATTATTATTTTTAATGAATTTGTTGATTTTTTGCATTTTTAGTTCAATTAATTAACTGTTATTTGGATAATTTTAATTTTTTTTTTATATTTCAGTAATTAATATATAAAAATATGTTATTTCAATAATTTCCGTAAGAAGTAGAAAATATTAATTAAATCTTTTTGTCTTTCAAGATTTACACTATTCAAAGTAAAACTACAATTCTTTTTTAAAAAGCTATATGTATATATATAACTTGTTTTCATATTAAAAACTCTTTTTTTTTTTACATAAAATCAACAAAAATTGAGATTATAACTCTTCCCTATTTTTAGGAAATTTCTTTTTAAAGATCCAATTTTTTGGGATTTGAATAGAATATTGGAAAGAGGGAGATTTGATTCTCTTCTTTTTCAAAGCTTGGTAATCCTTCATTTTCGGTGGTTTTTTTTTTTTTTTTTTTAACTATTAAAGATATTGTTGTCTTAACTTAAGACTATGTTTTTGAAAGCACCCACCCATTTATTTTTATTATTTTATTATTTTTTATTTTATTTCTTTTCGTTTCGTTTCGTTTCAGTGGGAAAATGTTAGCGAATGTAATTTCTAAATTAGTTACCTAAACGTGATTATTTAGTATTTCAATAATTTTGTGAAGTAGAAAAAATTAATTTTTATCACTGAACTATGGTGTTGTATTATCAATGTAAAACTAAAACTTTTAAATCACATCAATTCAAACCTTGTAAAACTAAATTTTTTAAATCACATCAATTCTAACTTTGTACTTATGAAACGTTGCATTTAAATCTTATGTAAAACTATGATTTTAAGAGTGGTGGTTAACATAAGGGTAAAATTACAACTCTTTTAGAAGTTCAATGTGTTAAAATTGATGTGATTAAAGTTTATAGTTTTAATTGATAATATCTAAAATTTAGGGAGAAAAATGAAAAATGATTATAAAAAAAAAGTGATCAAGCTAATCATACAACAATCAGAGACATCAAGTAGCTTTAACATAGTTAGTAAATATTTGAAGAAATCCACAAAGTAAGAACTTAAAAACAAAAAAGAAAAAGAAAAATAAAAATTTAGAAACTAAAAATCAATAACTGACCTGAAAGATAATAAGATGAGAGATCCAAAAGTTGAACTCACAGAATTCAGAGAGGACACAATTTGAGAGAAATAATAGAGTGAAAAATTAGAGAGATGGAAAATGAAAGAAATATAGCAATCAAATGATCCCTCTTCCCAGGAGGACAACAATTCATAAAAAATTGTGTGGTTGACGACATCCATTCTCTATTTTTTTTTTCTTTTCTTTTATTTATATTACATTATATTTATTAGAGGTAATTTAGAATTCTAATAATTTTTTATATAATAATTTTTAATTAGAATTTAAATGAGATACTAATTACAAATCAAACAATTCTTTTAAAATATTTATCTTTAAATATAAAAATTGTTGAGTATGGCAATCGGTAATTGATATGGATTTTAATATTTTTTAAATAAATTAATCATTGCTTTTTATATATATGGAAATTTAAAAGAAATATTGGAGTGCATTCAAAAGTTAACAATCACATTGCCATGGGTCGACAAGACAAGACCCACTATTTAATATATATATATATATATATATATATATATATATATATATATATATATATATATATATATATATATATATATATATATATATATATATATTTTCTCATTATATCATTCCCCCACGAGAGATAAGAATTTTCATCCACATAGTGAGTCTTTTAAAGATCTTATCAATAACCGGGTCCCAAAAACTTTTGGTGTGGAGGAATTACCATCTAGAGGAAGGTCAAGGTAATTGAAAGGAAGCTCCCCACCATAAACCTACCATTATCCACAATCCACTGCCTCTCTTCCTCCTCAAGATTGATGCTAGACACCATAGACTTGAGAAAATTAACACGTATCCCATACCCTTCTTCAAACAATTGTACAACATTCACAAGGTTGGAAATCTTGTCTTTGTTAAAATGAGAGAAAAGAAGTGTATCATCAGCAAATTAGAGATGAGACACTTCAAAATTGTCACCCTTGAACCCTTGGATCCAGCCTCTATCTTGATTCCTAATAAGGATTCTGCTAAAGCTATAAGCCACCAACAAAAATAGAAAAGGGGAGAGAGGATTTCCTTGTCTTACACCTCAAGAAGCTTGGGATTTGCCTTTAACTCTACCATTGATAAGAATAGAGAAGTTGACACTTTGTAAGAAACATTTCATCCATATACACCACTTGGAATTTAACCCTTTATGTTTAAGAATTTACAATAAACTAGTCAACACTATTGTACGCCTTTTCCAAATCTAGCTTAATAATAACTCCCTTTTCATGCCTCCTCTTGTAATCTTCCACCAACTCATTAGCCACTAAGATTGAGTCAATGATTTGTCTCCCTCCAACAAAGGCGTTATGGTAACAAGAAATGGTATCAAGGAGGACAGTTTTAAATCTCTCAGTAAGGATCTTAGCAATGATCTTAAACAAGCTTGTTGTAAGACTAATCGGGTGAAAATCATTAACAGTCAAAGCATCCACTTTCTTAGGTATAAGGGTGATAAACATGTCATTCATACTAGCATTGATAATTCCTTTCTCAAAAACCTCATGGATCATAACATCAAACTTGATGACGTTTCATGTTTTTTTTAAAGAATTCAATGGAGAAACCATTGGGGCCAAGGGCTTTATTAACTTCAAGGTTAGAGATTGTATACACTTCTTCCTTGGAGAAAGGAATGTTAAGCCTGCTGTTGTCCCTTTGAGAAATATGAGACCAATCCAACTCCTCCCAACAAAATCTATCACCCTCTTTTTTGGTAAACAGCTTTAAAAAATAATCAACAAATTATGCATCCACCGCCTCGGCATTCAACAAAATCTCACCAGATTTTGCCATAACTTAGCTTATATAATTTTTCTTTCTTCTACCTTTAATGAAGTTATGAAAAACTTTAGCGTTTTCATCCCCTCCCTTAAGCCATAAAGATTTGCTTCTTTGATTCCAGTAGATACTTTCTTTCAACGCTAAGTCTAGCAGCTCCCTTCTCAATCTAGATCTATCAGCCCTTTGATCAAGAGACAACGAACCATCTTCCTCACTGATATCCAAGACTTCTATATCTAATTGCAACTTATTTTTTTTAGAGAAGATTTTGTCAAAGACCTCCTTGTTCCACTCTTTAAGATTAAACTTCGAGCCTTTCAATTTACTAATAAAAGAGTGCCCTGGCCAATGACTATCATGCGAAGAAGACCACCACAACTGCATTTGCCCCATGAACAAATTGTGGTCTAGCCACATATTCTCAACTATAAAAGGTGCCAGTGTGAAGAAATAGGGGAAAATGATAAGAAGTGGTTCTTTTCAACCTATCAAGTCTAGCATCCAGGAAGAAAGTGAGCAAATCCGAAGTGACTAACGCGCGATCAATCTGAATATGGATAGGAGAACCTCTACCATCAGACCAAGTAAACTTCCCATTTCTCATTGGGAGATCTTCTAAACTGAGATCTTCTAAGCTGAGATCTTCCACCAAACTATTGAACTTTCACATATTTCTAGTAAAGCGACCTTGGGGAGATTTTTCAGACACCCATCTTGTGACATTAAAGTCACAAGCAAGCACCTATCTACCTGTGCATAACCTTCCAAGGGCAGCCAACTCAAGCTAGAAACAAAGTCTTTCTCTTCTGTGATTGGGGCCACACACACCGGTAACCTAAAAAACAGAGTGATCAGAGAGAATGACCTTGACAGTGAGGGTGTAAATGCCTACATGAGCTTCGACGATGGCAAAATCTAGATCTGACCATATTAGAAGGATGTCACCTCTAGAACCGACAACATCCAGGGTAACCCAAACCACAAACCTGCTACTCCAAACAAACTTGACAATGCTCCTATCAATATTGGCAAGTTTGTTCTTTTGCAAAATAACAAAATCAGGATCACTACTACGGATTGCATCCTTAACGAGACTTCTTTTAGAGGCAGCCCCAAGCCCCCTTACATTCCAGTTAAACATCTTCATCCACAACCTTTGTGTCCCTTTGGAGAATCAAGTATTTAGATCTCTCGTATTTAATGTTGTTTCTTAGATTTTCTAACTCTCTTCTCCCTTTACCAACTTTCCTAAGGGTCTTACTGAAAGCTTTATTGATCTTCTTCTTGACAGGCACAATGGAGGCCACTTTGCTACACAACCAATTAGCTAAAGACATCTTTTTTCCCAACACCAGACAACCACAAAGATGAAAGTTCCTATTCTACCTTTAGTCTCTTCTCAAATCTCCTCCATAGAGTTGTCAGCTTTATACATAGCCAATTGGTTTAACAGTCTGCCTTTGGACTTCTTTTTCTTAGCAGGGGCTATAGTGGTTTCCGTAGCTTGGATCCAATCATCCAATTTCATTTTCTTTTCTCCCAAACTATCCACAAAAATGATGAAAGTCACCATTGCTTGCCCTTCAACGTTAGTTTTCTTAATTGCAATGGACAGTGGATCAGGGAAAGCCACTTGGATACAATCTTGAGTGTTAAGCACAATAACCAGCTCCCTATTTGGATTCTCCACCGCAGTATCTTCGTGACACGTCGAGGAAAACAATTTTGCCACTCCTCCTACCTCTAAATTAGTATCTACCATCACCTTATGTCTGCCTTTTTAAAAATAGCATTCTCCTGGCTCAAGTCTTCATCAGTAGCAAGGTTGTCATCCAAAGAAGTTGTGTGATTCAATTTCTTTTGTTTAAAGAAAACATGAACATGGTTTTTTGTCCTTAGGGTTTTTTAGAGAGGCTTTGAACCCTTAACTTCAGGGCTAAAGTATTTTTTCTTTTCTTCAACTTTTTTCAAAGCTATCAAATTTTGACCCTTACCCACAGGGCTACTTGGGGTACTTCTGACAGGGCCTGGCAAAGATTGTAACAGGTCTTCTTCTTACTGATTCAAAAAGTAAAATTCCTCCATTTTATTTAGATCATCAGTCACCTCACCCCTAGGACCTGAAAAATTATCTTCACTTGAGTTCCCCAACTCAAAAGAGCTTTCATTCCCCCATAAAAAGTCTGGAAAAGTTGTTGTGTATAGGAACATTGGGCTGTGAAGTGACAGCGACTGATGAGGGTTGTTGAAAGAGTTGGTGGTCCAAAGGAACCTGCTCCACTAAGGGTTTATGTGACTAAAATGACCCAGCAGATACAAGATGCCCCTGGGCTAAATCCAGCTAGTAAGGACCATCACTTCTATGTTCTTCGGTGACCTTATTGGCCGTTTTTCTAAGAGCAGCGTCGTGGATCGTCCGAAAACACCTTTCCAGCCACTTCCAATCTTGAAAGGCCACTACACTCACCACAAAAGTATGCCCTTCTAAATTACAAACCACCGCCTCAGTTGGGATAAACCCAAATTCATTTTTTTCCACTTTAATGGTGGCCTCAAATCATTCAATTCTGTTTTGAGTCTTTTTAGAGCATTTAATGTAACCACCACACAAGTCACCAATTACTTTGAAAACCTCTATGCTCCAAAACACAAGAGGGATGTTTCGAATCTTCAACCAACCCTCATAAGAGGGTAATAAATTCAGCTTCTCATGGGAGCTTGTACTCCAACACTTAAACTTCAAACAAACCTCCTCCAAGTTACGCCATTGCTGAATAGAACAAAGATTTTGAGCAATCAACTCACTGGGACAAAGAAGCAAAGCCTTGTCAGGATGAAAAGGATTAATTTCAAACTGACTTTCCTCTAAAAAATTCTTTATAATCTTCAACACTCTACACCAGGAATCGTGAAAGAATATCTTAATTACCGCAATTGCAGTTTTGAGATTAAGGCCACAGACTTCTTCCTCCTCCCTAAAAAACTCACCATTTAGCCTCTCTATATGGGGATATCAATGATTTTTTTTAATATCCTTCTTACTGACTTGACTTCTAAACGAACCAGCTTTATGGGCCATATCTTTCATCTTTTAATAAAAAACCCTAACAGCCTCCACATAAGAAATAGAATTTCTAAGCTTTTCTCTCTGCTTGGGCACAACCTCCCAATCTTCAAACTTACCTTCAACCAGTTGAACAAATTTTTTCCATCCATATTTGTCCACTACAGAAGGTATAAAAATATTTGATTTTCCCCATTTTTCATGACTTTGTAAACATCAGCAAAGGTTCCTCTCCTGTTAGTCACTTTTTGTACCCAGCAAGTTCCATTATCAATGTCTTTCCGCATGAAGAATTTCTGGTTATTAGGTTTATGCATCATCATTTCAATTTCATCCTTCACCCAAACAACCATTTGAGGCTCCAAGGAAAGAGCATGCTAATTATCTATGTTTTTCTCTCTTAGCATAGCTATTCCCTTTTTGTTGATACGATTAGGTCATATAAAAAAGACCTTATTTTCTATCTTCGACTTACTTTCTACTAAAAAAGCCATAATAGATTACTATCTTATCATACTGTAATTTTTCAAATGAATGTAATTGATTTACCAGATCTGTTTTTGATGTACTATTCACCCATGTAGATAAAAGATGCTTACATTCTCAACTTTTATAAGAATGATTCAAGCTACCTGCCGAAGTGGTGTAATGCTAGGGACAACGTGAAGCTTGTTGGAACAGAGAAGGAATTTGAACAATAACCGAACTTGTATTGATACAAAACTGATGATTACAACAATAAAAGGATCGGTAATAACAAGCAAAATAATAACAAAAATGAAGGACAACCGTTACTGGAAAATGCTCCAAAACACGGACAGGTCGTTGTCCTGAAGTCGATATTGCCCCGCTTTGGTTGTTTGCGGTTCGACGATAATTCGGCTCAGCAGGATTCGATGTAGTGTTTTTTGAATACAACAACCAGTGTTTCAAGAACCTAACAGAACTCCTCTAGAACAGCTCTCAAAGTGTTTGACAGAAATGAAGAAGGAAAGAAGAACGACAGAGAAAAAACAATGAACTCATAAATTGTTGGTGTACAAATGGAGAGAATTTGTTTCCTATTTATAGTGAAACGAATCCGTAACTCCAAAAAATGAAATCATTTTTGGATTAAATTCCATAATTAATTCTGTGAATGTAACAGTTCACTCGAAACGGTAACGTTGCCTGAAACGTATGTCGACGATCGGTAACAGCTCATTATTGCCGGTAACGGCAAAGGCCATTAAGATCTACTGTTACACTTTCTGAAATTCAAAAAGAAATTAAATAAATATTCTTTAAATAAAAAGAATATTATTTAATCAAGATGACCGGACCGGACCGGTCCGGGTTGGGTCGCTACGTGTGGGTGGGTGGCCCTTGCAAAATCTATGGAACTCCAAAAGGCCCAACCCAAAGTCTAAGTGTAGAATATATAAAGTGGTGCAAGAATTGTGATCTTTCCAATGTGGGACAAGTGATTTTTCACTTTCCCACAAATCACAACTTTCTCCATTTTGTCTCTACACTTCTCTTACTTTCACTATTAAATTTTATACACATTATTGTATAAAATACAACAATCCCCCCACATGAAAGTAAATAAGCCCAGAAAACATGAAAACAAAAATTCTGTCACTTTTGAGAGCATTGGTTAAGTTATGCATCAGGATAGATGTCTTTTGAACTTAAACCTTCCTTAATGATAGACTATCGAATTTACCGAAGAAATAGTGAAACGTATTTCTTAAACTTTCCTTCTATTGATAAATTGAGACAAAAATCTGTCATACATAATTTAACTCATTCTATTGAGTTCTATTCGTTTTAGCCATTTTTGGTCATGGACTCGATCCCGCAATTCTTGAGAGATTTAGAGAACACAAGCCTGCATTGTTCTCATTGAACCAACCCAATTCTTCTCTTATATAGATAACTATTGATTTTATATATTCTAAAAATATTCACATATCAATATAATCTTAACATCCACAGATACACACACTTGTTAATGAAAATGGGTTTTGACTTAACAGTCTTAGTGTGTTTACTATGAGTTATTCCGGTTTAGTTTGCCTATTAAACCTAGATCTTGGGATCTCCAGTCAACAAGGTTAGGTTTCCACCAGATAACTCATTTCTTAGTATTTAATCCCATTTCCTTCGATGTATACAACACTTGCTCTTTCGTTACTCCTTTGGTTAAAGGATCTACAATATTTTCCTTTGATTTCACATCATCTATTGAGATTATTGAATTAGTGAACAACTGTCTAATCGAGTTGTGTCTACGCCGTATATGTCTAGACTTCCCATTGTAAATTGTATTTTTAGCTCTCATTGACGCAGCTAAATTATCACAATATATATTTATAGCGCTTACAGGTTTTGACCATAATGGAATGTTTTTTAGAAAATTCCTTAGTCATTCTCCTTCTTCACTAGCTTTATCTAAAGCTACGAATTCTGATTCCATCGTCGAGCGTGCAATACACGTATGTTTAGAGACTTTCAAGACACAACTGCTCCACCTAAGGTAAAGACATACCCACTGGTTGATTTAGTTTCTAAGCTATCAAATATCCAATTAGCATCACTAAATCCTTCCAGTACAGGTGGAAACTGTGTATAGTGGAATCCATAGTCTATAATATATTTGAGATATCTCAACACTCTCACTAGTACATCCCAATGATCACGACCTAGATTGCTGGTGTATCTAGCTAATCTACTTACTGAGTAAGCTATATCTGGTCTTGTACAATTCATTATGTACATAAGACTTCCAATTACTCTAGAATATTCTAAAGATGATACACCAACACCTGTATTCTTACATAGTTAATACTAGTATCAAACGGAGTAAATACAGGTTTTTTTTTCAAATTGTCTAAACTTTCTCAACACATTTTCTATATAGTATGACTAAGAAAGTATATATCATTTAGAATCTCTAGTTATTCTTATTCCTAAAATAACATCAGCAAGACCCATGTCTTTCATATCAAAATTAGGATTCAATATTTTCTTTAAGCAAATAATAACACATTGATTATTTACACTTTTGTAATAGACACATTTATCACCTCATTGATTCTAAACCCATTAGATATCATAGTGTAATAAAATTTCTCATGCCACTGTTTGGGTGCTTGTTTTAAGCCATATAATGACTTTACAAGTTTACAAACTTTATTTTCATACCGTTTTACAACAATCTCTTCTGGTTGTTCCATGTAGACTTCTTCATCTAAGTCTCCATTTAGAAAGGCAGTTTTCACATCCATTTGATGAATTTCCAAATTAAGTATAAATGCAATAACAATCAACAAGCGAATGGATGTGATTCTGGTCACATGAGAATAGGTATCAAATAAATCTATTCTCTCTTTTTGTTTATAGCCTTTAGCTACTAAACGAGCTTTATATTTATCTATAGAGCCATCAGCCTTAAGCTTTCTTTTAAAGATCCATTTGCAACCAATTGGTTTACTCCCAGGTGGTAAATCAACTAATATCCCAGTATTATTTTGCATAATGGAAGTTATCTCGCTATCAATGGCTTCCTTCAAGTTTATAGAATCAGGAGTAGTCATTGCCTCTTTATATGTTTGAGGTTCACTTTCTACCATATAGGTAATGAAATATGGACCGGTTCTCTTACTTCTTCTGGGTTCTGATTCATTATGAACAATTTCCTGTTCATGTTCAGATTCTGAACCATCTTAAATTCTTGAAGTACTCGCTTCATAATTTCTCTTGGTTCTAGTGTCAGTATGTTTCTTGTATGGAAACACATCCTCAAAGAATTCCGCTTCAATATACTCCATTATAGTGTTATTGTTAATTTCAGAAACTTGTGAATTAACTACTAGGAATCTATAAGATGCACTGTTTAAGGCATAGCCTATAAACACACAATCAATTGTCTTAGGTCCAAGTTTCGTTCTTTTAGGTAAAGGAACTTGTACCTTCGCTAAACACTCCCACAATTTCAACATTTTATAAGTAGGGAGTTTTCCATTCCACAGCTCATAAGCCGACCTATTAGTCTTCTTTTCAGGAATCCGGTTTAAAATGAAGTTTGCGGTAAGCAAGGCTTCCCCCCACAAGTTCTATGGTAAACCTGAACTATTTAATATACAATTAATCATGTCCTTAAGAGTTCGATTCTTTCTTTCAACTATACCATTTTGTTGTGGCGTATAAGGTGCTTTTGTCTGATGTATAATACCACCTTCTGCACAGAAATCAGTCATATAAGTGGACTCGTATTCACCACCTCTATCTGATCGAAGCACCTCTAATTTCTTTCCAAGTTGATTCTCAACTTCTGCTTTATAAATCTTAAAGACTTCTAAAGCTTCATACTTACTATTTAGTAAAAATACTTTACAATATTTACTAAAGTCATCTATAAATGTGATGAAATATTTCTTTCCTCCTCGTGAAGGATTATTTCTGAAATCACAAATATCACTATGAATTAAGCTAAGTAATTCACTATTTCTTTCAACGGAAGGATGCGTTTTCCTTATAAATTTTTATTCAACAAAAACTTCACATTTATGTCTATTATCAATTTTGAATTTAGATTAATCCTAAACTTATCATTCTTTGTATGGATCGATTATTAACATGCCTAATCTTGAATGCCAAACATTAAATAACTCAACAATATAAGAAGAAGATTCAACTTTATTGATAGTCTTTGGCTTTTGGGCTAGTACATTCAGCTTGAACATGTTATCAGTAAAATACCCACGACCCACATACTTCCCGTCCTTGGACAGTACAAACTTGTCCCACTTAAAGACTTGTTTGAAGCCATTCTTGTTGAGAAGTGGCCCAGAAACAAGGTTCTTTCTAATATCAGGAACATAGTAGACATCATTCAGTGTGAGTATCTTCCCAGATGTCCATTTGAGCTGGATGTTTCCTTTGCCAATCACATCAGAAGTGGCAGAATTTCCTACGTACAACTTTTTTATTGTCGTCAGCTTCTTTGTATTGAAGAATTGAGATCTATCCGCACTAACGTGCCTAGTGGCACCAGAATCAATCCACCAACCCTTAGCAGTGGTAGTCATGCATACTTCGGAGACCATCGCAACAAGCGGAATATCATCTTCATTCTCCAAGATCAGATTGATTTGATTATTAGACTTATTATTGGGTCTATTCTACACATAATTCTTGTGATGCCTGCAATTGGAAGCTCTATGGCCCACTTTGCCACATGTGTAGCAGTTCCCAGTGATGCATTTGTTAGCATGCTTGGGGACTAGGACATACTTCTTTTTAGTTGGCCTATTCTTGCTTTTTCCAATCTCGACGAGATTGGCCTTCACTTCTCCACTCTTTTGGTTTGGGGCTCTATTATTACACATCCCTTTTCTGTTGTCTTCCTCTATTCGAAGTTTAAGGATTAAATGTTCCATAGAGCACTCTTTACTTTTGTGTTTAAGATAATTCTTAAAGTCACTCCAGAAAGGTGGAAATTTCTCAATCATAATTGCCACTTGGAATGGTTCACTCATCCCTATTCCTTCGTTATGTAAGTCACTGATGATGACTTGTAGCTCCTCAGCTTGGTTGACTACGGACTTGCTGTCAACCATTTGAAAATCATTAAATTTCTCCGCAATAAACCTATTAACCCTTGCACTAACTAATTTATTCTTCAGTTCAAGTGCATCCCACAATTCTTTAGCACTCTTACAGTTTTCATACACTTTATAGAGACTATCATTTAAGCTATTTAAAATGCAATTGAGACAAAGATAGTCAGAATTCTCCCATTGGTCTCGTTCCATGAGTCCTTCGTATGTGACATAGTCCTTGTGCACTTCCGACATTGGTTCTTTCAGCACATAGGTGAGACCCAGTTTTGTAAGGAAGAACATCATCTTTTGATGCCAGCGCTTATAGTCTTGGCCATTGAATTGAGGCGGATCCTTGTAGTGGACCGGCTTAGGTGGATAGCTACGAGGATACTTACTAGCCTGGAAAGAAGCAACATTGTAAGCATCCCCTTGAAGAGGCGCAGCTACAGGATTGACAGCAGTAAGTGCAACCAGATTGGGTGCACTATTATGTGCAGTGGCAGTGGCAGCCGCAGCAATATTGTCGGCAGCAGAAGGAGCGACAATTTCAGCAAGTGGTGAGTCATTCAATTCGTAGATGTTGTAAATTCCATATTATCAACTTCAGATTGTTGGAACAGAGAAGGAATTTGAACAATAACCAAACTTGTATTGATACGTAACTGATGATTACGACAACAAAAGGATCAGTAATTACAAGCAAAATAATAACAGAAACGAAGGACAATCGTTACTAGAAAATGCTCCAAAGCACGGACAGGTCGTTGTCTTGAAGTCGATATTTCCCCACTCTGGTTGTTTGTGGTTCGACGGTAATTCAGCTCGGCAAGATTCGATGTAGTGTTTCTTGAATACAACAATTAGTGTTTCAAGAAACCGGCAGAACTCCTCTAGAACAGCGCTCAAAGTGTTTGACAAAAAGGAAGAAGGAAGGAAGAACGACAGAGAGAAACCAATGAACTCAGAAATTGTTGGTGTACAAATGGAGAGAATTCGTTTCCTATTTATAGTGAAACAAATCCATAACTCCAAAAAATCAATTCTGGATTAAATTCCAGAATTAATTCTGCCAATGTAATAGTTCACCGGAAACGGTAACGAAAAAGAAATTAAATAAATATTGTCACAACGTGATTGCGACGCGGAGCTGCCAACATCCTTAAAATTAGGTCTCTTAAATGAAAATAAAGTGGAAGTCGCCATCAACCATATTTGGGTGTGATTGATCACCAAATTCATTGAAAATAGGAATGGTCTACGAAAAATCAAGTTGGGTTCGGGAGTCATTTGTGTGTAGGGAAGGTGTTAGCACCCTACAACACTCATTTAAAATGATTACCATATTTTTATCTTATATTATCTTATTTTTAAAATGATGGTCCTTAATTTAAGCAAATAAAAATAAATAAATTTAAATTTAAAAAAAAAATATCTCATTTAATCATTTCTTAACTTCAGAAATGAAGTAAGCGATAAAGATTGAAATGAGCGGGGTTATGATCGTTAATTGAACAATATTGGAATTTGGAAAATTCCAAATTAAGAAATTGAGGTTTTTTACTTCTCAAAATCCATCATAGGAATTGTATTTATATTTTAAAAATATTTTTTTATAATTTTTTATTTAATATACTTTCTTTTAATTCTATTTTTAAAATAATATTTAAGCTTGTTTGAAAATACCCTTATTTTATATTTTTGAAATAATACTTAATTTTATTCAAAAATGCATGTTCCCCTTTTAAAAAAAAAATTATTTAAACGTATTTAAAATAATCTCTTATTTTATTTTTGAAATATCATTTTAAACTTATTTGATATATTCTAGTTTTGAGATAATGTACAAAGTATCATTTATTTTTTTAGAATTTCCATTCTATATTCTTTTTAGGTTCTTTTTGTAGAGTTTTATGAGAAATTCGATAAGTACATTACGCAGTCTTCACAAACGTGAAGATTTCCACGTACTATCGAAATCCCAAACAAACATGTTACTTTTCCTCTAATTAAATAATTGATAATAGGAATTTAAGAAATAATGTTTACTTATTTTAAAATAAATCTTTAATACTAACAAAATGTTATTTTTTAAAGAAAGTTATGCATATATTAAACCTCGACATTATTTTTTTATATAAATGGAACAGGATTGACTTTTCATTTTTTTTAAATTAATTTTATTTGTTTAAGAACCAAATTAAGCTAACATATAATAATGTAAAATAAAAAAAAAAACAAATGTATAAATAATCGTTTCTTTAAGTGTTTTTTTTTTTAATTCTGGAACTTTACAAAAATTTACCAAGTCTATACATGCCTATGTAAACATAACATACTAGTAAAAAATATATATGTATATATATTAATAAATCAGTAAAATAATTTTATATCTATCATGCTTTATTGATCCAAAATTAAGAGAGATTAAATATTTTATGCAAATGTTTATGAATCATAAAAACAAACAAACTCATACATGCATTTGTACAATAAAAGATAGATAAAAGCCCTCATTTACCTGATGAAGAAATGAGGAGCAGTCGTCTGAAACGATCCAAATAAAGCGATATTGTGATGATAAGGATGGGAAAGGATATAATGGTATCAGACTTAGTGGAAGAAATTTTTGTTTTTGGGTTTGAATATCTAAAGATTTTATTTATTTTTTCTTTTGGAAGAGCAATGAGGAGCAGCCGCCAATCACCAAAGACCAAACCTTTTTATGATTTTGGTGTGGGAGATTGTGACTGGATGTGATGAGGTTTTCAGATGCCCGGCCGTGAGAGGGTGAGGTTGCTTTTATAGGGGTTTTTGAAATCAGAATTAGGGCTAACTCTACATATATTAATTTTCTTAATTTTTGGCTAATTAGGTGAAATTCAAAAATGAAAATTAATTTCCTCCCAATCAACTTTTTTCTTTCCAAAACTAAATCAATCGTTTTTTTACAGCCAAATTTCAACCAATTTTGCACTAAAAATTAGGCTTACAAATTGTTTCCTTCTAAAAAGATTCTTAATCAAATCAAAAAAAAAAAAAAAAAAAAATATAAATAAAAATAACCTAAATAATTCTACTTAACGTCTATGTCCAAAACCAATCTTTAAAAATTAAAACTTGACTTTATAATAATAATGAAAATAGTAATAATAATAACACTATTTTTAAAACATTATTATTTTTTCTTTTTTTAAAAAAAAAAAAAACAAATAGTCACAGGTTCATGTAAAAAATAAGAAAAAATAAAATAAAATAAAAATTCGATTTTCTTTTTAAATCCAACATAAATAAATAAATAAAAGATAATAATAATAATAATAATAATAAAATTGAGTCGGGCAAAATACGGTATCTGCAAATATTCTTTAAATAAAAAGAATATTATTTAATCAAGATGACCGGACCTGACCGTACCGGCTCGGCCTGAACCCGTGCCCGACTCGACCGGTCCAAGTTGTGACGTGTGGGCGGGCAGCTCGCACGTGTGGACTGAAGCTCATTGGGTGCGTGCTCGGCCCTCGCAAAATCTGTGGAACCCCAAAGAGCCCAACCCAAAGTCTAAGTGTAGAATATATAAAGTGGTGCAAGAATTGTGATCTTTCCAATGTGGGACAGGTGATTTTTCACTTTCCCGCAAATCACAACTTTCTCCATTTTGCATCTACACTTCTCTTACTTTCACCATTAAATTTTATACACATTATTGTATAAATCCAACAAAGCTTCCATATTGTCAGATTCTGGGAAAGTACCGAATGGAATTGCCTGGATACAATAGCTTGGAGCCCTATGCACATATGAATCGGTTCTAATTATTTACATATATAATGTGTTTTTCTGGTGTGTGCAGGTTTAAACCGGTCTTCATGAGTCTAAAAGCAAGATTTACCCTTGGATTTATATTTTTGTTCATGAACTCTACAAAATATTTATAAATATAGAAAATTTTGATCGGGTAAATCTGTGATAAATATTGAATTACGTATTTTTACATTAAGTTTATCACTGATACAAACATTAATCACGGTTAATCAATGATTAACATAGTAAAAATTGATATATTTAGAAATATGTTTTAGAGTTGTTGCATCAAAATCTACTATCCGATGAAATTTTCCACAAATTTGAAGTTTATGTACTTAGGGTCTATTGTTGCTCAAAAATGGATAGCTTCCACGTAAGCAACGAACTGAAAGTATGGGACGAGTCAGATGTAGTACGCTGCACTAGAGGTGCTGCGTAGGTGATGTGCTGAGTAGTTGACGAGCACTGTTTGTACCTACACAGGAAACAAAGAGAGCACCGGTGTGGTGCCGGCCTAACACCCTCCGATGCTTAAGTTAGTGCAAGCAGAGCTAGTGTGCCAGAGAGAATTGTAGTAGAAATTAGTTACCTAATGAATGAATTTCTTCTCCTATTTATATGAGAGGAGTTTGATGACATCATCGTGCCACGTGTCACGTCGGGATTGGGCCACGTGTTGCTTCCCAACGACGTGTCGCTTGTTGGTCATGCCACGTGTCATCGTTTGATTGGATATCAATATAATGTAGTTTCTTGGTCTTTGATACGTAGTCTTATAGATGACGTAGACGTAGACTCTCGGGACTATGTAGACGTAACTTCCTAGGCGACGTAGACGTAGCCTCCCAAACGACATAGATGTAGCCTCATAGGTGACGTAGCTTTTTCTGTCCAGGTGACGTAGATATGTCGATTGTGCATTCTTTTAGAAATTCCACATGTACTGATATAATTTCACCCACAACAGTGGCCCCCTACTCCCGAGCTGAGTTGAGACGTGAGTTCACTATTGCTTTGGAGTATTAATTCAGGGTGGAATTTATTCTTCTATCAGTTTCTGAAATTTTTACAAGTGTCGGGGCTTGGTAGCTTGAAATTTTTTGTCTCACAAAAAATAATAATAATTGTTTTGTAAAACCATAAGTGACGTAATCTCAGCCGTCGCTTTGATCCAATGGTTAAGATATGATAACTCTTAGAGATAATATCAAATCTTACTGATAATATCAAATCTTAGAGATATTATCAAAAACCTCTATAAATAAGAGTCTTAGTATTTCCCATAACTCACAACTTGGAGACTTGGTGAGTTTCTAAATCCTCTTCTCTCTTCCTTCTCAAATTCTCGATCTCACAGGCTCAACGTGGTAGAACACCGTGGTTTAACGTCGAATTAATCATCAGGTACATATTCCCCCTTTGAATTTAAGAGTAGAAATTTCTTAAAATCAAATTGAAGTAGGGTTTTGCACTTTTGTTTGATTAATGGGTAAAAGAGAAGAAGTGATGAGAATGATTTAAAATAATTATAAATAAAAAAGAAAGAATGAAAAGAAAAAAGTAAAAGAAAATTTATAATAAAAATAAAAAAAAAATTCTTCCACAGCGTCACAGGTACCTTTGCATTTTTTTTTTCTTCGCCTGACACAAAGCAGGCGTAATTAATTTTAATTAATTTTTTTTAAAGAAAGGTGCAGACCCACGGATCAATCCGCGGGTCATATGCAAACCCGCGGTTCGACCCGCGGGTTAAATGCAAACCCAGTTGACTGGTCAACGTTGACCAGGGTTGACTTTTTTTTTTTCTTTTTTACTACTCGGATGCGGTCTTCCTTTGTTGTTTCGAGCGTTGTCAATAGGGCGTTGTCATCGGGGCTTTGTCAATAGGGCGTTGTCATCGGGGCTTTGTCAATAGGGCGTTGTCATCAGGGCTTTGTCAATAGGGCGTTGTCATCGAGGGCTTTGTCAATAGGGCGTTGTCATCGGGGCTTTGTCAATAGGGCATTGGCATCAGGGCTTTGTCAATAGGGCGTTGTCATCAGGGCTTTGTCAATAGGGCTTTGTCATCAGGGCTTTGTGAATAGGGCTTTGTCATCAACGCCTTGTCATTTATAATTTGTCTTAGACTTGTAAAAAATTGCATGACCCCGTCTTTTGACCAGTTGACCTGTGACCCGTAGACCGTTGACTTTTTAACCCGTTGACCGTTGACTTTGACTTTTTTTTTTTTTTTTTTGAATATCCCTCTGTCGCTTTAACATACATTTTCCATGCTCTTTTGTAGGTGTGCTTGAGGGATTGCATATTGTGTAGCTTCATTAAAGGGCTATAGACCACCTCTCTTTTCAGGTACGTCACGATCTTCTTCTTAGCATACCTTTTTATGTATACTCAAGTATTGTAGCTAGGTAGTTGTTTCAACAGTAGTTAAGTAGAATCATTTTTCTTTTAGGATGTCGAGCGAAAAGTCTAGTTATCAGTCGGTGAGCGAGGAGGATTCTGGGGGGTCAAGTTCAGAGACTGATTCAAGTACCTATGATGTTTCCAACCAAAGTGCTAATGATGATGATTCTTCTTCTTCTCAAGATATTGAGATGGATTATTATCCTTCTACCATTACTGTAGGGCACTTAGAACGCATTAGAGCGATTTATGACATTCCCTTATCTGTTAGTCTTAGATGCCCTGGTGAGGGAGAAGCGATCCATCGCCCTCGTAATGGAGAAGTAGGTTTTTATTTGAAAATGTTCGATTGTGGGGTCAGACTTCCTCTCCATCACTTCTCTCAGAGAGTTTTGTCTTTGGCTGGGCTAGCACCTGCTCAGCTTGGGCCAAACGGATGGATTGTTGTACTTGGATTCTGGGTTCTTTGGCATCTTTATGGCGGTGGAGAAAGATTAACTTATAAGACTATGTATGCTCTTTATCGATTGAAAAATCTTCCTAAGGATAAGTTTATCTACTACTTAAACTTTCGAAAACATCGAGTAGTAGGGAAACCTTCAATTTCAAGAAATTGGAAAAGTAAATGGTTCTTTGTTGGTGGTGACTGGTTGGCAGAAACTCCTAAAAATAGCCGTACTCACCGTGTGCCAAAGTCATTCAGGTTTTCTGGTAGGTTTTCAATAGGACTTTGTGACTGACCTTTTTTTTTACCTTTTGATTTTTATTCTTTCCTCCATTGTGTTGCAGCGAGAGATTGGAAAGTTGCACCGCTAAGGGACTCAACTAAGAAGATAATTAATCGGATGTTAAGTGTTCCAATTGATCAACGTGAACCTTCCATCCTTCTTTCAGATCAATCACTCATCGCTTCTGGCCTTGCTCAACCTATCATTGAGGAAATCAGTGAGTATTTGCTATATGTATACACACATTTTTTTGAAAACATTGCATCATAATATATCATAAGTCTGACATCTTGTTGTTTCTTCAGATATGACGGGTGAGGCAGCTCGAAAGTACATTGACGATAGAAAACGTCAGAAATGCGTAGATGACTCTAGTCGGGCTCTAAAGAAAGTGACTAAAAAACAATCTGGCCTTCTTGAAACTTCAGTTGAAAAACGTCGTTGTGAGTCAGATGTTGGCAAGCAATCTTGCAATACTACAGTTCCGAGCTTGAGTACGGGTCCTTCTTCTCACCATGAAGTTCGACACCTTTTTACCAACCTCGGCTGTATTTACTATGGTGAGAATGACGAGTCTTTTGAGAAAGATGTCGGACTGATCAGCTCAAAATTTCAAACTATTTTGTTGCTTGATCGAGATTGTGCACGTTCCATGCCCACTCAGGAATTAGCTGAATTGGCTGTTGAGGATTACCTAATGGTATGCACTTTTTTATTTTATCATTTTTTTTTACTCAGATGACTAAAAAACATACTTTATCTTCGTTAGGCTGGAGCTAGGATGAACATGATATGTGTCCAACAAGGGAGAGAGATTGCTCGTCTTCAAGAAGTGGTGAAACTTCACGAAGAAAATTCATCTGATAATGCTCGATTGCTGGAAGTAGAGCGTGTTGAAAAGGAGAAGCTGAAGAGTGAACTAGCCGAAGCGAAGAGAATCTCAGATCAAATTTCAACCAGGCACAAAAGCACCTTGCTCAATTTTAGCGAACTCAAAGCTAAGACTGAGGACAAAAAAGAGTTGATGACCATGTTTAAAGCTGTTAATCAGGGTGTAGACCCGGAGGTTTACCTTTTTAGCCTTGGCGTCGATGCAACGCTTGATGAAGTTGCTGAGAGATTTCCAGATTTGAACCTTAATTTTGTTAGGGAGCGTCTTAACCTTCCCCCTCCTTCTCACGCCACGTGCCCCGATGATGATGTCGACATTGAAATTTTGGGTGACTCTGCATAATGCCTTTTTCTGATTTGGTTTTATCATGTTTCGTGGGACATGTCAACTGATGAACTCGTTTAGCTTTTATTTTTGTTCCTTTTTAGTTCCATATAGGTAGGATTATTTGCTTTTAACATGCTTTCCCGTTTTGTTTAGGATATCTCCGAACTTATGTTGCTTTACATCTTCTCATTTGTTACCCTGAAATAATAGTTCATCTCATGTTGCTTTCATTTCTCGGTTTCATTTATTTTCTAAGTCTCATCAATCATACATGGCTATGTAACCTTGCATTATGAATG
This sequence comes from Gynostemma pentaphyllum, assembly GCA_028015215.1. Classification (NCBI taxonomy): domain Eukaryota; kingdom Viridiplantae; phylum Streptophyta; class Magnoliopsida; order Cucurbitales; family Cucurbitaceae; genus Gynostemma; species Gynostemma pentaphyllum. The sequence goes on along the minus strand of CM051351.1, from coordinate 54,580,176 downwards.
AACTTAGAATTTTTAGTGAACTTAAGTTTTTGGTTTTTCTAAGTTTTTTCAATCAAGCGTGGCTACATAGCCCTACACTTAGAATCAACTTAGAATTTTTAACCAACTTAATTTTTATTTTCTAAGTCTTGTCGATCATTTATGGCTATGTAGCCTTGAACTTAGAATTTTTAATGAACTTAAGTTTTTAGTTTTTCTGAGTTTTATGAAACAAGTGTGGCTAAGTAGCCCTGCACTTAGAATGAACTTAGAATTTTGATAAACTTAAATTTTTGTTCTTTCTAAGTTTTATCAATCAAGTGTGGCTACGTTGCCATACACCTTGAATGACTTAGAATTTTGATGAACTTAATTTTTGTTGTGCTAGTTGCTCAATCTTGTTGGTGTGGCAGCATAATGTGTAGTGGTAGTGCATGTAGTAAGTAAAGTAGTAGTAGTAGGCCCCCACTCAAGCGTCACTTTATAACTTAAAGTGTTACTTGAGTTTGCGAGTTATTGAAGTAGCTTGTGCTATGCGCAGCTTAAATTCATACTTGGTGGTAGCCTCTGCTTATGCCTCATTGATTCTTCTTATCACAAATAAATTTATGAAGTTGAAAATGGACGTTCTTATTTCATTTATTGGAATGAAATTACAATGAATTGAAATTGTTATAGAAATAACTTGAACGAAAATGAAATTGTAAAGAAATCATTGATATAAGGTCTTGAGGTGCTCTGCATTCCATGGATGGTGTAATGCCCTTTCGTTGAGGTCTTTCAGTCTGTAAGTACCTAGTCTCACAATCTCAGTGACCTTGTATGGTCCTTCCCAAGTTGGTCCTAAGACCCCGCTATTTGGGTCCTTTGTATTTGGCAACACTTTTCTGAGAACGAGGTCACCCACTTTGAAATTGTGTGGTTTGACTCAGGAGTTGTAGTATCGGGTCACCCGATTTTTATACTCAGCAACATGGAGACAGGAAGTCTCCCTATGCTCTTCAAGGAGATCAAGGCTTAACCTTAGACATTCTTCATTTGTCTCTGGATTGAAATGTTGTACTCTTGGGGAAGTGAGACCTATCTCAACCGGCACAACTGCTTCAGCTCCAAATGCTAATGAGAAAGGAGTTTCACCTGTAGAGGTTCTAGCTGTTGTTCTGTATGCCCATAACACATTGGGTAGCTCTTCTGCCCAAAGCCCCTTTAACCCTTCTAGTTTGGCCTTTAAGTTCTTCTTGATAATTTTATTCACAGCCTCCACTTGACCATTAGCTTGAGGGTGTGCAGGAGAGGATTTGAAGTGCTTAATACAAAACTCTGAACACCAAGATTTGAATTTCTCATTATCAAATTGTTTTCCATTGTCTGAGACAATGGCATAAGGAATACCAAATCTGCACACTATGCTCCTCCACATAAAGTCGGTTGTTTTGCGCTCGGTTATTGTAGCTAAGGCTTCAGCTTCAGCCCACTTGGTAAAATAATCCACAGCTACAATAGCAAATTTAGTCTGACCTTTTCCTTGAGGAAGTGGTCCTATTAAGTCGACCCCCCATTGAGCGAATGGCCAAGGACTTGTGACATTTGTTAGATATTCAGGTGGTTGTCTTGGGATCACAGCAAAACGTTGACATTGGTCATATTTTTTACAGAACGACTTGGCATCTTTGTGCAAGGTGGGCCAGTAATACCCCTGCTTTACAATTTTATGAGCTAACGACCTTCCTCCTGAATGGTTGCCACACACTCCCTCATGAATCTCTTTCATAACATAGTCTGCCTCTTCGGGTGTAAGACATCTGAGTAGCGGTAGAGAGAAACCTCTCTTATATAAAACATCTCCTTCTAAGATATAATGTGTTGCTCGGCGCTGGAGTCATCTTGCTTCAGCTTTGTCAAGAGGCAACTCCCCATCTCTTAAGAATTTTATTATGGGATCCATCCAGGAAGGGGTGAGCGAATGTAATGACTGCTCAATATCCATAGCTTCTAAATCATCTATGCTTGAGCTGGGTAGAAACTCTACTGGTACTGTACGACTTAACTCAGTCTCATAAGCGGATGCTAAACGTGCTAACGAATCGACGTTAGAGTTTTGTGAACGTGGTATCTGATTTACCTCCCACCACTCAAAAGTGCAAAGAAGATTTTTCACCTTGGCTAGATAGGCAGCCATTCTTTCTCCCTTGGTCTGATATTCTGTTGTTATCTGATTGATAACCAATTGAGAGTCGCTAAACACTTGGATACGATTCACCCCTACTTTTCTTGCCAAGCGCAATCCAGCTATAAGGGCTTCATACTCAGCCTCATTGTTGGAAGCCTTAAAACCAAACCTCAAAGCATACTCAATGTGAACTCGATCCGGAGAGACTAAGATAAGGCCAGCTCCGCAGCCTTTCATGTTGGAAGACCCATCCACATAGAGTGTCCAAATGGACTCTTCTCTTTGTGGAATGATGAGTTCTTTATCTGGACCAAGTACTTCTATCTGAGTAGGAAGTGACTCTTCTTTTTCTGGTGTGAGCTCCGCTATGAAATCAGTTACAACTTGTCCTTTAAGCTCAGTTCGGGCTTGCATGAATGTCGTACTCACTAAGTTCAACCGCCCACTTCATCAAACGACCCAAGTCTCCTGGCTTCGTAACACTTGTCTTAGTGGGTGATTTGTCAGTACTACTATCCCATGTGCTTGAAAGTATGGCCTCAATCTTCGAGTGAAGTTATTAAGGCCAGGTGCCAATTTTTCCATTCGAGGGTACGGAGTCTCAAGGCATCAAGATAGCCTTCCTGGTGTAGTAGATAGGTAGTTGGACTCCACCTTCTTCTCTTACTAAGGTTGAACTTATCTTTGCCTGAGACATCGCCAAGTATAACAATAATTCTTCACCCTATGCTGGCTTGGAGAGTAAAGGTGCGGAGCTCATATATTGTTTCAGCTCTTGGAAAGCACGTTCACACTCCTCCGTCCATTCAAACTTGCATCCCTTCCGAAGAATCTTGAAGAAAGGTAAACATTTATCAGTTGCTCTAGATACAAATCTGTTCAGCGCAGCTATTTTGCCATTAAGACTTTGTAGCTACTTAAAGTTCTTTGGGGATTCCATATCCAGGACAGCCTGTAATTTGTCAGGGTTTGTTTCTATTCCTCTTTGATGAACCATAAAGCCGAGGAATTTGCCTGAAGTTACCCCAAACGCACATTTTTCTGGGTTGAGTCTCATTCAGTACTTTCTCAAAACCTCAAATGATTCAGCTAGGTCAGAGGTGTGTTGATCAGCTCGATGACTCTTGACTAACATGTCGTCCACATAAACCTCCAACCCAGCCCACCAAAAGGCCCATTGAAAACTCTATAAATAGAGTAGGTCATTCATAATTCAAGAAGGACTTTGGAGGAGAAGAAGACCGAAGACGATCTCGAAGGCTCTGACAATCCAAGATTATTCGAAGACTCTGAACATCCAAGACGATTCGAAGAACACGAAGATTCAAGACAATCTGAAGAATTCGAAGATTGAAGAACACGAAGATCGAAGAAAACTCAAAGACTATAAAGATCCAAGACGACTTGAAGGATTATTCGAAGACAAATACTTTGAAGATCAAGATCCCACAAGCCCGGAGAATTATAGCGTTCAAGATAGAAGATTTCAACCAATCAATCCTTTGATCCGAGAATACGTCGATCGACCCTCGAGTCAAAGTTTATACTTTTGAGAAAGCATCATAGGATATTTATTAGAGATTGTAACTACTCAATTCATCAATACAAATCATTTATTCCGCATTTATTTCACCATATCGAAATTTCTGTGTGAACAGTTATCTCAAACGGATCCTTATTGTGGTGGGTCGTTGCCAGTTAGAATTTTATAAGGAATGTGTCATTTTACAGTCTTATTATTAAGTAAATTTTTAACAAAATTCTTTTGAAAAAAAAAACAAAAATTAATTATATTACCAATTTATCTATAATTTATCACTCTTCGTACAATTTACATCACCAATTTATCTATAATTTATCACTCTTCATACAATTTACATTAGAAATTTATAAGAATGTGTCCTAATTTGTAGTTTTGTTTTTTAAACCGAGCAAAACAGACAAACTACAAAGGTGTGATTTACAATTATCCCAAAAATAATATTCTGAAATTTCCTTTTTGAAAACTTATTTATGTCATATATGTAGTATTCTTCACTAACAGGTTCCCTTTCACCAGCTACAACAAAGACAGCAGTTTTTATAGACAAAGACAAAGACAAAAAAAATAAAAAAATAAATAAAAATAATTGGATAAAGAGGGAATTAGTTGAGGCTAAAATTGGAATTTACTGCAATATGATATTACACATTATACAACTTCCTATCAATCAACTAGTTTCCCTTCAAATGTAAAAAAAGAGGTTTGTTCTTAAAAACTAATGTGAATGAAATACATTTACACTAGACTTAGCTCATCACTTACATTGGCGGTTTTACTCTGTTCTTGATTCAATGGTCGCAATCTTCTCTCTTAGCTTCACCAACTCCTACCAAGATCACATACATATCGTGAAGCTTGTCTCCCTGATAATGTTGCTCCTTCCATGCTATCTATGTAATCCTGTACACATAAATAGTGCGGACGATTTCGAAATTTATTTTTGGTCTTTCCTTCAAATATTCTTTACCCGGACAATCAAAATTTCGATAATGGTATCACTTAATAAATTATTCAGGGTTAAACTTTACTTTTTAGTCCGAGCTCTTATGACATTTTAGTTCGATACTTTTCTTCTTTTTTATTACTTTTTTTTTATAAGAAAATTTTCATTGATAAATGAAAAGGATTACAAAAGGAAACGGCACCCCAGGATTACAGAAAATTCTTTTTTAATACTTTTAGTAATCGCTATGACGATTAAGAGCTTGATGTTAGAATTATCGTCAAAAAGTAACCTATGCACAAGATCGAGCCAAATGAACAAAGCAGTGATTTCATATCCAAATGTTATCCGATTATAAACCCTTTCATATGGCCCAATTATGACGGGATTTGTAACTAAGGTACATTTCTAGAAGTTTATGAACTAAATAGTCATTAAAAAAAGACTAAAATGCATAGACCAAAAAAGTATTTCAACCATTAGTTATTTTGATTCGCTTGTTGATTTTTACTGATTTGTTAGCGAGCAACATCCATGGTTGTTTTGGTTACCAATAGCATCATCTCATTTCAGTGCGATAAGTTTTTAAGAAAATAACAAAATATATAAATACTGTTTTGTGTATGATCCAGGCAAGGAAAAAATTTGTAATAGGTGTCTTCCTGACCTGGTCTAAATGGATCTTTGCTGGGTGCTTCACGATATAGAGACCTGTCCGATTTTGACAATCGATGACCATGTAACTTCTAGACCTTGGGATGATGGGAATAAAGTCAAGACCTGGGGTAATGGAAACGAATCACGAAGGAGCAGATATGGGGTTAAAACTGATAATTTATCACAAAAATAGGACTCGGAGAAGGCATTAAATAAATGTGTCAACAAGTGATAAGTATTGTTCTAATTGCTATCGGGAAGGACAAGAATATGATCTCCAAGATTAGAACTCCCAAATTAGATACAGGCTAGATAATCACCTTGAACGTTCTAGATCTTGCAACTCTGTCACCCATCCATTATATCGAAGTTGCACGGTGACAACAGGGACTCCAACGAGCTCATAAATATTATCAAAGAACTCCCATTCCCTCCATTGTGGTGGGATTAATCTTTTGATTCCAGGGACATCACATGCTGTCATCACATTGTACAGTTTAAAATGAAGAAGATGAAGATGACAAACCTGCAACATAAGCATCAGCTTTCACAACTTTCTTATTTGTTGCCTGTGAAGAAAAACAGAGCTTATTAGGAATTATTAATGAGAAAACCCAGCATTGATGGATCTCAGAACATTTATTACAATTCTTGTTGACCACCATTTAACATTCTATTGTTTTGACATATTTGGTTGATTTCTAAACTCTCAAGTCATTTTGGAGAACACAATTCAAGAGATGTGAAGTTTAAGAACGAAGATTCTCAAATAGTATACCCGTAACAAATATTAAGGGTATACTAGTTTAAAAAAAAAAACAAAGTCATGCACTCCTGCAAGAAAACTTGTTTCATCCAAACATATCTTGAGCAAAATTACTGGACAGACTCGTACTTTTCATTCCAATTTGATTACAACACGAAGTCAAACTCATGAACTTCTGCAAAAGACAGCAGTTATTAATTAAAAAGACAATTTTTGTAACAAGAACTGAAAGACCTCAAATATAACATATAAACTCTCAGTTTTAATCTCTGAAGGTGGTGCTAGATGCATTCAGAATCTCTCTTTTAGAAAACATTATTGTCAAACACTATAGAGTTTATCATCCTCCAATTTGTATTATTTTCCATTAATCTTTTGTTTAAATTTTTTATTTAGTCTTTGAGGATTTCTCATCCTCCAATTTGTATTATTTTCCATTAATCAATGAAACTTTATCTTTCTATCAAAAACACTACTGAGTTTTAATTTGAAATATGATCAATATATTTCTTAGTTCAGACTCGAATAATGTAGAATAGTGAACATGAAACGCCTTACTAGTCTAAAGAGGGACTTATCTGAAAAAATGATCATAAATATGTAAATTATAATCCCCAACTAAATCAATCAATGGACATGATGAGTCAATGTAGGAATCTTGTATAGCTTTTGAAATAAAAGAAATAAGTGTACAGAAAATCACCTTCGACACAGCCAGCCCTTTGATGTAAGTATTTCCATCAGCAGATTTATCGTAAAGTATCTCTCTACATCCCCACCTTAGATGGAATCTACTCTAGTAAGGAAAAAGAATCCAACTGAGACATGATTAAGGCAACAAAAATACAAGCCTCATAATCTAAAACAAAATCTAACTAATATTATATGGCTCAACTCTTTATACCTGCCCCCTCTATCTGTGATATACTTTTTGATGGGGCCACTTAAGAAAACATCTGGAGAACCTTTCAGCATGCGTAGTAGGGAAGCCTCAGTCTTAGTAGCAAACAATGAAAAAATAGTAAGCATACAACGGGCACTGATATTGTCACAATCAATAAAGCCAAGAGCATAGGCAACTGGATCCCACATTCTCTGGATACTTGAACGTGTGCCACCTTTCGATAAGAACCACTCAGAGAAACTTATCTGTACGAATCAAACAGCATCATTTAGAATAATAGAATTTTCAGCCCTAAAATCCTTCTTCTTCTTCTTCTTCTTCTTCATTTAGCCGAAAATCAATCCCCATTGGCCATTATCATCAATTCTCCCATTTTCGTCTAAACATCATCTCTCGAAGTATTTTCGCCACAACTTATTCATCCAAACTTCGATTTGCGCAAGTAAGTAGTCCATTCTAATCGGTTTTTCATTATCTTTTCATTCAGATAAGTTTCAAAGCAATCCAAGATCTGAAGAAAGAGTTATGAGCCAAAAACCATTCGCGTCTCCTATTTTTTTTAATTTCATTAATTTTTGCTCGATTTCTCGTCGTATTAGGTATGATTCACGTTGGTAATTCTTTGGTGAAGGTTTGAAGGAGAATCAAGGAGTTTCCATCCAATATCAAATTCAAGGTTGTTGAAGTTCTTGGGAAAAGGAGAATTTAAAGATCTTGAAAAAGTGAGTAGAACTTGTTAACGGTTAAATAGTTTCGAGGCTCTTTTTTTCATTAACAAGCATGTTATATCTGATTTTCGACATTAAGTTAATATTTAAATATTGAATTTGGATGAAACATGGACTGTTTTAAAGTGTAAGAATTTATATTGAACTTTGGTGAAAAGTTGGATAATAAGCATGCTTATAAGGACTAGTTTGGTTTATTTTGATTTGATATTGAATTGTTGTTTTCCTCGAGATTATTTATGGTGTTTATAACATGTTATTTATGATTTTAAGGTTCCTAAATGTTGCTGGTTATGTGGACAAGAATGCATTATTAGTCCCCATTACGTCAGAAAACTAGTCTAGGTAGTTTAGACAATTGAGTAATCGAACCCTGAGTTGTTTGTGAAGTATTATGGATGTTTTAGAATGACTTTGGAAGTGAAAATAGGTTAGTTATGCTGCTGGTGTATTTTTGGAAAATTGTAAACTTTTAGTGCCCAAAAATAGAGCAAAACTACGCTAGTGTAGGCTAGTTTTGCCCTTTTGAGTGGATAATCATTAGGTGACTGTCTTGTGAGTTAAGTTTTTTATCAATTGTAAATATCTCTTCTAGAGAATCACATTTTGATATACATAAGTGCTCAAGCTGTTCCACCAGTTTCAGCTCAGTCAGTGTAACAACACTTTTTATATTTTTGTATTTCCATAAAATTAAAGATCTGAGGTTGGATAAATCATCTACAATCAATGCATTCAGCCATATCATCTCTAAATTATTTTTGTAACGAATATCCAGATATTCCATATTAGGAAAGGAAACCTGCAAAATTTATACATATTCATAATCACACCACTTTTATAAGAAATATTGAAGATCTTTAATTACCTTTGAGTACTCAAACTCTGATTGATTATTTGAAAAAACTTCAAAAATTCCACAATCAAATATATTTATGGTTTCTAGTTGGTGAAGATGTTTGGTGATAGAGGTTGGGAAAATTCCTATCAGTTTTCCACAGTTGGAAACCTTAACATTAGTTGTTAGGGGTAAATTTTAAAAAAAAAATTATGAGAATGAGCTCAGCCTACAGTGTGGTATGAGCTCAGCCTACACTGATATTACAACCACAAACACTGATCCTCCTGTTGTCATTTTACCTACTGCTCCTCCTACTGACACTTCAACCCATCCTATGATAACTAGATCCAAATCAGGAATTTTCAAGCAAAATTGCTTCTGACAGCTGTTAGCACTACCTCATCCATTCCTCTTTTAGAACTACAAAATTTTAAAGCTGCTGTCAAGATTCCACAATGGCAACAGGCAATGCTTCTTGAGTATCAAGCATTAATCAGCAACAAAACATGGTCCTTAGTTCCAACACCTTCTCAATGCAAAATAATTGACTGCAAATGGGTTTATAGAACTAAGCTCCAGCCTAATGGCCAAGTTGAGAGGTATAAAGCTCGCCTAGTTGCTTAGGGTTTCAATCAGTCCTATGTCATTGATTATTTTGAGACTTTGAGCCCCATAGTCAAGCCCACAACAATCAGAATTATCCTCAGCATTGTAGTCTCACATCAGTTGGTTGTACATCAACTTGATGTTCATAATGCCTTCCTTAATGGTGATCTTCATGAGGATGTTTACATGTCTCAGCCTCCAGGATTTGTGAACACCAACAATCCATCATATGTCTGTAAGCTCTCTAAAGCCTTGTATGGTTTAAAGTAAAGTCCTCGGGCTTGGTTCATGAAATTGAGCAGTTGTCTAATATCCTGGGGTTTCCAACTTTCTCAATCAGATTGTTCCCTCTTTCTTTACAAAAAGGAAACACAATTTATTGTCTTTTTAATATATGTTGATGTTATTTTGGTCACGGGAAATACACCCTCTCTCATTTATCATTTTATTTCTTCCCTCAACAGTCTTTTTAAATTAAAAGATCTCGGTCCTTTAAATTTCTTTTTAGGAATACAAGTTTCCCACCACCAAGGCTCCCTTCATTTGTCTCAAACCAAATATATCCATGATCTTCTTCAAAGGGCTTCCATGACAAACTGTAAACCTAGTCCTTCTCCTATGGCCATTGAAACATCTTTATCAATTCATGATGGAGATCTCCTTTAGGATCCCACTGAATATAGGAGCATTGTTAGGGCATTACCATATTGTACAATTACTCGTCCTGATCTAAGTTATGCTGTCAACAAAGTATGCCAATTTCTGCATACTCTAACATCTTCTCATTGGCTTGCTGTTAAGAGAATCCTATGCTGCCTATAGAACACTCCAACACATGGCCTTTCCATAACACCTTCTCCACATTCCTCTCTCACTTGCTACATGGATGCAGATTGGGCATCATGTCCAGATGATAGACGCAGCACAAGTGGCTTTTGCACCTTTTTGGGAAACACTTTAATCTCCTAGTCATCAACAAAACAAAGGGTAGTAAGTCGTTCAAATGCTGAGTCAGAATACAAGGTCTTATCAAACGCAGCTGCAGAAATTCTATGGCTTCAAACCCTCCTCACTGAAATTGGTTACTTAAACTCCACACCTCCTATCATCTATTGTGATAATATCAGTGCTATCTACCTTGCAAGCAATCCAGTCATGCACAATAAAAGTAAGCATGTGGAGATTGATCTTCATTTCATTAGAGAGAAAGTCCCTAATAGGCAGCTAGTTGTTCACTTTGTTCCATCTGAAGATCAGCTTGCAAACATTATGACCAAACCATTGTCTTCACATCGTTTCTCCAGCTTACGTACCAAGCTCACCATCCAATCCTCTCCAGTTCGCTTGCGGGGGGCTGTTAAGGAAGAAGAAGTTATAGAACATGATATACAAAATGACACTTAATCCTTGCTGAAATGATCTCCCTTTTTCCCTTCTTGGATTCCATTTTTATAGCTTTCTTCTAGAAGATATTACTTTGTCTTATTAGAGCAGGTTTGTTATTTTGTTATCCAATAGCTCAAGGACATGTGTCTCTCTTACCTTTTATAAAAGAGACATTTTTGTATTGATGAAAGCATAAAAAAACATTCATATTTTCTCTGTCATTTCTTCTTTTTCTGCATTTTTCCTTTTTAGCTCAATGATTTTCACACCCAATTTTTTTTTAATCATTTGAGCAATTTAATGGAAAATTTGTATTACAAATATCAACACCCATCGAAGCTTTCTTCACCACTCGCTCCTCTCTACTTCGCCTTTTTTATCAACAACTCGCCATTTCGCGAAGCACCATTCCCAATATTGAAGCATATATGAGATTTTCACAAGTGTAACGTCCCGTTACTTTTGGGGGTAAATTTTTTTTTTATTATTATTTTATTTATTTATTTTAATTAAAGCTTTTAAGATTAGTTTAAATTTAGTAATTTCGATTTTAGTAGTTATTTTCATCCGAAATTCTTTTTAATCGTTTTAATACTTTAAATTCGTTTCAGTGACATTAATAACTATTAACGGGCCAATTAATAATTATTAATCACCTTTAGATTAGTTTAAGAGCTTCGGGTTTCGTTTTTAAAGTAAAAACAAAAGCATCATTTTTCAAATTCTTAAATATCTACTTTTTACTATTCATCTTCTCTTAAATATCAAGTTTTAAGACAAATCACCTCATTTTTCTTTCTCTTCTTCTCCTTGGGGCCGTGGGTATCAAGAGAGGATTCCAAATTTTTGGTTTTTCTCCGATTCTCAGTGGATCGTCTCGATTCTCGTTCCGTTAGAAAGCCCTTGGTCCGAGCTTCCTTTCCAACCTACCAATCGAGATTTTCGCCCGTTTTCTCGAGGCCTTAAGGTATGTCAAAGTTTCTAAATATCTTTAATTTTGAGGATAAAAGATTTTCAACAAAAGGTACAAAAGATTTAATAACATTTGCAACTTCAGATTTATAACAAAGAGGAAATAGCCAAGTATATCTACTAAAATCATCAAAAAAACTGACATAGTAGCGAAAACCAGAATTTGACATTAAGGAAGAAGGCCCCCATACATCACTCTGGAATAGAGCTAAAGGCTTTTCAGTAATAGAATTTGATAAAGGAAAGGAAAGTTTAGACATCTTAGCTTGTAAGCAACTAGAACAATTACAAGTAATATAAGATGCTACTTTAGAAATACCAGAATTTGTAAATGCTTTATTCAAAATAGAAGAAGAACAGTGTCCAAAATGATGATGCCATAAGGTGTTGTCTTTATTTGTAAAAAATGCAGTGTGCTTGAGCTTGGTAGAGGTGAGAGATGAGATTGGATATAAGCCATTTTCACTCTTGCCCTTGTGGAGAACTTGGCCAGTGACCTTGTCCTGGATGAGGAACCAGGCAACATAAAAAAGGAATTGACAATTATTATCAAGACAAAATTTATGAACAGACAAGAGATTCATAGAAAGATCAGGGGAAAGAAGAACATTAGACAATGAAAAGTTTGTAGAATGAGTTGAGATAATTCCACAACCTGTATAAGTCACATTCAATGCCTGTCCATTTCCAACAGCAACAGTCTCCTCACCATTGTAGTTATTTGCTAGATTCAGATTAGCAAAATCATTTGTCAAATGTGTGTTGCATCCACTGTCAGAAGAATTATTAGATGTGGATGAACCAACAGCAAGTGCAGTCAATTTTGCTGGTGGATGTCTGCCTTGATAAGCAAAATTCATTCGATTGTAGCAATCAAGAGCACTGTGACTAGATTTCTCACAAATTCGACAATAGATGTGACCACTTGAAGAATTGGTATCACCACTAGATGATTTTCTAGAATTTCCATTTCCAGGAAAGGAGAAATTTCCATTTCCAAATGAGCTTCCATTTCCATTTCCAGGAAAGGAGAAATTTCCATTTCCAAATGAGCTTCCATTTCCATTATCAGGCATTCTAGTCTTTCCATTATTGTTCATATTGTTTCCATAATATGATCCTCCATGATTTCCTTGATTTCCTCCTCAATAGGCATTTTCATTTCCAGAATTATTACCACGAAAATTTTGTGAATTGTTGCCTCGAAAATTCTGAGAATTATTACCTCGAAAATTCACTCCCTTAGAGGCAGCCATTGCAGATAGATCAAAAGGCTTATGTTGACGTTCAAGTGATTTTTCCTCAACTTGAAGCATGACATGAAGATCTTCAAGTGAAACAGAGTCAATTCGTGTACAAATTACCGTACGAAAGTTGTTGTATATATCAGGTAGGCCATTGAGAGTGTGAATAAACAGTTCATCGTCATCAATTTGGATTGAAACAATTGAGAGAGAATCAACAATTTCTTTGGTTCGCTGAAGAAATTGATCTATTGATTCAGTTGTCTTCTTGTTGATATTGTAGAGATCAGACTTCAACGATAGAATATTTGTCTTAGACTTCGAGGAGTACTTCTTCTCAAGAACAGTCCAGAGATCCTTTGCAGATTTAGATCCAACGACAAAGGCAAGCGCAGTAGGAGAAAGTGTGGCATTGATCAATGTGATTAAAGCTTTATCATGTTTCATCCATTGATGAAAATCAGGATTAAGAGAGATTGAACCTGTGGAAGAACGAACGGATTGTTCTGGACATGGAGTAGATCCATCAATGTGACCAAATAAAAAGTGTGCTTCGAGAATGGAAGACACCTGAAAACGCCATGGAACAAAATTTGAAGAATCAAGGTGAATTGGAACAAGATTTCAAATGTTTGATAACAGAAAAATAGGAGATTGCATGTTGAAGATTGACGAAGGAGAAGAATTTGTGGAGTTAGGGTTTGCAGTTGTAGAAGATGAGGCCATGGAAGAAGAAAGGGAAAAAGGAATTGACATGTGTCAAGTTTTAAGCTCTGATACCATATAGAAATCTTGTATTAAAATGAATCTCGACACTTTACAGCATATTTATATCAACTAAACATTGTAACTAAAAGTGTAACAAACTAACTAAACTCTAACTAAATAGAGAATAGATATTTTACAAAGTATATACATCTTACATTGACAACAGAGCTGAATGTCTCATACTAGTAAATACCATATGATTGAGTGAAGCCCTTGGCCACAAGACAAGCTTTATACATCTCAATATCCCCATTTCGTTGAAGCTTGATTCTATAGACCCACTTACAACCAATTAATTTGCAATTTGGAGGGGATGGGGCCAACTCCCATATGTTGTTATCAATCAAAGCCTAATATTCTTGTGTCATTGCCTACTGTCAGTGTGGGATGGTAGCTGCTGCCTTATAAGAGGAAGATTCTTTGACATTAGAAATATCAATCTTACGTAACCATGCTTTTGGTTTGAATATGCCAGCTTTTGCCCTGGTTATTAGAAGCAGTGACGATGCCACTAAGGAGATTGGGGGCCAATTGCCCCCCCCCATTTTAAAAATAATAATTTTATATGTATTTTTTATATCAAATTTTAATTTTTACCCCCCTCCCCCTAATAAATTGATGTTTCCCCTTATTTATATAGTATTTAGGGATATTTCAATATTTTAAAAAAGAAACAATCTCTGTGTTACCCCACATTTGAGTTTGTCACTATTAAATTGTCTCTTGCAATCTCTACTCAATTTATTGTTCATTAATATGAGTTTTTATGATTTTAAATATAATTTTTTTTATAGATAGGATTATTTTTCTTTAATTTTATTGGATCCATCTACGATTTATACACTACATTATTTAGTTTTAAGTATTAATTTTATAAAAAAAACTTTAATCAAATACGTATTTTTTTTTGTTCATTTTTTTATATTGTAATGATGTAGTGAATTCATATTTATTAGTTAAGAAGCGAGTTTAATTTTTTGTTTATAAATAGTTTTTTTTTTCTAAATTATAAATAATAATATTATATTTAGATGATTGTTCGGTGAAATCCTAATTTGATTAATAGATATCTATAGTTTTATGATCATGAGTTTTGCAATTTTTTAAAGTGTTAATTGTTACATAAAATTAGATAAAGATTTAATTTTGATTGTGATTCTTATAAGTAGATTTGAAAAAGAAAAAAAAAACTTTTGAAATTAAAATTAATCTCAATGATTTAAAATAAAAATTAATCTTTTTCTAATAAAATAAGAAATTATTTTAAAATTTTCCTCTATTTTAAATACATGTATATTTTTATAATTAACAAATTTTAGCGAATTCTTTTCTATCCATTTTTATAATAGTATATTAGACACAACTCAAATTCTAAAAATATAAGCAAACAACAATAAAAAAAAATGGGTTCACTTTTTGTTACAAAAATAATTTATTAATTTATAATTATAATATATCAAAACACTTTGTAAATTGATATTTTTCATAACCCTCTCTTCATATAAATTTTGCCCCCCCATAAAAATTTTCTTTAGCCTCGTGTAACAACCCGGATTTTTTTTTGTTTTTGCAAAAGACAAACCAGATTTTCACCCAAGTGCATTTTAGTCTTTTCGCCAATTTTGATCCAAATAATGTTATCTTTAGTTTTCCCGAATTGTCACGTCGATACGAATTCAAGGCAATTGACTATGCTCAATTCCGAGTCCCGAGTAAAAAGTTATGACCTAAATACCGTCTTTGCCCTTAGTCCTATTATTTTATATAAGGGTGATTTGGTCTTTTCCCAGCCAATACTATTTATATAAAAGGGCACAAAAAACTAGGTCTCACGTTTTGGACTCTCTCTCAGCCCCCCGCCGCCGCCGTCACCCTCCACGAGTCTTCGTCAATTTAGTTAGGTGATTCAAATTCTATGTGTGTCTTATCTTTCGCTTTCGTTTCTTTCTCGAATTCAAAGCTTAAATCAATGTATTAAACTTCATTATCAGCCTTGTCGGAATCTTCATTATCACCGCCGAAAAAGTCAAGAAAAAACACCTTTAAACCATTGATTCCATAGGTAATCTTTCCTTGGATTTGATTTATTATAGTTTTGTGACCGTTTTCGGAGTAATTACATGCTAAGTGGCTATTTTTTTCGTTGGTTTACATCGGATTAGAGTCTCGCCGGAAGTCTCTCTTTTCTCGCCGGATTCTGGGCTTTTCCGCCGCTTCATGGTTGAGTTTCGCGCCCGTTCTTCGTCTAAATCTTCGTGGGTTGGTGATTCTGAACGTTGATCCATTAATACCAACATTTTCCCCACCGTAAAACACCCTGAGAGGTCGCCGAAAAATTCGTGGTAAGCTGCTCCTTTTTCTTCCTCTCGTACGCGTGCATGGCTGGAGGTAGGAGATGAGCAGGTCCAGACCGGTTCAGGGGTGATTTTTGATCAATTTGAGCCTGTTTTCGTTTCTTTAGCTCGGTTCTCATTAAATTGATTTTAAATTAATGTCAATACAGGTTTTGGACATCTCTAGGATTTTATTTGGCGTTATTTCGAGTTCGCTTGCTAGTTCAATTTGGATTTAAGGTAGGTTAATTCCTACTTAGAAGTTAAATTAAATTCCATGTGATTGCTTGTTTGATGTGTGATTAATAGGATGTTTATAGATGATAAAATTACTTATTTTAAAAGTATTATGTGCACGTTTTGATTGTGAATCATGTTAATATTTAGTTTATGATCGTTAATTGATTAAATGCGAATATTTTTTATAAATGGTTTATGATCGTTAATTCCTTGTGCTTGCATGTTTATTGTATGATTATTAAAACGTCTTGGGAGATGATTTATTGATTTTGATTATTATTATTATTTGCTTGTTGATTTGCTAATATTGATTTTCAATATTATTATTAGGTGCCTGTTTGATATCTGAATATTGTATTATTTAATTTATGTTCGTTAGTTGATTAGATGCTATAATTAGAGTCTAATAACGGTTTAAGTTTAAACTAACATAATAAATAACTATTAAATTTGTCAAGCTGGATGCTTAGCATGGCATGTATCATAAGTGGCCCTATACCCCGCTATGATACCTATAGAAAATTTAATAGTAAACAAGAGATATAATAAATATTTATTAAATTTGTAAAAGCTGAATACTATGGCACGTATCATGGTTAGCCTTGATACCTATTTCCAAGCTGGATAGTATGGCACGTATAGTTTGTGGTCGTGTATTCCACATTTATACCTATGTACAAATTTAATATAAAATAAGAGTTGTTGTAGGCTAAGTACCTACCTATTTAATTATGAGACGTGGAAATGGACAAGTATCCATAAAGCGTTATAATTATACGATTGTTTCGAATTTTATTTTACTTATTTGAGTATGGATTTAATCTACTGAGCTAAAAACTCACGGTATTCGAATGCCCTGCAAACTTTCATTTTGCAGGTAACATTGATATTGATGGAGAACATGGCGATTGACGAGGATGGCGCTACACTGAGAGACCCTTAAGACTTGTCATTTCTATTTATTTTATTTTTATTTTATTTTATTCAACATTTTGTCAATTGTTTTATGGATTTTCATTTTAATTTATTTTAGTTGTTTTTAATTATTTAAATTGGCGCCAAAATAAATGTTTTTGTTTCGAATATTTCTTTCGTTATTAAATAAATGCTTCCGCAATTATTCAGTTTTACTCTGATTTAACTATATTTTTCAAATGAGTTATGTGTTTACTTATTTATTCGGTTATTTTGGGTCGGGTCGTTACACCTCGCCATTGATTAGAAGCTATAATTTTTAATTTTGCCCCCCTCAAAAATTTGATGCTTGCCCCTTATTGATACAATATTTAAGACATTTTAATATCTTAAAAAATAAATTTTCTCTATATATTATCTCACATTTGGGTTTGTCACTATTAAATTTCATCTATTAATCTCTATCTAATTTATTGTCCATTAATGTGAATTTTTATGATTTTAAATAGAATTTTTTTAAAAAAAAAAAATAGATAGGATAATTGTTGATTTTTCTTGATAATTCTGTTGCATCTATATATAAGTTATTTGTATTATTTATTGTTAAGTTTAATAAAATGAAAATTTTAATTAAATACTTTTTTTTACTTCTATATTTTTTTTATATTGTAATTATGTAATGATGGTTTTATGTACAACATTTATAATACTTTAATTCATATTTATTAACTAAGAAATGAGTGTAATTTTTTGTTTATAAATAGTTTATTTTTTCTAAATTATAAATAATAATGTCTGTACAGTGAAATCCTTATTTTATTAATAACTGTATAGTTTTACGTTCATGAGCCTCACAATTGTTATAATTTTATTATTTCACACTTGTTTTTTTTAGTTAAATATTTCAAACTTGTTAATTGTTATATAAAATTAGTTAAACATCTCTGTGATACACAATGAAGTTAATTTTGCTTGTGATTCTTATTATTAGATTTAAAAAAACATTTGAAATGAAAAATTAATCTCAATGATTTGAGAGATTAATATATTTTTTATTATACTAAGAAATTGTTTTAAAATTTACCTCTATTTTGAAGACATGTATACTTTTATAATTAACATAATTTCTAGCGAATTTTTTTTTAATCCATTTTATAACAACTATATATAGACACAAGTCAAAATCTAAAAATCTAACCAAACCTAACTAAATCAAGTAGAATATAAAAAAAATGTTACCACTTTTTTTTTTTTGTTAATTTGTAATATAATATATCAAAACTGGTGTGGAGTTGACATTTTATACAACCTTTTCTCTATATAGATTTTTGCGCCCCCGAAAAAAAAATTCTGGGCTCGCCACTGCCTGTAAAGAGTGATGATGTGTATCAGTTGAACTGTTAGAAGAAGCAGTAAGAATGAAAGGAGGGGTGGCATGTGGATTTGGTATGGGAGGGGAGGTGGTTGATGATAGGGAAGGTGTGAAGGGTACTGAAGGAGGAGAGTGTGATGAAATGAGAGTATTGATAGTGTGAGGCTGGTATTGTGGTGAAATTAGGTGGGGTATGGGTTGAGGAAGTGTATAAGAATGTGGTAAGGAGGAGATATCATAGTGAAACTGCTGGATTGAGGGTATATCGGTGGGATATTAGTGAAGCAGGAGATGAAGAAGGATTAGAATGGTTAGACTGGATGGAAGGGTAGGCAGGAAAATGTTGTGGATTTGAGAATTGTGAAGGTGTTGGTGCGGGAGGAAAAAGGTTCTGAAAAGGACTTGCAGTAGGCATATGAGGCTGTGATGAAGGAAGGGGTGGTAGTATGGGACTAGTGGCTAGATGAGCTTGAGGATGTTGAAGAATAGTTGGATATCTCTCCTTATTATCTCTGTTGTAGTAGACAAGAGCAGTGTGACCCATTTTTGTGCAAATCTGGTATTGAGGTCAATTGGAAGATCTGATTAGAGGTTGATGCACCAGATTGTCTAGGATGTGAGTCAGTGTATTGGGGACGAGGAGCATAATTTGGATAAGGGTAATAAGGGGAGGAAGGTTGAGAGGATGATGAGGGAGAAGATGTGTTATTGGTGTTTGATTGAGAAAATGACCACTATGGTCTACGAGATGAAGAAAAGGATAGATTACCCACTATGGTCTGTTCTGTTTTAAATAGATGTAACAAATGGATTAAACTCAGCTCCCAAGCCATCAAGTAAAAAAGTAACATGATCTCTGTAGGAAAGGGGTTCTCTAATGGCTTCTAACTTGTCTGCAATTTGCTTAATCAGGGCAAGGAATTGGGTGACAGATACACCATCCTTTGAAGTTGAGACCTAAGATTCATCGACTCTTTTTAGGGTTTCCCAGATTTCAAAAGCAGAAGAACAACTTACGATTTCACTCATTTTATCTTCAGATAGAGATGAATACAGCCATCCCATTACAAGCCTGTTAGATTTTTGCCAGAAATAGTGTTCAAGATTTACTTGAATGTGGTTTCGATCTAGGAACTTTGGAGGTTCAGGGAATGAACCATCAATAAATTGTTCAAGGCCATTGAGAAGCTGATTTTTCCATAAAAGATAATTTGTATGTTAATTTCACAATGAGGGAAGAAAATCAAGATTTGTTGGTCGGGTTTGATGATTTGGAGGATGAAAGATCTGGGGAACGACATTTAACTGTGAATTCGGCTGAGGATATTGGTAAAACGGATATTGTTGAAAGGATGGTTGCTGAGATGTAGCAGGAATGGTAGGGATTATAGTAGTTGGTTGTTCCAGAAGTTCTTCCTCAGCAATGGCTGAGGAGGAGTCCCCCTGTCGTAGATGCCATTAATGGAAGTAAAGTAAAGAGGAGACAAAAAGGAAAGAAAGAAAAGATGCTCTCAGTTGACATTATGAGGCACACGAGAATGGTATTAATAGCTAGAGAAGTTTACACATGGCAGACATTGAGAAAAGTGAAAGGAAGACTTGAAGGAAAAGAAATGATTTAGCATGCTAATTACAACTATTAAACTAACAAACTATTTAATGGAAAAATTAAGGCTTTGGTAATAGTCTTATCAAACTATGATATAGATCATTTTTTCTCTTGATCCTTCTTCATTCTCTTTTTCTCAATACTTGAAACTTCATTGACATTTAGGTCTGCTACTACACTTTCAAATATTGGTCATCATCTTCTTGAAGAAACTTATCCCGATTCGACAGTATAACTGCTCCAAAAACACAAGGCCTAAAATAATATAACAGAAGTAAATGAAAAGAAACAGTGACAAGGAAAATACAAAACTAGAAGCACATCTCTTGTCTTCTTTGCTAACCTTGCTATACTAAACATTGAGCTTCCTTTTTTCATACTCCTTCACCCTCTTCAATTATTTTGATTCCCCACCCTTTTAGCCTTATCTTCTCCACAAGCTTTATCAAGTTTTTGATGCACCAACAAAACAAAGTTCTTTTGTAAGATAGATTCGGTAGGCAATTTCGACGTATACTAGAATCAAATTCACCTAATTAAAACTCAATATAGCTTTTCAAAATACCAAAATTACTTCTTTGCTTTAAATTAAATGAACCAAGGAAGTTGTTGGACTATAAAAATATAGGGGCATTTTCAAATATGTTAGAAATTTTTATAATATTTACAAATTTGTTAGGAAAATTTTTTTTTTACAAAAATGTTAGAATTTTAAAAATTGAGTATATCAGTCAATCACTATTAGTATATTAGTGAACTTTTAGTATATCAATGGTAGTTTATCAGTCGATCATTAATATTCTATCATTGATATACTATTATATATCACTGATATACTATTAATTATTGACTGGTATACTAATAGATTGACTGATATACTCGACTTTTGAAATTATAACATTTTTGTAAATATTTTTTTTTTCTAACATTTTTGTAAATATTTCACTCAATTATAACATTCATGTAAATTTCCCTAAAATTTATATGATGAATTGAGTTTTACATTTACTAGGGAAGGATAAACATTGAATAATCCAAACTTGTTGTAGAGATTAACCTCAAAAGGGGGGAAAGAGGAAAAAATTTGAGACTTACATTCGTTTTTTCCTCTCCTGAAAGAAACAGCATGCATATGCTGAGCAAAGAATAGAGCAACGAAATTATGTTTGAATTTTGTTCATCATGCATATCCTAAGATTTAATACGTGAGGGTCTATCAGTCCCACTCCTAAGACTTTGCATATAAACAAGTGTTTATTGGATAAAGAAATCACCATTCAAAAAATAATTCAATCGATTATAAGAAATTGAGTCATACTCATTGACAAACATGTAATTCTA
Organism: Gynostemma pentaphyllum; assembly: GCA_028015215.1. Classification (NCBI taxonomy): domain Eukaryota; kingdom Viridiplantae; phylum Streptophyta; class Magnoliopsida; order Cucurbitales; family Cucurbitaceae; genus Gynostemma; species Gynostemma pentaphyllum. The sequence continues at coordinate 54,558,859 of CM051351.1, read as the reverse complement.
TCTTTTTTTTCCTACCAAATGACCATAATTGATGGGTTTCTTCATTACATAAATTATAATGTGCGTTGACCCTTTTGGTTACTAATGATTTAAAAGTTTTGAAGTGACCATCCTGAAATGAGGATTCCAAAACATCTAGATAGTTTAAAAAAAGAAGTTATAGCTAAAAGAAAATTAATGGGTTTTGGATGGGGTCTCATTGAAATAATATGAAACTACAGAGATGTGATTTACCATTTTCAAACTACATGAGGTGTCCATGCATTTGAAAAAAAAAAACATAGGACTCTCATTGCACCTTACCCTATAAAAAATAAAAATTTTACAATAGTAAATTTTAATCTATATGTCTTCATACGTATATAATGTGAAAATTCCATAAACCTGCCTTTATAAAAAAAGTCAATTTTTTTTTTCATTTTGAAAAAATACAAATTTTACAACATTCAATATATAAACACATTAATTAATGAAATGTTCACAATAATAAAAATTAAGAAAAATTAAAAAACAAATGTTAAATTCTAATTTAAAACATACCAATGAATATTATAGAAAATAACAAGTTCCAGGCACATGCTTCCTTCCCGTGAGGTCATCAAAGATTCAATTTTTCGCTCTACCAATTTGATATACTATCTAAAAAAAAATCTAAATTCATTAATTGAATGAAAAAAAAATCATTAATTAATGAAAAACAATTTTTTTTTTATTTAAGTACCTTTACTATATTTGTAATAAGATGGAAAAAAAAAAGTAATATTTATGGTAAAATAACTAGACTATTGAAAGAGACAAAATATATATATATATATATATATATATATATATATATATCTATTAGTTATAGAGATGTCGATATGTACCTTTTCAAAACAATTCTTCTTCTTAAAGGTGAGCTTCTAGGGAGGGTGGGAAAGGGTTTCTAAATTTTGGACACCCAGAAAAACTCATCCCTAAAAGATTTGGAAAATGACACAATCCATCAAAATCTTCGCTCCATAGTTGCTTCAAATTTGGCAGCTCCTTCAATGTAATAACTTCTAACTTGAATTTGATTGGAACTGAATCCTCCTTTGAGTGTGGAGGTTTTTTATGAATCGTAAATATCTCTTCTAGAGAATCACATTTTCCTATAATTAATTCTTCAAGCTGTTCCACCAGTTTCACCTCAGTCAGTGTGACAACACTTTTTATATTTTTGCATTCCCATAAAGTTATAGATCTGAGGTTGGACAAATCATCTACAATCAATCCATTCTGCCAAATCACCTCTAAATTATCTCCGAATCGAATTTCCAAACATTCCAGATTAGGAAAGGAAACCTGCAAATTCCATACAAATTCATGATCACGTATATAATTAGTCGAGCTATATATGCAATTGAAGATGTTTAATTACCTTTGAGTACTCAAACTCTGATTGATTATTTGAAAAAACTTCAACAATTCCACAATCAACTATATCTATGGTTTGGAGTTGGTGAAGATGTTTGGTGATAAAGGTTGGAAAAATTCTTCTCAATTTTCCACAGTCGAAAACCTTAACACTTGTCAAGCTTGGAATGACATCACCTTCATTCATATTGAATATTTCATCAAGTGAATCACAAACAGATACAGTCAACTCCCGAAACTCTTTCAGCATTATCACTGTGTTGTGAGTAAAAATGCTTTTTAAATTTTCACAATCACTAAAGTCAATGATCTCCAGCTTCATCAACTTATAATCACCGTTCAATTCACAATCCCGTAGATTCTTTACTTGGTTGATTTTCAAGTGCTTAAAATTAGGAAACACAACCTACAATTTTTTTCATAATACAAAATATAAAAATTTAATTCGAAAAAATTAAGAGAGAGAGAGAGAGAGTGAGATTTGAATGGTAAAAATTGATGTTACGTAATGTACAATTCTAGAAAATCCTATATGTAAAATAACTTTAAAATTCAAAATATTAATATTATCTATAATTCTTAATAGGACAATTACTGAAATGATATGCTTTTACCTACTAGTTACCAAAATGTGTATGAAATTTTTAAACACTACTCAAATAGTAGTTCAAGAAATCATTGAACTGAAAAAGGTAAATAACAAATAAATTCATTGAAGAATAAAAAAACAAAACATTTGATAATGTATTGAAACAAAAAAAAGGCCAAAAACCAAAAAAATAACATGAAAAATAACAAAATAGTTGAATAGAACATTGAACTGTGAACTGTAGTTTGAGTTAGTTTTGACATTTCAGATATAAGTATAAAGAAATATGCTATTTGAGACCATTTTTAAATTTTTAATACTATAGATTTTGGTTTCAAAACGAATTAACAATGAGAAATGTTGAGTTAATTACAAAATCCAGCTCAAAGCTAATTGCTCAGTCTTTTCACAGTGTGCAGATTCCTTTTACGCTGATGTGGCACTGCCATGTGATTTAATAACTAACTATATTCTCCATGATCTTTGGGCATCTTTGGCATGTGCTGAGAAGGTTCTAGATTTATTATAATTCTTAGTATTTGAATCAGAGAGAGAGATATGTTATCTTCTTCTTCGTGAGACAGAGAGAGTCAGAGAGAGAGAGAGAATAATTGAAGTTCAAAGAAGCAGCCATTAATGGCGTTCTTGAGAGAAATGAGAGCTAGAAAGTGTTGTAGAAGTGATTCATGGTAATGCTGAATAATACTGACTGAGAAGCTTCGGATTCTCCCCGTGGAGTAGACAATTGTCGAACCACATACTTGATTGTGTTCTTCGTTAATTCTCCTTTCTTAATCTCTGTTTTATATGTTTGATTGTTCTTGCAATTGGCTGTGAATTCCTGTTAGTGTTTGTTATTATAAGATTGATTAAGCTGAAGCTACAACAATTTGGTATCAGAGCTAGATTCATCACAGTCAGATTGATTTCATTTCCTTGTCTTCGTTTGCTTGAGAAGTTACTTTCACAATTCAAATTCCAATATGGCATCCAAAGTAGATCTTGAGAAGTATGATGGACATAAAGACTTCAGCCTGTGGAAACGAAAGATGAAAGCACTTTTGATTCATCAAAAGGTCGCAAAGGCTATCCAAGATCCAAAGGATGTTGTAGGCACGTTTTCTGAAGATCAAAAGGGAGAGTGGAATGAGATTGCTCACAGTTTGATCACCTTGCATCTATCTGATAGTGTTCTTAGATTGGTGAGTGAAGAAGACACTGCCATTGGACTTTGGAACAAACTAGAAAAGCTGTATCTAGTGAAGTCACTACCAAACAAAATTCTGCTAAAGGAGAGACTGTTTGGATTCAAGGTTGACACTAGCAAATCAATGGAGGATAATTTAGATGATTTTATCAGAATTACTCTTGATCGTCAAACATAGGTGAAAAGGTAGATTCAGAAAACCAAGCAATTATATTACTCAATGCATTGCCTGAGTCATATAATGATGTTAAAGCCACAATAAAATATGGAAGGGATAGTCTAGACCTAGAGCTTGTTATTGATGCTCTTAAATCCAAGGAGTTAGAGCTCAAATCAGACAAGAAACCTGGTGGTGCATTGTTTACCAGAGGCAGAGATGACAGAAAGTAGAAAGGAAACAGAGGGAAATCAAGGTCCAAATCAAGAACAAAAAGGGAGACTAGAAGATGTTACCATTGCAAAAAGGAGGGTCATATCAAGAGAAATTGTTATGAATTCAAGAAAGGCAAGGGTAAGATTGATCAGAAGAAGGAAGATGAAGATGATTCAGCCAACCTCTCACAGGATTATGTGGATGCTGGTGTACTGGTAGCATCTGAACTGTCAGATGGAGAATCTTGCATATCCAGATCTCAGGAGCTCAAAGATGAGTGGGTGCTTGACTCTGGAAGTTCCTACCACATGACACCAAATAAAGACATCTTGTATGACTTTAAACCAATTGAAGGGAGAAAAGTCTTCATGGGAGATAATCATCCTTGTAAGGTTGAGGGCATTGGATCAATGAAATTGCAACTCCATGATAATATGGAAGGTATTTTGACAGAGGTAAGATATGTACCTACAATGGGGAGGAATCTTATTTCACTTGGGGTGTTAGACAAGAGTGGCTATACCTTCAAATCTGGAAATGATATTTTAAAGGTTAGCAAAGGACATCTTGTAAAATTGAAGGGACATTTGAAAACATTTGAAAGCTGGATTGTATATCCTAGAAGGGAAGACAGTAACAGACAGAGCACTGATGGCAAAGACATCAAATCAAACTGTTCTGAAAATGTGGCATAAAAGACTTGGACACATATCAGAGAAGGGACTTCAAGAATTACATAAACAGAACCTTCTTGGGAAAACAAGATTCTGTCAATTGGAGACCTGTGAACACTGTATTTGTGGAAAGTCAACAAAAGTCAGTTTCAAGATAGCAACTCATTGCACAAAGGAGAAACTAAGTTACATTCACTCAGATCTGTGGGGTCCTGCTTCAGTCACATCACATGGAGGATCTAGGTATTTTCTTTCAATAATTGATGATTATACCAGGAAAGTGTGGGTTCAAATCCTCAAGCAGAAGTCTGAAGCATTCTTAAAGTTTAAAGAATGGCTTATCCTAGTTCAGAGCCAAACTGGCAAGAAGGTGAAAGTGCTAAGGACTGACAATAAATTAGATTTCTTAAACTCAGACTTCAAGAAATTGTGTGATGAACAAGGAATACAAAGACACTTGACAGTTCCCTACACCCCTCAACAAAATGGTGTAGCAGAGAGGATGAATAGGACCATTTTGGAAAGATTAAGATGCATGCTATTAGGAGCCAATCTACCAAAAACCTTCTGGAGTGAAGCTGTTGTGACTGCCTGTTACTTGACTAACAGATCCCCATCAACAGCCCTGAATTTTAAAACTCCAGAAGAAGCATGGTTAGGTACTCCACCAAAATTAGACCAATTGAAAGTGTTTGGTTGTGCAGCCTATGCACACATCAGCCAAGGAAAATTAGAAGCAAGGGCTCTTCAGTACATTTTTCTTGGATACCCCCCTGGTGTTCAAGGATATAAACTATGGTGCATAGAAAAAGGAAATGCAAAATGCATCATCAGCAAGAATGTCAGGTTTGATGAATATAAAATGCCCTATGCAACTCAAGCTCCTATGAAACAATAGGAACCTAGAGTTGAGGTGGAGATAGGAGGGCATTCTATCGCAGCTCAAACCACCAACAATTCTGATTCAAACTCAGAACCTGCTCCTGCAACTAGTAGTCAGCCAGCAGATGGATCAGAAATAGCTCAATCAGAAACAGTACCTCAAGAGACAGTAGCAGATTTTGGGAATTTTGAAAACTGGCAGCAGGGAAATACTCAATTTGGTGAATTAAGCATGAGTGGGGAAAAATCTACTAGTAATTATCAGTTGGCCAGAGATAGAACAAGGAGAAATGTTCAACCACCAACAAGGTTTGATGATTATGCAATGAGTTCCTTTGCATTCACTGTTGCTTCTGAGGTTATTGAGAATGAACCAGCTTCCTAACAAGAGGCAATCCAATCAGACAGAGGAATCAATGGGTAAATGCTATAAAAGATGAACTAGCTTCACTCTACAAGAATAAAACCTGGAAGCTAGTAGACAAGCCTCATGATAAATAGAGAGTAGTAGGATGCAAATGGATATTCAAGATCAAACCAGAGACTGTAGAATCTAAGCAAGTGAGATATAAAGCTAGATTGGTGGCCAAAAGTTTCACTTAAAAACAAGGGGTGGACTACACTGAAGTATTTTCTCCAGTTGTCAGGCACACCTCAAAAAGGATTCTCCTTTCTCTTACAACAATTGAAAACCTTGAATTGGAACAGATGGATGTTAAAACAGCTTTCCTCCATGGAGAATTGGAAGAGGACATTTATATGTTTCAACCCCCTGGCTTTGAGGCAAAAGGGCAAGAAGAAAAGGTTTGTCACTTGAAGAAATCTCTTTATGGTCTTAAACAGTCTCCAAGACAATGGTACAAAAGATTTGATACTTTTGTAACAACGAATGGCTTCCATAGAAGTTCTTATGACTGTTGTGTCTACTACCAATATCAAGCAAGGCAAAACATAATATATCTCCTCTTGTATGTGGATGATATGCTAATAGCCAGCAAGGATATTGATGAAGTTAAAAGAATCAAGTCACTCTTGAGCAAAGAATTTGAGATGAAAGACTTGGGAGCAGCTAGAAGCATTCTAGGAATGGGGATTGAGAGGATGAGATCAAAAGGGACATTGTATCTTTCTCAAAAGGCATACACCAACAGAGTTCTAAGAAGATTTAACATGCTTGACTCAAAATCAGTATAACTGCCATTTGCCCCTCACTTCAAACTGTCATTAGACCAAGCACCTAGAACTGATCATGAAGCAGAAGAGATGTCACATGTTCCATACTCAAATACAGTTGGGAGTCTAATGTACAACATGGTTTACACAAGACCAGATTTGACTCATCCTATGAGTGTAGTGAGCAGGTTCATGTCAAACCAAGGGAAAGAACATTGGGAAGGAGTGAAATGGATCATGAGGTATTTAAAGGGTTCCATGAACAACTGCTTGGTTTATGGTGGAGATTACACCAGTAAAAAGGAAGAAATTGAGGGATACGTGGATGCAGACTATGCAGCAGATGTAGACAAAAGGAGGTCACTGACAGGTTATGTATTTAGAGTCATTGGGAATACAGTCAGCTGAAAATCCTCATTACAACACATTGTTGCTCTATCCACTATAGAATCTGAATATGTAGCCCTTGTAGATGCTGTCAAAGAGGGAATTTGGCTACAAGGTTTGGTCTCTAAGCTTATGCAAAAACAGTGTAAGGTGTCTATTTTATGTGATAGCCAAAGTGCTATACATTTATCTAAGCATCAAGCTCACCATGAAAGAACCAAACATATTGATGTTAGAATGCATTTTATCAAAGATGTGTTAGCAAATGGCACTGTTGAATTGAAAAAGGTATCAACACTTGATAATGCAGCAGACATGTTGACAAAAGCAGTTCCTAAGTCCAAGCTAGAGGTATGCAAGGAACTGGTTTGTCTTGGTTCTAGGAAATGAATCAAGTAAGGAGTGGAGAAAGGGATGGAGCTTATCAGAGATTGTATGTCAGCTGGAGTTTTGAATCAAGGTGGAGTTTTGTTGAGTTAATTACAAAATCCAGCTCAAAGCTAATTGCTCAGTCTTTTCATAGTGTGCAGATTCCTTTTATGCTGATGTGGCACTGCCATGTGATTTAATAACTAACTATATTCTCTATGATCTTTGGACAACTTTGGCATGTGCTGAGAAGGTTCTAGATTTATTAGAATTCTTAGTATTTGAATTAGAGAGAGAGAGAGATATATATATGTTATCTTCTTCTTCGTGAGACAGAGATAGTCAAAGAGAGAGAGAGAGAGAGAGAGAGAGAGAGAGAGAGAGAGAGAGAATAATTGAAGTTCAAAGAAGCAACCATTAATGGCGTTCTTGAGAGAAATGAGAGCTAGAAAGTGTTGTAGAAGTGATTCATGGTAATGTTGAATAATACTGACTGAGAAGCTCCGAATTCTCCCCGTGGAGTAGACAATTGTCGAACCACGTACTTGATTGTGTTCTTCGTTAATTCTCCTTTCTTAATCTCTGTTTTATATGTTTGATTGTTCTTGCAATTGGCTGTGAATTCCTGTTAGTGTTTGTTATTATAAGATTGATTAAGCTGAAGCTACAACAAGAAAGTAAGTAGATACCTGGCTATCAAAAGGAGTCATGAGGTTGGCAACAATTTGATCATTTTGATCCTCCTCAACAATTTCAGCATCTATTGCTTCAACTTGAACAATTTTACAGTGGATGCTCTTAAATTGAGGTAAACATGACATATTTAATCTTCTCAATTTACTGCAATATTCGATCTTATTTTGTAATTTTTGCTCATCAATTAGAACAATTGCTTCCAACATCTCACAGCTTTCTACCTTAATTTCTTCAAGATTATATAGAGCTTCCATGATAGACAATGGGAATAAATATTTCAATTTATCACAATATTTGACACACATTTCCTTCAAATTTCCAAAAAAATTGACTGTTTTGATCGACTCGATTCGGATTATTCTATCCAATCTCTTCATAAACGAAATTGTCAACTTCTCCAAATTTGGAAAGATTGAAACTATTTCATTTTCAGTATCTACTAAATATTCAACATCTTCATCAGACCGCAGCTGTAGGATCTTCAAAACATCACTTCCATTTATTTCAAATAGAACATCTTTTATACCAAACGTATGAACTAAGATCAATTCTTCAGCTTTCTTTAGTAACATTCTTACCCATTCCTCTAAAAACAAATTCCTATCACACTTCTCACTATATGACATATCTATTTGCAATGCTTTGCTCGTCTCAAACATTAAGCGACCGCAAATATTAATTTGAAATTCGTTTAGTTTCGAATTGTTCAAAAACATGTTGCATGGAAGTTGTTCGACATTTCGAACCGATATGCATAAAGTAGTAAGATAAGGTAAATGTTGAAGCTCTACAAGACTTGCAATATTCTTCTTCGATCCTTCCACTTCATCCCATCTATTACAACTTGTACTTAAAAGTAATGCTTCCAATTTTGTCAATTTCGAAATAACTTCGGGTTGAATGACTTGAAGTCCATGACAATTTGATAGATTCAATTCTTTGAGTCGTGATAATTGACATGTACTCGATGGCAAATTCGTGATATATGATCCAGATATATCGAGAATTTCTAGATTTCTCAGCTCGACGATCATATCAATGTTCCTCAATCCACATTTAATCAGCACTAATGTTCGAAGATTTACCAAACAGTGGAAAGATGATGGAGGTTGTAGGAATCCCATATATTCCATATGCAACACTTTGAGTTTTTCCATTCCTTCAAAAAATTCTTCTGGAAAAAATACCTTTTCCCCATATTCGAAGTTAACCAATGCCAGCACCTCAAGTTTTGGAAACTTCAATTTCTTAGGAAGGCCTTGAAAATCTACACAATTAGCTAAAACCACCGTGTAATGACCATGAGCATCCTCATCTCGCCACATATTCAAACCTTTTCCATAACTTAATGTACATATTTGATCATTCTTCGATGCAATATAAATCGCAACATCACGAACCACATCATGCATTTTCACGTACTTACTCCCCGCTTCAGATTTTTGAAGCATACAAGAGGATTCAAGATTATCCACCAATGTAAATATCCTATCTCTTGTTGTCTCCAATGTATCAACGCCTTGTAGAAATTTGAAACCTATAGCATATCTTACCAAAATATCTTTATTAATGTTGTAATCATCCGGAAACATACTACAAAGTAAAAATAGCAATTGGGTTTCTAGACAGCTTAAATTATCATAGCTCAATCTTAGAGACGCATATACTTCTTTGCTTACTCCTTCGATATCGACAGTTGCGGGATTGTTCAATTGTCTCAAAGCGTCTTTCCAGGCATGCATGCGTTTTCCTCTTAATGCCTTTGCAACTGTAGCAAGTGCAATCGGTAAATTTCCGCACTTTTTTGCTACGTTAATTGCTATTTTCTTCCATTCAAGACTAGTCATTTGATCACTAGATTTACCCATCATGCTCTTGAAAAAATTCCATGACTCTTCTTCTGATAAACTCTTGACTTCAAAATTCTTCTTGATATTCATCTTATCAGATAATACATGAATAGATCTAGATGTGACGAGTATCTTGCACCCTTCGTAATCATCTCCGCAAGGAATTCCGACCATTTCTAAATCTAGACCGTTCCATATATCATCTAATATAATGAGAATGCTTTTCTCCGTCTGTAATCTCTTTTGTAGCAGGGCAGCTCTTCCTTGTTCTGTTTCTTGATCAAATGAAAACCTTAACATGTCCGCAAGCTGTCCTTGAATTTGCTTCACATCTGGATTTTGACCTATAGTTACCATAATAACTGGTTCAAATAATTTCGATTTCACTACTCGACATGAAACGTCTTTGACGAGCATCGTTTTGCCAATTCCTCCCATGCCATGCACTCCAATCATGCTTACATTAGGATCTTTTAGCGTCTCTATAATATCTTCCAAGATTGACAATCTTGAATCAAAAGTTACATAATCTGAACTATTCTTGGGCTTAGTGAGAGGTCCACGATAAGAAACATTATCAAAATTTCCCTGATCTTGGAGGTGTGCTAACTCTTTCACCATTTTCTTTGCTTTCCTACTTAATCGATGTCGCCGAACAAAGTTGAAACACGAACCATTCATGCATTTTTTCTCCTTCTCCTCTACAATCTTAATTAGAAACTTGTAGGTTTCTTCAGTGATCTCATCCACGTTGGTCAACCAAATGGAAACATCATCTTCAACATCTTCAGCTTTATTTTTAGCCTCATCAATCAAATGTTGAACTCTGCTTCTAACAGATACAAGATTTTCAGCTTGTTCTTTGAGGCCCTTCATGTTATCTTTATAATAAACTAAATAACCCAACTCATGGAAGATGGCATCAATTACGTAGTCCGAAATTTTTGTAGCAATTGGACCAATTACTTCCATTCTATAGAACTTGCAAAAAAGAGGGGGAGTATAAGTGAGTAAACCCATGAAAAACAACAAAGTTTATAAAATATATGTTATATTTGACATTTCATTAACCTCATATAGTTAGTTTCTTACTATAGTTAAGTTCATATGTCAGTTTGCTATTGTGAGCTTTAGTTTAGAGTTTTGCTAATATGAGCTGCTAGTTGTGGTTGTTAGAGATTAGTTAGCTATTAGTTGTAATAGTTAACAAATGAGGGCTGTAATAAATAGAAGAAGAAGTCTTCTTCTTCCGTGGATTGAATCTGTACTTCTCTCGAAGATAATGAAAATGCTTTCAATTTCTTTTACTTCTCTTCTGTGAACTGAGACTTCAACAATATAGTAACCAATTAATAATTAGAACAGAAATTGTCTAAAATAACATATTTTTACATACTAGTTTTTGAAATGGCAGCAATTCAATTAATTATTTTTAATTGTTATTTTCAATTAATTTGTTGGTTTTTTATCCATCTTCTAAGACATTGTATGTCTTGCAAGGAATAACAGCTGTTGGTGAATCAAATGCTGTAATCTCAAGTTCTTTAAGTGATACTGAGATTTGGCATAGAAGGCTGGCACATGTGAGTGCACAAGGGCTTGAAGCACTGAATCAGCAGGGGCTTTTGGTAAACAAGAAGATTGAAGATCTACCCTTTTGTGAATTCTGTGTTTATGGGAAAGCCACAAGAACTAGCTTCAAGAAAGGGGTTCATAACACCAAAGACATCCTTGAATATGTGCATTCTGACATCTGGGGGCCTGCTGTGACATCAACACATGCTGGGGCTAAGTACATTCTTACCATAATAGATGATTTTTCCAGAAAATTATGGGTGTTTACTCTTAAACAGAAAAGTGACACCTTCAAAACATTTGCTAATTGGAAGGTTCTTATGGAAAATCAGACTGGCAGAAGTATCAAAATAATAAGAACAGATAATGGCTTGGAGTTTTTATGCAAGGAGTTTGATCAAATGTGCAAGGAGGCTGGCATTGGAAGACATCTTACTGTTGTAAGGACACCACAGCAAAATGGCCTAGCTGAGAGGTACAATAGGACACTCTTAGAGAGGGTAAGGTGTATGTTGCTAAATGCAAATTTGCCTAAGGTTTCTGGGGTGAAGCTGTGCAAACAGCTGCATATTTGATCAACAGAAGTCCATCTGCAGCTCTTGGGAAGAAGACTCCACAAGAGATTTGGACAGGAAAACCTCCAGATCTAGCTTACTTAAGGGTCTTTAGCTGTGCAGCTTATGCACATGTCAAAAAGGACAAGTTGGGTCCTAGAGCAAAGAAGTGCATCTTCTTGGGATACCCTAAAAGTGTAAAAGGGTATAAACTATGGTCTTTGGAAGCTGGAGAGCCTAGATGTTTTATCAGTAGAGATGTCACATTTAATGAGCATGTCATGCCATGGAAATGTGAAGTCAGGAATAAGGAGTCTAGACAGGGGGGTGACTTCTTGATAGAAGAAGCTGCTATTGAAAATAATGCTAGTAGTGTAACAGTTAATGAAGAGGATGTTCAAGTATCATCATCAGAGGAAGTGCCAACTGTAGAGGAAGATCCCTTAAAAGATTATCAGCTTACCAGAGATAGAAATAAAAGGCCAGTGAAACCATCTGCAAAATACAGTGAATCTGATTTTGTAGGTTTTGCTTTGAGCTGCATTGATGACTTGTCTCAAGAGCCAAATTCTTTTGCTGAGGCTATGAGATCAAAAGACAAGGAGAATTGGCAGATGGCTATAGAATCAGAATTGAAATCATTACACAAAAATGGGACTTGGTTTTTGGCCAAGAAACCAGAAGGGCACAAGACAATTGACTGTAAATGGGTATATAAACTGAAACCAGGCATTGAGGGAGTTGAAAAACCTAGATTCAAGGCAAGGTTAGTTGCCAAAGGGTTTACACAAAAGTATGGAGTAGATTATAATGAGATCTTCTCCCCTGTGGTCAGACATTCATCAATTAGATTGCTGTTGGCTGTTGTGAATCAATTGAATCTGGAGCTTGAACAGCTTGATGTGACTACTGCTTTTCTATATGGAGAATTGGAGGAGGAGATTTACATGAAGCAACCAATTGGCTATGTGGAAAAGGGCAGAGAAGACTATGTTTGCAGGTTAGTAAAGTCTATATATAGACTGAAACAGTCTCTCAGGCAGTGGAATAAAAGATTTAATGATTTCATGATATCAAGTGGATTTGAAAGGAGCAATCTTGACAATTGTGTGTATGTTAAAAAGGTTAGAAATTCTGCTGTTATCTATCTTTTACTATATGTTGATGACATGTTATTGGCATCACAAGGTAAGATAGAAATAGATAATTTGAAAGCTGAATTGTCTAATGAGTTTGAGATGAAAGACTTGGGATGTGCTAGAAGAATTCTGGGCATGAATATTATAAGAAAGAGGGATGAAGGAATCTTATTTTTGAATCAAAAGGACTATTTTGAGAAAGTTTTGGATAGATTCAAAGTAGGAGAGATGAAAGTTGCATCAATTCCCCTTGCTCAGCATTTCAAGCTATCTAAGTTGCAGTGTCCACAGACTGAGAAAGAAGAAGCTGAAATGGCTGAGGTTCCTTATTGTAATGTGGTTGGTAGTCTTATGTATGGCATGATTTGCACTAGGCCTGATTTGGCTTATGCAATGAGTGTAATTAGTAGGTTCATGAGCAAACCTGGAAGGCCACATTGGGAAGCAGCTAAGTGGGTTCTGAGATACTTGAAAGGTACTAAGAACACTGGTCTGGTGTTTTCAAAAGGGAGCAGCAGTGGTTTTAATTTGCAAGGATTTGCAGATGCATATTATGCTACAGATTTTGACAGAAGAAGGTCTACAGCAGGATATGTATTTACTTTGTTTGGTAATTGCATAAGTTGGAAGTCATCTCTGCAATCTGTTGTTGCTTTGTCCACCACAGAGTCTGAGTATATTGCTTTGGCTGAGGCTGTAAAAAAAGCTAAGTGGATTGCTGGGTTGATGAAAGATATGTGTTTAGAGGGTGCTGTTCCTGAGTTGTTTTCAGATAGTCAAAGTGCATTGGCTTTGACTAAGAATCATGTATTTCATGACAGATCCAAACACATTGATGTTAGGTACCATTTTCAAAGGGATATAGTCTTGAAGAAAGAGGTTATTCTTGAAAAGGTTGATACAAAGGACAATCCAGCTGATATGTTAACCAAGTCTATGCCTAGAGCAAGATTTGTTTACTTGTGTTCATTGTTAAAAATTGGTGATTGATAAACTGATATAAGCTACTGGTTTGATACATCTTTTGGGGTTGTTGTTGTCTAATTCAGTAGCTGCTGGAAAGTGAAGTTGCTGTTTTCAAGTCTGTTTTAAGTTTTTTGTTACTTTTTGAATTGCTTAATTCATGTCAAGAGGGTGATTTGTTATATTTGATATTTCATTAACCTCATATAGTTAGTTTCTTACTATAGTTAAGTTCATATGTCAGTTTGCTATTGTGAGCTTTAGTTTAGAGTTTTGCTAATATGAGCTGCTAGTTTTGGTTGTTAGAGATTAGTTAGCTATTAGTTGTAATAGTTAACAAATGAGGGCTGTAATAAATAGAAGAAGAAGTCTTCTTCTTCCTTGGATTGAATCTGTACTTCTCTCGAAGATAATGAGAAATGCTTTCAATTTCTTTTACTTCTCTTCTGTGAACTGAGACTTCAACAATATAGTAACCAATTAATAATTAGAATAGAAATTGTCTAAAATAACATATTTTTACATACTAGTTTTTGAAATGGCAGCAATTCAATTAATTATTTTTAATTGTTATTTTCAATTAATTTGTTGGTTTTTTATCCAATTTCACTACAGTTCAATGGTTTATTGAAGTATTTTGTTATTTTTCATTATTATTGTTAATGAATTTATTGATTTTTTACATTTTTAATTCAATTAATTAAACTGTTATTTGGATAATTTTAATTTTTTTAATATTAGAGTAATAAGTATATAAAAATATGTTATTTTAATAATTTCCCAAGTAAAAAATATTAATTACATATTTTCGTCTTTCAAGATTTACACTATTCAAAGTAAAACTACAATTAAAAAAAACCAATATATATATATATATATATATATATATATATATTATATATTTATATAAAACCTGTTTTCATATTAAAAACCTTTTTTTTTTTTACCTAAAATCAACAAAAATTGAGATTATAACTCTTCCCTATTTTTAGGAAATTTCTTTTTAAAATTTCCAATTTTCTGGTATAATTTTTTGGGGTTTGAATAGAATCTTGGAAAGACGGAGATTTAATTCCCTTATTTTTCAAAGCTTTGTAATCCTTGATTTTCGGTGGGTTGCCTTAAGTCTGTTTTTGAAAGCACCCACCCCCTTTGGCTATTTTGTTTAGCTTTTATGTGAGTGACTATACATCTTAATTTTTGTTTTTTTTTTTGTTATTGTTGTATTATAGATAGCCCTTTAAATATGATAAGTATCTAAATATTTAATCAAATTTTAACACCTATATAAATTCTTCTTAAAATTATTATAGGGAAAATGTTAGTGAATTTAATTTATAAATTAGTTACCTAAACTTGATTAGTAAATTGTTTAGTATTTCAATAATTTTATGAAGGAGAAAAAATTATTTTTTATCATTGAACTTTGAGGCTGTATTATCAATGTAAAACTAAAACGTTTAAATCACATCAATTTTAACCTTGTATTTATGAAACGTTACATTTAAATCATAAGTTAGACTATAATTTTAAGAGTGGTTAACATAAGGCTGAAACAACTCTTTTAGAAGTTTTAGTTTATAGTTTTAATTGATAATATCTAACATTCGGGGGAGAAAAAAATTAAAAAATTAAAAATTAAAAAAATTAAAATAAAATAAAATAAAAGTGATCAAACTAATCATATAACAATCAACCATCAAGTACTTAACATAGTTAGTAAATAGTAAAAGAAATCCACAAAGTAAGAACTTAAAAACAAAAAAGAAAAAGAAAAACTTAGAAGCTAAAAATCAATAACTGACCTGAAAGATAATGAGATGAGAGATCCAAAAGTTGAACTCACAGAATTCAGAGAGGACACGATTTCAGAGAAATAATAGAGTGAAAAATTAGAGAGATGGAAAATGAAGGAAATATAGCATTCAAACAATCCCTCTTGCCAGAAAGGACAGCAATTCATAAAAAATTATATGGTTGACTAGATCCAGTCTCTATTTTTTTTTTTCTTCTCTTATTTATAAAATTATATTTATTAGAGGTAATTTAGAATTCTAAAAATGTTTTTTTTAATTATTTTTAATTATAAAAATTGTTGAGTATGTCAATCGGTAATTAACATGGATTTTAATATTTTTTAAATAAATTAATCATTTATATATATATATATATATATATATATATATATATATATATATATATATATATATATACACTTCATTTAAGATATAATAATTAATGTACATATCTCATCGATTATCTTAACGCATCAATAAGCGATTAATAATCATTAACATTAATAACTGATTAATAAAACTAAAATTTATTAAATTTTCAAATATTTTTTAAAAAATAATACATAATTCAACATGTTAATTTCTTGTTTTATTATGAAAATTTAAAAGAAATATTGGAGTGCATTCAAAAGTTAACAATCACATTGCGAAAGTAGAGGAAAATGACAAGAAATTAATTGAATGAATGGCATGGCCGACAAGATCCACTATTTAATTTTTTTTATTTGTTAAATTTTGTTTTCTATTTATTATATTACATTATACCAGTAGTGCCAGCTTAGTGACATGTGTTTCGTGTATTACTATATTGGAATAGAGTTTTTTTGTTTTTTTATTGTTTTATTTATTTTTTAAATATTGGAATAGAGCATTAGTAACACATGTTGATGTTGTTGCCTGAACTTACAAAAATAAAACAAAAGCCTATAGCGTACTTTATATGCTTTCATAAAAGAGTAGCTATACAACTAGCAATTTTTTCAATAATACTTGTAGAAATATTCATTCTAAAAAATATTATAAATATAGTAAATGTCAATCGGGAGAAATAATAGTGTACCACTTGAGACAGAAGTCAGTGATACATTGGACAATAATAGTCGATTAGATGATTTATTTGAAGATAATGATAACGAAGAAAATGGAGATTCAGACGAGGAAGAACTCAGTGAAACATTATCATCTGAATCTGATTTAAATGACTAGGTAATGGTTAGACGTTGTCTTTTATATACTAGTAGTGTAACCATACTTATTAGATTTTAAAATGTACATATTGTGACATATCGATTCATTACATATGCAGACTTCCACTTGGTCCATATAGGACCTCTATTGGTTCAATATTTCCAAGTACCACACCGAGTCCAAAGACGGGCAGTAGTAATCTTGTTTCAGGTACGTCTTGAAAAAATTTAGATGATGTTAATAGCATATATATAATTACATACATAAGCATTTTATAATATATATATATATATCTCAATCTATACAATAATTGTAACAAGTTCACAAGCAATGAATCGCATAGGGTCATTCTAAAAGTCTAACCCTTACGTAGGTGGTTCGAGACAATAAAAGCCACTACTAGTAGACATTCCTGACAACTTTATGTCGTCCAATTGGCCAGTATGCTACTTTGTTCATCAATGAAGTTATGGTTCTTTGTCGAATATATATTCCAATCAGACATATTATAAAGTGGAAGATCGTTACACCGAAGGACAACAACAATGTGATCCATAGGCTATTGGTAAATGTAGCCTTATTACTTTCATGATAATTGTGAAATGTTATAATGCTTACTAGTTTTTTTTATTCGTACATTGACATTGTAAATGTCCCGTTTTTTTTTAGGTAATTTTATTTATTTATTTATTGAAGTTTAATTAGAAGGTTAGAGTTAATAATTTAGATTTTAGAAATTCAAAATCTTTCGCTAATATTATTTCCGTTAGGAATGTTTAATTAGAATCGGATGCATTAATGATTACTAACAGGCCAATTAATAATCATTACTCACTTTTGTTAGTTAAAATTAATTTAGTATAGTTGTTAGATAAGAGTTTATTTTTACGAGTATTTGGGGACGGTTTTATTCAAAGAAGAGCCGTAGAGTGGTATTTTAGTAAAACTCGAACACCTAATATCATTTAAGTTGTCGTCTTCCTCCTCACTCTACCAAAAGGCAAATAAATTAGAAATTGCTCTCCCAAAACCCCCACACCCGAAGCAATAAGGGAAGAGAAAAGAAGAGAAAGAAAGTTTCGGTTCTCCTTCGTTTCTCGGCCGATTTCGTCGTGCCTTAGCTCGTTGGAAAGATCTTACAACAAAATTTCTACCCATCCTATCCATTGAGATTTTCCATCCAAATCCCAGAGGTTAAAAGGTGAGGAAAGTTTCAGATTTTATGGGTATTGTTGTTTTGATTTTCAATTCTTGATCCATGCTTGAATTCCTCCTTACTCCTTTGAGTAATTGATATTGCTAACTAAAGAAACATACCTCGAGTTAATGCATGATAAATCTTGGCCCTAATTTTGTTTCCAAACAAAAACCCGACCTCTTTGAAAAACCCCAAAATCGTGGCTACTATGGGGGATTTTACCTTGCTTGATTTTCGTTTTTCTTTACTTTTGGGTGTTGGTTTAATGTTGGAAAGCCCTAAAATGAATTACACATTGTTATTTACCACTTTATTACAACCCAAACCAACCTGGAACGTTCATAAAGTGTCAAAAGCCAAGAAATGCACATCCCAAAATAGAGGCTGGTCATTGTTGTTTTGGAGGGGATTTCCCGGGATGTTTTGCTCTTATTTTGTTTTAGGTATCAAATTGTTTGATGATTGATTAATTTATGATTGTTAGGTGCTTTTTAAATTGTAGGTTTTAACAAGACATAGCTCGTTTGATCCTCCGACTCTTGAAGCAAGACTATTTAGCAAAGGTGAGTTTAAAGTGGTTGTATGTGGTCTTATGACCGAGTTGCATTGACGTGGTTGTTTGATCGAGTTTAAGAGGGTATGTTGAGATTAAAGCCCTAAATGAGTATCGGTTGGCAAGTTGGACCTTGGAAGTGAGATTGAGCGTTTAAGTGTTTGTTAATGCCTAGGGGTACTAGTTAGAGTCCCGGAATGGAAATTGAGTCATATACTTTATTCAGTGGATTCAAGGTGATTTGGTTGTGTTTGGAGTGAGTTTGGGAAAGGGGAAGGATTTCTTACGGGCTATGAAAAAACATTATGAGATGTGGGATTTAGAGTATTGTGGTGGGCTGAAAGACACGTTATGTCATTCGTAGTACTTTGATACTTTTTCTCTTGCATTTAATACTTTATTATTAGCTTCATTTCGTTAAATTAATTTTTCGTAGAATCAACAATGGTAGAGTATTAACCGTTCCTACACTTATAAATTGTTTATTTAGAATTTGTGGGTTGATGAATGTTAGTGGTGATACCACGGAACGAAAATGAGAAACAAAACTCATACTCGAATTCTTTCAGATGGAGTATGTGGGGAATGAAATTGAGAAACGAAACCCATACTCGGATTCTTTCAAATAGAGTATGTGAGGAATGAAATTGAAAAATAACACTCATACTCAGATTCTTTTAGATGAAGCATGTGGGGAATGAAATTGAGAAATGAAACCCATACTCAGATTCTTTCAGATGAAGTATGTGTAACGACCCAACCCAAAATAATCATACATAAATAAATAATGACTCATTTGAAACATAATTAAATCAGAGTTAAAACTAACTAAAATTTGTGGAAGCTTAATTTAAAATCAAATAACCATTTTAAAACCAAAACATTTATTTTCAGCGCCATTATTCAAATATTAAGTCAAATAAAATAATAAAATAAAAATCCATAAAATAACCGATAAAGTAATCAGCAAAATGAAATGTTCGAGAATAAATAAATAAACAAATATCATATCCTAAAGGCCTCTCAATGTAGCGTCATCCTCGTCAATCGTCATGGTTTCCATTATTATCAGTGTTACCTGTAAAATAAAAGTTTGCAGGGCATTCGAATACCGTGAGTTTTTTCAAAACGGGCACATAATAATAATATTTAAAATTAATAAATCATCTCCCAAGACATTCTAATAATCATATAATAAACAAGAAAGCAAAGAGAATTTAATTTAACTTCTAAGTAGGAATTAACCTGCCTTAATTGCAAATTGAACGAGTAATCGACCTCGAAATAAATCCAAGAATGGTCCTAAAAATGCCCAAGACCTGTATTGACATTAATTTAATGTCAATTTAACGAGAACCAAGCTTTCGGGACGAAAATCGGCTCGAATTGGCTAAGAATGGGCTTGGACCAGCTAAACCAGTCCAACTAACCTCCAGCCAACGCATACGCACGAGGGGACATGATGGCAGCAACGTTTCTTCTCTTTTTTTAAAAAAATTAATCAAAGATTGCAACAACTTACCCGAAACTCCAAGAAATCTCTCGATCTTCGTCTCAGATCACACGTAGTGAAGAACCCAATAAAAACAACTCAAACACGAGCAAAATCCCTCGATGTCTTAAACATAAAGGAGCGTTACATATTGGGAGAGGCTCAATATGTTCTTGGTATCCAAATTATAAGGAACCGAAAGAACAAGACGTTAGTGTTGTCTCAAACATCCTACATTAACAAAAGAGTTGCCAAGTATGGGATGGATAAATCCAAGAAAGGAGCGTTACCTTTCAAGCATGAGATTTATTTAACAAAGGACCAATGTCCTAAAACTTCTCAAGAAGTTGAGAGTATGAGACAGTATCCTTATGCATCAGCAGTTGGAAGTCTAATGTATGTGATGTTGTGTACTAGACCGGACATCTGTTATGCAGTAGGGATAGTAAGCCGTTACCAATCAAACCCTGGTGATGAACATTGGGTTGCAGTCAAGAATATTCTCAAGTATCTTCGGAGAAATAGAAAATATGTTTTAGTGTATGGTAAAGAGGATTTGATTCTCAATGGGTACACGGATTCTAACTTCCAGGCAGATAGGGATTCTAGGAAATCCATGTCTGGATCAGTTTTCACACTTTATGGTGGAGCCATTGTTTAGAGGAGTATAAAGCAAAATTGTATTGTTGACTCCACAATGGAGGCCGAGTACGTAGCCGCTTGCAAAGCTGCTAAAGATGGTGTCTGGCTTAGGAAGTTCCTAACCGATCTAGAGGTAGTACGAGACATAGACAAATCCATAACACTATTCTATGATAACAGTGGTGCTGTAGCCAACTCCACAGAGTCTAGAAGCCACAAATAGGGAAAGCACATAGAGAGAAAGTATCACCTGATAAGGGAGATAGTGCAAAGAGGAGATGTCGTAGTGACAAAGATAGCCTCTTAGTGTAGGGATGATTTACTAAACTAGCGGAATTTGATTTAGTAAACTAATTAACATTTAATTATGGATCTATTAATATCATGCAATTTGTGAAAAAACATGTAGATTCATGCTTTAAATTTCGAAAATTAAAATCAAAACTTACATTGAGTAATAAATGGAGAATCGGTTGGAGGTTTCTTTACAGCATCAAATCCTCAGCAACACCGGATCTTCTACGCTATATCCCGATCGATCAAACGAAACCCGATTGTGGGATCGAACTTTAGAAGAAATTGGGAAGAAGAAAAATATTTTCTTCCCAATTTTGAATAGGGAAAATCAGCACTCAAGGGGGGAGAAGAGGAAGAGAGAATTCCGAATTTCTAAGGAATTTAATTGTATGATTTATGAATGACTCAACCCTCCTATTTATAGAAAAATAGGAATCCTAATCACATTAGGATTAATCTATAGAGATAAATACAAAAAGAAAAAAGATTATCTCTTTCCTTTATCTTGCAATTTCGAAAATGCTATAGATAAATAGGAGATTATTTTATTTTCTTTATTTTATTTATCTTGGGTAAATAAATCTATATAATTATTATAGGATATAATTCAAATAATTATCTCCTACAAATTATCTATGAAGGCCGAAATTAATAATAAATAATTAATAAATCAAATTTATTTAATTAATTATTTTGGGCCAATTTCAATTGGGTTCATTTAATCCAATTGGGCTTGAAACTCTCTCTTAAATTAATAAGTCCAACTTAATTAATTTATTTATTAATTACCATTTAAATAAAATATTTTATTTAAACAATTAATAATATTAATATTTTCTCCCGACTAAATATTATCAAATTATATTTAATTATTAATTTCCATTTAAATCATTTTCATTATTTAAATAATTAATAATAAATATTTTAATTATTAATTTCCATTAAATAAACTCATTATTTAATTAATAATTTTATTGATAACATGTTATTATTAATTAATTAATTATTAATTATTAATTCCGTTCAAATAAAATTTATTATTTAAACAATTAATAATTGTTAATTAATTTCAAATTATTAATTACCATTTAAATATACTCAATATTTAAATAATTAATAATATCTAATTAATAATATTTCATTATTAATTTCATGTTTAAATAAACTCATTATTTAAACAATTAATAATGTTCATATTAATTACCGTTTAAATATACTCAATATTTAAACAATTAATATTGCCTATTTTAAGTAATTCACTTTACTTAAAATTTCCATTTCTTCTACTTGATTTCGCGACTACGATATTTGGGCTAGCATAGGGACCCGATGGACCTATAGATCATGGGCTTAATAATTAGTCAATTAATTGATTAACTCATAATCGTTAATTACTTATTATCTAACTATGAATAATTCCACTATAGATTCATAAGTGAACTCCCCTCACTATAGATGAGTTATGTCCATTTAGTTTATCTTTATTTATATCTCGTGATATAATCCTTCACGTGGAACCCTCATAATTACAGGCGGATAAATTTACCGTTTTGCCCCTGTAATTACCGCTTTATCCTTGTGTTCCCGCTGATTCTCCAATGAACATTATCTTTAGTCGAACTAGAGATAATATACTACGTGATCAATAGAAGTCATGGCGCCACTTGTTCATGTCTCGAATCAGGACATCAAGGGAGTTTCCTAAAGTTCCTAAAATATTTAGGTATCGCACCGATACCTGGTTAATTTATAGGAAAGTTATGAATTCCATCTTGTGAAAATGAGTTCCCAGCTACTTATCTAGTCATGTTCCCAAAACAGAAGTGTATTGAGCGCTCTTACAAATCGCTCTCAACCATGTGAATCAAAGAACATAACTCCATAAATAGGAGTCCGCATTTCACTCAGGATTGAGATCTATCACGGTTGATAAACTTAGTTTGATATTCAATCATTTCTCGTAAACGGTACTAATGAGAAATTTGATCGAACGTCGTGGTCCTGTCTTATACAATCAACATTGCATATGATACTTCCATTTCATGTCTCCCACATGAATGATCAGGATTAGATCATTTGTCTATAAACAAAATGCGAAGCTATCAACACGGTGTTACCAGGATAAGGTTCCCAAACGTTATCCATTTATCTGAGACACTTTTAAGTTACTCATCTCGACTTTAATCCTCTCGTATGACTCACATACTAAGTCGTGATTTCATAAGAGTAACTTAGGGTTTACTATTTGAATGTTTGATATTTATATATTTCCATATATTTCTAATATCATTAATTGAATCAATCTAGATAATATAAAGAACTTATGTTTATTTATTTAATTTATTCTTAATAAATTATTATTATTAAATAATTACAAGTTCTAGGACACCATTCCTAACACTTAGGATAATATTGCTGATCCATTTACAAAGACGCTTCCGGCTAAGGTGTTCAAGCGTCATATGGGTAGTTTAGGATTACTAGATAAATCTCTGTAAAGCTTTAGTGCAAGTGGGAGATTTCTGGTGTTTCTGCCCTAAATCCTATGTAATCCAATTAAACTATAAATAAATAAAGGAATTATTATTTAGTAATATTTACATTGTCATTTATTATTAGTTTAATAAATGTAATCCATCATAAGATCCAGAGTTACTTATGATAGCTTAAAGTGAGCATGTGATGCGAGAAGATTCACTTACGTGTAACTCAAATAGTATGTGGTATATATGAATAAAGGTTGGGTGCCTTATTTCTAGTAACACCACTAACACGGTCCGCTTGTGAATTGGCATAGGTGATCTCATCTGGATCACTCATGTAGAGACATGTGAGTGAGGGTGTTGCTGCAATAGAGATTGTAGTAGACTGGACTAAGATAAACTTAATGTCTTTTGGGAAATTCGTTACAGAAAGACACTTCGTTTATCGATCGGTTGATCATGTACAATTGATCTTAATCCTGAGTGGATTACGAACTCCTGTTCGCAAGAGACAAGCTTTTGATTTGCATAGGTGAGAGTGACTCGATATAGTTCGCTCAATATGCCTTCCACTTTGGGGATTGCATTTTGCTTATAGTTGGGAACGTAATTACACAAGAATTGGAATTCACTCTGTTCCATCTAGGAAAATAGATAAGTAGTTCCCTTATGGACTGATTCAGTCTTGAACAGTGGGGCCCCATATTCCTCTGATCAATGAAAAGGTAAAGATGCATAATGGAGATTATGTAAGGTTGTTCATTGGAGAATTAGTTGGGCTTAAGGAACAAGATGTATCACAGAGGTTAATACGGTGCAAATACCTAGCCATGGATATGAACTAACTTGTGAAAGATCAAAGTGTAGTTAATGATATTAGCCAATGGACATAACTATGTCTATAGTACTAAGAGTGCAACTCTAGATATTTAGTGGAGTTATCTAGGAGTTAATGAATAAGAATTAATTGATTGAAGGAGTTCAATCAATGTAATTCTGGATCATTGCAACTTAGTCCTATAGGTCCATTAAGTCTTCCGAGCTAACGCATATAATTGAGAACATAAACTAATGATGATTAATTTATTGGGAAAAATGATTTCAAGCATTTGATTTGAAGTTGTCAAATCAATTAAGGCAAATACAAATAGAAGAGTCTATTTGATTATTTAATTAATGGTGAAATTAAATAGAAGAGTCTATTTAATTTTTTATTAAATAGAGGAGTCTATTTAATTATAAAATAAAGAGATTAAATAGAGGAGTCTATTTAATTATATTAATTTTGAAGTTGTCAAAAATTAATGGGGATTTAAATAGAGGAGTCTATTTTAATATTTAATTTGAAGAAGTCAAATTAAAGAGGAAATAAATAAAAGAAGTTTTATTTATTTAATGGAATTGTTCTATTAAATAAAAAAGAAAATAAAATGACAAATATTGTCATGAAGATGACATGGCGGGCGTGTGACCCTACCCCATTGGTTAAAAGATAACCAATTATTTGCATTTTATTTTAATTAAAATATATGAATAGCGTAATGGTTAAGATATGGAATAATTATTTGGGAAATTTACATGAATGTTATAATTGAGTGAAATATTTATAAAAATGTTAGAAAAAAAAAATATTTACAAAAATGTTATAATTTCAAAAGTCGAGTATATCAGTTAATCTATTAGTATATCAGTCAATAATTAATAGTATATCAGTGATATATAATAGTATATCAATAATAGAATATTAATGATTGACTGATAAACTACCATTGATATACTAAAAGTTTACTGATATACTAATAGTGATTAACTGATATACTCAGAATTTTTAAAATTCTAACATTTTTGTAAATATTTTTTTTTCCTAACAAATTTGTAAATATTATAAAAATTTCTAACATATTTGAAAATGCCCCTAATTATTTTTAATTAATAAAGATTTATTTAAATAAAAGATATGAGATTATCTTATTAAGGAATAAGATAGAATATCTTAATTATTTAAAAAATATTTTAGAATATCTTTATTAATTATTTGATAATTAAAAAATATTCAAAGATTTTCTGAGGTCTTGGTTTTCCTATAAATAGGACCTTTGGGTTGATCCCAAAACACACGGGGTTAATCAATCAAGAGAAAGACTCAGAAAATTCCTCTTTCCCTCTCTCCTCGCCGCCGCCCATAGGGTAAGGGAAGAAGAATTTTTCTTCTCTCTTCCTTTTTTCCAAAGAGGATAGTGCCCACGCACTGATTCTCTTTTGTGCTTAGAGAGGAAGAACTTTTGGTGATCCTAGGATCATAACCAACGAAGAACGAGGAAGGGCCAGACACTTCTTGACAAGGGTTAGTATTCTTTTATGCATTTTAGTTTTTGATAATATTATACTGCAATAAAAGATCCTTGGGAATTCCGCACGAGAACTTTTTAATAGAGGCCTCAATCCCAACATATTTATCATTGTAAATATACTTATGTTGCGGGAATGAAATGTATGTTCACTTGTGAATGCTCTATTTGTAAGAATATTTACTTTTTAATCTTGTTGTGGGATGGAAATCCAGGAAATTGTTTGTAACGTGTTTAGTATTGTTTTTAGGAGTATAGTATGGGTAGTGGAACGCATGCTAGGCCTTGGACACAATTTCCGATATGAAATTCGTTCATATGATCACATACTTTCCATTTTACTCTCACTAGCATTTTATGTTTATGTTGCTACTCTTTAACCTTTTCAGGTACTCTCACTAGCATTTTATGGACTTGTGCATTCTACGAATGCATGTTAATGAATTCATAGTCTTGTATTATTTTACTTTCATTATTTCGATACACTTTGAATCTGAGCTCATGAGAGCATTTAACTATTTTTATTATTTTTACGTCCATTTTAGGACTTAAATACTGTAGGAAATGAGTATTTCCTTATTTTTACTGATTGGAAAAATGTATACAGGTTTTTTGTTGGTCCAAAATACAAACGGCACCATGTCGATTTTTCAAAAAATCTAGTCTTCCGCTACTTTACTCTGATTTAAATTACATATAAAAAGTCGGGTCTTTATAGACATATAGGATAACTTCATTATTGACCCTAGTTGAGAGGCGGTCCAAGTTTACCTTAATGATATAATGTCTGATGTTTTGAATGAATTTCGTGGGAAGTTGCACAGACATTATAAGAAGATCAGAGATAAAGACGGTATTCAAGTAGCCCATGTATCAAACCACGCACAAGAAGATCATTATTTTCGTATATGTTGATAATTTAAATATTATTGGAACTCTTGAAGAGCTTCAAAAAGCAATAAACTATCTTAAAAAGGAATTTGAGATGAAAGATCTAGGAAAAACAAAGTTTTGCCTTGGTTTGTAAATTGAGCATTTAGGAGATGAAATTATTATTCATCAATCAACTTATACAGAAAAGATCTTAAAAAGATTTTATATGAATAAACCACATCCATTGAGCACTCCAATGGTAGTGCGTTCACTTGATGTGAAAAAATGTCATTTTAGACCTTGAGAAGATAATGAAGAACTGTTTGGTCCTAAAGTACAACAACTAAGTGCAATAGGTGCACTTATGTATCTTGCTAATAATACACGACCAGATATAATATTTTCAGTAAACTTGTTAGCTAGATATGGTTCTTCTCCAACGAGAAGACTTTGGAATGGAATTAAATATATATTTCGTTACCTTCGAGGAACAATTGGCATGGGCTTATTTTATTATACCAAATATATGTTAAAGTTAGTTGGTTATGTGGATGCTGGTTATTTATCTGATCCACATAGAGCTAGATCTCAAACAGGTTATTTATTCATATATGGTGGAGCTATTATATCATGGCAATCTATGAAACAGACTATAACATCCACCTCTTCAAATCATGCTGAAATTCATGCCCTTCATAAAGCCAGTCGAGAATGTGTATTACTAAGATCAGTGACTCAACACATTTGTGAAACATGTGGTTTATCCTCAAATAAAGAAATTCCAACAATATTATTTGAGGACAATACTCCATGTATAACACAGATATAAAAGGGATATATTAAAAGAGACAGGACGAAACATATTTCATCAAAACTCTTTTTCACACATGACCAGGATGATATAAATGTCCAACAAATCAGTTCCAAATATAACCTAACAGATCTATTTACAAAGGCATTACCTACAACAACATTTGAAAAGTTGGTGCAGAGTATAGGAATTAGGCGACTTAGAGACCTCAAGTGATGTTATCATGTGGGGGAGTAAATATTATAGTGCACTATTTTTTCCTTGACTATGGTTTTGTCCCATTGGGTTTTCCAAGCAATATTTTTAATGAGGCAATTCCTATTATAAGAATTATGTACTTTTTTTCCTTCACTAAGATATTTTTCCCATGGATTTTTTTTCTAGTAAGGTTTTAATGAGGCGTATTCTTATGAGTAGTGTCATCCAAAGGAGAGTGTTATGAAGTGGAGAGTTAAGGATGACACCAACTCCTAACTCCATTTTCTTTATTTGGTCATAGATTCATATAACTCCATATTAATTTATAAGGAGTTTTGTAATTCCAAATGCCTATAAAAGACTATGGCTATGTTAATAAAGAACACGCCAATAAAAACTTCAAAAGCATTTCGTACAATTCTCTCTCTATATACTATGTGCTAATCTCTTTTAAGCTACATTTTTTTTCTTTAGTATTTCTTTAGTTTTATAACAACCTTGATATTCTTATTTTTTAAGGGATGATGAAAAGTCATTACTCGTTTTATTTTTAAATCACATTTCTCAAAAATTTGTGGATATGAGATGGTGAGACTTGTATAGTAGTGTAAAAAAACAGTAGTATTTAAAAATATAATATAAAATCTATTAACATTAATTATTTTATTTTATTTCATTCATTTTAAAATTAGAAATAATTATTCTTAAATTTATTATGAATTAATTTATCAAATAAAATATAGTTTATAAATTTAATTTAATTTTATACATTTAATTCATTTTAAAAATTCTATTGAATTTTAAAAGATAATTAAATTAAAAAGACAAATTATATTATAAAAATCTTATCTCTGCATATCAAACTTAGGTTTTTCTATTCCCCGACATTCAAAACTCATATCGGCATATCAAACACCTGTAAGGGGTTTTTTAAAATGTCATTTTGATAGCAATGATTCAATGTAAAATTTAAAAATAATAATACTCGTGATAAAAATAATAACAACCAAAATAGAAAAGTGACAAAAAAAATAGAATTTGTCTCAAATAGCATAAATTTGCATACTAGTTACTAAAATATCAGAACTTTTTTTAAAAATTAATCAAAAAAACATAATTGAACTATTTTTTATAGGTATTTTAAAGAATTTGTTTGTTTTTTTTTATTTTTTAAATTCAAGTTCAATAATTTATCGAACTATTTGATTATTTTTCATTATTATTTTCAATAAATTTATTAGTGTTTTTTTAGTGTAATAAATTATTGAACTATAATTATTTTATTTAAATAATTTTTAAAAATATCTAACATTTCAATAATTAGTATGTAAAAATATATTATTTCAATAATTATTTTAAATAATTCTGAATATACCTTATTGGTTAAGGTATGTAATTCCACACTGTCTATCCAATACTAGGGATGGCAAAATTTCCCGTGGGTTAGGGGCCCCGCGGGGCCCCGACTCTATAGAGGCAGGGAATCCCCGTTTTATAAGGTTAGGGTTAGGGTTATGGTGAGAAATTCCTCCCCGATTTGTTATAGGGTAAGGGTATGGGGATACATCCCCCATCCCCGATTTGTCTACTTTTATCTTTATTTATTGAAAACTATATGTGAAATATGATTATATTAATTAATACAATATAAAATTGTTAGTACTATGTTTTCTTTTTTACTTAAAAATGTATATTTTAAATGTATATTACATTTTTATATTTCATTTTTAAATAAGAATTAAAATGTAAAACGGAGAATTTTCCCCGCGGGAAACCCGATCCCCTAATGGGGAATCCCCGAACCCGACCCTTATTTTTTGATTAGGGGATAGGGTAGGGTATGGGGATTAAAAATCCCCGCAGGTTAGGGGATGGGAAATGCATCCCCGACCCCGCCCCGCCCCGTTGCCATCCCTAGTCCAATACTTTGTATCAATAATTATTCTAAAATAAATCATAAGCTAAAAGCCATATTAAAACCAAAAATATAATTCAAGAAAAAGAATAATTATATCTTTCCAAAAATATTTTTTTTTTTTTATTGGCAGTGGGTCTCTTCTTCTTCCTCATCCTCAAGAATTCCATCTGATTCTGCTTACTTCACTACACCTCTTCCTTTGCTTCGCTTCGATCATGGCTCCTTCTCTGAAAATCATCGCCGGAGCAGATTCCTTCGGCTGTTCTCTCAAAGACACCCTCATCTCTCACCTTCGCTGCCTCAACATCCCCGTTGAAGATCTCGGCGTCTCTTCCTACTACTCAATCGCCGCTGAAGTCGGAAAACGCGTCTCTTCCGCTTCTTCCTCCGACGATTTCACCGAAACACGAGGTCTCCTCGCTTGCGGTACCGGCGTCGGCGTTTCGATCTTTGCCAACAAGTTCCCCGGTGTCATGGCCGCTACTTGTTTAACCAAAGATGAAGCTCTCAATTCTCGATCAATCAACAATTCCAATGTCCTTTCCCTTTCTGGTAATTCCACTTCTCCTGATTCCGCCATTGAAATTCTCGATACTTGGCTTAACACTCCTTTTAAATCCCCTTGTCCTGCTTCTGGTTCCAAACCCTGGCCTGAGGAAATCGATACTTTCCTCCAAAATTCGCTCTCCGAAATGTCGAAAATCGGCGAAAAGGATGCGGTATCGGTTACGACCGATTCGTGTTCGATATGTTGTTTGGTTAAGAATAGGGAATTGAATCCGATTGATATGATCCCGGGTGGATCGATGAAGATATTGAGGGAAACACCGACGTCGGCGATCGTTCGGTTTACGGCCGGGAGTATTGAGCCGGCACATCATCATACATTTGGGCATGATTTGGTGGTGTTGGAAGGGAAGAAGAGTGTTTGGAATTTGACAAAGAAAGAGAGATTTGATTTGGTTGTTGGGGATTTTCTCTTTACACCAGCTGGGGATGTTCATAGGGTTAAGTATTATGAAGATACTGAGTTTTTCATCAAATGGGATGGTCATTGGGATATGTTTTTTGATGAAGATCTTGATTCTGCTAAGGAAGCTATTGCGAAGGAATCAGAAAATGGATCTCTGTAAACAAAATATGTGAGTTTATGCAATTGTTTGTATGTAGTTTTATTGTCGTTGTTATGTGGTTGTCTTATAAAATTAGTCGATGGTCCGAACACTCGCGGATATGAAGAAGTTATAAGTTTTGCTGTTTTGGTAATATGTTTGCTTTATATGATGGAATGGTGTAAAGTTGTTATGTTGGTGTTTGAAGAGTGTTGAAAGTTTAGTTTGGTAGGATTGCTGTCAATAAACAAGCTTTTATGTTCGTGTTTGTGTTTGTGATTTTTTTTTGTTTTTTTTGGTAGCTTGGTTGTGATGATATATGAAAAATGAGTGAGTGTATGTTTGTAATTATAATAAAAGAAAATGTTGTGGGTTTTGAATGGTATGATAAGTGTGCTATATATATATATATATTACTTGAAATTTAGCATATGTATAGGTTGTGATATAGTGCACTTATTTTATAGAAATAAAATAAAAGAAATTTAGTCCCATAAGATAGTTGAACTGATAAAAATCAATCGATTATATGAAATCATATAAGTTTCAAATTCCTTCACCCCCAATTTATATTAAAAAAAAAAGGTTAAATATAATGGTATTTGAACGATAAATCTTCAATTTAGCTTTGTTATTTTTTTTTATGTAAAGTGTCAGAGGTGAGGATTGAACCATATTTTTTTAGTGTGGAACTACATATCTTAATCAATAGACTATGTCTTGGTTGGTATTTAGGTATACTAGTCAAAATTTATGTGCGTTGCACGTGTTTTTAAAATAAAAAAATGACAATAATTTTTAAATGTTTCTAAATAATCTAAAAAAATAATAAGAAGTTTTAGTTTGGGAAGATTTTATACAAAGTCTAATTCTAATTTTAGAAGGATCAGTTTGTTCAAAATGTTGGATGTACTGTATTCTAATTTAGAAGAAAAACACTATCGGGAGCTATACATTAACTTTTTGTCGTGCAATTCTTTACAAATAGGCCCTAGAATTGAATGTGCTAATCAACATTGTTGATTTAGTGCTCATTTGGAATAACTTTTGAGTATTTAAAAGTGTTTTTAAATAATAAAAAAAAAGTATTTTTGATAACCATTAAACACTTTTAAAAGTCATTTCAAACGGCCCCTTAAACTCTTTCCACCCAATACATTTTTTTTCTCCTAAAAAACACTCTGCGCAACATATTCATTGACGCTAGTATTGAAAATTAATCGAGATTTTTTTTCAATTCCCTATTTTTGACCTCCAATTCATATTGTGCAGACTCGCCCTACGTTGAGATATGTTGAATAGAAATATTTTAAAAATAAATTTGTTATTATCATTCATATAAGTGAAATTCATATAAATTTGAATGAACTGTATTTTCAATGAAAAAATCGTAATTCATTTATGTATTTTCAATGAAAATAAATTAATTCTTACGATTTCAATTTCAATGCACTGTATGAAATTCATATAAATTTGAATTATTGTATTTTGTATGTTTTGTACATATTTTTATTTTAATTGATTTATGTATATTGTTTTTAGTATATTGGGTATATCATTCTCTCAGATAAAATGTGTTTATCTTCTAATATACTGAGTATATCGTCCTTCGATTTTGTAAGTGCATTTGAAAAATAACACGGGTATGTAAATATACGTATATACATGTCATTTAACCTGCAAATGAAAATAAAAGAGTGTTAATACATGATACTTAATGTGCAAAATAAACAACCAATGTATATTACGTATATTACATAGTGTACGGATAGTAAAAAAATATAAAAAAAAAAGAAGAAAAAACAGAACAAATGATGAGAAGAAAAAATAGAACAAATTATGGGAATGTGTTGACCATTTCCTCTATATATCACGTATATTACAACATTGATGTACATTACGTATATTATAGAATATATATTTAGAAAATAAACAGTCGTATATTACATATATTGCAGATAATACATTACGAATATTATATTACGTATATTACGGACTGATTAAGCAAAATAGAAACAAACGATTGACAATATATGTATATTATATATATTGTAAAAAAAACGTATATTACAGACTGTACATTACGAATATTACAGCGCATATAACACAGAATGTAAAATCGTATATTACATGACGTATATTACAGACTGTACATTAAGCAAAATAGAAACAGACGAGAGACAAAATATGTATATTACGTATATTGCAAAAAAAACGTATATCGCATATATTACATATATAGCAGAAAACAGTATCAAGAAATTATGTATACTACATAAAACAACAAAATATGTAAATCAAACCAAAACACTACCCTGTTTGGTATGCAATCCAGATTCAGTTTTATGAATCTGGATTGAATGAATAAAAGGAATCCGCGTTGTTTTGTGTTTGGTTTACAATCCAGAAAAAAGCAATTTGGATTCAATTTCTTTTTTAGGCTAAAAAATGAATTCAACTAAAACAAGAATCCAAAATATCCAACTCAAAACCTGAAAAACACATATTGACCTCACCCACACAATTTAATCAACGGGTTTCAACACATGAGATAAAAATACGAGTCGGGCCCATTTTGCATATTTGGGTCTGGTCAGGCCCGTTTTTCGAGGTTGACCCGGTCCGTTCTAGCTTTTATTTATTTAATTAAA
Organism: Gynostemma pentaphyllum; assembly: GCA_028015215.1. Taxonomy (NCBI): domain Eukaryota; kingdom Viridiplantae; phylum Streptophyta; class Magnoliopsida; order Cucurbitales; family Cucurbitaceae; genus Gynostemma; species Gynostemma pentaphyllum. The sequence continues at coordinate 54,525,470 of CM051351.1, read as the reverse complement.
TTTTTAATTGCATGTTTTTAAGCTGATTTTTAACTTTTTAAACTTAAACTTAATTCTAAAGTGATGGAAAAAAAGTTAATTTTTTTTTTCATTATATCCTATTTTTTATTTATACTTTGTTTTTATAATTATATATAAGATTAATTTAAATATAAAAAATAAAATAATTTATATATATATATATATATATATATATATATATATATATATATATTTATATATGTTTTGGAGGTTGTTGCTTACATTTTTCTCTGCTTCTTGTTTACTAATGTATGTAGTACTATTTGAATAACGCTATTGGAGGTTTTCAATGCCCAAATGGTCTCTCCATTTAGTGTGAAAATATTTTTTCAGATTCTCTTTTATTGAGAAATTCTCTCTTTGGTTGCATTAGGTTCTTATGAATTTTAGAATGGATCTCATTGTGTCTTGTATAGTTCTCCTTTTGGAAAAAATTGAGTTGTTTTAATCTAAAGAGTTTATTTGATAGACTTGCAATGCTTCTATTATCTTTATTATAACTTTTTTTAAAAGAAAAATTTATCCTAAGAATGAGAATAGTTATAGTTGATGCGGATAAAGATGTTTCTAATTTATAAGTTATGAATTATTAGTTTTTTCAAACTTAAAAATGAATGATTTAAAGTTGGAAGTATTATTTTTATGAGTGGGTCACCCAAAATTTGGATTATGATCTAAACACATATTCTGATTCACAATCTGATTTTAAATTTTTTGAGTAACCAACCAAACACATATTTCAAATTTCTGAATATCAATTATAAATTCTGGATCTATTACCAAACACAGTTTCAGAACCAACAAATTCACATAATACAACTCTGAATTCATTAGAATCCACTAAATTCAAATTCTGCTTTTCAGATTGCATACCAAACAGGGCCTTAAAAAAAATAATATCTTTTGTAACGTCTTGTTATTTTTGAAGTGAAATTTTTTTTATTATTATTTTATTTAATTTAATATTTCATTTAGTTATTTATTTATTTTAATTAAAGTATTTAATTTAATTTTAGAAAATTAGAATTTAGTAGCTAATTTCGTCCGAAAACCGTTTTAATCGTTTTATTAGCTTAAATTTTATTTGGTTGTATTAATAATTATTAACGGGCCCATTAATAATTATTAATCACCATTGGGTCATTTTAAGAGCTTTGGGTTTCGTTTTATAAACTAAATCACTTGAGGGACGTAAACGTCATTTTCCGATTTCTTAAAATATCTTTTTCCTATTCATTTGTCTTCTTAAATAACCAAAAAGTCAAAAAATTGGAAGACTCCTCATCTTTCTCTCTTCTTCATACGTGAGCTCCATGGGAGGGGAAGAAAAGCTTGGGTTTTTGTCAATTCTCAACCGATTTAGATAATTTCAGTTGCGTTGGATTGCTCGGGAAGTGGGCTTTCTTTCCAACCTAGCCTTGTGGTGTTTCTCGTTCTTTACTGGAAGCCCTAAAAAGTGAGTTTTCAAAACTTTTTATATGAATCTCTTTATTTTTGTTTATAAACGAGTTTTGAAGTTGAAATCATGTGTTTTCATCAAGAAATTTGACGATTGTGAGTCCATATTTTCGAAAAACACTATTCACCCGAAAACACTATTCATCCATAAATCAATTCTCTTATTTAGTTATGGTTTATAATTGTATTTGATCGGTGTTATTGTAGGTTTTGATAATCGCACGTGAGGTAATTCGTTCGACACTTTGGAAGTTCGATTTCAAGTCTAAGGTGAGTTTAAAAGGGAAGTTAGTGATTTTATGAATTAAGTTTCATTACGATTTTGTTTATCGAGGTTAAGAGGGAAACCAACTCCTGAGAGTTATTGTTTGGTTGGTGACTTTTGACTCGGAAGTGAGTTGAGAGATTTTGGAAGTTCTAGTGTTTATGGGTGAAAAAGGTAAGAATGAAGTGGAAGTTTAAGGCACTTTGAGTGGTTTGGGAGCCAAAGTGACTTAGAGATTACACTTGAGTGATAACTCGTGTAATCCAAGTAGTTATGTTCCTTAGTAACTTATTAGAATTCTATTAAGATTATCTAACTTATTAGGGAACTTGATGACATTTGATATGGTAAGACTGTGCGTGGTATGTTGATTTTGATCCATACGGTAACACGTTACGATGAATTGTTCTATGGTAAGACCGTACGTGGTATGTTGATTTCGATCCATGGTTCTATGGTAAGACCGTATGTAATATGTTGATGTTTATCCATACGGTAACACGATACGATGAATTGTTCTATGGTAAGACCGTACGTGGTATGTTGATTTCGATCCATACGGTAACACGTTACGATGAATGGTTCTATGGTAAGACTGTACGTGATATGTTGATTTCGATCCATACAATAGCACGTTACGATGACTGGTTCTATGGTAAGACCGTACATGGTAGTATGTTGATTTCGATCCATACGGTATCACATTACGGTGATTTGTTATATGGTAAGACCGTACGTGGTATGTTGATTCCGATCCATACGATAGCACATTAGGATGACTTGTGATATGGTAAGAGCGTACGTGGTATGTTGATTCGGATCCATATGATAGCACGTTACGATGACTTGTGATATGGTAAGACCGTACGTGGTATGTTGATTTCGATCCATACGGTAGCACGTTACGATGACTTGTGATATGGTAAGACCGTACGTGGTATGTTGATTTCGATCCATACGATAGCACGTTACGATGAAACTTGTTTGATAACAAAGAAAGTTAGTATTACAATTACATATATTTCTTAGAATTATGTAATAAGACTTAGTAATAGTTGTTACTTTTACTTTTAGTCTTTATTTCTATTTCATATGGCATTGAAAGTCTATTACGGGAAGTATATTACTATCGTATGATTGTGTGGAAATTGGAAGTGTGGAATGGATAGTAAAGAGCAATTTAGGCCTTTGGAACACAATTTCTGGTATGAAATTTGGTTCATAGGATACTCTCACTAACATTTTTATGCTAATGTTGCTACACTTACAATTTTTCAGGTAAATCTCATCGTAAGGGACGTGGTAGAGGAGTTGGCGCTGTATGACTTGCCGAGTTGGTGAATGGACAATAATATGCATACTTTTTGTTTAGTATTCTTAGTAATGCTTGTAAATTATTTCTCATCTTTCTTACTTGTGTCCTTTTGAGCCCGAAAGGGCATTTGTTTAAAATCTGTAAATGTCTTATGATTTAAATCTCTTTTGGAAGTTTAAATTATATGCTGGAATGCGCATTCCTGATTTATCGCTTTCTCTAAATATGGGTTGTTATAAACAGGTTTTGGATAATCCGATTTTTAAACGAACCCATACCGTTTTTCTTAAAAATTTGAGTCTTCCGCTGTGCATTTGAATTTAAATAATTTAACGGAAATCAGGTCGTTACACCTTTCGTCAAATCCATGCTATTTTTGGTTCAGATCTTCCAGATTCGGAACAAAAACATGAAAAATATTTATGAAAAAAACGAGAATGAGAAGAAATTAAGGAGAGAGATAATAAATTAAAAAAGTGTAGAAAGTTTGTAAAATAAACATTTGTAGAAGATAAAAATAGTAGATTTTTGAAAATAAAAAAGAAGGAATAAGAGAATCAATGGAGGTTTGAGAGAAAATGATAGGGAATGGATAAAGAAATTAGGGAGATAATGAAGAAGAGATGAGAGAAAAATGAATAAATGAAAGAAAAAAATGAGGGAGGGATGGAGAAAATATAATATAGAAGAAAATGGGAGGGAAATTTTATTTGAAATATTTATGAAAAAGTAGAGAGTCATTTAATTTAAATAAAAAAAAAGAAAGAAATAAGGAGAATGCATGGAAGGAGAGAGAGAGAGAAAGAAAGGAAAAGAAAAAGAAAAAAAAAAAAAGAAGCAACGGGGTGAAAAGAAGAGAGAGGAGAGAGATATTTTTTACAAGAAAAAAAAAAGAAAAAGAAAAAAAAATTTGACTGAAAAGATGGGAGGGAAAATGAGAGAGGTGAGAGAAATGATATGACAAAGAGTTTTTTTGTATTTTTACAAATACATGTGGCTATTTTAATGAAAAGATAAAATTGTGGCTATTTGAATAATTAGGTGTTAAAAATGTGTTATTTTTATATTTGTTCCCATGAATTTAAGTGTAAATAATTTTACCGGAAATAAATTTCAGTAGATTCCCTCTTATAAATTTATTTATGTTTATTTATAAATATATATATTAGGGGTAAAAGGGAAAACAAAAGTTTCTCCCCTTAAGCTCTTTTTAGAAGTAGTATAGATAGATATAGATAGATTATTTTAAACCTTTAAAATATTAATATTTTTTTATTTAAATCTTAACAAAAACGTGTCTGTAACAAATTTGTAATGTATCTAAGACATGCCAATTAAAAAAATACTATTTTTTATGTGGCACATTTACATAAACACAATTTCTTCTTTCTTTTCTTTTATCAAGAGAGCCCACGAGTTTTCTAGTTAAGACTCAATGAGTTTGGGGTAGTTGTAAATCTAGTAAATTTTAGAGTAATATTTATAAAGATATAGTAACTCTACAAAATGTTTATAAATATAATAAATTTTGATTAAGTGAATTATTGATAAACATTTAATTATATATTTTTATAGTAAGTTTATTCCTATACACATTAATCACAATTGCATCAAAATCTCTACCTGGTGAAATTTCTCAAAAATTTATAGTTTATTTACTTAGGGTCGGAATTATTTTGAGAGGCATCGCATTTCTTTCATTTCTCATAGTGGAATTTTTGTAATTAAATGAAAATGATGTCACCCTTCTTGAGGTACACGCCACTCTTAGTTATAAAATTACTTAAAATATTATTTAAGGGTTAATGAAACTTTTCGTCCTTTTAAGTATCCTAACCCTCGAGTTATTGGAGATTGGTTTTAAATGTTCCCTGAGATGGCACAACCGTTCAAGTATCTTAACAAAAAATTGATTATGTAATTTTTTTTATCATGTTATTAATATTGACGTGATATAAAATGCTATTTTTTATTGTTGATGATGTATTGTAAAGGGTTAATTTCACTCATAGCCAATTTAAAAGTGATTATTTCAAATAAACATTGTTATTCAATTATGTATCAAATATATCCAAACTTAGCTCCACGCGTCACTTTCTGTAAAACTAAATTACTAATTCTGCCCTTTAAATCAAATCATTTGTCAGTCCCTTAATTGTGGCGATAATAACTCAAAACCGTAACTGCCTTAAATGCATCATCAAATGTGGGAAGCTAAACATTAATTTTTTTTTTAATTAAAAAAATGGATTTCTAAGGATAGTAAACGAAGAAACTAACATTTTGATATGCAAAAATCAAAACAAAAAGGAGAAAGAGACAGAAACGAAAGAAACACAGAGCAATACTGGAAACGAAGATGGTCTATGAGGAGGGAGAGGGAAATTTTTTTTATTTGTTTTTCATTTGTATTACAAAGATCTAAATACAAAATCTGATATGGTTTTGGTTATTTAAAATCATTGATTAGAATGAACCTCCAACAGTGAGTTATTATTCATAATGAATATGAAATTTTTGGTTATTTAAAATCAACAATCGATTAGAATCAGTATTTGAAGAAAATGAAAAATGTAGATTACATAGAAAAAACACAAGAAAATGTTAACTTTTAGTAAAAAAAAATAGTTTAGATAATGTGATGAAAAATACTAATGTAGATTACATAGAAAAAACAGAAGAAAATGTATACTTTTAGTAACTAAAAAAATAGTTTAGACAAGAGATAATTAAGACATAAACATTTAAGGAAATAAAAAGGAATGAAACTGAAATCAATAGCACAAATATCAGGGTAAAAAAGTAAACATTCAAATTGGAATCTCCTTACACTCCACCAATTTTGGTTGTTTTTGGGTAATAATGATATAAAAATAAAACTGCCGTTAAAAGTGAATAAATGTGATTTAAACATGCTATTAGTGATATTAATTCTATTGTGAATGACTAGGAGATTTATTGGGAGCGAACAAAATCCCACACATCGATTAGAGAAGAGGATGATCATAGGTGTATAAGGGAAATGATAAATCTCTATTGGTCTAAAGCTTTTTGGGTGAAACCAAAAGCAAAATCATGCGGGTCATGGCCTAAAATGGACAATATCATACCGTTGTGGAGGCCCATTACCTCTTAACAAGATTCATGTTGGTTAGAACTTTACGTGAGGAATATCATATATCTGAACTGGATATAATGTGATTAAAAAACCATGAAGACAAAAAACTTGGAAGCCAAACATACATTAGAACCCCAGAGAACAAAAAAAAATGTTCATTTTCTTTTCTGATCAACTCAAAAATGGAGACTTTGCAAGAAAATGCCACAATCTCTCAAGTTTTGGTGAAGATGGAAGATTGTAGTGATTGGCTCCGCTCAAACCATGTGTGGCTCAACTAAGCAACCATAGGCTGACTTAGGGGTTAGAGGGATTTTCTTAAAACCTTGAGATAATAGGTTGAAATCATGTGTGGTCACTTAATTAAGATATTATCCTACGAGTTTACCAACACCAAGTATTGGAGAGTCGTATGACTGTCCCGTGAGATTAATCGAGGTGCACGTAAATTGACCCAACACTCAAGGATATTCAGAGAGAGAGATTAGCTCAATTAAGGTATAAAGTGAAAGTTTCTCCATCCAGGTTTATGGAGTTTTAGCGCTTATACAAAGAAACCAGTTCATGCTTATGCCAAAAGAGGATGATGGAGGGAGAGACGGTATGGAACATGAAAAAGAAGATGAAATATGGTGATGGGAATAGGAAAAGGAATTCATTGGAAACAAAGGTTTTGCTGAGGTGGCATAACCCATGGGGTATTAATCTTCATTGATGAGTAGTTTGAGCCTGTTAAATTTGCTGTTGGCATGAAAGTGGCAAAGGGGTCAGTGTCTGTGTGGGGGAAGATATTGAATGCTAATTTTCATATTCTGATTTTTTACTTCAAAATTTAATGTCCATTTGAGATAATTTTTAGAAGTATTTAAAAGTATTTTTGAATAAAGAACGTGTTTTTGATAACCATTAAAAAAACACTTTTAAAAGTCATCTCAAACGGGTCCTTATTGTGGTTGGTGGTTGCCAGAACCAACTTAAGTTTGAATTTTATTAGGAATGTGTCACTTTATGGTCTTATTATTTAGTAAATTTTTAAAAATTTTGAATTATACCACCAATTTATCTATAATTTATCACTCTTCGTACAATTTACATTCAAAATATATAAGAATGTGTCTGATTTACAATTATCCCAAAAATAATATTTTGAAATTTCCTTTTTGAAAACTTATTTATGTTATATATGTAGTATTCTTCACTAGCAGGTTCCCTTTCACCAACTACAACAAAGACAGCAGATTTTTTTTTTTTTTAAATCAATTAATTGGATAAAGAGGGAATTAGTTGAGGCTAAAATTGGAATTTACTGCAATATGATATTACACATTATACAACTTCCTATCAATCAGCTAGTTTCCCTTCAAATGTAAAAAAAGAGGTTTGTTCTTAAAAACTAATGTGAATGAAATACATTTACACTAGACTTAGCTCATCACTTACATTGGCAGTTTTACTCTGTTCTTCAGATTCAATGGCTGCAATCTTCTCTCTTAGCTTCACCAACTCCTCACCAGCATCACATACATATGCTGAAGCTTGTCTCCCTGATAATGTTGCTCCTTCCATGCTATCTATGTAATCCTGTACACATAAATAGTGCGGACGATTTCGAAATTTATTTTTGGTCTTTCCTTCAAATATTCTTTACCAGACAATCAAAATTCTGATAATGGTATCAGCTTAATAAATTATTCAGGGTTAAACTTTACTTTTTAGTCCGAGCTCTTATGACATTTTAGTTCTGATACTTTTCTTCTTTTTTATTACTTTTTTTTTATAAGAAAATTTTCATTGATAAATGAAAAGGATTACAAAAGGAAACGGCACCCCAGGATTACAGAAAATGCTTTTTTAATACTTTTAGTAATCGCTATGACGATTAAGAGCTTGATGTTAGAATTATCGTCAAAAAGTAACCTATGCACAAGATCGAGCCAAATGAACAAAGCAGGCAGATTTCATATCCAAATGTTATCCGATTATAAACCCTTTCATATGGCCCAATTATGACGGGATTTGTAACTAAGGTACATTTCTAGAAGTTTATGAACTAAATAGTCATTAAAAAAAGACTAAAATGCATAGACCAAAAAAGTATTTCAACCATTAGTTATTTTGATTCGCTTGTTGATTTTTACTGATTTGTTAGCAGAACAGCATCCATGGTTGTTTTGGTTACCAATAGCATCATCTCATTCTGGTGCGATAAGTTTTTAAGAAAATAACAAAATATATAAATACCTGTTTTGTGTATGATCCGGCAAGGAAAAAATTGGTAATAGGCGTCTTCTGGTCTGGTCTAAATGGATCTTTACCGGGTGCTTCACGATATAGAGACTGTCCGATTTTGACAACTGATGACCACGTAACTTCTAGACCTTGGGATGATGGGAATAAAGTCAAGACCTGGGGTAATGGAAACGAATCACGAAGGAGCAGATATGGGGTTCAAACTGATAATTTATCACAAAAATAGGACTCAGAGAAGGCATTAAATAAATGTGCAGGCTTTGTTATTTTGAACAGTCTTAAAAAGAAACTTAAAAGGGTCTATATAAAAGACTAAAACTCGTACCTGTTTTGCCACTCTTGCTATAATCTCTTCATTTAGTAAAGGCATGTAAGGATCCCCAGGTGTCAGAACACATCTGAAGAATGAAGTAACTTGAGAATAAAAAACATAATACAAAAATGACACTAAGCGGGGGTCGGATTCTCAGAAAGATAAAATCAAAACAAGTTCATAACGGAGAGAGAATTTTGATTGATATAGTTTGTGAGTTGTATAAGTTACAAACCTAGGATCTATTGGTAAGCGTAACAACATATATTGAATACAAAAAAAAAAATCATTTTTTAAGAGTAAAAAAATGTCATACTGGAGCAATGATCCCTGTCCCTCAATGTAATAATCCTCAGGAGAGGTTAGTGCTAGATCTGCAAAGCAAGAGAAATCTGCATCTGGAGTGTAAAGGAGGTTATCTAACCCCACAGCTCGCCTTAACTGCCTACAGTCAAAAGTGAAGAAGAGCTATAAAGAGAGAAAACATCAATAACTTATCGATTGCACATCAGGAAGGACAAAAATATGATCTCCGAGATTAGAACTCCCAAATTAGATACAGGCTAGATAATCACCTTGAACGCTCTAGATCTTGCAACTCTGTCACCCATCCATTATATCGAAGTTGCACGGTGACAACAGGGACTCCAACGAGCTCATAAATATTATCAAAGAACTCCCATTCCCTCCATTGTCGTGGGATTAATCTTTTGATTCCAGGGACATCACATGCTGTCATCACATTGTACAGTTTAAAACGAAGACGATGAAGATGACAAAAAGGGAAGAAATAGAATAAGCACAAACCTGCAACATAAGCATCAGCTTTCACAATTTTCTTATTTGTTGCCTGTGAAGAAAAACAGAGCTTATTAGGCATTATTAAGGAGAAAACCCGGCATTGATGGATCTCAGAACCTTTAGTACAACTCTTGTTGACCACCATTTTGACATATTTGGTTGATTTCTAAACTGTCAAGATCTTATTATCTCAGTCAGTCTCCCAACATTCCTCTCAAGTCGTTTTGGAGAACACAACTCAAGAGATGTGAAGTTTAAGAACGAAGATTCTCAAATAGTGTACCCGTAACAAATATTAAGGGTATACAAGTTTAAAAAAAACAAAGTCATGAACTTCTGCGAGAAAACAAATATTGTTTCATCCAAACATATCTTGAGCAAAATTACTGGACAGACTCATACTTTTCATTCCAATGTGATTACAAACATGAGTCAAACTCGTGAACTTCTGCAAAAGACAGCAGTTGTTAATTAAAAAGACAATTTTTGTAACAAGAACTGAAAGCCCTCAAATATAACATATAAATTCTCAGTTTTAATCTCTAAAGGTGGTGCTAGGTGCATTCAGAATTTCTCTTTTAGAAAACATCATTGTCAAACACTAGTGAGTTTATCATCCTCCAATTTGTATTATTTTCCATTAATCTTTTGTTTTAATTTTTTATTTACTCTGAAGATTTCTCATCCACCAATTTGTATTATTTTCCATTAATCAATGAAAGTTTATCTTTCTATCAAAAACACTACTGAGTTTTAATTTGAAATATGATCAATATATATTTCTTAGTTCAGACTCGAATAATGTAGAATAGTGAACATGAAGTGCCTTACAAGTCTAAAGAGGGACTTATCTGAAAAAATGATCATAAATATGTAAATTATAATCCCCAACTAAATCAATCAATGGAAATGATGCGTCAATGTAGGAATCTTGTATAGCTTTTGAAATAAAAGAAATAAGTGTACAGAAAATCACCTTCGACACAGCCAGCCCTTTGATGTAAGTATTTCCATCAGCAGATTTATCGTAAAGTATCTCTCTACATCCCCACCTTAGATGGAATCTGCTCTAGTAAGGAAAAAGAATCACTGAGACATGATTAAGGCAACAAAAATACAAGCCTCATATTCTAAAACAAAATCTAATTAATATTATATGGCTCAACTTTTTATACCTGCCCCCTCTATCTGTGATATACTTTTTGATGGGGCCACTTAAGAAAACATCTGGAGAACCTTTCAGCATGCGTAGTAGGGAAGCCTCAGTCTTAGTAGCAAACAATGAAAAAATAGTAAGCATACAACGGGCACTGATATTGTCACAATCAATAAAGCCAAGAGCATAGGCAACTGGATCCCACATTCTCTGGATACTTGCACGTGTGCCACCTTTCGATAAGAACCACTCAGAGAAACTTATCTGTATGAGTCAAACAGCATCATTTAGAATAATAGAGTTACACAAAGTTTTTTTTAAGAAAAATTCATGACTAATCAAGAGTATCAAGGAAATAATGACATGAAATCAGGCTAAGTATCAAGCATGATCATGAAAGACCATAAAAAGCAAAATTTCTCCCCACGACAGGTAGGGAGGCAGTTTTGTTGTTCTTTCACAATGGCTAAACAAAAGATATAACTTTATCAATAATAATTTATAACATTTATTAAACAAGAAAGAAATTATAAAATCATATATATGTGCCTGTGTAAAAAAACAGAAGACAGCACTCTCACACTATCCAAATTTCGAATGTCCTTCATTGCTCCATCTGGATCTACAAGAGCCCTAACAACTGGACTTAGGGCAAGAGCCAGAGCATTTCTAGCTTTATCATAAGTCTGCATTTAAAGATTGTTTCGGGAAAGATCAGAAAAGTGTCCATGAAGCTAGAACAATGAGATTATTCTTTTAGATGAATTCACAACAATATTATTAATGTAAATAAGAAAGAACAATGAGCTATCTGATACATTCTTTAAGAAACTACAGATAACAGAAAGATTAATCGACTTTGTCATCACTTTTGAGCATTTTCCCTCATTTTTTCCCTTCTCAATGCAAAGTAAACTCCAGGTAGAGAAGCCCATGCTTTAACAACATGAAGCCATAACTAGAGTTAAAAAGATGTTCAATGTTTTAAAAAGATGTTGGCATGGTAAAACAACTCATATGGCTAAGTAGACATTACCTTAAGCTGATTTGTGGTCAAGAAAGCTTGAATTCCATGTATCGGTGCTCCAATAGGAAATCGGAAATCAAGTTCTGAGGTTGTACAACTAAGTTATCAGAAACAAGTCACGGTAATAATTCCACTATCTAAAAATAAATTCAGAGCTATCTTATGGAACATTTGGCTCGAGTGAAATAGAAGAATCTTCAAGGACACGTGTTTTTTTTGGGAGGATGTTTGGGAGTGTAGTGTTCTTGTTGCCTCCAAAGGGAATGCACTTTGTAAAATTTTTTGTAATTATGCTCCTTCTTATATAGCCTCTAATTGGAAGGCTTTTTTTGTAGATCCTTCCTTGCCTTTTTGGGCTTTTTCATACATCAATGAAATTGCAGTGTTTATTACCAAAAAAAAATATATATATATATATATATATTCCCAAGAATGATGAATAATAAGAACAACCATCCATGGTTATAAATTAATCAAGTTGGTAAATTGAACACCCAACATAACGAAATTTTTTTTAGGAGTAAGAGATGAACATTTACCTCCAATTTCAGCTCCCTTATTTACAAAAGTATGAGTATGATCCTTCACAAGTAGATTCTTTTCTGCACCGACCTATTCTCGAGTAAAGAGTAATTATAAAATAATATCAGACAGTATGTAGAACTAGGTTTGTCATGAATAGAAATATAAAAGGCCAAAAACCAATAAATTCACTAAAATATGTTGAACCATCCTTTTTTTGGGGGTGGGGGACTAAAAATTGCTTTGATTAAAAAGGAAAAAATATATATTAGACCATACAAAACACAGGCCAAGGTAATCAGAGGAGAACCCAAAGAAGAAAACGGGAGGGAGAACCATCCATATTTATGAATTTCACGGATCCTAAAAGACAATAAAAGATATTACATATTCTAATATTTTCCCTCTTAATTTAGAAATAAACACATGCTGCATTTTAATCATTTGACAGTTAGTGAGTGGAATTTCAAGGAGAAGTCCCATTTAACAAACCAAATGCAAATTTGTTCAAGCAAACATGTTATTTATTTATTATGAGGAACGATTATTTAATAAGCACTTTCGCATTTGATCTCTAGTAAACTTCAGATCATTGATCCTAAATATACATTATATGGGTACAAAATGCCACTTAGATAACCAGTGTTATACATTTAACTTTATATCAGATTGTAATTCCCACGCCCGAGTAACTCATCAATTTCTAGTAATAGTTCATCAGTTAACAAAGGAAAGATAAATTATAAATGTTCAAATGTAGTATAATTTGGACATGGTCATAGTCGTCACCTTTTTCATTAATCGAAAAAGATTGTTGTAGCAACCAAAGAAAACATGTAGTCCCATTTCAATATGGTTTCCGCGTTTATCAACAAATGATCCCACTTTTCCGCCAATGAAGGTCCTTGAATCATATATATCAACCTGAAATTACAAAAGATGCATGTCATTTTTATTTTTATTTTTATTTTGCCTTGCGTATCAAAGAACTCTGTAAACCATATAAATATTGTTTTTTGCTCAGTCACTGACAATACTAAATAAAAGGTAGACACATACGAAACGGGGTCAAATCTACAATTTCATTTCTCATTAAAATGAAAATTTTAAATGTTTTTCTCAGCTCAAAAGGCAAGGGGAATGGGGTATGAACTCTATTGCCCTACTTCTTAGTAAATTTTTGCCTACATGGACCCGCCATACTTCCTTCAACAATTTGTGAGATATAGTGGAAACATTTTTTTATGGTGGAGAGTGGGGAGTGAAAACACCAATGCAGCAGAGAACAGCCGCATGAACCGAAATCCACTTATTAAGACAAACAACTGGGAAAGAAAGGCTCCACGTTCTCCCTTGACTAATAGAAAGGGATTTTCTTGCTTGTTTAGTAAATTCATGCTTTTCTTTTGATGGGAGTAGATGCTTGCATGGGCAGGGCACTCTCCATTCTTCATACTCGAATAATTAATGTTGTGTCGAGGGTGTTATGCCTTGTTATCAAAAGGAGAGTTGAGTAAAGCAAACTCCCTCCTTGAATGAACACAGTGCTTAGTCAAGTTAGTAACTGTGAAGGAAGTTGTTATTGTTAAAATACTAACTTTTTGGTGAGACATGTACTGCATAAGTCATTCAAAGTGTAGAAGTGATAATTAAGAACTAAAGAATAAGAATATAAAGATAAAAACTGAACCTCATGGCCTTGATCCAAAAGTTCAACGGCTGTTGACATTCCTGCAAGCCCAGCTCCAATAATAGCGACCTTCAATTTGGGTCCCCGATAATGTTCTGGTTCAGGGGGAAACAACCCCTTGGGAGCTGTCAGGTGAACCATCAACTTGATTATATTTACTAATATACTAAAGCACCAAACGAGTAAATCTAACATTATTGCAAACAACTGATTGGTTATGAGTTTTCAGACATCAATTTAATGAAACAAGAATTCCATCATATTTTCTGAGGGAAAAAAAACATGTTTTTAACTGTTTACGATACACACCAAAAAACTGATGCCACCATTAACTTGGAAATTCAGAAGATTGGAGTCCTCAATTGTTTCTTTTTTTAGAGAAGAAGAATCCTCAGTTGTTTTTAACTTGTGCAAACCTCCCCATGCACCTCATATTCGAAACTCGCACATATCTGGGAGTTTTCCCCGACAATAACACACTTAGTGGTGAAATTGAATCTTATGGTCAGTTTGGGAATTGCTTAAAAAAAAACAGCTTCTGCACTTGTTTTTTTAAAAAAAAAAAAAAAGGAAAAACAGCTTTGTAGCACTTGTTTTGAAAGCAACTTTTAAGAGCGATTTTCGAGTGGTTTGAAAATGTTAAGATTATTGAGCCCTCAAATTACGATTCACAAAAGTACGGTTCAGATAGAAAAACAACTTTAAAAATGATCTCTTTAGCATATTTACAACAAACTATGGTTTACAAAGCAAAAAAAATTGTTTTTCAGAACAATTTCAAACAGAACCTTAAGTACGGACTCATTTTAGGGGCTGAGAGAGAAATGAAGAGAAAAAAAAAACCACACTTCATAACATTTGTCTCACACACGCTTTCAAATAGAAAAACATCATGCAACAAGCCTAAGTATATCATTTACCAATGGGCCGACATAAAACATGGAATTTGCTTTCATTATCTGAACGACATGCGCTTTTGAGCTTGTTTCCAAAAAAAAAAAAAAACAACATAGAATTGTGTTACACAGCAAATCTGTAACATTCCATTTCATAATACAAGATAATAATTGCATCACGAGAGCAAACTTCAATCCTAAAGCAAAATAACATCTAAATTTTACAAATATTCAACAGCTAGCATGAATTTCCTAATCTTTACTCTGAACCCAGTATAGAAATCACCATAAAAGCATCAAATAAACCGTTTACTACTCACTCAATAAAAAATCAAGAAAAATCATAATTCACATAGGGAAAAAAAAACCAAGAAATCCACAATGAACTACCATTAACACTCATATCAGAAACATCAGTATCCAAAGAAGACTGCACCAAAAATCTTCGACCCTTAAGCCTCGCCACCGAACCTCGACCAGAGACACCATAACCAGAAGCATTGCTATATTTTCCAGTAAAGGAAACAGAAGGGAAAAGAACCCCAGAAGCCATAATTGAAAACTTAAAGGAAAAATGAGCTTCTGGGTACTTAAATTTATCAAATTAAAGCCAATTTTAGCAAGAACCCATGTGGAAAAAGAGTCTGAAAAAGGTGAAAAACTGGTTTTTGTAGCTGAAATTTGTTGATTTATGACTTATAAGAGGGTATCTGAGAAGATGGAGATGCTTTGGTGGAGAATGTTGTAGCATAGCTAGGAACGTAATAATGATAAAATTGCTGATGGGGTATTGAATTTTTTTTTCGGGAAATTATTAGTAAGAATAAAAAAAAAAAAGTGAATGTAAGAAAGAGATAGGAAGTGGTTGTTCCGCTAACGATAATGCGCCACCAAGAAACAGAAGCGAGAGTTTGTGTTTGGCTTTGCGTATTACGTCAACAAGACAGACCATTATTGCTATTCTATTAAAATTAATGATTCAATCAAATAAAAAAACAATGCCCAAGGCCGTTTGATGAGCTAATATAAGCATAGTTCAAATGATTTGATATATTATCTAATATTGTGTAAAAATGGTAATAAGTTGAGCGAGTTGACTAACTCCGCCCAACACCGCTCTAGCTTCCACGTATGCAACGAACTAGAAAATAAGATTGAGTTGGAGTCAATAACCTGAGTTGGAGTCAATAACCTGCGTTGGTGGTGAACTTCGTAGGTGTTAAGTTGTGTAGGTGGTCACCTGTGCACAAGAAAAAATAACACCGTGTGGTGTCGGCCTAACACTCTTCAATACTTAAATTAGAGCAGAGCAAATCTGGTATGTCAAACTTAATAGAGGATGATTTTAGTTATCTTTTGGTGAGTTCTCTTCTTCTATTTATAGGAGTGGAAACTAATGATGTCATTGGGCTACATGTCATGTACGAATTGGTCCACGTGTCTCCCGATTAGATGCGATTGTGAAATTCTATGAGGTCGAGAACCTACATGTTGATTTTCGTTCTCAAACTCTCAATGAATCAACAAGAAAAACAGATAAAACAAAGAGATAAAAATAACAGTCAAGAGATGACACAACATGATTATAGTGGTTCAGTAATGTGCTTAGTCCACTTGCTCATCTATGAAGCCAATACACTCATGATTTGTAGAATATACTTACAAGCTTTTCAATTCCTCACTCAGTCTCACTAATGATCAATTCATTACCTCTCACTTATATACAATGAAGCTTATATAGTTCATACAATCTGGAACAAATCTGCTAGGAGTTATCAGTCAATATTAACAGTAACACCTATATGATAAGGCTCCTTTTTCCAACTAACTCAGACTTTAACCATATCTGAACTATCAGCTTCATTTGGTACGTGAGAGTTAAACTTGGGGTAAACTAGAGATTCTTAATTGTAACTAATCACACTAATCACAACAAATCTCCACCTTGAGATAGCTTCAATTAGAAAAACAGCTTCTTCTACAACGTATCAGTGAGTGACTTCCACTAGAGTTTTTCATCTTAACAGATTTAAGGAGGATCATATTCTGTCAACCTAATTTCATCTATAAATCTTTTGAACTTAGGACCTGAAATAGGTTTAACTAGTATGTCAACTAGATTGTTGTCAATGTAAATCTTCTCAACAAATATTTCCTCTTTTAACACAACATCTCTAATAAAATGTAGTTTTACATCAATGTGCTTAGAGCCTTAGATCTCTTATGATACATAGAATTCTTTGAGAGATACAATGCATTTTGGTTGTCACAATGTATCTTCACATTAGTGCACTTTGGTTGTCACAATGTATCTTCATATTAGTGCACTTTATTTCCACCTCCTCGATTATTCCTTTCAACCAGAGTCCTTTTACAGCCCCAGACACTATTATATATTTTCCCTCGGTGGTTGTCAGTGCTACAATTGACTGCAATATTATTTTCAGCTAACAGTTGTTCCAAACAATGTAAAAACATAGCCTGAAAGTGATATTCGTTTATCCATCTCGCTGCAAAATCATAATAAATAAAGCCTTGAAGACAATTGCTCAATTCATGCCTTCTGCTATATTTTAATCCCACGGAATGTGAGCCTAGTAGATACCTCATTACCCCTTTAACAGCTTGTCAATGTGTTTTTTCTAGATTAGCCATGTATCTGCTTACAAGGCTTGATGCATATGTTATGTCATTGTAATCCCATAGTGAGTGAGTAAAGACCATTTTCTCTAATTTCTTTCAGAACTACTTGTGATCCTTTTAAAACTTTCAGTTTTCCATATTATGCCTTGTAAGCAAAGCCTTTTTTTGTCAAAAACTCCAAGAGAAATTAGATTTTTCCTTGTAAACTAAGGAGTTGAAGAGAATATTATTCATACAATTCACTTATCACATACACGTGTGTGTGTGTGTATATATATATACACACATTAGAGTCTAACCTAACAGGCTCATAGTAATGGGCCTCTAACAATATAACTGTAAATTATAATAAACCCTAACAATATCTCTAACACTCCCCATCAAGTTGGAGCATATATGTTAATCATGACCAGTTTGTTACAAAGGTAGTTAATCTATGATCCATTCCAAGATTTTGTAAATATACCGCCTAATTATTCTCTAGTCTTCACATATCCAATAGAAATCAGCCCCAGTTGTATTTTCTCACGAACAAAGTGACAATCAACCTCAATGTGCTTAGTAGCTCATGAAAAATGGGGTTGAAAGCAATATAAAGGGCAGTTGGATTGTCACACCATAGTTTCGTTGGACACAAGACTAAAAAACCTAACTCAATAAGAAGTTGACGAATCCACATCACTTCACAAGTTGGATGTGCCATAGCTCTCTATTCTGATTCAACATTAGCAATATGCTACTTCTTACTCTTCCATGAGACTAAATTACCTCCAATAAAGACACAATAACCAGTAGTAGATCTCCGATCTTCCTTAGACCCAACCCAACCAGCATCTGAGAAGCATTCAATCTCATTGTGTTTATGGTTGCCATATAGAATTCCTCGTTCAGGTGTCCCTTTTAAGTAACACAAAATCTACTCAACAGCCTTCCAATGTTCAATAGTGGGTGAGGAAAAATATTGACTCACTATACTAACTGAGTATGCAATGTCTGGACGAGTTATAATAAGATAATTGAGTTTTCATACCAACCTCTGGTATCTTTTAGGTTCTTCAAATAATTCACCATCCTTTGTGAGGTGCAGATTAGGATTCATTAAGGTGCTACATGGTTTAGCCCCCAATTTACCAGTTTCTGATAGTAAATCTAGCACGTAGTTTCTTTGAGATAGGAAAATCCTATTATTGCTTCTCGTAAATATTATAACGTCTCTAAGTCTTTTGTATGAAACTGACTATGAAGGAAAGTTTTGAGGGATAAAATACCTGCAACATCACTTCATGTGATGACAATGTCATCTAAATACACAACCAAAAAAATGATCTCAGTCGCAGGCTCTCAATGAAAAACATAATGATCCGACTTACTTTTTCTCATGCTAAATTGTTCAACTGCCAAGCTAAATTTTCCAAACCATGCCTGATGGCTCTGTTTAAAGCTATATAATGATTTTATGAGATAACAAACTTTCTCATTATCCCCCTGAGCAACAAAACCAGGTGGTTGCTCCATATACATTTCTTCTTGAAGATCCCCATGAAGAAAAGTGTTTTGTTATATATCTGGTGCAAAGGTCAACCATATGTAGCAGCCGGAGAAATAAACAATCTCAGTGGCGTGAGTTTGGCAACATGAGAAAATATGTCAGGATAATGAATCTCATAGACCTGAATATACCCTTCGGCCACGAGGCGAGCTTTCAAACAAGAAATAGACCCATCAAGGTTAACCTTGATAGCAAAGACCCACTTACAACCAATAGCTTTCTTACCAGTGGGTAAATCGACCAAAGTCCATATTTTATTTTCCACCAAGGCCTACATTTCCTCTATCATAGCATTATGCCACCCAGAATGAGAGAAAGCATCATGAAAAATCTTAGGTAAAGACACGGAATCAAGGGATATAGTAAAAGAACACAAAGAAGGATGGTATAAGATACAAAAGAAGTAACAGGATGTGTACATGTCTCTTTCCCCTTGTGAAGAGAAATAAGAAGATCAACGTCTGTGACATAATCTGATGACGAAGCTTCTTGAATGATCTTGACATGAATCTGGTATAGTACGTGCACGACGGGTAAACACCTATGGAAAAGGAGGCATGGGCAAAAAGGTTGGTATAGAAGGAATAACATAAGTTGGTACTTCAGATAGACGTGGAATAACTGTCGTAATGGTGTAAATTAACAAGTTATCATCCTCCTCTAGACAAATATAAGAGGCAGAAGGAGAGAAAAGTGTATTTTAAAGAAAAGTAACATCTGAAGAAACGAGATATCTATTAAGAACCGTAGACAAACATCGATCCCGAGAGTAGCCAAAGAAAATACATTTTAAAGCCTTTGGATCAAGTTTAGAAAGTTGAGGGCGAACATCCCGAACAAACACATGTGCAATCAAATATCCTAGGCCCTATAGAAGATAGATGTTTATTGGGGAACAAATAGTGATAATGATTCATATTATTAAGAACTGAGTAAGTCATGCGATTAATTAGAAAACAAGCGGTAGAAACAATATTTGCCCAAAAATATTTAGGGACCTGCATTTGGAAAAGTAAAGCTCATGCGGTTTCCACAAATGTCTATTTTTACATTCGGCGACCTCGTTTCGAGATGGAGTATCGACACAAGATGTTTGATGGAGAATGCCTTGTGTGGTCATAAAATTTTGAAAAGTTGATGACATATATCCTTTTGCATTATCACTTTGAAGAATTTTTTATTGAAATATTAAATTGGGTTCGAATTTCAGCAGAAAAATGAGAAAATAACTTAGAACAATTTTTCATTAAACATAGTCATGTCATTCGAGAATAATCATCGAAAAAAGTAACAAAATACCGAAATCTGATTACAATAGCAATAGGACATAGACCCCAAACATTTGAATGAACTAACTCAAAGGGAGAATTTGCTCGTTTATTGATTCTAGGACCATGGCTAACACGATGGTATTTAGCAAACTAACACGACTCACAATCTAAAAAGGATAAATGCTGAAACTAAGGACACAATTTCTTAAAAACAGAAAGAGAAGGATGACCAAATCGACAATGAGTATCAAAAGCAGACAATACTCCAATGAAGGGATGATTTACTAAATTAGCGGAATTTTGTTTAGTAAACTAATTAACATTTAATTACAGATCTATTAACATCATGCAATTTGTGATAAAATATGTAGATTCATGCTTTAAATTTTTGAAAATTAAAACTTACATTGAGTAATATATGGAGAATCGGTTGGAGGTTTCTTTACAGCATCAAATCCTCAGCAACACCGGATCTTCTACGCTATATCTCGATCTATCAAACGAAACCTGATTGTGGGATCGAATTTAAGAAGAAATTGGGAAGAAGAAAAAAATATTTTTCTTCCCAATCACTAAGGAAAATTCGGCCAAAAGGGGAGGGAGAAGGAAGAGAGAATTCCGAATTTCTAAGGAATTTAATTGTGTGATTTATGAATGACCCAAGCCTCTTATTTATATGAAAATAGGAATCCTAATCACATTAGGATTAATCCATGGAGATAAATACAAAAAGAAAAAAAGAATTATCTCTTTCCTTTATCTTGGTATTTGTAAAATGTCATCGATAAATAAGAGAATATTTTCTTTTCTTTATTTTATTTATCTTGGGTAAATAAATCTATATAATTATTATAGGATATAATTCAAACAATTATCTCCTACAAATTATCTCATATGGCCGAAATTCACATATATAATTAATAATAATTCTAATTTATTTAATTAATTATTTTGGGCCAATTTCAATTGGGTTCATTAATCCAATTGGGCTTGAAACTCCTCTTAAATTAATAAGTTCAACTTAATTAATTTATTTATTAATTACCATTTAAATAAAATAATTTATTTAAACAATTAATAATATTAATATTTTCTCCCGACTAAATATTATCAAATTGTATTTAATTATTAATTTTCATTATTTAAAAAATTAATAATAAATATTTTAATTATTAATTTCCATTAAATAAACTCATTATTTAATTAATAATTTTATTGATAATATTTTATTATTAATTAATTAATTTTAATTATTAATTTACGTTCAAATAAAATTAATTATTTAAACAATTAATAATTGCCAATTAATTTCAAATTATTAATTACCATTTAAATATACTCAATATTTAAATAATTAATAATGTCTAATTAATAATATTTTATTATTAATTTCCTGTTTAAATAAACTCATTATTTAAACAATTAATAATGTTTATATTAATTACCGTTTAAATATACTCAATATTTAAACAATTAATATTGCCTATTTTAAGTAATTCACTTTACTCAAAATTTCCATTTCTTCTACTTGATTTCGCGACTACTATATTTGGGCTAGCATAGGGACCCGATGGACCTATAGATCATGGGCTTAATAATTAGTCAATTAAGTGATTAACTCATAATCAGTTAATTACTTATTATCTAACTATGAATAATTCCACTATAGATTCATAGTTGAACTCCCCTCACTATAGATGAGTTATTGTCCATTTAGTTTGTCTTTATTTATATCTGTAACATATCCTTCACGTGGAACCCTCATAATTACAGGCGGATTAAATTTACCGTTTTGCCCCTGTAATTACCGCTTTATCCTTGTGTTCCTGCTGATTCTCCGATGTCTTTAGTCGAACTAGAGATAATGTACTTTTGTGATCAATAGAAGTCGTGACGTCATTTGTTCATGCCTCGAATCAGTACATCAAGGTAGTTTTCTAAAGTTCCTAAAATGTTTAGGTATCGCACTGATACCGTTAATTTATAGGAAAGTTATGAATTCCATCTCGTGAAAATGTGTTCCCAGCTACCTATCTAGTTATGTTCCCAAAGCAGGAGTGTATTGAGCGTTCTTACAGATCGCTCTCAACCATGTGAATCAAATAACATAACTCCACAAATAGGAGTCCATATTTCACTCAGGATTGAGATCTATCACGGTTGATAAACTTAGTTTGATATTCGATCATTTCTCGTAAACGGTACTAATGAGAAATTTGATCGAACATCGTGGTCCTGTCTTATACAATCAACATTGTATATGATACTTCCATTTCATGTCTCCCACATGAATGATCAGGATTTGATCATTTGTCTATAAACAAAATGCGAAGCTATCAATAGTGTTACCAGGATAAGATTCCTAAACGTTATCCATTTATTGTAGACACTTTTAAGTTACTCATCTCGACTTTAATCCTATAATATGACTCACATACTAAGTCGTGATTTCATAAGAGTGACTTAGGGTTTTACTATTTGAATGTTTGATATTTATATATTTCCATCTATTCCTAATATCATCAATTGAATCAATTTAGACAATATAAAGAACTTATGTTTATTTATTTAATTTATTCGAAATAAATTATATTTATTAAATAATTACAAGTTCTAGGACACCATTCCTAACATCTAGAACATGCAATGGAAAACTAAGGGTCAATAACGTAGAGGCCACCAGATTCATGTCTGTTACCAATAATCTACTTTGTCATAAGATCCTAAAACAAACAATAATTGAGAAAGAATGAGGCAAAACAATTTAAAGAGTGAGTTACCTGACTGATAGATATCAAATTAAAGGACAAATCAGGGAGACTAAGAACATAAGACAAAAGTAATGAAGGAACGAGTTAGCTTGGCCGGATCCAATAACAGTGGAAGTAGATCCATCTACTAAAGTAACATGACATGAAGACGTGTGTGATTCGAATATAGAAAGTAATTTTACCTGTCATATGGTTGATTACACCAAAATCTATGAGCCATTTAAAGGAAGTAGAAACAAAACATGATGTGATTTACGTGACTAAGCAAGTGATAACTCGTCAACTCCAAAATAATTAAAATATGATTGTTAAATGATTTAAATGTCCATAATATTGTTAATCTTTCAATTTCATGAACGTAGGTGAAAACAACGCTCAAATCAGACTTATAACGAAGAAGTTGTGCCCATTTTAGTGTTCAAAACGGTCCATCTCCGCGACGATGAGATCTGGTTGCTGTGTCTTACAGAAAATCAAATTTCAGGCAAAAAACCTGAAAGTGGTCATAGCGGCAATGAGACTCGTGGCCGCGGCAATGAGACTCGTGGCCGCGGCAACGAGATTAATAAAATAATGATTTAAACCTGCGATGACGTCATCTTGATGAAGAAAAATAAACGCGCTAACGTCAGAGGAAGTAAGATTGAATGACGTGTCGCTTAGTAGATAAAGGGAAGGACGTGTGCGGCTTCAGGATGACGAGTCAGCTCATGGCAACGGCTTGCACGCTGCTCCAGTCACAAATCGAAGGCGGCGGCTAACTTCTCTCGGCTCCGCTGGGCTCAGCTTGACGGCTTGGCATAGTAGGATAGTAGATTTTTCACGATTTTATCCATTTTTCACCTATTTAAAGCCCCAATTGTACCCTAATTTACAATCCCTCCTCCCCCTCGGTTTCTTAGGACTTTTAGATAGTTTTTATTATGTTTTCTAGCTAATTTCGTTATTCTAACTAGAGGATTATCGAGATTTGGTTTATGAATTTGTGAGGTTTTGTTCTTCAATTTAATTCATATTTTCTCTTTATTCATGCTTTCTCTTTGCATATTTTATTGTTCATTAATTCTCGTGCATAGTGGCCATATGTTCAATTGTTAATTTATCATATAGCTTGCTAGAACGTCAAATCCGTAATTGTTTAATTGTTCTAATACAAGTAGCATATTAGCATAAATTGACTAGGACTACTTTTCAATTCATGTTACGGGAATTTATTATCTAAATTAAATGAATAAGTTATATTGTGTTTGTTGGTTAGAATTGGGTATGCTATGGATTAAATCTTATTATCTTATTTTAGGGTTATCCGTTAATTAAGGAAATAGTCATTAGATCGTATATTGCGTATCAAATAGTGAAGGAAGAGCACTTATAAGTTGTTAATTGGTTTTGGTGACTTCAACCAATTTAGAGAAAAATTTAGGAATGTATGTTTAGTAATCGATGAACAAATTAATGAACCATAACCGAGATTAACTTTTAATTGGAAGCTTTTCTCATCTCAATTTCTTATTCTTTTTAATTTGTTTTCTTTTTATTTTTCAAAAATCAACCCCCCCCCCCCCCGGTTTTATTAACTTTAATTTAATCTCTTTTCGCTATGGATATCGACCTTACTCACCACTACTACAAAATTCTAAATTCCAAGAGTAAGTATTTATTTTTTGTGATTTCGACACCCATCAAATTTTGGCGTTGTTGTCGGGGAATCGGTGGTAATTAAATTATCGTTTTTATTTTTTTTTATTTTATTTTTAATCGTTTCTTTAGTGTTTCAGATCCTATGGCAAATGTTGACTTAATTCTAACTGAAATTATTGCTGAATTAGCTTTGAGAAAGGAAAAACATATGGATTGAAGTAGAATCTACGCCGCATCTTACCATGCAGCTAACATGTATCCTACTTTTCAAGATAATCATTACGAGTATGCCAATTCAGTTAGAGAATTTGAAAGCCAAGATCAAATGTATTACGATCCATATGCAAATACTTATGATTTCGGATGGAGAGATTATCCAACCTACAATTATGGATCAATGCCATATTACCAAGAATTTCAGCCACCACATCTAAAACCACCTTAACAATCCACTTAT
This sequence comes from Gynostemma pentaphyllum, assembly GCA_028015215.1. NCBI lineage: Eukaryota > Viridiplantae > Streptophyta > Magnoliopsida > Cucurbitales > Cucurbitaceae > Gynostemma > Gynostemma pentaphyllum. Next base: position 54,500,306 of record CM051351.1, on the reverse strand, counting down.
CAGGTAAGTCAATCTTTAGTACAACTTGTTGATTCTATCATTGCTAACACTCAATAGATTCTACAGAACACTCAACAGATTATGCAAGACACTCAATAGTTTCAGCAGGATACAAAGAGGTTGGAAAGCAGTAAAAAATTGCAAGCTCAACGAGTTGAACTGAAAAGTACAGTAAATAGAATGACATCTCAAGGTAATTTTCAATCTCAAACTATGGTTGAATCAATTTCAAATGTTAGTGCAATAACTTTGACAGATGGAAAGGAACCAAATTTGAATAAGACGGAGTGTGGATGCATTTTAGAAGAGGATGAAAATGAAGTTGTCTTTGTAACTTTAACTGATCATCATCCTAAAGTGGTTGAAAGTGAGAAAATAATGGAGGTAATAGAAATTTATGACTCCCCTTCTAACATTGTCAAATATTTCCAGGATGAATAAGAAAAAGAAGATGATGAAACATATACAATAGAGTTTGATGGATAAATCAATAAATTAAATATCAATGACTCCATGATAAATTCTACTAACAAATTTTCCTATTTAGTTATGACTGACACAGTTGATCATCTAACTTGTGAAACTTTCAAATTTTCAAATAATGATGAATTAAATGATACTTTACATGAAATTTTTACTGTTTCAGGATTACGAATAATGATTAGAAAGTTTTTCAAATTAATATGAGATGTGTTTTGACCAGAAGAAACAACACCGTCTAGCCATAGACGTTAAATAGAAAGCGCTTTTTGGGAGGCAACCCAAATTTCTATGCTTTTTGTTTTTATTTTATTTTATTTTCTTTTCTTTTTTAGTTTTCTTGTCTTGTTTTTATTTTTAGGATAAAGAAAATTAGGGTCAAATAAGGGATATGCATGTAAAAGCATGAAGTTTTTCGCTAGATTTTCTCGCACCCCCGAGCAGATAGTGATCCAACTGCAGATGATTGATCAACAGGGAAGTTTCTTCTATCACCTTGTTTTTAATTTTATCTCATTGAGGACAATGCTTGATTTAAGTTTGGGGGTAGAATTTCATATTTTTAGGATTTAATGCTTTCTGAAAATTCTAGAAGTTGTATAATGGTTAGGCTTGTTTACTTTTGATGCTTTTGCAATCTTTGTTCCATGTTTAATCTCATATTTTTGTGCACATTCAATCACGCTTTTTGATTAAAAAAATGTTTTTAAGCATGTTTTCTTTTTTCACTTGTCATATCTCAAGTATTGATCTTGCTTTCTAATTACTTGAGAAGTTTATAGGTTGTGATACCATTAGCCTTTTTGTGATATTTTGAGCCTTTTGAGCAATTATCATAACATATGCTCTATATTATTCTTTGTTGAGAGTATGCCTTATTTCTAGAACTTGTTCTTCTATGCATTTTAAGACTGTTTTTGTTTGATTTTGAGCACTTGAACTCTATAAGGGCAAATTAGGGAAACCAATTTTAGCTTCCTAAAGGCCTACCGAATTTAATTCATTAGATGCCAATTTTTATCCTTAGCTTTTTCTTTAATATATAGGCACATAATAAATAACACTCTCCGTTCTTTTTATCTTCTTTTTCACCCAAATTGAGAGGTTGTTATGATTTAGAAAGATTTATGTCTCTTTGAAAAAGTCAATAAAAGTGATGAATTTGTGTTATGAGTTGATTGAAAAAAAATTGTGGAAAAAGAAAAGTGTAATAAAAAGTTTGTTGTTGAAAAAAATAAAAAAGAAAGTAGAAATTTGAGAAAAGAAAGATGAGAAGAAGTTGTATGTTTAATTGTGAGAGGTTGTGCTTCAAATGTAAATTTTGAGTTGATTTTGATATTACTGAAAATGCTCATAACAATCTCTCAATTTATTTAACCTAAATGTCTTCCATCTACACTATTTCCTAAGCCCCATTACAACCTTTAAAGACCCTTGGATTCTAGTTTTCGATTTCTTGCATTTACGGTTTTAATTTGATATATTTGCAAGTTTATGGTAAATTTCTTCCATGTTTTGACTTGAGTGATATTCTTTGACTCCCATAAACACTTTGAGCGATTTGAGTGAATATCTCGTGAGAGTATCTTTTCCTATGTGCTTTGATTTTGAGAAGTTTGTAAGGTTCTTATTCTTGATATGGCTTGTGACATTAAGATAGCATGGTTTTATTAAAAAAAAATTGCATATAAGCAAGGTTGATCACACATACACTTGGGGTTTCGTATGAAACTTTGATTGCTTAGGAATTAACTGTTTGCAAGCTTGATGGTTGCATAACTTCAAAGATTTTTATGATTGATTATTAAATGTGCTTAATGCTAGAATTGTTAGGGGACTAGCAATTGTCTAAGTTTGGGGGTATTTGATAACTCATCAATTACACATATTTATTAGTGGTAATATCTCTAAAATAATTAAAATATGATTTGTAATTGAATTAAATATCCATAATATTGTTAATCTTTTAATTTCATGAACGTAGGCAAAAACGGCGCTCAAATAAGACTTATGATGAAGAAGTTATGCCCATTTTAGTGTCCAAAACGATCTGTCGCCACGACAACAAGATCCGGTGGCCGCGTCCTACAGAAAATCGAATTTCGAGCCAACCAAGAGTGGTCACAGCGGCGATAAGACTCGTGGCTGCGGCGACGAGAAATTAATAAAATAATGATTTAAACTTGTGATTGTTGGAAATTTTATATATAATATGATATATATAAAATAGTGTATGAAAGTAATATGTTGTTAAAAGCTAAAATGACATTTAGTTATTTATTTATATATATATATTACAAATTTAAATAAAGTTTATATGAGCATTTGACTCAAAGTCAAAGTTTAATGGCTACGGGACTGGGGCATTCAATTTCAAATTGAATTGTAGATAACGGACATTTCATGTGGCGTCCGTTTGTGGCTTCAGATATAACGGTTTTTTGTTCCAATTTTAATTGGATTTAATTATGTTTTAAATACATAATTTTGGGAGTTATGAATGTGTTTCCTATAAATAGGAGCTTCATTTCACCATATAAGATATCTCAAAAATCAATTTTGTATATATTGATTTTCTCTTCTCATGTGTTTTTGTTTTTCCATATATTTTCTTGAGTCTTTTCTGTAAAAGTTTGGAAGAGCAATTCTTGAGGGTTCTGCCAGGTTCGTAGATCTGGTTGTTGATCACACGAAACACGTCGTCGTATCTTTGCGAGTCGATATGCCAAAGAAGCGCAAATAACCTGGAGCAGGCAATATCGTTTTAAGGGCGGTCTGAATCGCACGCTCGACGTTTATCAATTTATGGAAAAGTTTTATTATTGTAATTTCAATTCAGTTAAATTATTGTTTTTACTAATCTAGTTTGATTGTGTAATTCAGTACCGATATCAATATATTAACGATGTTCATCTCGATTGTTGTTATTGAGCTCCGAATCCAACAACCTTAAGATGATATTATCTATGGAGTTCAACAATAATCTGAAGTCGATATTGTGGAACTCTTCAACAACAATGAAGCAAGTTATATGATGTCGTTGAGTTTGATGGTGACAACAACGGTTAATTTAGACTGACAACGCGTGAGGTCATTGGGTGTGCCCGTAGATGCAATCGGTGAGTTGTTCTAATAATCGGGAGGTACAAATCATTATTTTGTACTATTCATTATAGAATAAATGAAAACTGACGGTTTAGTAATTTTGTTTTTGCAAAATGATAGAATCCTCATCATTATTGAAAATACATTTATATTCGAAGATTATTTTTAATTGGATGAGTTAAAATGATATTCAAGCTTTGAAATTGAAAAGTTGAAATCAATTTAAAATAATAAATGGATTCAACAGCTTTTCCGATTTTATTTGAAGGAAAAATTATAAACTGAAATGAAATATGTTTTTGGAAGTTACATATTTAATTCCTTGTGATAATGGAAAAGTAATGGTTTTTCCATTTTTTTTAAATTCAAATATTTATATATATATTTATAATATATTTAATGTTTGAGTAAAAGCTATTAAATATATGAAATTTTGCTTTGACTGTGGCTAAACTTTCAGATTGAAAGTTGTTAAGAATTATATATATTTATAATTTTAACTAAAGGATGCCAAATGTTTCGGTTATGTGTTTTGTAAAATTAATTGAAAATAGTAGTTTCAATTTCTTCAAACCGAAATAATGGTTACATCATGAATTTTTAGCAATTTGGAAGTTTGTATTTTAGTATACAATTGCTAAAGTTTATTTATGTATAAATAAATATAAATGACGTCAATTTGAAAAATGAAGAGAATTTGTAGGCCAATGATGAATACAGAGTATTCAACTTAATTATGGTTTAAATGTTGAATTGAAATTTTATTTTGTGTAAAATTACACCGTTCAATTGATATAAGATGTGACAATTGAAAAATTGTGAAAGACACTTGAACTGTAGTATAGCTCAGTTAGTGTTGGAAGTTAAGAAATTTCTTGAGGGAAATTCTTAGACTTCACTATAATTGATACCAAATTGGTAGTCATTTATTTTGAGGAGCTACAAGTCATTATCGCTGACTTGTATAGCGAAAGAATGAGAAACATTAAACCCTTCCAAGTGGCAACTATAATTGAGAAGTTGTCATAGTGGAGTTGCTAGTCATACTATTGACATGCATGGCAAAAGAATGATCATCGTGAATCATTCTAAGTGGCTGTTGTGATTGAGAAATTGTATTCTTCTTGGAAAGAATTCGAAACTATCTCAAATACATGTGATGGAGTGTATCATATAGAATGTGGTACTTGAACTCCAAGGTTTGGGTTAGAGAGTCCCAAACGATTCTATTTTGATTTATTGAGAATTGAACTTTGAAAGACAATAGCTCAAGTTTACCACAGAATTGTGGGGGGAGGTTTGTTATAGCAAATCTAATTATATACATAAGAATTTCTTATGGTATGAGAATTGGAAAAACGCCTACTTTAAAAAATGCTAAAAGTGTGGGGGTGTTTAGAGAAGGTACAAGTATTATCTGAAATGGATCAAACTTGAACCTAAGATGATAAATTGTGTATTATGAGCATTGCTTTACACAATGATAATTATAGATTTCTTATGTGTAATTCAGAAGTATCTGGAATTAATAAAGAAAAGAATCTATATATAAGGAGTTCGTTATTTAAGGATACATATCTTTAAAGAACATAGTGGTGGAATCAAATGAATTATAAAACAAGTAATTCAAAGTGTCAAGTTGATCAAAAGATTGAACATGAATAGGAAACTGATCAGTCCTAGTTATGATCAGGAAATTGATCAAATTGATACTAAGAAAGCTACTTATTTTATCCACATTTTTTACCTACATGGTAGAAAGGGTGAGTCTCAACTAGAGACTAATGTTGTTCCACATGATCGATAGTGAGATCGAATTTATGGTGCAAGACAATAGTTGAGTATTGGTTGACTTTCATCTTGGAAGCAAGTCAATTTGGTAGTAAATTGATCTTTATGAGAAAGCTTAAGGCTAATTGATCAATAAATATGTAAAGCCAGTTAAGTGGTTAAAGGTTATAAACAGAAAGATGAAATAGATTTCTTTGATATCTATTTTAGTGAATAGAATCATATCCATTAGGATGTTGATTGCTATAGCAACTTTACATGATTTGGAAATTCACCAAAAGAATGTAAAAACTGCGTTTATAAATAGAGACTTATATAAAAAAGTCTAAATGGAACAACCGAAAGGGTTTGTTTGTAAAAGGACATGAGAACAAAGTTTTTAAACTTGTTAAGTCTTTACATGGGTTGAAACAAACACTCAAACAATGACATGAGAAATTTGATTACACATTGATATCCAAAAGATTTTCAATGATTGTGACAAATATGTCTATTACAAGGTTGTAAATAATGATCATATCATTATATGCTTGTATGTGGATGACATGTTAATCATGTGCATGATAGAATCAACAAAGAGAATGTTGAATTCAAACTTTGATGTGAAAGACGTGGGTCTTGTGATTTATTCAATGAGAAATCCTAACAAGTATGTATCAGTCACGCTATATTGAAAATGTGTAGAAAAAACTTGGACAATATGAGAGTAAACTTGTAGTTACTCCTTATAATCTAAGTATTAATAATGAGGGTGTATCAATTTTGGAGTATTCCAAAGTGATAGGAAGTCTCATGTACATAATGAGTTGTACAAGACCTAATATTGCCTACTAAGTGAGTAGATTGGCAAGATACACCGGCAATCCTGAAAGTGATCCTTACGATGCACTAGTCAGAGTACTGAGATATCTTAAGTATACTCTAAACTATGGATTGCATTATACACAATATCCATATGTACTTGAAGGATTTAGTGATGCTAACTGAATATCAGATAGCTTGGAGACTAAATCAACTAGTGGGTATGTCTTTACCCTAGCTGGAGTAGCTGTTTCTTAGAAATCTATGAAACAATCGTGTATCGCACGATCTACGATGAAATATGAATTCATTACACGAGATGTAGTGAAGAAGCGAAATGACTTAGAAATTTTTAAGAAGATATTCCTTTATGGTCAAGGCTTGTAAATGCTATATGTATCTATTGTGATAATTTTAGCTGCTTTTGTGAGAGCTAAAATTATTGTTTGCAATAGAAAGTTGAGACATATTAAACAAGACAATTGCTCACTAATATTAATTGACTATATAAAGTCAAAAGATAATATTATTGATCCTTTAACTAAAGGAGTGACGAAGGAGCAAGTGTCGTATTCGTCGAGGGAAATGGGATTAAAGCCTATTAAATGAACTATCTGGTGGTAACCTAACCTTGTTGACTGGAGATCCCAAGATCAGGTTCAATAGGCAACTAAGCCGGAATAGTTCATGGCAACACACAAGGACCTTCAATCCTAGCTCATTTCCATGAACAGTGTGTAAATATGTGAATGTTAAGATAATATTGATAAAGATGTATTTTTAGAATACTTTAAATCAATGAGTTATCTATATGAGAGTAGAATTGGGTCGGTTCTTTGAGAACAACACGGGCTTGTGTTCTCTAAAAACTCTCACGAATGCGAGATTGAGTCCAGGACCAAAACGGACTAAAACGTATAGAACTCAATAGAATGAGTTAAGTTATGTGTGATAAATTGTTGTTTCAATTTACTAATAAAAGGATAGTTCAAGAAATTAATTTCACTATTTCTTTGGTAAATTCGACAGTTTATTACAAAGGAAGGTTCAAGTTCAAAAGACACCTTTTTCCTTATGCATAGCCTAGCCGGTGCTCTCCAACTTTTATAGTTTCTGTTTTTCATGTTTTCCGAGTACACTTACTTTCATGTGGGGGATTGTTGGAAATTTTATATATAATATGATATATATAAAATAGTGTATGAAAGTAATATGTTGTTAAAAGCTAAAATGACATTTAGTTATTTATTTATATATATATATTACAAATTTAAATAAAGTTTATATGAGCATTTGACTCAAAGTCAAAGTTTGATGGCTACGGGACTGGGGCATTCAATTTCAAATTGAATTGTAGATAACGGACATTTCATGTGGCGTCCGTTTGTGGCTTCAGATATAACGGTTTTTTGTTCCAATTTTAATTGGATTTAATTATGTTTTAAATACATAATTTTGGGAGTTATGAATGTGTTTCCTATAAATAGGAGCTTCATTTCACCATATAAGATATCTCAAAAATCAATTTTGTATATATTGATTTTCTCTTCTCATGTGTTTTTGTTTTTCCATATATTTTCTTGAGTCTTTTCTGTAAAAGTTTGGAAGAGCAATTCTTGAGGGTTCTGTCAGGTTCGTGTGTATCTGGTTGTTGATCACACGAAACACGTCGTCGTATCTTGTGAGTCGATATGCCAAAGAACTGCAAATAACCGGAGCGGGGCAATATCGTCTTAAGGACAGTGCAACTGCACGCTTCGACGTTTATCAATTTATGGGAAAGTTTTATTATTGTAATTTCAATTCAGTTAAATTATTGTTTTTACTAATCTAGTTTTATTGTGTAATTCAGTACCAATATCAATATATTAACGATGTTCATCTCGATTGTTGTTATTGAGCTCCGAATCCAACAGTGATGATGAAAAAGAGGCACTGACGGCTCGACTCATGGGGACGGCTTGCACGCGGCACCACTTACAGATCGAAGGCGGCGACTAGCTTCTCTCAGCTCAGCTTGGCAGATTAGGATAGCAGATTTTACACGATTTTATCCCTTTTCACCTATTTAAAGCCCCAATTGAACCCTAATTCACAATCCCTTTTCTACATATACCCTTTTTTGTTCAGATATAATTGAGATTTAAAGGCATATTGTGTTTGATAAAGATTTAATGGAAGTGAGATTTTCTATATTAAATTAAGAAGATACTAGATTTTCATGTAGATACTGTTAGGCAAAAGGACTACATTGCTTTTGGGAAATTTAAAAAAAATTGACACATTAACTTCTCTCAATAATCTGTTGAGTAAGAAAATACACATGTCAGTCCTTTCCTTCAAAACCTTCGAATGTTTGCCACAACAAAATTAGACTAAACAATCCAAATGAAATAAAAAGTATGTTTCAAAATTAAAAACAATACGATATTTTAAAAAATACAATATAAAGAATGACGTTTTCGAAAATATTGTTTTTTAATTGGGGTTATTCTATATATTTTTTTAATTTAAAATTCAAAATGACGAATGCAAGCTTTTATGTGAGTAAATGGGTATTTTATTTTATTATTAAAAACAACAATTATATCCAATAAAACACATTTTAATCTTAATTTATTTTGGATTAGAAAACTATAAAAATATCCGATAAATTAAAATATAGAAATTCTCTAAAATAGCATATTTCAGCATACTATTAATTAATATGTCTAAACTTTAAAAAAAAAACACCCAAATGACATTTCATTAAATTACTAAACTATAATACAATAAATTATTGAATTTTTTAGTGTTTATTTTCAGTGTTATTTTTAATTATTTATTCCCCCCTTGAGTTTAATAAATTATTATAAAAAAAACTGAAATGTCTATTTTTTCTTTGTTATTTTTCAATGATTTTGTAATTTTCCCACTTTTCAGTTTAAAAAATTATCATAAAAAATTTCGAAAAAATATTTTTTTATTTGTTTCTTTTTTCAATGAATTAATTCGTTTCTTTGGTTTTTTTGTTTCAATAATTTATATTTGGGTCATTTAAAAAAATTGTCATTTTTGTAATTATTATATAACACATTTACTACGTTAGTAATGGACTCCCAAAAAAAACCTATTTATGTGTATATATAAATTAAATGAGTGTATTTATTTATTTTAGTGAATCGTTTCTATTGACTCAAAATTTGATGATCTACAAAGATGGAGATAAAACATCAATGAAAGATATAAAGAAATAATTCATTACTACCATAAATTTAAAACAAATGTATTTATTTTATGACAAATTAATATTCATATTTTTAACAGGTAAAGAAAAAATAATGATAGTAAACGAAAGAAAAAGAAAGAGATATAGTGAACTACCAATTGAAGAACGATGAGATAAAATTGAAAAGCCTTCTAATGCGAGGAATAAAGCATAAGCAAGGAGAGCTTTTAAAACTAAGAATTTGGAAAACACAGATAGACATCTCATTGAAGAATGCAATTATATAGGTACGATGTGAATATTTAGCCAATCATATTTCATGATGATACTTCAATAAACTTATCATTTTCATACTACACTTTTATTGTATTTATGAGATGCAATTTTCAACATTGAAAACACGTTCATTCATTAGCTAAAAGCAATGAAGCCTTGCTTATATTGTAACACAAAACGGTTCGAATATGAAACCCCAGTATTTTGTTGCTACAATGGAGAGATTTAACTTTCAAATGATAGAGTTCCAAATAAATTATTACGCTTATTTAAATCAGAAGAGGAAGATGGAATCACGTTTAGAAAGAATATCAAGGTCAATAATAGTATTTTCTCTTTCACATCATTTGGAGCAAATTTAGACAAAAATCTTGCTTCCTCAAGAAAGGGCATATACACATTTAAAGCTCAAGGTCAAATCTATCATGATCTTCCAGTTTTGATTCCGGAAGAGCGTCCAAGATACTTCCAGTTATACTTTTATGACACTGATAAAGAAATTCATAATAGAATGAATATACTACAAGATGGAAGTACTGATCAAGGTATCGTAGAAAGCCTCATGTCTATCCTGAAGGATAATCCATATGCTAAAGGTTGATCAAAGAGTATATAACATGCTAAAGGATAATCAATCTTTAAAGAATTTTGAGACTTTAGAAGACATCCATATACACATTGCCAGTAATGTCAAGGTTGATCAAAGAGTATATAACATACCCACGACAGACGAAGTTGCAGCTATATGGATAAAAGGAAATGGAGATGCAATACCTTTTGAAAGAGATATTATCATCCATGCACATTCAGAAACTAGGCATATAATTAAACACTATATTAGCTGTTATGACTCCATACAATATCCATTGTTGATTCCAAGAGGAGAACCAGGATGGCACCAAGATATCACAAGATCTAAGGGACAACAAAAAGGCATGCAGAACAAATCAATGAGGAATAGTTCTACACAAATTGACTCACTTCAAACACCAGAAGAAATACTCAAGATAGAATGTCAAGGTACATCTATTACTTAAAATAATTATATGGTATAAACATACCTCATCGCAATTAACTTAATTTAAAATCATTTGCACAGGAATATAAAAAAACTAAAGGAAATATATCTTGCCGAGAATACTATTGTTATAAATTCCAGATAAAAGAAAATTATGTCTCAGTTCTTCATTTAACGGGATGATTATTCCAACAATACGTTGTGGATATGTACATTAAATTGGAAACAACAAGACTAGCTACTTCAGAACACAACAATCACATATAAGATCAGAGTTGTACCAAGGGCTGGTAGATGTTGTTAATGCAGGAGAAACACGAGCAAATAGAGTGGGAAGAAGAATAGTGTTACCAGGTTATTTTGTTGGAGGACCAATGGCTTTTGTAACAACCCGAGTTTTGGGGTATTATAGTCTTCTCTCAGTCAACCAGCTGCTTTTATTGGGCATAAATTTCTAGGTCAAAGCCACGCATTCTTTTCTCTCATTCCGTTAGCCGCAGCCGTCATTTTTCCCTTAGCAATTTCTCATTCGTTTTCCTTCCTCGATTCTTAAGGTAATGTCAAACTTATTTTGATCCTTTGTTTTTCATTGTGACCGACCCAATTGTCTCATCGTTTTCATGTCATTTTCTGTCTGACTTTGGAACAGCCGTGGAGATCAAAATTTTCACCCAAAATCGAGGAATATCGAGTTTCTTTCGCTTTCTCACAAGGTAAATTCATCCATTTATTTTTCTATTCAAGTTCCTATTAATATCAAGTTAAATGACGATGATTTTCTTTGTTTTTCGTCAATTTCAGACCTCGCCGTTTTCTGGAATTATCACCAGAAAATAGCCCCTTCCCATCACCATTATCTTTAGTTCTTGCGAGGTATTTCCTTTTGTTTGATTGTTGTTTTTTCGTCTATTGATTTGAGACTGATTACGTGTTGTTGGGAGTCAAACTACTTCGTTTCGTTGGTTAGATAGGCTCGCCGGATTCTGCAAATATTCTCGTCGGAATCTGGGTTGGGTACGTTGCGTATTGCTCGGGTTGGAGTTTGTGGGCTTAGGATTCTTGGCTATGTTTGATCCGAGACGAGGGTGAGCGGTTCTCAAGTTAGGTAAGCTGCTGTACCTTTATTCTTTTAAAAAGAATAATAATAATAAGAATGCATAAAAGTTTTTCCCTTCTGTCGCGTCTCCTTGCTTTGGAAAAGGAGCGGTCCAGATGGACCGGCTTAGCTGGTTCAACTAGTCCAGAGGTTAATTTGACTCAAATTGAGCCGGTTTTCATCTCGTTTTTCCGGATCTCATAAAATTGACTTTAAATTAATGTCAATACAGGTTTGGGGCACCTCTAGGATTTTATTTGGCATCGTTTAGAGTTCGATTGCTTGCTTGATTTGCTATTAAGGTAGGTTAATTCCTACTTAAAGTGTTAAATTGAAATTCTTTTGTTTGTTTGCTTTGTCTATGATTCATGGTATGACTTGGGAGATGATTTATTGGTTGCTAGGAATTATTATGTGATTATTTTGATTTTCGGTTTTTATTTAGTTATTATTTAAGTTCGGTTAGTCAATAAGTGATAAATAGAGCCTTTAGGTTTTACAACCTGAGTTGAACCTTATAATTATTATATATTAAATTTGTAGAGTGTATACTATGGCACGTATCATGAGTGGCCCACTATGATCATATTTTCAAGCGTATAGTATGACACGTATCATGAGTGGCCCTATACCCCACTATGATACATATATGCAAATTTAATTAAAAACTAAGAATTAAAGAGTTGTTGTAGGCTAAGTACCTACATATAAATGATGAATTATGGAATTGGACTAGTATCCTTGAATTATTATATATATGATGTGTTTTCAATTTAGCTTACTTATATAAGTTGAAATTAATCTACTGAGTTAAAAAACTCATGGTATTCGAATGCCCTGCAAATTTAAATTTTGCACGTAACGATAATAATGTTGGGAATCGAGGCGCGTGATGAGGATGGTGCTACATGGAGGCCTTAGGACTTATTCATTTTTACTTTTCTCTTTCGACTTTTTATTATTGGTCATTTTTCATTTATTTGGGATATTTCGTTTTCATTATCAAACTTGTGCATTTTATTTATTTTATTTCAGATTTTATTCTTTAAATTGGCACCACAATTAAACGTTTTGTTTTTATTTTATTTTCTTTTTATCGGTTATTTAATAAAAAGGCTTCCGCATTTATTGATTTTACTCTGATTTTTTTATAAAATTAAATGAGTTCTTTTATTATTTATTTATTAATTTTACATTGAGTCGGGTCTTCACAGGTTTAGTTCAACGTTTCGGAAAACCTGATCTATTCATTACAATGACATGCAACTCAGAATGGAAAGAAATTCAAGACCAACTACTTCAAGGACAACACCCACAAGATTGGCCAGATATAACTTTCAGAGTTTTTCGAGCAAAGTTACAGGATTTAAAAAACCAAATTTTTAAAAAACAAATTTTTGGTAAGGTAGCAACATATGTACATGTCATAGAATTTCAAAAGAGAGGTCTACCCCATGCTCATATTTTGATCATTTTCAATAATGGTTATAAAATTTCAAATGTAGATCAATACGATAAGTATGTTTCTACTGAAATTCCAAATATAAATGCAAATCCTATTCTTCATAAATTAGTTGTGAAACACATGATCCATGGACCTTGTGGAGAATTGAAGAAAAATATTTCATGTATGATCAATGAAAAATGAAGATTTCACTATCCAATATCATATTCTGCAAATACAATATAGGGAAAAGATTCATACCCAATTTATCTCAGAAGAAATGATGGAACACAGGTTTGGACCCAAATTATATATACAAAATTTTTTTTTACATTTTTAATCCTCCAATTTTACGTAAAATTAAACACATTCACTTGCAGGTCAAAATACGAAATGCAATGTTAGATAATAAATGAGTGGCTCCTTACAATCCATATCTTCTTGCTAGATACAACTGTCACATCAGCGTTGAAATTTGCTCAGCCATCAAAGCAGTTAAATATTTGTATAAATATATATACAAAGGACATGATAGAGCATCAGTTGCAATCAGGGACGGATCTACAGTAGGACCAGGGGGGCACGTGCCCCCCTCAATTTGTAAATAAATTAAAATATAAATATATGAATTTAAATTACAAAAAATTGTTCTCTCATTTGTAAAGAAATATAATAATGCGTAGTAAATTTCTCAAAATACCCATGTTGGTTCGTTGGCCAAAGGACAACTTCCCTTATGCGCAACTCGAGGTCGAATCCCATCATGTGCATTGTATCAATAATTTCTGAGTGTTTTTAAATGGTTTTTGATTGTTTCTACCATTCTTTTTCTTTATCTATTTATTTTATATATATATATATATATATATATATATATATATATATATATATTTATATTTAAATCATATATTTTTTATGTTTTAATTTCATGTAAATAAAATAGTTCAATATACTTAATCATATCTATTTTAAAAATTTACAAAATCAAAATCAAAATATAAATTATATTTAGATTTATTTTTATTTTTAATATATTATAAATATCATGTCCAATAAAAATTTTCATTTTTTATCTATCTATCTTATTTATATATAATTATTAATATGAATTGATTTTCTAACATAAAAAATCAAATATTTTAAATTTTACTTGACTTAATTTTTCACCAAATTAAATACCAATGATGAATATATAGATTTTATTTTTGTAGTTATTAATATTATAATAAATTATTGTATATTTACATGTATTGCGTGTTAGGGGTGTTTTTAGTTTGGTTTATGACATTTTTAACAAAATCGACACTGAACCGATTAAAAAGAAAAAAAAAATTACAAATTGAAAATGAACTGCCTATGTGTCAAATCGGTTTTGAACACATAGGCAGTTTAAGGTATTGATTTTTATAACTTTTAATCGGTTTCGATTCAGTTTCTATCGACTTGACGATTTTTATAAGTTGCAACTCTACTATGTTGCCCCCTCTGAATTTAAATTCTGGATCCGTCACTGGTTGCAATAATTAACGATGACGAAGACATTTTCATTAATGAGATCCAGAATTAGATGCAAGATGAGTTTCAGCACCAGAAGCACTGTGGAGAATATTTGAGTTCAACATGAATGAAATATCTCCATCAATCATCAATCTACAGTTTCATCTTCCAAATCAACAATTGGTTTCTTACTGGGAGAATCAAAATTTAAAACATTTGATCAATTTCGAACATGTATCCAGAACAATGCTGACAGAATACTTTGAGATGTTTCGATTAAATGAAGATGCTCGAAATCTATTATACAAAGAATTTCTAGAGTATTATGTTTGGGACAAATAGGGAAAGCAATAGACACATCGTAAATAGGGACATGTCATATCCATAATCAATGGAGCAAATCTAATTGAAGGAGAACGATATTTCCTACGAACCTTAGTAAACCATGTAAAAGGACCAACATCTTTCAAAGATTTGTTGACAATTGATGGAAAGGAATATTATTCGTTCAAAGAATCAGCACAAAAAAAAAGGATTGCTTGAATATGATCAAAGTTTAAAAGAATGTTTAGATGAGGCTGCCATTATTTAAATGCTTTTTACATTCAGAAGACTATTTGCAACTTTATTGTTATATTGTGAACCTATAGAAGTGCGAAAATTATGGAATCTTTATTTTGTGTATATGTCAGAGGATTATGCGGCAAAACAAACATTTTGCACGGAAAAGCAAATACAATTGGTTATCAAAGACATCAACTTTTTTCCTCCAATCTATGAGAAAAAATACTACACAATTTGATCTCCCACCAATTCTACAAGAATTACATGATCATACCGGGAATTCAATGAAAGAGATGATATACGAATAGTCTATTACAGTAGATGCAAAATATCTTGAAGCAATATTTAGATTAAATACTGAACAAAAGATTGCTTTCGATGACATTATGGAAAAAAATAAATGATAACACATATGGAGTTTTCTTCATAGATGGACCAAGAGAAATTGGAAAAACATCTTATACCGCACACTTTTAGCTACAGTAAGATCGCGAGGACTAATTGCTTTAGCAACTGCAACATAGGGTGTTGCAATATCAATTTTACCAGGGGGTCGGATAGCACATTCAAGATTCGGTATTCTTTTGCAAACAACAGAGACATCAATGTGCATTATATCAAAACAAAGTGTAAAGGCTACACTAATTCGAAAGCCAAGATTAATAATATAGGATGAAGCACTAATGGCAAAAAAGCAATTGAATCAGTTGATAGATCATTAAAAGACATAATGGAAACCACAAAACCATTTGGAGGAAAAGTAATTGTGTTCGGGAGAGATTTTCGTCAAGTACTACCGATACTACCCAAAGGAACAATAGAACAAACACTTGCAATTAGTCTTAGGAGATCACATCTTTGGCATATAATGAAAAAAATACATTTGAAACAAAATATGAGGGCACATGAAGACCAGACATTTGCAGAATTTGTTTAAGAGTGGGAAATGGTGAGGAAAAAATTACCAATGGTGAAATGATCGCCCTTCCACAAAACATTGTAATAATGCACACGGGAAAGGACTTGGAGATGAAACTAATCTGAACCATTTACAAAGATCTAGAACGTTATTATGAATCACCATAATATTTAATAAATCGAGCAATATCAGCTACAACAAATGAACACGTTGACATCCTAACTGATTTCGTGATGAAACTTTTTCCGAGAACAAAGAAGACTTTCATAAGCTTTGATGAGGCAATGGATGATACCGACAATTATTATCAACAAAAATTCCTCAATTCTTTGATCCTAAATGGAATTCCACCCCATAAACTTACATTGAAAGTCAATTGTCCTATCATGTTGTTGAGAAATTTAGATGCATCAAATGGTTTATGCAATGGAACAAGAATGATATGTAGATCATTTGGAAATAATATAATACATGAGATAGTATCAGGAGAACATGCACGAAGACCAGTTTTCTTACCAAGAATACCGCTGAGTCCAGCAAATGATTAAGGATATCCATTCAAGTTCAAGAGAAAATAATTCCCAATTCGATTGTGTTTTGCAATGACGATAAATAAGGCACAAAGACAAACAGTTCCAAATGTGGGAATTTATCTTTCACAACATGTTTTCTCTCATGGACAACTCTATGTTGCATTATCCAGAGGAATTTCAATGGCATCCACAAAAATTATGGTCAGATCAAGAGAAGATGAAAATGTCACTTTGATATACACCAAAAATATAGTGTATAAGAAAATACTTCAATAAAGATAACACAATATTTTAAAATTTTCAAAAAGAAAATTATTACTAAACATAGGTGTAATTGTAATTGAAACTTTGCTATAAATATAATAAAAAAACAAAAAAACACTTTACAAAATAATATACATGAACACACGCAAAGCACGTACATTTTAACTAGTTTTATAAACATGATTATCTACTCTTATTTACACTCAAAAGAGCCTATTTCCATATAGGGTTAATTTCAGTATTGGACAAATTAATGTTGTCTATTTCAAAAAAACACAATCTTTTATATGTATATCAAAACTACCCAAAACCACCACCAGGAAAATTAAATTACATTGTGAAAAGACGAAACATACCCCGATAAATTTTCCCTAATTAAATGATATGTAATTAATGAGATATAGTTATTAGGAGAGATAAAAGGGTAATACGGTAAACACTGAAATCGGAAACCACCAGAATCGCCACCATAAATGGTGTTTTATGGGTAAATCTGATATTGATATGAAACAACCATTAAAACTGAAATTAGGTGAATTAAAGTGGTTATTAGTGTAATTAATTCTTCCATATATAGCCCCTCATTTTATTTGTGTTACATTAGCTCCAACCAACGGCTCCATTCCACGTAGAGGATGATAGTTTCCACTAGGGATGACAAAATTCCCCGCGGGTTAGGGGATGAGAAGTGCATCCCCGACCCCACCCCGCCCCGTTGCCATCTCTAGTTTCCACTGAAACACAACACGGTGCGTTTTGGAAGAGGAAAAGCTCTTTATGCAGTGGCCGCCGGCCGGCATCGTGCTTCTGTGCCCTAAAACCCTACTTTCTCTGTAACTCCTCCACCATTTCCAAAACCTCAATTAGATTTTCTTCCAGTACTTCCATGGCGACCAAAACCCTAGACGAATCAAATGTCGGCATATTCTGCTACATTTCTCACCTCCCTGGCTTTCAAGGCATTCTCAAGCAAAGGTCTCACCTTTTTCTTCTTCCAAATTAGTATTATCTGCTTGATTTGGTTGTAAGGAAGATAAAATGGAATTATGGAATGTTATATTAGAAAATTATGGAGATTTTACAAGCAAAAGAAGCAACGAATTTTTTTTCTGAACTGATCACCAAATTAAATTGGTGAGAATGCAAGGAGAACTTCTGCAGCTAATTCTTGTCATGGGTTAATTTAATATAACTAGCTCAGTGTTGTTAGCATTTGAATGAGTGAAGAAATGAAGAATAAATGGTTTTTATTTATCAATTCAATTCTAAGTTAGACTTTTTTTTTTTACTTTTATAATCACAGTAAACTTTTTCCCTTGTGGTATTGATCAGATTGTATTGTGAATGAAGTAGACAAAGATGGAAATGTTGTTCATTTGACATCCTTAGATGCTCCTCCAGAGGCGGTTAAGTTGAATTTCTCAGTTGTTTCGTGACATTTTCTTTTTCATTTGAGCCTTGTGAGTGACAATTTTGTTTTTTTTCTCTTGGGGTTCAGATTGTCGAGGAAAACACACCCAAGATTGTCAACATTGCAAGTGAAAATTATGCTTCTGAAATTGAATTATTCAGATCCCTTGCTAGTGATTCTGATGCTGAGATGTTAGAAGCGTTCATTAAGCAAGTGAGTTCTGGTCTGGTGATAGTATTTCACCTATTAATTTTTCCCCAGATTCGGACAAATCACATCGAACGGTTAGTTCTTACACTTTGGAGAAGCTCTTGCTCTCTCCATCTTCTTCATTCCTTTGATGCCTCCTCCTCTTTTCCTTCATTTGCCTCGTTTAATTCCCCAGAAGTTCGGTAAATCTATCTCCCTCTTAGCATATACATCTCCCATAAAAAATGCCCAATTTAACTTCCCACCACCTGTTGTTCAAATATTTTCATCACTTCAAGAATTTCCACAAAACATTCTATGGTTTAAATCTCTGCACGCCCAGCTTATCATTACTAACTACATATCAGATCAATTTTTGGCAGCAAAACTTGTCATGGGTTACTCTAATTTGGGCAATTTGGTTAGTGCCTGTAACGTGTTCGATCAATTTTCTCATCCAAAAACCATTCTTTGCAATGCCATGGTTAATGGGTATTTGCAAAATCAGCATTATAATGAGTGTATCAAGCTTTTTAAGATGATGGGTCGTTGTAGTTTACGATTCGATCGTTATACTTGTAATTTTGTTCTTAAGGCTTGCATATGCTTAATGGATTATGAAATGGGGATGGAAGTAATCAAAATAGCTGTGAATAACGGTTTTGATAGAGATCGGTTTTTAGGAAGTTCGATCTTGAATTTTTTAATGAAACCTGGTGATATTAGGGGTGCAAAGAATTTTTTTAATCAAATGCTTGAAAAAGATGTTGTTTGCTGGAATGTGATGATTGGAGGGCTGATGCAGCAATGCATGTTTAGTGAAGCTTTCGATATGTTTCTTGATATGCTATATAGCAGAATTGAGCCTAGTGCTGTGACCATGACAAGCTTGATTCAAGCTTGTGGGGAAACAGGGAATTTGAGATTTGGACAATGTATTCATGGCTACATCCTTGGATTTGGAATGGGTGATGATACAAGGGTGCTTACCTCATTGATTGATATGTATAGTAAAACGGGTGACATTGAAAGTGCCCGATGGATTTTTGATAGAATGCCTATGAGAAATTTGATCTCATGGAATGCTATGATTTCGGGTTGCACTCAAAATGGTTTGTTTCTTGAATCCTTAAATCTGTTTCGTAGGTTGGTTGTCAGTGATGGAGGGTTTGATTCAGGTACTGTGGTTAACCTCCTCCAGGTTTGTTCTCATACGGCTGACTTGGAAGGTGGGAAAATCCTTCACGGTTGCACTTATCGAAGGGGACTTGATTTAAATTTGGTTTTATCTACTGCAATTGTTGATTTATATGCTAAATGTGGATCCTTGGCATATGCATCTTTCGTTTTTCAGAGAATAGAAAATAAGAATGTGATTACATGGACTGCCATGCTTGTGGGATTGGCACAGAATGGGCATGCCAAAGATGCTTTAAGGTTATTTAATCAGATGCAAAATCAGAGGGTCGCTTTCAATGCACTCACCTTAGTCAGTTTGATCCAGTGCTGTGCTCACCTAGGCTCCTTAAATAAAGGGAGAAGTGTGCATGCTAACTTAATTCGCTTTGGTTTTGCTTCAGATGTTGTCACTATGACAGCCCTCATTGATATGTATGCAAAATGCAGTAAAATAGACTCTGCTGAGAGGGTGTTCAGGCTTGGTTCCACGCTCAAGGATGTAATTTTATGTAATTCTATGATTTCAGGCTATGGCACTCATGGACTCGTGCATAAAGCGCTATGTGTCTATTATCAACTGAAAGGAGGAGGACTTCAGCCAAATGAGAGCACCTTTGTTTCTTTGCTATCTGCTTGCAGTCATGCAGGCATTGTAGAAGAGGGAATCTCTTTGTTTGGCAGTATGGAGAAAGACCATAACATAATGCCTACTGAAAAGCTTTATGCTTGTTTAGTAGATCTTCTCAGTCGAGCAGGTCGTCTGCAGCAAGCCGAGGCATTCATCAAGCAAATGCCCTTTACACCAACCAGTGGCATATTAGAAGCTTTGCTGAATGGATGTCTAATGCACAAAGACATTGAGTTGGGAGTGAAAATTTCTGACAGATTACTGTCCTTGGATTCTAATAATCCCAGCATCTACATTACCTTATCAAATATATATGCTGAAGCGAGAAGATGGGATTCGGTGAAGTATGTCCGAGAACTCATGAACCTGCATGAGCTTAAAAAGATCCCTGGGTACAGCTTAATTGAAGTGAATAGTTAGTTATACATGTTTTATGCAATGGATGATTTGCACCCGAGTTGGGCAAATATAGATTGAAGGAGTTGAAAATGGAGTCGTCGATAAGTTCCTGATATTAATTGCATTCTTCATGATGTAGATAACTCAAAGAAGTGAAGATACTATGGGGCCATAGTGTGAGATTAGCTATTGCATATGGTCTCTTGAGGTCTGTTTCTGGGAGCTTGATCAGAATCGTCAAAGATCATCATGTATGCACTGCCTGACAGTGGCCAAGTACAATTAAAAAATTGTTGATAGAGACATTGTTATGTCTCCCTTAACTACGTGCGAGGAATCTCCCTGTTGAGTAACCGGAAGTGGGCTAGTCCTCCAAAACACCACTTCCTTTGTTGTTGGGAACCGATATATTCCTTGCTAAGATTTCGCGTTTTAGTCTTGCTACCTCTACACAACATGAATCTATGGTGAAGTTGAATTTCTTACACTTTGTTGCTAATGTATTTATATAGTTATTTTTTAGTCCATCTTGAAATTGTTCAGGTCAAGTAACTATCAACCTAGGCACATATTATTTCTTTCATCTTTTAGCTGATTTCTTTTCTTCTCGGTTTGGTTTGGTGAAAAACTTATCATTCAAGGATAGATGCAATTTTTTAATTTTTAAAATTACCGCTGATGGTAAACTTCGTCATCATGAATGAAAGACCCAGTTTCCCCTTCCTTTTTCATCACCATATATAATTTACTTATTAAATTTCAAGTTTTCAGGCTATCCACAATTTCCTTAAGAAATTAAAGTTCCTTGTTGCCGATACTGTTGATGGACCAGATTCTACATCAAAATGTGTCCATGTGCGGGTAGATTCAGGAGTACAGAATAACCGAGGTAGAAACTCAAAGAAACGGAAAGAAAGGGGTGATAAGCCTTTTGACAGTAGAGGTTCAGACAACTGGCCTGAGCATGTAGGCAAGTTTCTCCGGTAAGGTCATTCTTACTTTTTGGTGGTTTTGCACGAATTTTTTTTGCGGATGCCCAATATTTCTTGCCTTCTTATTATTCAACTTATTTCACCCTTACTATAAAAAGTTATATATTCCACTGAGACCTAACTTTCTGAATTGAATGAAGGTACAAAACATGTTCAACTTGAATATGATACTTTTTAACCTTTCCGATAAAGTTTTTGTTAATAAGATAACATTTATGGTACCCTGTGCCAGTTCATAATGGAACTTCTCATCATCGAGTCGATGATGAACTTGAATTTTTTTTCTTTCGAAACATATGCATTTCTGATCTTTTCATGTCATCATGCACGTAGTTGAATACAATTTCTAATTTATGGTTCCATCTATCTGAAAGTCAATCAATCAACTGGAACTTGTCACCAATAAAATATTACAGGTTCCATCTTTACAAGGAGAACAAGGACACACAAGAGGTGTTGGGACTTGTAGGAAAGATGCTTGGTATCCAGGTAGGCATCATCTCTTTCTCAAAATGGCTCATTACTTAATCTAATGTGACTAGTAGGCTGATTCTCTCTTAAAGGATTTTAATTTTTCTCCTTTTTTTTATCAACAAATTGGAGAGACTTCTTATAAACCTCTCAGTGGCATTTTGGGGTGGACAACCAGTCCTATGTAATTTTGTTCATTTAAAAAGTCCTCGAAAATTTTGTAATCTTCTTTGAATATTGTAATCAGCCTTGTTAATGGTTTCTACCAGATTATTGCCAAGACTCTTTCTACCAGACTCCAAAGAGTTCTGCCCTCCACTATTTTTGCTAAGCAATTTGCCTTTGTCAAAAACTGACAAATCCTATTTCCTATTATTATTGCAAATGAAGTTTTGGAGGAATGTCATCGGAAAAAAATAAATCAATCAAAGGTGGGTTCTTAAAATTGATCTTGAGAAAGCTTTTGACCTTGTTTACTGGATCTTTCTCTCAGAGGCTCTTTCTTGCAAAGGTTTTGGTTCTAAATGGAAGGATAGGATCTTCATTTGCGTCTCTAATACTAAAGTATCAATCTTTCTTAATGGGAATTGGGAAGCCTAGGAGAAGGATTAAAGTTTTGGAGGGCTTATAAAAGGAGATCCCGTATCCCCTCTCCTTTGCTTGTGATCTCTTCCGTCATCACGTCGACAATCTTCCTTTTTTTCTTTATTTATTATTTATATGTAATGTATTGGATGATTGATACCGGTGTGATTTTATGTTTCTAATTTCATTTGATTGTTTTGATTTTGAAAGGTTCAGAGGATCTTCTGTTTTATTGCACCGAACGAAGCTTTTTCAAATCATTCTTCCTTTGAGTTTTCCCCTACCCCAATTAATATCTCAAAAAAAAAAAAGGTCCATATACTCTTTAAATATCCTCATTGAATAGTAAGTGCATTAATAGATTTATAAAGACTTTTCGTTTTCACTTTTTCTATTTTATTTTTTCCTTACCTAACCTTTTTTAAATCGTTTGTTATTACTTTTATCAGCATTCTTAAAGTTCACAATCTAAGTAATAATTGCACATTAATTTCAGATTTTTTTAATTTATTGTTATTTCAGAATTTAGTTGAGAAATGATTATAGAGGCATTTAATAAAATTATTTAATTAATTTATCAAATATATGTTGTATAACAAATTGATAATATTTTTTAGGGTAAAATACAAATGAGACTTATGTGGTTTGTTTTTTTTTTTTAATAGAAAATTGAGAATTTTCATTAAATAAAGAGAAAATACAAAAGTGGGTGATGAGAAACCAACCCTCATTAATCGGAATACAAAAGTTCTTCCAATCAGTGTTAATCAAAAGAACATCATAATTACAAAAAATTTTAGAAAGAGAAGCTAAAAGAGAAACTTTAAAGTGGACACTCCCCCAAATCTCCATCGACTCATGCTTTTGGTTCTGAAAGACCCTAACATTTCTTTCCAACCAAATCTCCCACGGAATGACTTTGCCTGTCACTTCCCAAATCCATTTAGCTTTGTCCTTCAAGGGGTGACCCATAAGAAGAGACAAAAGGTTTGTTTTGGGACAATTAGAGAAACACCCATTCAAACCAAAAGTATGCAACAACTTTCCCCAAATGAGGTTGGCAAACTCTTTTTTTGTATAATAGACATTTCATTGATTAATGAAAAACAAAATACAAGAACAAAAGGACCCCCTGGATTACAAAAAAACACTCCAGTTGGGGGCAATGAACGAGGGGGGGGGGGTAATTACAAAAAAAAAATTGATTTAGAAGACCAAAGTGAAGTAAATCTGACAACTAGGTCCCATAACTCATTCATCTCCATGCTTTCATCTTGAAATATTCTTTTGTTTCTCTCCCACCAAACAAGCCAAAGGATTGCACGAACCACATTGCGCCAAATCACATGCGCTTTCTTCTTGAGCTCCACCCCACATAAGAAACCATAGATGATAGAATGAATGTGTAATGGCCTTGGTCCATGGAGAGGAAAGAAATCGAACAACTTGGACCAAATCTGGGAAGTAAACCTGCAATCCCAAAACAGATGCATCGCACTCTCGCCACTATTCTTACATAAAATGCACCTATTCGGACTGAGAGTGATCGAAGGGTACCATCTCTGGATTTTGTCATTCGTATTCAGCCCACCATAGAGGAAGGTCCACAAGAAAACCTTAACCTTCTTGGGGTAGTTGTCCTTCCAAATAGCCTGAATTAAATCAATAGGGGGTGAAGAATCCGTCTTAAAAAAGACACTGAATGCGTTCTTGCAAGTGAAATTGTCCCCTCCCCCCAACCACACTCTACTATCCATGGAGGAATCTGGTTTGACCCTACTAAGCAGCATCAACATGGAAATGAACTCATCCCCTTCACTGTCCTTGAGGTTCCTACGAAACCTTATATTCCAAGTATTACAACAAGGGTCCCAACAGTCAATGACAGTGGCCTGAGGAGCAAGAGCAAGTCTGAACAGGGTAGCAAAAACATCCTTCAAGGGTCTACCAATGTCAAGCCATTTATCAACCCAGAAATTGATTTTTGTTCCATTGCCAAGTTTGAAAGCAGACATGGAAGCTAAGCAGCCATCCAAATTGGCAATGGCCTTCCACGGACTACGATAGGAGCAATTAGAATTAGCCTTCGTTCTCCAACCATTGTCTGACACCCTATGACCAGCCCTGATAATCGAGACCCACAACGAATCTTCCTCAAGCGGTGTAACCGCCACAACCATTTTAGAAGAAGGGATTTGTTCCTTTTGATAATACTACCAAAAGCCAAACCACCTTTATCAATGGGCTTGGAAACCAGATCCGACTGAACCAGATTAGAACCACCATCCTTACTCACCCCTTTCCAGAAAAAATCCCTCAAAAGCCTCTCCACAATTTTAGCAACTCCAACAGGGATAGAGAAAATAGAAAAGGTAATAGGTGGGAAGGTTGTTAAGAACAACTTGCATAAGAGTTAACGTACCTCCTTTAGACACCAACACATTCCTCCATCTGTCAATTCGTTTGGAGCTTTTTTCCACCACTGGATACCAAAAGGTTTTGCAATGTGGGTTTCCTCCCGAAGGCAAACCGAGATAGGACAAAGGTAGCTTAGCATACCTGCAATGAAAAGTAGCAGCCACATTCTTAACAAAAGCTTCATCGAGGTTGATATCAGCCACCACTGTTTTTTCCAGATTGAACTTAAGCCCTGAGATCTTCTCAAACACCTGAAGAACAACAAGAATATTGCCAATTTTGTCTTCCTCAGCCGTAGAGAAAATAATTGTGTCATCTGCAAACTGTAAGTGTGAAATTGAATCAGCACCAACCCTCGGGGAGAAGCCAGAGAAAAGGCCAAAGGATTCAACACTAGTAATGAGTCTACTCAGGGCATCTGCTACAAGAGTGAAGAGAAATGGGGAGAGGGGGTCCCTTTGACGCAAACCTCGGCTAGCTTTGAATTTAGATCTTGGCTTTCCATTGATGATAATAGAGTAATTAATAGAAGAGAGGCAGCCCATAATCCATTTCCTCCACCTTGAACCAAAACCTTTGGCACTCATAACTCCATCCGGAAAATTCCAATCAACACGATCGTAAGCCTTCTCCAAATCAAGTTTAAAGATCAAACCTGTCCTTTTAGAAGTCCTCCAGCTTTCCACCAGCTTATTTGCGATCAGGATAGAGTCTACAATTTGTCTGTTGCCTATAAAAGCATTTTGAAACTTTGAAATGGTCTTAGGCAGAATCTCTTTTAATCTGTTAGCGAGCACTTTAGCCAAAATTTTGTAAGGCCCAGTCGTAAGGCTAATTGGTCTAAAGTCTTTAACAGCTTTAGCATCCACCTTGTTCGGGATAACAACAATGTAAGTCTCGTTAGTGATCCCATTAACCACGCCATTTTGAAAAAAAACTCTTGGAACATTCTCAAAAAATCATGCTTAAGAATGTTCCAAGTGTTTTTAAAAAATTCAGCTGTGTACCCGTCGGGCCCAGGGGCTTTCAAACAACCAAGACTCAAAATGGCATTCCATATTTCCTCCTCAGTAAAGGGTCTTTCCAACAAACCCGCCTCATTCTCCTCAAGGGGACACCAATTGATATTTGCTGGAATATATCTGGGGCCAGAGTCTTTAGTATAAAGGGAGCTAAAAAAGCCATAGAACTCCAAATCAATCTCATTGTCAGTGAGGAGGCAAACCCCTTGAGAAGAAAGAATTTCAGAGATGAGCGCTTTCTTCCTTCTACCTGTCATGATCCTATGGAAAAAACTCGTGTTCTCATCACCTTCTTTTAGCCAACGCTGCTTAAATTTTTGACCCCAGAAAATATCTTTTTTAGCTAAGACGTCAAGAAGGGCAAGGCGAGCCTGCTTCCTATCATCGACTTGCAGGGGAGAAAGGCCTTGAGATTCATCGAGACAGTCAAGTGATTGAATAAGGGAGGTGAGGTGATTTTTCTGAGAGTTGATGTTGCCAAAAATCTCTGTATTCCATGAACGTAATTTACCTTTCAGAAGCTTTAATCTTGAAAGTAGTGAATAACCAGCCCACCCCTTAATCTTAAAAGCCTTCCACCACCCATCAACAGAAGATAAGAAGCTAGGATGGGAGATCCACATGTTCTCAAAACGGAACGGGGTGGGGCCCCAAGAGAAACCACTAGAATGCAGCATGATAGGATAATGATCAGACACCAATCTTTCCAGTCTCGTAACTCTGGCCTCAGAGAAAAAATCAAGCCAGCTAGACCAGGTGAAGACGCCATTGGTCATAGGAGGGTCTTGTAAGGAAAAGTTGTCAATAAAGGTGTTGAAGTCCTTCATGCTTTTAGTAAAGGTACGACCAGAAGACTTCTCCGAGGACCACCTGCAAACATTAAAATCCCTACCAAGGACCTAAGGGCCTTCACAAATACCCCCCAAAGCAGAGACTTCATCCCAGAAGTGCTCTCTTTCACCCTTAGTGGAAAGGCCATAGATACCAGACAACCAAAAAGAAGAGGAGTCAGAGACGGAGAGGAGCAAGGAGAGGGAGAAAGCCCCAGAAAAGACCTCTTTGACTTCAAAAGCTGGGTCACTCCACATGATCAAAATCCCCCCAGATCTACCAACATCATCAATAGCAGACCATGCCACATTCCTCGAACTCCACAAGGATTTAACAAGACTTCTATCGATACTCTTCATCTTTGTCTCTTGAAGGATAACAATATCAGGGCTATGCTTACGAATCACCTCCTTAATAACGCTCCTCTTATCAGGAGCCCCCAAACCTCTAACATTCCAGAAGACAATTAACATCAACAACCTGATGGCCCGTTGTCCTCTCTGAGTTGCTTCTATCATAGTTAACAGAAGATGTAAGATTTTTTAGTTCTCTTTTCCCAATCATATTTCTATTGGAACCTCCCCCTTTTTAGCTCTTCGCCCTGTTTTTGAAATAATCTTCATATTCGTATCATTCAGCCAATCCCCCAGTTTAACTTTATTCTCCCCTTTACTGTCACATACAAAACCTGAAGAAGTGATGTAGAGGTCATGATCATCCTGATCCTCTGAACTTCTACCGCTGGAGTTCTCCACCTGCATGGCCCTTTGAAACTCTCTATCTTCATGTATCATGGCTAACGGCGTTGCCACAGCATAATGAAGGTCAGAACCATTGGTCTCCCTACCTGTGAAACCACCATCTTCAAAGGATATATGGGAAAGAGTATTAGGGACATAATCTTCCTGAGAATCAACAACGAAATCACTAGGAAGACTGAAGAAGAGATCTTCAGAATCAATTTCCCTCGAGTCTCCCTTACCTCCTCTTTTGATTCCATTAGAGAAGTGAATCTTCTTCGAAGAGAACAAAGTTGGATTTTTACCTTTTCCTTCCACCGTCTGCCTTTTGAGAATTTTAACTTTCGTTGGATCAGGAAAGTTCTTATCCACCGCCTGACTAAAGTGGGCTTGAGGAATGTTAGTTTCTTGGGCTTCTTTAAGTCCACCCTCATACGTAAATGGGGGATATGAAGATCCAGTCCCCTTATCAGGAGGTTGAGAATGGGCCTCATTAAGCTTCCCCGCCCACCAGGTAGCCCATATCCAGGTGAAGTTTTCAAAACCTCCCGTACTCGCGTTGCCCAAAGCGTCGGCCCCACCTAACCCAGTGTAATCCAATCCCCTCGAGACGTTGACGGCTCAAAGGGTGGTCTTCAATCTCCGCCTCCTTCGTACAAGTTTGCAAACCAAACCTATCGGAGGTCTGATGTGTTTCCTTGGACAACTCCCCCATTTGTCTTGTAGCTTCCTTCCTCACCAGGTTAGGTTCGCACGATGGTTCGACGGAGAAAACGCCTTCTTCCTTTTACCTGTGACAATGACCCATTTTTCCAAATCATCTTCAATAGCCGGATTCTCCATGAAAAACGCATCTTCCATCTCCTTGGAAAAGGACCCATGGATCTTCTTCACCTTTTTCAAAAGCAAAGGAACCAGGAAGTGGGTTGTTATTTGGGCTTTGAAAGAGTGACCTTCCTCATCTATCACCTCAACTTCCTAGGAACGAAGCCCGTGAAATTTCCTCTAACCTTAACGCAGCCTCCATAGTTTCCCTAAACAGGTAGTCTTCTAAGAGGTTTCAATAAAACCCCCACATCTATCACCCACGAATTTGAAAGTTTCAAAATTCCAAAGATGGATTGGCAAGTTTCTAATCTTGAGCCTGCCACCAAACGAAGGGACAAGGTCCATTTTCATGTGTAACTCAGTGTTCCAAAAATTGAAAATGATCTGGAACATTTTCAGCGTCCTCCAACCTTGAAGGGAACACAAATGTATAGCCAGGTCTTCAGACGGGCAGAAAAGCAGGGCTCTGTTGGGGTGAAAAGGACTTATGGAGCAATAATAACTAAATTCCATTCGCAACGCAAAGATAATGTCCACCCAATCTTGATGGAAGAACCTCCGTGTCAGCAGTATAGTTTTTTCCCATTCTATCTTCTTGAAGGAGCTATTAATGTTTGGTGAGATGTAATTTAAATGATTTTCTATTACCCCACCAACCTCCTCTTCCTCATTAATAGCCTTGCCCCGTTCATTCTTCAGTGATTTCGACATGCTCACACTATTAGTATTGGCCTTTTTAATGCTCTTAACAGCATCAGCAAAGGACACTTCCTGGACCACTTCTTCTCCATTTGCAGTAGGAGTCAGGAGATCCACACGTCTTCCTGGGTAGTCTTCAATCAGGTTCATAAACAGTATCCATCCTTTGTGTTTTTCCCCTTCACGTACCATAATGCTGCATTTATGGCCATTATTGTCAATCTTGAAGATTTCTGCTACATCACCCCGTTTAGTAGAAGTCTTTTGTATCTATAGTAAGTAGTCATCACATCTTGTCTGCATAAAAAACTTCAGGTTACCCTTTTGTTCCACCAGTTTCTTGACGCATTCCCAAAGCCAGACCAGAGATACAAATTGGATGGAGAATGAGAAAACTCCTTTTCTGCTGGACTCCTTATTCTTACTCTAGATCCCTTATAGGCCTTATCAAACTCCAAATGATAGATCTTACTTTCGATCTGTATCGACCTTTTGGTATAGTCCCATCCCATAGGAAGAGAAATGCACCGGCGTAGAAGACGCCGGCGCTACCGAAGGAGAGGGAACTGGGACCAAAAGTATTAGGTTAAAAGACTTGGGTGGTCGGAAAAGGTGGAGGAGGGAAGATAGATGAGAGAGAGAGAGAGAGAGAGAGAGAGAGAGAGAGAGAGAGAGAGAGAAAATCATGAAAAGTTGAATTCCAGCCAGAAGGAAGTTCTTTATCAAGCATCTTCTAGAAAATAAATAGATGGAAACTGCCAACTGAACCAAGAAGGGCAATTTTAAGCCAAGATATAAAAGGATTAAGAAAAGAGAACAATAGAGATGTCGAACATTCCTAATTAAGGTGAAACTTGAAAGTAAGCATGAATAGTGTAGCTATCCTGTATGAATATCCAAATGAGGTTGGCAAACTCACAATTGAAAAATAAATGACTTTGAGTTTCAGCATCTTTGTTGCAAAGGCAGCAAACATTTGGAGACAAATCACACCCTTGTGGTTTCAAATTTTTTCAATCAGACCCCACAAGTGTATTATTTGCATCTTATCCTATTTTTTATGGTACAATCAAAATCGACTTGAGAAATTTGGTTTTTCCCCTTTTCTTTTCTTTTTTAAAATTAGAACAATATTAAATATATAATATGGTTCTGAATATAAGAAAAAAATATTAAAGGGAGATTTTGAAGTTTATAATGTAAACTCATCAGAAGAAACTAAGATAATTTAAAATAACGATGTGGGTATAAAATAGAGAGGTCATATTACTCAGTAAATCTTATATTAATATATCTTTATTGTAAACTTTTCATCCGAAATTAATACATGTATGTATGAAAATATATTAGGGTTAATTTCAATATTGGACAAATTAATGTTGTTTATTTTAAAAAAACAGAATCTTTTATATATATATATATATCAAAACTACCCAAAACTACCACCAGGAAAATTAAATTGCATTGTGAAAAGACGAAACATACCCCGATAAATTTTCCTTAATTAAATGATATGTAATTAATGAGATATAGTTATTAGGAGAGATAAAAGGGTAATAAGGTAAACACTGAAATCGGAATCCACCAGAATCGCCACCATAAATGGTGTTTTATGGGTAAATCTGATATTAATATGAAACAACCATCAAAACTGAAATTAGGTGAATTAAAGTGGTTATTAGTGTAATTAATTCAATATATTAAAGCCAATAATAATTGAATTAATTACATATATATATATATATATATATATATATATATATATATAACCACTTTAATTCACCCATTAATAGCAAATTACTATCAATATCTAAAACACCCAAAAACCACCATTTATGGTTCATATCTAGTGGTTTTCGATTTACTAGTTTATGATTATAACCTTTAAAATCTTCTCTTTCTATTTCTATTACCGTTTTATTGGTTTTTTTTTTAATTCATTTATTTCCGTTAGCTTAATTATAGAGCAATGAATCAAATGAGATTTTATCCAAAATGGCACAGTCGGTTTGAGATTACATATCTTTGCACACAGAGAGTGACAGAAAAAATATGTTTTGTTATGGGTGGATTTTCAAACAACTATACGACCACGTGGCACCCCTCTGGAGGCCCACGTGGGATGACCAAAGACCTCCACGACACCAGTGAAGGGGTAGGATGAACACCCACCAGGCCCAACTGGGTGGGTGTCCATCTTGGAAGATCACTTCAAGAGACTCTGGAAAGGGCTCGGCCTCAGGAAGAGGATCGAGCACCAAGCTGATGAATTTAGCGAAATGAGCACGCGAGACCTGGCAAGGTGCGTGCTCATCCCTGAAGACCAACTCACCTGGAGCTCGAGAGAGCGGTGGCCATTCATATAGAAGATGGATAAAGATGGGCTCATAGGCCGGAAGAGGCATGAGCCCACCTGGTGTGGAATCATTTCAACACCAAGGCAAAAGAGCCTGGCCGCTCTTCCAAAGGAAGAGCACCGACCACCGAGGCCCTCTCTCATACATGATATGCGATCATCCAATCGAGAGCGCAAGACGTGGCCTAGGGCCTACGCCCGACACCTACACCAGGTAGGGTCATCATTACACCTCTCTTATAAATACCAGGAGGAGACCCACTTGTTGAGGTACGTTACTTCTACCCCCACTGCCTGGCACCACCTCTGGTCTGACTTAGGCATCAGAGTGGATAGGCCGGCACCACACCGGTGTTCAGTTGTTTCCTTGTGCAGGTCACCTCTGTGCTAGGTTCTAAGCTGCTATGCTCACTTCTCACTCCTCTTCTCATTCTTTAAAGTTAGTTGCACGGTCACGGTCCGGGAGACACCCGACCCTCAGGCCAGTTCCCGGTCCTCCCATTTTTACGCAACAACATTTGGTGCCGTCTGTGGGAATCATATCTAGTCGTGTGTCCTACCACCGAGAATGAGCCGTAGAAGCTATGCTGAGCACCAAGATGAGGAGGGGGCATCTAACCTCCCTCCTACCATGAAGAACCCACCTCGGGGCGCGAGAGGGCAAACGCATGACCTCGACCGCCCAGCTGAGCGAGCCCGCCCCGAGGATGAACGGATTGCTGCTCTAGAGGAGTATGCTCACAATACGGATCGAGACCTTAGAAGGGTCCTGGAAATACTTACTCAAAAATCTCAACAAGAGGCCCTGACTAATCACTATGATCCTCAAAAGGGCAAGGGCAAGGGCCACTGCGTGAAGAACAAGGTTGGTGAGTCAAATCCTTATGAAGAGGGAGCTTCAAGAGGGAAGCATAGGTCGAACAATCGGCATGCTTCGCGCTTCTTCACCCTGGGCACTCCAGGTGTGCGGCGGGGACCGACCTCCGAGAAGTGCTCGACCAAAAGAGAAGGACGAATATAGAAGGCCGTGAGGTCTACCGCGAGAGCACACAACCATGGGCGCCCTGAGTCAAGAGGCTCCAGGGAAGAGCTCCGGACACATGAAGAAAGAGTACCGAGGTAAGGCTCCTCTTGCCTTAGAAGACTTACTAGAAAGGCATCGAGCCCCCCTTCACCGACGACATCATGGAGGTAGAATTACCCGCCAAATTCAAGCTACCAACCATGTCCTCTTACGACGAGTTCTAAGGATCCTGGTAGAGCACGTGGACACATTTCGGACCTGGATGGAGCTCCAGGGAGTCCGAGACGCCATCAAGTGCAGGGCATTCCCCCTCACTCTAGGCGGCCCTCGCCTGGGGGTGGTACAGACAGTTGAAGGCTCGCTCTATCTCTTCCTTCAAAGAGCTCACCCGAGCCTTTGTCACTCAGTTCATGGGAGGGAGAGACCACAAGAAGCCCGCCACTCACCTCTTGACCATCCGTCAGAGGTCAGGAGAGAGCTTGAGAGACTATGTTGTAAGATTCAACAATGATGTTTTGAAGGTAGAAGGCTACAGTGACGACATAGCCCTGACCGCCATGATGGTCGGGCTCAAGGATGAGAAGTTCCTCTGGTCACTTGGGAAGAGGACTCCAGCCACCTACTCCGAGCTCCTCTACAGGGCGCAGAAGTACATGAGCGCCGAAGAGCTTCTCACTTCAAGGAGGGCTACCGAGGAGGGAGGCAACAGCAGACACCCCAGCATAAGGGAAAGTCTCCAATGGAGGACCCTAACGCTGACAACAAAAGGAAGAGGCATGGGGACCGACCTGAGAAGCGGGGTCCTCCCTCAAGCAAATTTCAGAAGTATACGCCTACCACCATCCCAGTAGAGCAGCTACTCATGGAGATTCGGGACAAGAGCCTAGTCAGGTGGCCGGCTAAGATGAAGGCCAGAACCAACAAGCGAAATAAAGATAAGTATTGTCTCTTCCACCGAGATCATGGCCACACCACTTCAGAGTGCTTCGACCTGAAGGAGGAGATTGAAGGCCTCATCCAGAGAGGATAATTAAAAGAGTTTGTGAGGGGAGGAGGTCACCGCGACGCTCGACCTGACAGAGAAGACTGGCACCGAGCTGAGCCACAACCCCCTGGTAAGGACATCCGAACTATCTTTGGGGGCCCGCTCGATGGAGAGTCCGCTAGAAAGAGAAAAGCTAGAGCCCGAGAGGCGAGGCGCGGCCCCTCCAGAGGAGAAATCTTCTCCACGCGCGTGGCTGACCGAGAAGAGCTACTGACCTTTAGCGAGCAAGAGGATGAAGGGATCCTCCAACCGCACAATGATGCCTTAGTCGTGATAATCACGGTGGCTAATAACCTGGAGTCCACCGAGTTCTAGTTGATGGAGGGAGCTCGGTCGACGCCCTCTCCTTAGTGCTTATGATGAAATGGGGCTTGGGAGAGAGAGCAGGCGAGGAGCACCGCACCTCTTGCCTGGGTTGGAGGTGAGAGAGTCACCCCTGGGCGGAGTGTAGAGTTACCAGTCACCTTCGGGGAGGAACCCAACAATGTCACCAAGGTGGTAGAATTCCAAGTTGTGGAGTGCCCATCTGCCTACAACATCATCTTAGGAAGACCTACCATCCACGCTCTCCGGGCGGTGCCCTCTTCATACCACCAGATGATGAAGTTCCCTACCCCGCGCGGAGTAGGATTGATCAGGGGAGAGCAGAGAGTCTCCCGAGAATGTTATTACACCGCCATGCGAGGTGCCCAGCCAATGCACATGATCGTGCAAGAACTCCCCAAGGAAGAAGAACAGCCCGCCCCCGTGCACCTAGCTGAGGGTGCGGAGCAACCTCCCTTGGTGGTTTTGCCGGAAGAGTCCAAGCAAAGAGCTACCCCTACTGAGGACCTAGAGTCTGTCCCCCTCTTGAGTGAAAAGCAATGTGTCAAGATTGGCACAAGACTGGGGGCCGACCAGAGGGAAGAACTTACAAAATTTTTGGAGAAAAACTCAGACATATTTGCTTGGAGCCACGAGGACATGCCTGGCATAGACCCAAGAATCATGGTCCACCTTTTAAATGTGGACAACACCTTCCGACCGGTCAGGCAGAAACGTAGAGTGTTTGACCAGGCTAAGAATGAGGCCATAGCAGAGGAGGTGAGGAAGCTACTTAAGGCAGACTTCATTAGAGAAGTGCACTACCCTGATTGGCTCTCCAATGTGGTCCTTGCCAAGAAAGCCAATGGAAAGTGGAGGGCGTGCATAGACTTCACCGACCTCAACAAGGCATGTCCCAAGGACAGCTTCCCTCTACCTCGTATTGACCAGCTGGTAGATGCAACGGCTGGGCATGAGATGCTCACTTTCATGGATGCTTACTCGGGCTATAACCAAATAAAGATGCATGAGCCCGACCAGGAGAAGACCTCCTTCGTCACCAGCCAGGGCCTCTACTGCTATAAGGTCATGCCCTTTGGACTCAAGAACGCAGGTGCGACCTACCAGAGAATGGTGAACAAAATGTTTGCAAGGCAGATAGGTCGGAATATGGAAGTATATGTGGATGACATGTTGGTCAAGAGCCACCAAGCAGACCAACACACCACCGACCTCACTGAAGCGTTCGACGTCCTGAGGAAGTATCAGATGAAACTCAACCCAGAAAAGTGTGCCTTTGGAGTGACCTCAGGGAAGTTCCTCGGTTTCATGGTCCACCAACGAGGAATAGAGGCCAACCCCGACAAGGTAAAGGCTGTCCTGGAGATGGAGTCTCCAAAGAACTTGAAACAATTGCAAAGTTTGAATGGAAGAGTAGCCGCACTCAACAGGTTCGTGGCTAGAGCGACGGACAAGTGTCTTCCATTCTTCAAGGTCCTTCGGAAAGGGAGCAAGTTTGAATGGACGGGGGAGTGCGAGGTGGCCTTCCTACAGGTAAAGGAGTACCTCGGCTCGGCACCTCTACTCTCCAAGCCTGGTCCAAGGTGAAGAGCTCATTCTATACTTAGCCGTATCGAGACAATGATCGGCTCGGCCTCATCCAGGGAAAAGGACAGTGCCCAACTACCTGTCTACTACACCGCCAGGCCCTGGTCGATGCCGAGACCAGGTACCCTCAAATGGAGAAGTTGGCGCTAGCCCTAGTGACCTCGGCCGGGAGACTAAGGCCGTACTTCCCAGCGCATGAGATTGTTGTCTTAACCAATCATCCTCTAAGGCAAGTCCTCCGGAAGCCTTGAAGCGTCCTGGCGCCTAATAAAGTGGGCGGTAGAGCTCGGTGAGTATGACATCAAGTACAAACCAAGAACCGCCTGAAAGGCAGGGGCAAGCCGTGGCAGACTTTATTGCCGAGCTCACACCTGAAGAGATCACGCCAGAGAAAGAAGAGCTGCCAACCGCGCCCACCGAGGAGCTCACTCCTGGGAAGGAAGAAGAGCTACCAACGGCACCCACCAAGGAGCTAACTCCTGCGAAAGATCAAGCCCCTCCACAAGGAGGAGAGTTCGCTTGGACACTCTTTGTGGATGGTTCATCCAACATGAAAGGGTGCGGTGCCGGACTCATACTTGTCTCCCCGGACCGAGCCCATATTGAATACGCACTAAGGTTTGGCTTCCGAGCCTCCAATAATGAGGCCGAGTATGAGGCCCTATTAGCTGGACTGCGACTTGCAAAGAAGGTCGGGGTACGACGAGTGAAGGTACTTGGTGATTCTCAACTTATTATCAATCGGATCACCTGGGGAGTACCGGACCAAAGGAGAGAGAATGGCGACCTACCTGGCAAAGGCCAAAGAGCTTCTCCTCGCCTTTGAGTGGTGGGAAGTCGGACAAATCCCCGCTCCGAGAACGCCAATGCGGATTCACTCGCACGCTTGGCATCGCATATGAGACCGAAGCCGAGTAAGCAGTGCCTGGTCGAGTTTCTTCCGAACTCAAGTATTGACGAGTTGGAAGCTATGGATGTGGACTGGAACCAGGAGCCGAGCATCCCTACTTGGATGGATCCAATCATCAACTTCCTGAAGAGTGGAGAGCTCCCTTTGGATAAGGCCGAGTCTCGACGACTTCAACGTCGAAGCGACCCACTACGTTTTGGAGGAAGACGTGCTCTACAAGAGAGGATTCTCGCTACATCCCTGAGATGCCTCACACTGATGAGGCAAACTATGTTATGAGGGAAATACATGAAGGAGTGTGTGGCAACCACCACCGGTGCTAGATCCTTGGCTCATAAGATCATTAGGCAAGGCTACTACTGGCCTACACTACAAGAAGATTCTAAGGCATTTGCCAAGAAATGTGACCAATGCCAACGGTTTGCGGTCGTGCCAAGGCAACCGCCTGAGCCTCTGACCAACGTAATGAGCCATTGCCCCTTTGCTCAGTGGGGGGTCGACCTGATAGGACCCCTCCCCCAAGGAAGAGGCAGACCAAATTTGCCATTGTGGCGGTGGATTACTTCACCAAGTGGGCCGAAGCCGAGCCCCTGGCTACCATCACCGAGCACAAGACCACGGATTTCATGTGGAGGAACATAGTATGCAGGTTTGGCATCCCTCACGCGATTGTCACTGACAACGGAAAACAATTTGACAACGAAAAGTTTAAGTCTTGGTGCTCGGAGCTAGGTATCAAGCACTGCGCTCCTCCCCTGCTCATCCTCAAGCAAATGGCCAAGTAGAAGCGATCAATAAAATTATCAAGAAGAACAAGAAGACCAAGCTTGAAGGGCTTAAGGGGTTGTGGGCGGAAGAGCTTCCCAACGTGTTGTGGGCATACTAGGACCATTGCTCGGCCGTCTCCAGGAGAGACTCCTACTCGCTCTCGTTCGGGCCGAGGCGGTGGTGCCCGTCGAAATAGGCCTCCCTCACCTGGAGGACTCAACACTTCAATCCAGGAGATGAATGAAGAATGTCTAAGGTTGGGCCTAGACCTCCTAGAAGAGCACGGGAGACCTCCGCCTCCGCGTAGCCGAGTACAAGAACAGGGTGGCCCGTTATTACAACTCTCGAGTCAAACCACGGAGCTTCAAAGTGGGGGACCTCGTCTTAAGGAAAGTGACTTTGAACACCGGGATCCGAGCACCGGAGCCCTAGGCCCGACCTGAGAAGGGCCGTACAAAGTAATCGAGATAGTAAGGCAGGGCACCTATATAGCCGACCAGGCCTCAACGACAAGGTCTTGCCTCACCCTGGAATGCCGAACACCTTAGGATCTACTATCAATAGTTGTCTTGCTCGCTTTGTACTTGAAATCTACTATGTAAGATTGGCAAAAAATCAATGAATCTACTATGTTTTTCTCTACTATTGTAAGTGTATGTATGGAGAGTGCAAGGTGTGGGGGCCGAGCCAAAGTTAAGGAAGTGAATGTCTAAGTACCTTAGTCAAGCTCACGCCAAACCACCACCAAGAACCCGAGACTCGAGAAAAATTTCTAAGTATGAAATTCAACTCGAGTGGGGGCCAACTACACCAATACATTACAAAATCTACACTTCAAAATCAAATCAATAAATGAAGACGGAAAATTTTCGAAGAGCCAAGGCCTTAGCTACAAGGAAGTGCTCACCACAACTCCACACCTTGGAGAAGAGTTTTAAGAAAATAATAATTTCAAGTCTTATTCCACCATCAAGGAAGAGCTCATCAGGGCTCTCCCGGGTGGAAGGACTCGAAATCCAATAATTCCGCCTAGACGGGGGAGCTCCCCAAGGCTCTCCCTAGTGGAAAAAATTCTAAGTCTTATTCCACCACCAAGAAAGAGCTCATCAGGGCTCTCCCGGGTGGAGGGACTTGGAATTCAATAATTCCACCAGACGGGGGAGCTCCTCAGGGCTCTCCCTAGTGGAAAAAATTCTAAGTCTTATTCCACCACCAAGGAAGAGCTCATCAAGGCTCTCCCGGGTGGAGGGACTTGGAATTCAATAATTCCACCTGGACGAGGGAGCTCCTCAGGGCTCTCCATAGTGGAAAAATTCTAAGTCTTATTCCACCACCAAGGAAGAGCTCATCGGGGCTCTCCAGGTGGAAGGACTTGAAATTCAATGATTTCGCCTAGACGGGGGAGCTCCTCAGGGCTCTCCATAGTGGAAAAAATCTAAGTCTTATTCCACCACCAAGGAAGAGCTCATCAGGGCTCTCCCGGGTGGAGGGACTTAGAATTCAATCATTCCACCTGGACGAGGGAGCTCCTCAGGGCTCTCCCTAGTGGAAAAATTCTAAGTCTTATTCCACCACCAAGGAAGAGCTCATCAGGGCTCTCCCGGGTGGAAGGACTCGAAATCCAATATTCGCCTAGACGGGGGAGCTCCTCAAGGCTCTCCCTAGTGGAAAAAATTCTAAGTCTTATTCCACCACCAAGGAAGAGCTCATCGGGGCTCTCCCGGGTGGAGGGACTTGGAATTCAATAATTCCACCACGGCAGGGGAGCTCCTAGGGCTCTCCCTAGTGGAAAAAATTCTAAGTCTTATTCCACCACCAAGGAAGAGCTCATCAAGGCTCTCCCGGGTGGAGGGACTTGGAATTCAATAATTCCACCTGGACGAGGGAGCTCCTCAGGGCTCTCCATAGTGGAAAAATTCTAAGTCTTATTCCACCACCAAGGAAGAGCTCATCAGGGCTCTCCCAGGTGGAAGGACTTGGAATTCAATCATTCGCCTAGACGGGGAGCTCCTCAGGGCTCTCCTTGTGGAAAAATTCTAAGTCTTATTCCACCACCAAGGAAGAGCTCATCAGGGCTCTCCCGGGTGGAAGGACTTGGAATTCAATGATTCCGCTTAGACGGGGGAGCTCCTCAGGGCTCTCCCTAGTGGAAAAATTCTAAGTCTTATTCCACCACCAAGGAAGAGCTCATCAGGGCTCTCCCGGGTGGAAGGACTTGGAATTCAATGATTCCGCCTAGACGGGGAGCTCTTCAGGGCTCTCCCTAGTGGAAAAATTCTAAGTCTTATTCCACCACCAAAGAAGAGCTCATCAGGGCTTTCCCGGGTGGAAGGGCTTGGAATTCAATGATTCCGCCTAGACGGGGGAGCTCCTCAGGGCTCTCCCTAGTGGAAAAATTCTAAGTCTTATTCCACCACCAAGGAAGAGCTCATCAGGGCTCTCCCGGGTGGAAGGACTTGGAATTCAATGATTTCGCCTAGACGGAGGAGCTCCTCAAGGCTTTCCCTTGTGGAAAAATTCTAAATCTTATTCCACCACCAAGGAAGAGCTCCTCAGGGCTCTCCTGGGCGGGAGGAGTTAGAATGATATAAAGATGAAGAGTAACATGTATGAACCAAGAAGTGAAGCAACATAAACTAGAATTTTCATTAAGTAAACATAGATGAAGCTGCTCGGTGGCATGCTTTAATACAAGATAAGGTGGCCGACCACCTAGGAAAAACTACGACGAAAATAAGTTAAAGTTTAAAGGTGGACACGCCCTACCGAGCAGAAAACAAAGAAAACAAGATAAACTCCAGCTAAGGAGGTCATTCATCCACATCAACATCCACCTGGTCTCTCCTTCAAAGACTGATCTCCACCACCACCGCCTTAGCGACCTCGGCCTCTGCGGCCT
Source organism: Gynostemma pentaphyllum (assembly GCA_028015215.1). Classification (NCBI taxonomy): domain Eukaryota; kingdom Viridiplantae; phylum Streptophyta; class Magnoliopsida; order Cucurbitales; family Cucurbitaceae; genus Gynostemma; species Gynostemma pentaphyllum. The sequence continues at coordinate 54,460,005 of CM051351.1, read as the reverse complement.
CGGTCATACTATTAACGAAATGAACCAACGCCTCGCACATACAAGGTGTCGAGCTCGGAGACCTCTTATAGATGAGAGAACGTGCATACTCTCCCCAACTTTGAAGAGCTCGGCCTCGAGTTTCGAATATCTAGCGCCCTCCTAAAGAGGTCGTTAAGTTTCTCTCCATCGGTGGTGAGCTTGGAGCTCTCTTATCTTCTGCATCGACCGAGAAGACACTTGCCTTTCCTTGGGAAGGTCGGTTTCCAAGCGTGCAACCATGGACTCATGCCTCCCCCTTAAACGAAGCTTGCTCCCGCATTATTCCGCTTATCTCGAGCAATTTCCTCTCTCGCCCGCTTGACTCTCGGATGTTCCTCATCCGGCCCAGAGACATCATGGTCGTGGCTGCAAAGAAAAGACATGAAGTCAGGAAAAGCTAAGTAAAAGTGAGGAAGAGGGAAGGGCACCTAACAAGACTACTTACCATATATCCGGGCGAATAGCATCCTCGTATGCCTCGGTGGTGTCCATGTTGACTAGCTCGGAGTGGCCTCCTAAGACAATATCCCCATGCACCGAGTAAGGGAGTGCACCTGACGCCTAAGGAAGAGGAGTCCTCTCCCTTGGGTCAGAAGGGACATCGCAGATAAGTCGACTCCCTCGAGAAGAAGACGATCGAGCATAAGACCAGGAGGAGCCCCAACCTTGAGGTGACCGAGAGCGAACCGGACGAGACGCGCCCGCCGCTCCTTGGACCTGGACCCAACCACCCTGCTCGACCTCTTGCGCCGGGCGGTCATCGCCCGCTTGAGCTCGACGGCTATTCCGAAGGAACTCGAGCGCGTCGGACGACATGTCTGAAAGGAGGGAGATGATCTGTTTGTGCCTTAGTAAAATTCTCTAAAATAAGAAGAGTTATGAGCTCACCTGGGTCAGGAAGTGAGGCGAGAGCAAGTCCAGAGTCTAATAGCCTCTCTTCGGTGAGCAGGTGAGAGCAGCGACGATGTTGAATGGGGATAGATAGAATCCTGGTCACCACAGCTTTGGAAGATTTCGGTTTAGTCGGACGTCCTCTAGGCCGAACTGAAAAATAAACTAAGTGTTAAAGAAGAGAACCTAGCACAGCAAAGAAGGTTACCTTTGGATCATGCCCACCTGGAACCTGGAAGGAGCTAGGGACTGGGAAAACATACTCCCTCTCGGGCTCGTGCAACATCCAGTCACCGCCCACGAAGAACCACTCGACTTTCCAATTTTTAACAGACGAAGGGCTCTCTACTAAGGGCGCGTCCCTAGAAGCAAGGTAATACCTATGGTCCTCTCCCGGCAATACTTTCAAGTGGTAGAGGTATGTTATGGCCCTATAGGAAGGGGTGGCCCCTCACCTAAAAAGGTGCCAGAGAACCCAACAGCCTAGCAGGATGTTCCAACCGTTGGGACTAAGCTGAGCGGGGGCAAGACCAACCTCTGACAAGAAATTTTGAGGGAAGAAGTGTAAGGGAAGCCTAACTCCGCAATTGAACATCTTACCATAGAAGGCCACCTCCCCTGGTGGTGGGCTATGGGGAAGTTCACCCTCAGATGGGCACCTAAGACTAATGTAAGAGGGGATGTTAAACCTCTCTCTCAGGTGAACCAAGCCCTCTTCAGTCATAGTGGATGGGAAGAACGACATCTCTAACCCTTGAGGTTGAAGGGAATGACCCTCCAGAAGAGCACCTAGCTCTACCTCCGCTGCAAAGTCAGCATAGGAATATGAATCAGATGTGTGATCCGACCCGTCGGGATGAGCTCCCTCTAGTGACCTATAGCTCGATCCACCAGCTGACATCCTAAAATAAGAGACTCTAACTTAGTCTCTACTAAGGAATGAACACCTGCCAGCTATACTTCAAATAAAATTAAGCATGGAAGAGGAGTGACCAGAATTACGCACTAGAATTTCAAGTGTGGAAGCTACGATGTTTAAATCCGAGCAAAGTATCGGATGTCACCTCTTAGCACTCCTACAAAAATGTCAACATAAAATAAATTTGGTGAGAAGCTACTCGGTTCAAGTATCTCTGCCCAAAACCGAGCAGATTAAAAGATTTTACAAGGAAATGAATTAATTCTACTCACTTTGGGGGAAGAGGAATGATCAAGCGGATCGTTCAAACAACGCACCTGAGATAACAAAAGTGTGATTAATTAATTCATTGAAAAAAAAAAAAAAAATGAGCGTTCACTCAACCAAGCCCTACAACAAGGGACAATCCCTTCACACAGGAATTGGATTTAATTGAAGCAAATGAATGCTGCTCTTCTTTAGAAGCAAAGCCCACGTGGGCCCTTTAATTGCAAGATAACACCACACCCCCGGAGATTATCGCCTCTCTCCCCGCCGTGTCGCCCAAAGCCCACAATATGGATAGCCTAAAGGAGACCAGACCCACGGCCCACTTGATCCCAAAATCGCTCACGGGTATCTCTTTCTTAAATGAAAACCCAACACCACACAGTCACGGATCGCCAGCCCACGGGTAGGTCCCAAATTAATTTTACTAAATCAATTAGAAGGTTGCGTTCTCTCTCCATGCCACCGATTACCGAGACTTGGTGAGGTGAGGCCCCTTCAAATGAAGGAAAATCAGTCCTTCTCACACCTGCTGCAAACCGAGAACCCCCCAGCCATGAGAGATCAAATATGAAGAAAAATAAATGAAAATTCAATTTTCTCTCTTCACGGCACCGAGAACCCAGCAGATATATTAAAAATATATATCATCTTATTCTCTCACCAAAGAAGAAGGCCAAACTGAGGACCCCTCTCATTTTCTCTCTCTTCAATGGTGCAACGAGCAGGAAGAAACCATGGAGAAATCGAAGAAGCTGATTCAGATTGAAGCAACATGAACTCTCTTCTTCCTTGCCATTCCACCAACCACTGACCATATAGAGATCGAATTGTGAAGAAATTTTCTTATCTCAGGTGCGTTGCTTGAACGATCCGCTTGATCATTCCTCTTCCCCCAAAGTGAGTAGAATTAATTCATTTCCTTGTAAAATCTTTTAATCTGCTCGGTTTTGGGCAGAGATACTTGAACCGAGTAGCTTCTCACCAAATTTATTTGATGTTGACATTTTTGTAGGAGTGCTAAGAGGTGACATCCGATACTTTGCTCGGATTTAAACATCGTAGCTTCCACACTTGAAATTCTAGTGCGTAATTCTGGTCACTCCTCTTCCATGCTTAATTTTATTTGAAGTATAGCTGGCAGGTGTTCATTCCTTAGTAGAGACTAAGTTAGAGTCTCTTATTTTAGGATGTCAGCTGGTGGATCGAGCTATAGGTCACTAGAGGGAGCTCATCCCGACGGGTCGGATCACACATCTGATTCATATTCCTATGCTGACTTTGCAGCGGAGGTAGAGCTAGGTGCTCTTCTGGAGGGTCATTCCCTTCAACCTCAAGGGTTAGAGATGTCGTTCTTCCCATCCACTATGACTGAAGAGGGCTTGGTTCACCTGAGAGAGAGGTTTAACATCCCCTCTTACATTAGTCTTAGGTGCCCATCTGAGGGTGAACTTCCCCATAGCCCACCACCAGGGGAGGTGGCCTTCTATGGTAAGATGTTCAATTGCGGAGTTAGGCTTCCCTTACACTTCTTCCCTCAAAATTTCTTGTCGGAGGTTGGTCTTGCCCCCGCTCAGCTTAGTCCCAACGGTTGGAACATCCTGCTAGGCTGTTGGGTTCTCTGGCACCTTTTTAGGTGAGGGGCCACCCCTTCCTATAGGGCCATAACATACCTCTACCACTTGAAAGTATTGCCAGGAGAGGACCATAGGTATTACCTTGCTTTTAGGGACGCGCCCTTAGTAGAGAACCCTTCGTCTGTTAAAAATTGGAAAGTCGAGTGGTTCTTCGTGGGCGGTGATTGGATGTTGCACAAGCCCGGGAGGGAGTATGTTTTCCCAGTCCCTAGCTCCTTCCAGGTTCCAGGTGGGCATGATCCAAAGGTAACCTTCTTTGCTGTGCTAGGTTCTCTTCTTTAACACTTAGTTTATTTTTCAGTTCGGCCTAGAGGACGTCCGACTCAACCGAAATCTTCCAAAGCTGTGGTGACCAGGATTCTAGCTATCCTCATTCAACATCGTCGCCGCTTTCTCACCGCTCACCGAAGAGAGGCTATTAGACTCCTGGACTTGCTCTCGCACACTTCCTGACCCAGGTGAGCTCATAACTCTTCTTATTTTAGAAAATTTTACTAAGGCACAAACTGATCATCTCCCTCCTTTCAGACATGTCGTCCGACGCGCTCGAGTTCCTTCGGAATAGTCGTCGAGCTCAAGCGGGCGATGACCGCCCGGCGCAAGAGGTCGAGCAGGGTGGTTGGGTCCAGGTCCAGGGAGCGGGGCAGCGTCCTCGTCGGGTTCGCTCTCGGTCACCTCAGGTTGGGGCTCCTCCGGTCTTAGCTGCTCGATCGTCTTCTTCTCGAGGGAGTCGACTTATCTGCGATGTCCCTTACAGCCAGGGAGAGGACTCCTCTTCCTTAGAGCGTCAGGTGCACTCCCTTACTCAGTGCATGGGGGATATTGTCTTAGGAGGCCACTCCGAGCTAGTCAACATGGACACCACTGAGCTGTACGAGGATGCTATTCGCCAGCAGTATATGGTAAGTAGTCTTGTTAGGTGCCCTTCCCTCTTCCTCACTTTTACTTAGCTTTTCCTGACCTCATGTCTTTTCTTTGCAGAGCACGATCATGATGTCTCTGGCTGGGATGAGGAACATCCGAGAGCTGGGCAGGGCGAGAGAGGAAATTGCCCAGTATAAGCGGAATGCGGCGGAGCAAGCTCGTTTAAGGGAGGCAGCGGAGTCCATGGTTGCACGCTTGGAAACCGACCTTCCCAAGGAAAGACAAGTGTCTTCTCAGTCGATGCAGAAGATAAGAGAGCTCCAAGCTCAGCTCACTGATGGAGAGAAACTTAACGACCTCTTTAGGAGGACTGCTAGATATTCGAAGCTCGAGGCTGAGCTCTTCAAAGTTGGGGGAGAGTATGCACGTTCTCTCATCTATAAGAGGTCTCCCGAGCTCGACACCTTGTATGTGCAGGAGGCGTTGGTTCATTTCGTTAATAGTATGACTGAGGCTGCAGAGGCTGAGGCTGCTAGGGCAGGTGGTGGTGGAGATCAGGTCTTTGAAGGAGAGACCGTGGATGTTGATGTGGATGAATGACCTCCTTAGCTGGAGTTTATCTTGTTTTCTTTGTTTTCTGCTCGGTGGGGCATGTCCACCTTTAAACTTTAACTTATTTTCGTCGTAGTTTTTCCCAGGTGGTCGGCCACCTTATCTTGTATTAAAGCATGCCACCGAGCAGCTTCATCTATGTTTACTTAATGAAAATTCTAGTTTATGTTGCTTCACTTCTTGGTTCATACATGTTACTCTTCATCTTTATATCATTCTAACTCCTCCCGCCCATGAGAGCCCTGAGGAGCTCTTCCTTGGTGGTGGAATAAGATTTAGAATTTTTCCACAAGGGAAAGCCTTGAGGAGCTCCCCCGTCTAGGCGGAATCATTGAATTCCAAGTCCTTCCACCCGGGAGAGCCCTGATGAGCTCTTCCTTGGTGGTGGAATAAGACTTAGAATTTTTCCACTAGGGAGAGCCCTGAGGAGCTCCCCCGTCTAGGCGGAATCATTGAATTCCAAGTCCTTCCACCCGAAAGAGCCCCGATGAGCTCTTCCTGGTGGTGGAATAAGACTTAGAATTTTTCCCCCAAAAAAAAAACGAGCTCCCCGTCTAGGCGAATCATTGAATTCCAAGTCCTTCCACCCAGGAGAGCCCTGATGAGCTCTTCCTTGGTGGTGGAATAAGACTTAGAATTTTTCCACTAGGGAGAACCCTCCGGAGCTCCCCGTCTAGGCGGAATCATTGAATTCCAAGTCCTTCCACCCGGGAGAGCCCTGATGAGCTCTTCCTTGGTGGTGGAATAAGACTTAGAATTTTTCCACTAGGGAGAGCCCTGAGGAGCTCCCCCGTCTAAGCGGAATCATTGAATTCCAAGTCCTTCCACCCGGGAGAGCCCTGATGAGCTCTTCCTTGGTGGTGGAATAAGACTTAGAATTTTTCCACAAGGGAGAGCCCTGAGGAGCTCCCCCGTCTAGGCGGAATGATTGAATTCCAAGTCCTTCCACCCGGGAGAGCCCTGATGAGCTCTTCCTTGGTGGTGGAATAAGACTTAGAATTTTTCCACTATGGAGAGCCCTGAGGAGCTCCCTCGTCCAGGTGGAATTATTGAATTCCAAGTCCCTCCACCCGGGAGAGCCTTGATGAGCTCTTCCTTGGTGGTGGAATAAGACTTAGAATTTTTTCCACTAGGGAGAGCCCTGAGGAGCTCCCCCGTCTGGTGGAATTATTGAATTCCAAGTCCCTCCACCCGGGAGAGCCCTGATGAGCTCTTCCTTGGTGGTGGAATAAGACTTAGAATTTTTTCCACTAGGGAGAGCCTTGAGGAGCTCCCCCGTCTAGGCAGAATTATTGGATTTCGAGTCCTTCCACCCGGGAGAGCCCTGATGAGCTCTTCCTTGGTGGTGGAATAAGACTTAGAATTTTTCCACTAGGGAGAGCCCTGAGGAGCTCCCTCGTCCAGGTGGAATGATTGAATTCTAAGTCCCTCCACCCGGGAGAGCCCTGATGAGCTCTTCCTTGGTGGTGGAATAAGACTTAGATTTTTTCCACTATGGAGAGCCCTGAGGAGCTCCCCCGTCTAGGCGAAATCATTGAATTTCAAGTCCTTCCACCCGGGAGAGCCCTGATGAGCTCTTCCTTGGTGGTGGAATAAGACTTAGAATTTTTCCACTATGGAGAGCCCTGAGGAGCTCCCTCGTCCAGGTGGAATTATTGAATTCCAAGTCCCTCCACCCGGGAGAGCCTTGATGAGCTCTTCCTTGGTGGTGGAATAAGACTTAGAATTTTTTCCACTAGGGAGAGCCCTCAGGAGCTCCCCCGTCTGGTGGAATTATTGAATTCCAAGTCCCTCCACCCGGGAGAGCCCTGATGAGCTCTTTCTTGGTGGTGGAATAAGACTTAGAATTTTTTCCACTAGGGAGAGCCTTGGGGAGCTCCCCCGTCTAGGCGGAATTATTGGATTTCGAGTCCTTCCACCCGGGAGAGCCCTGATGAGCTCTTCCTTGATGGTGGAATAAGACTTGAAATTATTATTTTCTTAAAACTCTTCTCCAAGGTGTGGAGTTGTGAGCTGAGCACTTCCTTGTAGCTAAGGCCTCAGCTCTGTCGAAAATTTTCTGTCTTCATTTATTGATTTGATTTTGAAGTGTAGATTTTGTAATGTATTGGTGTAGTTGGCCCCCACTCGAGTTGAATTTCATACTTAGAAATTTTTCTCGAGTCTCGGGTTCTTGGTGGTGGTTTGGCGTGAGCTTGACTAAGGTACTTAGACATTCACTTCCTTAACTTTGGCTCTGGCCCCCACACCTTGCACTCTCCATACATACACTTACAATAGTAGAGAAAAACATAGTAGATTCATTGATTTTTTGCCAATCTTACATAGTAGATTTCAAGTACAAAGCAGAGCAAGACAACTATTGATAGTAGATCCTAAGGTGTTCAGGCATTCCAAGGGTGAGGCAAGACCTTGTCGTTGAGGTCGGCCACCTATAGGTGCCCGGCCTTACTATCTCGACATTTTGTACGGCCTTTCCCAAGGTCGGGCCTAGGGCTCCGGTGCTCGGATCCCGGTGTTCAAGATCACTTTCCTTAAGACGAGGTCCCCCACTTTGAAGCTCCGTGGTTTGACTCGAGAGTTGTAATAACGGGCCACCCGGTTCTTGTACTCTCCCACGCGGAGGCGGGAGGTCTCCCGTGCTCTTCTAGGAGGTCCAGGCCCAACCTTAGACATTCTTCATTCATCTCCTGGATTGAAGTGTTGAGTCCTCGGTGAGGGGAGGCCTATTTCGACGGGCACCACTGCCTCAGCCCCGAACGAGAGCGAGTAGGGAGTCTCTCCGGTAGACGACCGAGCAGTGGTCCGGTATGCCCACAACACGTTGGGAAGCTCTTCCGCCCACAACCCCTTAAGCCCTTCAAGCTTGGTCTTCTTGTTCTTCTTGATAATTTTATTGACTGCTTCTACTTGGCCATTTGCTTGAGGATGAGCAGGGGAGGAGCGCAGGTGCTTGATACCTAGCTCCGAGCACCAAGACTTAAACTTTTCGTTGTCAAATTGTTTTCCGTTGTCGGTGACAATCGCGTGAGGATGCCAAACCTGGCATACTATGTTCCTCCACATGAAACTGCGGGTCTTGTGCTCGGTGATGGTAGCCAGGGGCTCGGCCTACCCCTTGGTGAAGTAATCCACCGCCACAATGGCAAATTTGGTCCGCCTCTTCCTTGGGGGAGGGGTCCTATCAGGTCGACCCCCACCGAGCAAAGGGCAATGGCTCATTACGTTGGTCGAGGCTCAAGCGGTTGCCTTGGCACGACCGCAAAACCGTTGGCATTGGTCACATTTCTTGGCAAATGCCTTAGAATCTTCTTGTAGTGTAGGCCGAGTAGCCTTGCCTAATGATCTTATGAGCCAAGGATCTAGCACCGAGTGGTTGCCACACACTCCTTCATGTATTTCCCTCATAACATAGTTTGCCTCATCAGTGTGAGGCATCTCAGAATGGAGCGAGAATCCTCTCTTGTAGAGCACGTCTTCCTCCAAAACGTAGTGGGTCGCTCGACGTTGAAGTCGTCGAGACTCGGCCTTATCCAAAGGGAGCTCTCCACTCTTCAGGAAGTTGATGATTGGATCCATCCAAGTAGGGATGCCTCGGCTCCGGTTTCGTCCACATCCATAGCTTCCAACTCGTCAATACTTGAGTTCGAAGAAACTCGACCGGAAGACGGTTCTACTCGGCTCGGTCTCATATGCCGATGCCAAGCGTGCGAGTGAATCCGCATTGGCGTTCTCGGAGCGGGGATTTGTCCGACTTCCCACCACTCAAAGTCGAGGAGAAGCTCTTTGGCCTTTGCCAGGTAGGCCGCCATTCTCTCTCCTTTGGTCCGGTACTCCCGGTGATCTGGATTGATAATAAGTTGAGAATCACCAAGTACCTTCACTCGTCGCATTCCCGACCTTCTTTGCAAGTCGTCATCCAGCTAATAGGGCCTCATACTCGGCCTCATTATTGGAGGCTCGGAAGCCAAACCTTAGTGCGTATTCAATATGGGGCTCGGTCCTGGGAGACAAGTATGAGTCCAAGACCGCACCCTTTCATGTTGGATGAACCATCCACAAAGAAGTGTCCAAGCGAACTCTCCTCCTTGTGGAGGGGCTTGATCTTCGCAGGAGTTAGCTCCTTGGTGGGTGCCGTTGGTAGCTCTTCTTCCTTCCCAGGAGTGAGCTCCTCGGTGGGCGCGGTTGGCGCCTCTTCTTTCTCTGGGGCGTGATCTCTTCGGTGTGAGCTCGCAATAAAGTTCCGCCACGGCCCGCCCTTCGCGGCGGTTCTCGGTTTGTACTTGATGTCATACTCACCGAGCTCTACCGCCCACTTTATTAGGCGCCCAGGACGCTTCAAGCTTCGGAGGACTTGCCTTAGAGGATGATTGGTTAAGACAACAATCTCATGCGCCTGGAAGTACGGCCTTAGTCTCCTGGCCGAGGTCACTAGGGCTAGCGCCAACTTCTCCATTTGAGGGTACCTGGTCTCGGCATCGACCAGGGCCTGGCTGGTGTAGTAGACATGTAGTTGGGCACCGTCCTTTTCCTTGGATGAGAGCCGAGCCGATCCTGTCTCGATACGGCTAAGTATAGAATGAGCTCTTCACCTTGGGACCGGGCTTGGAGAGTAGAGGTGCCGAGACGAGGTACTCCTTTACCTGTAGGAAGGCCACCTCGCACTCCCGGTCCATTCAAACTTGCTCCCTTTCCGAAGGACCTTCAAGAATGGAAGACACTTGTCCGTCGCTTCAGCCACGAACCTTGTTGATGCGGCTACTCTTCCATTCAAACTTTGCAATTGTTTCAAGTTCTTTGGAGACTCCATCTCCAGGACGGCCTTTACCTTGTCGGGGTTGGCCTCTATTCCTCGTTGCTGGACCATGAAACCGAGGAACTTCCCCGAGGTCACTCCAAAGGCACACTTTTCTCGGGTTGAGTTTCATCTCGATACTTCCTCAGACGCCGAACGCTTCAGTGAGGGTGGTGGTGTGTTGGTCCGCTTGGTGGCTCTTGACCAACATGTCATCCACATATACTTCCATATTCGACCTATTCGCCTTGCAAACATTTTGTTCACCATTCTCCTGGTAGGTCGCACTGCGTTCTTGAGTCCAAAGGGCATGACCTTATAGCAAGAGAGGCCCCTGGCCGGTGACGAAGGAGGTCTTCTCCTGGTCGGGCTCATGCATCTTTATTTGGTTATAGCCCGAGTAAGCATCCATGAAAGTGAGCATCTCATGCCCCGAGTTGCATCTACCACCGGGTCAATACGAGGTAGAGGGAAGTCGTCCCTGGGACATGCCTTGTCGAGGCCGGTGAAGTCTATGCACGCTCCACTTTCCATTGGCTTTCTTGGCAAGGACCACATTGGAGAGCCAATCGGGGTAGTGCACTTCTCTAATGAAGTCGCTTAAGTAGCTTCCTACCTCCTCTGCTATGGCCTCATTCTTAGCCTGGTCAAACACTCTACGTTCTCGCCGACCGGCGGAAGGTGTTGTCCACATTTAAAAGGTGGACCATGATTCTTGGGTCTATGCCAGGCATGTCCTCGTGGCTCCAAGCAAATATGTCTCGAGTTTTTCTCCAAAAATTTTGTAAGTTCTTCCCTCCTGGCTGGCCCGGTCTTGTGCCAATCTTGACACATTGCTTTTCACTCAAGAGGGGACGGACTCTAGGTCCTCGCAAGGGGTAGCTCTTTGCTTGGACTCTTCCCAAGAAACCACCAAGGGAGGTTGCTCCGCACCCTCGCCTAGGTGCACCAAGGGGCCGTTTCTTCTTCCTTGGGGAGTTCTTGCACGATCATGTGCATTGGCTGGGCACCTCGCATGGCGGTGTAATAACATTCTCGGGAGACTCTCTGCTCTCCCCTGATCAATCCTACTCCGCGCGGGGTAGGGAACTTCATCATCTGGTGGTATGAAGAGGGCACCGCCCGGAGAGCGTGGATGGTAGGTCTTCCTAAGATGATGTTGTAGGCAGATGGGCACTCCACAACTTGGAATTCTACCACCTTGGTGACATTGTTGGGTTCCTCCCCGAAGGTGACTGGTAACTCTACACTCCCTTCGGGGGTGACTCTCTCACCTCCAAATCCGACAAGAGGTGCGGTGCTCCTCCTCAGCTTCTCTCTCCCAAGCCCCATTTCATCATAAGCACTAAGGGAGAGGACGTCGACCGAGCTCCCTCCATCAACTAGAACTCGGTGGACTCGGTTATTAGCCACTGTGATTATCACGACTAAGGCATCATTGTGCGGTTGGAGGATCCCTTCATCCTCTTGCTCGCTAAAGGTCAGTAGCTCTTCTCGGTCAGCCACGCGCGTGGAGAAGATTTCTCCTCTGGAGGGCGGCGCCGCCTAGGCTCTAGCTTTTCTCTTTCTAGCGGACTCTCCATCGAGCGGGCCCCCAAAGATAGTTCGGATGTCCTTACCAGGGGGTTGTGGCTCAGCTCGGTGCCAGTCTTCTCTGTCAGGTCGAGCGTCGCGGTGACCTCCTCCCCTCACAAACTCTTTTAATTATCCTCTCTGGATGAGGCCTTCAATCTCCTCCTTCAGGTCGAAGCACTCTGAAGTGGTGTGGCCATGATCTCGGTGGAAGAGACAATACTTATCTTTATTTCGCTTGTTGGTTCTGGCCTTCATCTTAGCCAAGCCACCGACTAGGCTCTTGTCCGGAATCTCCATGAGTAGTCGCTCTCTTGGGATGGTGGTAGGCGATACTCAAATTTGCTTGAGGGAGGACCCCGCTTCTCAGGCCGGCCCCCATGCCTCTTCCTTTTGTTGTCGGCGCTAGGGTCCTCCATTGGAGACTTTCCCTTATCTCTGGGGTGTCTCCTGTTGCCTCCTCTCCGGTAGCCCTCCTTGAAGTGAGAAGCTCTTGGCGCTCCATGTACTTCGCGCCGCTAGAGGAGCTCTGGAGTAGGTGGTCGGAGTCCTCTTCCCAAGTGACCGGAGGAACTTCTCATCCTTGAGCCCGACCATCATGGCGGTCGGGGCTATGTCGCCATCGTAGCCTTCTACCTTCAAAACATCATTGTTGAATCTTACAACATAGTCTCTCAAGCTCTCTCCCGACCTCGACGGATGGTCAAGAGGTGAGTGGCGGGCTTCTTGTGGTCTCTCCCTCCCATGAATCGAGTGACAAAGGCTCAGGTGAGCTCTTTGAAGGAAGAGATAGAGCGAGCCTTCAACCTGCCTGGTACCACCCCGAGCAGGGCCGCAGAGAAGTGGGGGGAATGCCCCGCACTTGATGGCGTCTCGGACTCCCCTGGAGCTCCATCCAGGTCCGAAATGTGTCCACGTGCTCTACCGGATCCTTAGAACTCGTCGTGAAGAGGACATGGTTGGTAGCTTGAATTTGGCAGGTAATTCTACCTCCATGATGTCGTTGGTGAAGGGGGCTCGCTGATTCTAGTAAGTCTTCTAAGGCAAGAGTAGCCTTACCTCGGTACTCTTTTCTTCATGTGTCCGAGCTCTTCCTGGAGCCTCTTCACCAGGCGCCCATGGTTGTGTGCCTCTGCGGTGAGACCTCACGGCTTCTACATTCGTCCTTCTCTTTTGGTCGAGCACTTCTCGGAGGCCGGTCCCCGCCGCACACCGGGAGTGCCCAGGGTGAAGAGCGAAGCATGCCGATTGTTCGACCTATGCTTCCCTCTGAAGCTCCTCTTCATAAGGATTTGACTCACCAACCTTTGTTCTTCACGCAGTGGCCCTTGCCCTTGCCCTTTTGAGGATCATAGTGATTAGTGGGGCCTCTTGTTGAGATTTTTGAGTAAGTATTTCCAGGACCCTTCTAAGGTCTCGATCCGGATTGTGAGCATACTCCTCAGAGCAAGAACCGTTCATCCTCGGGGCGGGCTCGCTTACCGGGCGGGCCGAGGTCATGCGTTTGCCCTCTCGCGCCCGAGGTGGGTTCTTCCTGGTAGGAGGGAGGTTAGATGCCCCCTCCTCATCTTGGTGCTCAAGATAGCTTCTACGGCTCATTCTCGGTGGTAGGACACACGACTAGATATGATTCCCACAGGACGGCACCAAATGTTGTTGCGTAAAAATGGGAGGACCGGAACCGGCTCGAGGGCCGGTGTCTCCGGGACCGTGACCGTGCAACTAACTTTAAAGAATGAGAAGAGGAGTGAGAAGTGAGCATAGCAGCTTAGAACCTAGCACGAGGTGACTCGCACAAGGAAACAATCGAACACCCGTGTGGTGCCGCTATCCACTCGATGCCTAAGTCGGACTGCAGGTGGTGGCCGAGCAGAGTGGGGGTAGAAGTAACGTACCTCAACAGTGGGTCTCCTCCGGTATTTATAAGAGAGGTGTAATGATGACCCTACCGTGTAGGTGTCAGGCGTAGGCCCTAGGCCACGTGCCGGCTCTCGATTGGATGATCGCATATCATGTATGAGAGAGGGCCTCGGTGGTCGGGGCTCTTCCTTTGGAAGAGCAGCCAGGCTCTTTGCCTTGGTGTTGAAATGATTCCACACCAGGTGGGCTCATGCCTCTTCTGGCCTATGAGCCCATCTTTATCCATCTTCTATATGAATGGCCACCTGCTCTACTGAGCTCAGGTGAGTTGGTCTTCTAGGGATGAGCACGCACCTTGCCAGGTCTCGCGTGCTCATTTCGCTAAATTCATCAGCTTGGTGCTCGATCCTCTTCCTGAGGCCGAGCCCTTTCCAGAGTCTCTTGAAGTGATCTTCCAAGATGGACACCCACCGATTGGGCCTGGTGGGTGTTCATCCTGCCCACTTCACTGGGTGTCGTGGAGGTCTTTGGTCATCCCACGTGGGCCTCCGGCAGGGTGCCACGTGGTCGTATAGTTGTTTGAAAATCCACCCATAACAAAAGGAATCTTCATTTTAATGGAATTTTATGTCCGAGGAGAACTTTTTGATCGGATTATTTAAAAGAAAGAATGTTCAAAAAAGGAAGCGACGACAATTTGTAATCATATTATGGATGTGGTTCATGCTTGTCATTTTATGGGAGTTATATGCATCGAGATTTGAAATGTGATAATTTTTTATGGTTATTCAAGATGAGGATAGCTCGCTCCTATGTAAACGTTGCCTCCGTTGGAGATGACGACGATGTTAATGGTGTCTTCGTGAGATTTTACCGATTCTCTTTAAATTTTGAAGGCAGTCGTGCATGGCGAGTCCGGTGATGGCGTCGGCGTGTTGAATCCAGAGAAACTTCTTACGAAGGCGACATTTACGTAATTTTTCACGTTGTCCATAGTCATTATTATATGTTGGTTTATCTATAACGCATCGTTTATTAAATATAAACATGTTTTATATATGACTGTTGCTACAAGTTGGTTTATCAATAATAAACCGTTTATTAAATATATACAGTTTTCATGGCTGTTTCTACAAGTTGTTTTTTCAATTATACATTGTCTATCAAATATAAACTTGTTAAACGATGTATGATTTTGTTTTTCAAATTTGATTTTTTATGTTTTATTTTCAATTTAATCTTGTATTTGGTTTACTTTTGTTAAACTTTTTTAAGAAAATAAATACTTGTTACCTTTTCTGTTTATCAATTATACACAGTTTAACATTGGACAACTAACGATGATATTGTTTAAAAATTCCTGAGCTTGAAGAAGTATTAATTGCTGTTGGAGGATGATCGAAGAAAAAAGAAATTTGATATCTCCTAGAAGAAAGTCAGGAACTTGAAGATTTTTTTCTTGTATTTTTTAATTTTTAGATTTAAATTTTCCTTAAATCTAACACAAATTAAGGAAAACTAAATCGGGGTATGTTTTGTCTTTTCATAATGTAACTTAATTTAGCCGATGTTGGTTTTGGGTAGTTTTGATATATATATGTATATATATAAAAGATTGTGTTTTTCTGAAATAAACAGCATTAATTTGTCCACTACTTAAATTAACCCATAATAATTTAGATTACCAATATGAAATGTATATTATGCTTTAAACGTTTAAAATAATTAAAAATATATTCTTTTATAAAACTAAATTAATTAAAAATATATATACACGTGGGTCGGTGGTAAAAAATCAGTTTTAAAATTTATGTACTATTTTAGTGATTGTGGTAAACCTTTTTTAAAACATGTGCAATACACATCTTTTAAGTTTGTAAAAGAAGGATTTAGCAAAATTTAAAAAATATGTACTGTTTTATTGTCTAGAGATTGTTTTTTCATATATTTGTTTCAGATTTTAATAGTTTCTTTCTTTCATAAATGTCTGTTTTTTTTCATTCCAGTCGAGAATATTATGCGTGATGAGATGAGACTGAAAGTTGAGGATCAACACATACCCTCCCAACAACACAATCCTTCTCTTCTCATACTATTTAAATGGCACTTAAAATAATACATTGCCACGTGAAAGTGTAGCATAAGTTTTAAGCTAGTTAATATAAAATGGCCAATATTGGTATAATTTTGGGGCAGTTACTGAAATACAATAATTTTACATATTAATTACTCAGAACTTTTAAAAAATTACTCAAATATTATAATTATTGTTCAATAAATTTATTGAAAAAAAACAAAAAAAAAACTAATAAATTCATTAAAAATAATAATGAAAAATAATCAAATAGTCGATAAATTATTAAATTTGAACTAAAAAATAAATAAAAAGCAAATAAATTCATTGAAAATACCCATGAAAAATAGTTCAATAAATTTATTGAACTATAATTATGCTATTTGAGTAATTTTAAAAAAGTTTTGACATTTTAGTAATTAGTATGTAAGTTTATGCTATTTGAGACAAATTCTTATAATTTTTTTTAAACAACAAATTCTTATAATTTTGCTATATCAATCATTAGAAATAATATTTTATACCACATCATCGTTAATAATATGATAAAATATTTTAAAAATTGACACGCCACCATTCTCGTTAATAAAGTTAACAATTATGTCAAGTTAGGAACAAAATTAGACTCAAGGACTATATATAGGCACAAGTGGAAAACCTAGCCAGGGAACCAAATCAACACAAATAATAAAACTCATTGACGAAAATATATATTTTTCCCAATTTAATTCAGGGGTATTTTCAAAATTGACATTTTTTAATTTAAAATTTTAGAAAATATCTAGAAGTTTTCAGAATTTTTAAAAACAACACTTTTATTATTTTAATGAAAGTTTCAAAATTATAAAAACTAACTAAACTTTGAAAATTGATTGAATTTTAATTTAAAACATCCTAATTTGCAATATAAAATACAACAATAATAATATTCATCAATTAATAGTACAAAAAAAAATTTAATAAAAATAAACTTAAATTGATCATTCACTAATACAATAGAAAAAATTATCATTTATGAAATTTCATCAATAACCATTAATATAATAGAAAGAATTGTCATCTTTGCAAATTTCCAAAACCGTGATTATTTAAAAAAAAAAAAAAAAACAATTTAAAAAGATCCAATTTCTCATTATTTTATTTGTTCTACCTTACCTCCAACGGCTCCATTCCACGTAGAGGAGGATAGTTTCCACTGAAACACAAAACGGTGCGTTTTAGAAGAGGAAAAGCCCTTTATGCGGTGGCAGGCGTCGTGCTTCTGTGCCCTAAAACCCTACTTTCTCTGTAACTCCTTCACCATTTCCAAAACCTCCATTAGATTTTCTTCCATTACTTCCATGGCGACCAAAACCCTAGACGAATCAAATGTCGGTATATTCTGCTACATTTCTCACCTCCCTGGCTTTCAAGGCATTCTCAAGCAAAGGTCTAACCTTTTTCTTCTTCGAAATTAGTATTATCTGCTTCATTTGCTTGTAAGGAAGATTAAAGTTGTGGAGATTTTACTAGCAAGAGAAGCAACTAAATTATCAAACTTTGAAATTTTTTCTTCTGAATTGATCGCCAAATCTAATTAATAAGAATGCTAGGAATAGGATAGCTTAATTCTTGTCATGGATTAATTAAAGATAACTAGCTCAGTGTTGTTAGCATTTGATTTAATGTTGAAATGAAGAATAAATGATTTTTAGTTGTCAATTCAATTGTAAGTTAGACATTTTTTTTTGACTTATAATCATAGTAAATTTTTTCCCTTTTGGTTTTGATTTATAGGTATTCTGACTTTATTGTGAATGAAGTAGACAAAGATGGAAATGTTGTTCATTTGACATCCTTAGATGCTCCTCCAGAGGCGGTTAAGTTGAATTTCTCAGTTGTTTCGTGACATATTATTTTTCAGTTGAGCCTTGTGAGTGACAATTTTGTTATTTTTCTTTTGGGGTTCAGATTGTCGAGGAAAACACACCCAAGATTGTCAACAATGCAAGTGAAAATTATGCTTCTGAAATTGAATTATTCAGATCTCTTGCTAGTGATTCTGATGCTGAGATGTTAGAAGCGTTCATTAAGCAAGTGAATTCTGGTGCTGATGATAGTATTTCACCCATTATTTTTTCCCCAGATTCGGACAAATCACATCGAACGGTTAGTTATATTTTTGTGTCCATCTTAAAATTGTTCAGATCAAGTAACTATCAACCTAGTCACATATTATTTCTTTCATCTTTTAGCTGATTTCTTGGCTTCTCGGTTTGGTTTGGCGAAAAACTTATTATTCAAGGATAGACGCAATTTTTAATTTTTAAAAAAATTACCGCTGATGGTAAAACTAATCATCATGAATGAAAACCCAGTTTCCCTTTCCTTTTTCATCACCATATATAATTTACTCATTAAATTTCAAGTTTTCAGGCTATCCACAATTTCTTTAAGAAATTTAAGTTCCTTGTTACCGATACTGTTGATGGACCAGATTCTTCATCAAAATGTGTCCGTGTGAGGGTAGATTCAGGAGTACAGAATAACCGAGGTAGAAACTCAAAGAAACGGAAAGAAAGGGGTGATAAGCCTTTTGACAGTAGAGGTTCAGACAACTGGCCTGGAGCATGTAGGCAAGTTTCTCCGGTAAGGTCATTCTTACTTTTTGGTGGTTTAGCACGATTTTTTTTGCAGATGACCAAAACTTCTTGCCTTCTTAGTTTCTTATTATTCAACTTATTTCACCCTTACTATAAAAAGTTATATATTCCACTGAGACCTAACTTTCTGAATTGAATGAAGGTACAAAACATGTGCAACTTGAATGTGATACTTTTTAACCTTACGATAAAGTTTTTGTTAATAAGATAACATTTATGGTACCCTGTGCCAGTTCATAATGAAACTTCTCATCATCGAGTCAATGATGAACTTGAATTTTTTCTTTCAAACTTATGCATTTCTGATCTTTTCACGTTATCATGCACGTAGTTGAATACAATTTCTAATTTATGGTTCCATCTTGATCTATCTGAAAGTCAATCAATCAACTGAAACTTGTCACCAATAAAATATTACAGGTTCCATCTTTACAAAGAGAACAAGGACACACAAGAGGTGTTGGGACTTGTAGGAAAGATGCTTGGTATCCAGGTAGGCATCATCTCTTTCTCAAAATGGCTCATTACTTAATCTAATGTGACTAGTAGGCTGATTCTCTCTTAAAGGATTTTAATTTTTCTCCTTTTTTTATCAACAAATTGGAGAGACTTCTTATAAACCTCGCAGTGGCATTTTGGGGTGGACAACCAGTCCTATGTAATTTTGTTCATTTAAAAAGTCCTCGTAAATTTTGTAATCAGCCTTGTTAATGGTTTCTACCAGGTTATTGCCAAGACTCTTTCTACCAGACTCCAAAAAGTTCTGCCCTCCACTATTTTTGCTAAGCAATTTGCCTTTGTCAAAAACTGACAAATCCTAGTTTCTGTTCTTATTGTAAATGAAGTTTTGGAGGAATGTCATTGGAAAAAAGAAATAAATCAAAGGTGGGGTTCTTAAAATTGATCTTGAGAAAGCTTTTGACCTTGTTTACTGGAGCTTCTTAGTGGTTCTTTCTTGCAAAGGTTTTGGTTCTAAATGGAAGGATATGATCTTCATTTGCATCTCTAATACTAAAGTATCAGTCTTTCTTAATGGGAATTGGGAACCCTAGGAGAAGGATTAAAGTTTTGGAGGGCTTATAAAAGGAGATCCTGCTTTCTCTTTCCTTTTCTTGTCATGGATGCTCTTAGCATACTGTTTAGAAAAGAGTTCGAGAAAGGAAACTTAAACGGGTTAGAGATTGGCCTCTAACAGAATCACTATAAGTCATCTACTATTTGCGGATTCTATTCTTCTTTCTGTTCATGTGATGATGCTATTTTGAACAATGTCCAAGTTATTAACTAGTTCACATAGGTTTTTGGAGTTTGGACTCAAAATCAACCATAGTGAAACTATGATCATATGCTGATTACTGAGAAGTTCTTCACAAAGCCATCTCCTTTGGTTGTAAAGCTAGCTCTTGGCTTACCACTTAACTTGGCTTACTTCTGCCCTCGCAGGAAACCCTCTCAAGCTTGATTTCTGGAACCCGCTATAAAGAAATTCTGATAAAAGACTTTCTTCATGGAGAAGTACCTTCATCTCTAAAGGGTCACCCGGCTCTTTATTGAAGCAGAGGGTTTCCAGCCTCCTATTAACTACCTTTCCTTTTCCAAGATTTTGAACAGTTCAAACTAACTCAAGGAATTTGGCCAAACAGCTTCGCTTCAAGCATGTACAAGATCATTGCTGAAGTTATTGACTTGAAGACTCAAACACGCCTTGCCAAGCATGATATTTCCCAATCAAGGAGCCTTTGTAAAACGTAGGCAAATGAAGCTATTGATGAGTATACGGTGAGGAAAAAGGAAATTTTTACTATGAAGATCGATTTTTAAAAGGACTACGACCACCTTTACCAGATTTTTCTAGGTTTAGTAATGTGGAGGAAAGGTTTCCATTAGAAATGGAAGACTTGGATTAGAAATTATCTACCGCTAACCCTTTTTTTATCAATAGAAGATGTTAGATATAATTATTGAGTTTAATAGTTACATACTTAGGCCCATTACTTTTTAAGCCCATTAGGTTAGACTCTAATGTGTATATATATGATGTGTATGTGATTAGTAAAGATATGAATTCAATTCTCTTCAATTCTTTAGTTTACATGGTATCGTGAGCCCCAAAAGTTCTTAGTTTTGTTTGAGAGTTGGTAGAGTGAATTCTGTTCAAGAGGGTTAGGTTCGAGTTCTGTCTCGATCAAATTGACCATTTGTCGACACTCACCTCATAGGAAGAACCACCGTCCGCCGAAGAGTCGAATCGCGCCACCGTCGCCGGAAAACACCGCGCATGGAGCCCCACGCGCCGCCACGCCGTCCGCTTCTTCTCACGCGCGGCGCGTGAGAGGTCCTTTCTCGCGCCGCGCCCCCGGGTTTGACTGGAATTTTATCCTCCTGAGTTCCGGGGTGGTTTTGGGGTTCAAATCGTGTTTGGCTGTGAAGAAAATCGGGTTTTTTTGTGTGCGTTCAGATTTGTTTTTGGCTTGAATTTTGCAGCCTGGTTCTTTTATTGAATTCCGCTTATTGTCCGACTTTCAATTTGTCCTATCTCTTGGCATTATTCGCTTATTACGCTTGTTGCTAAATCATTAGCCGCTTGTTGGAAGATTTTTGTTCGTTGTTTATCTCCTCCAATTACAAGTTCCTACCGATTTGATGGTCGAAAAAGTGAATCATCACCTACCTATGGTACTTACTCCGCTAAGTCGTAAATCGACATCATGTCTTGCTTTCTTCTTCCTCCAAATGGGTTATAGATTCGTGCAAATGACCATATGACAGTAATCCTAAATTACTTTCTACATTTGAACCACACACTTCATCATCTCATGTTACTTTAGCAGCTGGATCCACTTCCACCGTTATGGATCCGTCAAGCCAAACCCGCTTCCCTTCATTACCTTTGTCTTGTGTTCTTAGCCTCCCCCGATTTGTCATTTAATTTGATGTCCTGGCACCATATTACTCGCTTCTTTAAATTGTCATGGTCTCATTCTATCCCACTTATTGTTTGTTTCAGGATCTTTTTACTCTAAGCAAATTATTGTAAAGGACATGAATCAAGTGACTTCCTAAGTTCTGACCTCGCTTTCTCGTCAGATGTTCCAGTGACGCTATCGCCCGCTTTTGATACTCATTGTCGACAGGGTCATCCTTTCTTCGCTTTTAAGAAATTGTGCCCTTAGTTTAATTTGTCCTTTAGATTGTGAGTCGTGGTCACTTGCTAAACACCATCGTGATCGCCTGCGGTCCACGAGTCAATAAACGCAGTACTCCTTTGAGTTAGTTCATTCCGGCGTTTGGGGTTCTTGCCTGCTGTTTCTATAATCGGATTTCGTATTTTGTTACCTTTTTCGATGATTATTATGAAATCTCGCTCCGAGGTATTCTTATTTTCTCGCTTTTGTGTCAAATTAACCCTACTCAATATCTCAATCAAAACTTCGGTTGATAACGCAAAGAATATATGTCATCCACTTTTCAAAATTTTATGATGACACATGGCATTCTCCATCAAACATCTTAGTCGATACTCCGTCTCAAAACTTAGCCGAACGTAAAAATAGACATTTGTTGAAATCGCTTCGAGCTTTACTTTTCCAAATGCAGTTCCTAAACATTTTTGGGTAGATTTTGCTCATCGCTTGTTTTCATTAATCGCTTGTCTTCCCTTGCTCCTAATGGTCAAATTCCCTTACCACTTTGCTCCCAATAAACATTTATTTCCCATAACCTAGGATATTTGGTTGCACATGTTTTATTCGGATGTTCGTCCCCCAACTTTCTAAACTCTGATCCCAAGGCTTTAAATGTATTTTCCTTGGCTATTCTC